>OW388081.2:105824390-106460108 GCA_936449025.2 Sarcophaga subvicina | reverse complement strand
AAATATTTGATAAAACGAAATATTTTAAAAATTGTGTGTCGCTGTCACAATCACTTAAGATTGTTAATTATTTTGTTAATAATTTGTATTAAATGCTTTTCGAATAATTTTAGTAAAATGTTATGGGTGAGTGCTATTGTACACAGATGAACTTAAGTAGAATGGAAAGGAGCTGCTCTTCTTACTACTTAATTTTTTTAATAATTTTATTTCAAATTAAGTCAATATGACGAAAATTGTGCGGTTTAACCGCAGTTGTGAAAGAAGTTTTTTTTTTTTTTGGTTGATAAGAATTTAAATAAAATTATTTAAAACAAGGGAACATAAGCACGCGAAACAAGTTTGAGGTTTATTTTTATAATTTTAAATACTAAAATTAAAGTGTTCCATTAATACGAGCATTTAGTGAAGAATTAATGAAAAATTTGAAAAGCGTGCATTAAAGTTCATGAAATATTGTATTGCAGTTGAGAATTTAAATATTCATTTGAATTAAATAAAATTTGGAGACTTTTTTGTTGGCTATCTTCGGAAAATTAATTCTTTTTAATTGCAATATAAGCATGCAAATTGACATTTTTGTTATGACAATAATTTTTCCATTTCATTGCGAAGTTATTGTTAGGGATTTGCTCTTTGTGCTGGTATTCTTTTTAGGAATAGAAAAAGACCGTGCAAAACATAATCAGTCTACTAACATGTATTTACATGTTGAAAATTATCTACATTTCGTCCCACTGTATTAATGCTAATAAGTGCAGCAATAAACTACGATCTACCCTGAAATAATCAAAGGATTCAGTCATTGGTTTCACTTACACAAAGTTGCAGACAGTCAAGCTCAACAAGGATTGCAATAATGGTAACAGATAGTCTAGGCAATGCTATATTTGAGAGAGTATTACTTCACTTTCTTGCCATCTATTGTTTAGTAAATGAAGCTTGTATACATTTTTCAATGATTACTTTATTTATTTTTATAATAACTGTGTTATGAAGTGGCCCCATTAATATATTTTTTTTGTTATTCCTTCTGGCTTACTTCTTGCCATGTTATTCTTCAACTTCATATCCGGATAAGCAGGCCTTTTGTCACTGTAGCAGATCCTGAAATGTCATCTATCGTAGCCTATAAATAAAGTTCTCTATAACGATTAGAAATTGTTATATGGTGTGTAGTTGTGAGAAACAATTCTTCTACTCTTCCCAATAGGCCATAGTTTAGTTGATTAATTTTCGAATTGTTTCCGAAAATATGTGTTCCGATTGCCTTTAGTTAAATTGGGTATCATGCGGTTAAGAGTATGGATGCAAGCGGCAAAGCACGTGCACTATTTATGGGCCCAGCTGGACCTACCTGAATAAGAGAACTAATTGCTTACTTTTCTTGAATCTAACGAACTTCCACATTACTAATTACGCTAATCACTGACCATAGTAATATTGAAAACCTTGCTGATAGCGAAAATACGAAACTGCTGGAAAGATAATTTTAAAATTTAGCTCTTGACTAGTAAAGCTAAAGGTTCTTGACCTTTCATTCGCTGTCATCTTAAACTGCAGTGCCTAAAAGGAATTCAACGCGCATTAGGGAGATTGAGATTTAAGAGCTTTTTCGTCTTGACTTGTGTATCACAATCAGCTTCAGCTAACCTTACAGATGGAAATTATATTTCCATTGAAAAGCTCTTTGTCAGATTATGTAGGATAACGACAAAGCCGCTCTATTAGTGATTCATAAAACGAAGTAAGGAAAAAGAAATTTTGACATGTACAATACGGAGTTTTGCATGCCCTTAAAACGAACAGAGAAAGTGTGGTACATAAATTTGAATTATTGACATCATCCATGTAGTGTTTTAATTTTATTTAACAATCTGCCCTAATTGTCTGAAGTCACCGTAGTCTAGTAGGTAGAGTGTTGGCTTATTAGACGTGGGGCCATTGTTCAAACCACAACCTAGAGATCTTGAACACAACGAAATATGAAAAAAATTTCTTCGACGTTTTCCTCTCATTAGATTTCTGGCAAAAACTCTGAGAGCGAATAAAAAATCTTTCATTTTTAATCCGTTTAAAACTGTAGGTCGCGCAACTCATGTATACAATTAAAACCCATAACATAAGTAATGTGAGAAGCTAAGGTTGTAATTGTGACTGAAGGGTTGTAATGACTAATTATGTATGTTTTGTTAGACATCTATTCAGAATAAGACACAATACGTGGAGCCAATGTATATTTCAAAGAGACTGAATGATTGAAACTTTTGGAGAGAGTTTAGTAACGAAAATTTACTTGAGAATCTATTGCATGAACCGTTATTTCTAGGCTTAGAGTCAGTGATAAGAAAATCTTTTATTAATTCAACAAACAATCGGCATTTCAAGTATGTATTCAGAATTATTTAACATAATTGAGAGTTGATTTCTGATTACAAAAATCCAGCTTAAAAATATTACGTACACATAAGAGCAGAAGAATTATTTCACAATGCGAATAGTTTTCTTTTTATTATTTGAACCATTAAACAATAATTATTGCATGTTCCCAGCAAATAATGAAAATAAATTAAAAGAGAAGAAATCAACTCATTTGTATTCATTCATACGACTTGGTATCATGACTTAGCCTTATTAAATGAAATGAAATGCAATACAATACAATACAGTATTAATAGATGAAAAATGATTTTTATCTAAGCTTGCCTCTGTACTTGTATTAGGCTAGAGTTTCCTAGAATTACAGAGAAAAAAAAAAAAAACAAAAGCACAAAGTAATAATTAAAATATTTTATTATTTAATTTTAACACGATTAGATTCGATTAAAAAATTATAACGATTTTTTTTTTGTATTTTTTGTATTTTTTTAAGTGCCTGGTTATACAAGAATATACAATTCTGTTTCCCTATTTTTCCACACATGCATTTGTAATAATTTTTATTAAATGCGTTTTAAAAAATTTACAATTTAATAAAGAGAGAGCGAGGAAAAAAAATATGAGAAAAATTATGGAAAATAAAATTTAAATATTTGTCTACAACAATATACAAACAATAATTCATTGAATTCTAAAACCAAGACTGGTTTTTTTATTTTTTTTAATACATTTCTTACACGTGTTGCTGCTTCGGTCATTTACAATATAAATAGCAACATTGTTGCCATTACACTGTTCGGTAGACAACAATGCATTAGCAACGTCGTAATAGTCTGTTAATGTTGTTCATTTCTCGCATTTAGTTTGTCAGCCAGTCAGATTGTTCATTCATTCATTCAAGTGTATAATAAGATTTGTTGCTTTTTTAGTTTTCACTCACTGCCTTTCCTCTTTGTAATCTTTTATTAGTTTCAGTAGACTTCTAGTACGCAATAGCATTACCTCAGTTAAGTGTTGAAATTATATGGTGTTGGTAACATCGGACTAGAATTTGTTTAATAGGTAGGCAATCAGAATCTATTTCTGAATATCATTTTCATCATCTGATGATAAAAAACGAAATAGGAAAAAATATTTTTTGGGCAACTTACGCTGTACAGATTTCTGACAAAAAGTCTCTAAAAACTATCATTTGGAGCCGATTTTAAACTGTAGGACCCGTCACACATGCAAAAAATAACATACACAACATTGGAGTCGCCGTGGTCTAGTAGGTAGTGTGTTGGCTTATTAGACGTAAAGCTAGGGTTCAAACCCCAGACCAGACATCACAAAATACAAAAAGTTTCTCTTCGGCGACTTCCTCTCAGCAGATATCTGGCAAAAACTCTGAGAGTACATAGAATAGCCATGAAATTCCTCAAAAATCTGTCGTTCGGAGTCGACTTTAAACTGTAGGTCCCACCACTCATGTATAAAATTAACACACACAACATCAGTGGTGTGAGAAACTAGGTCGTAATCCTGACTGAAGGGTTGTAATGACCAATTATGTATGTATGTATGTAATATTGGTGATCTGAGAAGCTAGATCGTAATCCTGACTGAAGCGTTGTAATAGTCAATAAAGCAAGTAGGTATGGACTCTCCACAGTAAGACTAGGTCACTGTGTCACTATGGGAAACTAGGCTAAGACATAGCAATGTAGACAGTTTTTAAAAAGTGGAGCTGTTTTTTGAATGTGCCACCGTTCTATCAGATAGGAATTATCAGGTCTACTGATTCTCAAATGGAATATATTGAAAGTGAGAATGTAAATTTTCTGAGTATCACAAGTGATGATTGCTGCTTCGAGTGAACTTGCTTTTGAGCAATTCATGCAACCAAAGCTAACCTTCAACTGAGATAAATTGAGTTGACATCGATCCAGAATTACCGAAAGCTCTGCTTCTATGAATGCCTGTACATGTATTGATAAAATCTACCTTTTGTTTATTCTTTGTATAGTATGACTTAAAGTCGCCTTAAATTCTTTTAATTGTTTTAAAGGTTTTTTTCCGAATCTTGTTCTTGCAGTTCTAGCGCTGTCAGTTTCTAAGTAAGACTGAAATTGAATCGAAACATTTTTGAAATGAAATGCTTTGAAACTGTAGAAAAAATTTGACTCGTAGCGTTATGTGATTAATTTTTAATGTGCATAAATTTGCGTTATTATCAGTGCATAATAGAACGAAAAGTGAACAAAAACGAAAATAGAAAAATAATTAATTGTTGAAATACCTAGTGGACGTTTTATGGAATTCTACTCTTTCCGTCTAAATGAGTTTTAGGTATGGTTCTATTAGAAATCCTATGCCAGAGGAGAAATGTTTAATCTACTGAGTAAGAAGTATACAACTTGGATTTGTGAATTCTTTGGAAGAATGCTAAGATTTTTTGGTTGATTTTATTGGTGAAGAATCTTGCATATTGAGAGTCGGCATTGCTTAACGTTCTTGTGTTCATCATGGAATATATGGGGTACAACTGCACCCACAAGAGCCTTACTTCTCTAAGATGAGACCCAAATTGTAGAGACTGTGGGATTTGTTACAGGAACATGAACACAGAGTTATTGTAGCTTAAACTAACTGACATGTGGTATCAGCACCGAAAACAGTCTCACCGCGCATGCAACAATGGATTTATTGCAGTAAAGATTTCAACAAGAAATTTCCTCAACAAATTGTTATGTCAACAGAGACTACAATTGTTCGATTTAATGCCGTGTTTTTTTCTGTAGGGTTTTGTGAAATCTCATATTTATGTGAATAAACCATAAATAGTTTCTAGGCTCGAATCCCAGATTCAATGTGCCATCAGTGAAATCCAGCCGCATATCTGCTAAGAGGGCATAGAAAATTTCATAAGAGTCGTGACAGCCATTTGATGGATATTCGTATTTTATTTCATATTTCGGAACATGTTTTTTTTTTTTTTTTTTTTTTTTTTTTTTTTTTTTTTTTTTTTTTTGAAGTTTTACTGACACAATAGGGGCAATTATCTTTGTAGGCTGAAAATTTCAAACAAGTTCCAAGAGATTCAGGTTGACGGTTGCGGTACGATGTTGTCGAGCTAAAACACAATTTAACAGCTTGAGGCCGACTGCCTCATTCGAAATCCTGCCTTGCTCCAGATTGCAAATGGTTTTCTATGCACTACTTAGACAATGAAAAAGTGTCACAATTGCCTGTTTTCTTCCTTACTTTACTTTTTTTTCCAGAGTACAGAGTATTTTTGTATTGGAACAGAATAAAGTTGTATGTGACTGGCTGTATATGCGTATATGTATGTGACTGGCTGTTATAGTATCGGATCATGAATTTAACGAAGTAAATTAGATTCACACACCAATCTTTCGCTTAAAGGTTGTAATGACTTTTAATATTTCGATTTATAAGACTGTAATTGCTTTTTAACGAATTTCAAAGTATACGTATGTATAGTTATTCAAGTCTCCTTGGAAAATCTATCTTGAATTAATTGTTGACGTATGTACTTTAATAGCCAATAATAATAAGTTTACATGTATGTACTAATAACAAGGTCGGTTGATTGTTCTAAAAATAAATTAATGACTGCCTGACTGGATATTTTTTTTTTGTATTATTATCTCTGGTCAGGTATTATTACAGCACACAAGAGATTTGCTTTTAGCATATCTGTTATGCGTTGCCAAGTCAAAGCATTTTTGGTGACATTCTCTTTAGTCCACCGAAACCATATGGCGGCATATATAGATGTGTATATAAAAATAAACAAAATGAAGAAAAATAAGTACTGATTCAATAGAAAAAAATAACCCATCTAGAGTGACAAATATATAGTATTTATTGACAGTCTAAACATATTAAAAATGCGTTTAAACGTTCAACAGTTTAAGGGTCTTATTTTCATTAGACCATATGGCAGATTGACAAAAAAAAAAAAAAAAAAAAAAAAAAATGTGACTAAAAGTGGCTAAAGTGATACGTTAAATTAGATATTTTGTATATAAATATTTGGAAATTTGAGACTGTGATTATTTTCTGGGATGAAAAATAACAAGTTATTTTTAGTACAAAAGAAATGCGTGTTATTTGTTTAACGCCAATGGAGGTATAAATGTTGTGTCAATATACAAAATAAGTGGAATGGAATTGTGCTGGTATTTATAATACTTAGAAGCATTGGACAATTATCCATTTTCATTTTTCGTGCGGCATGTGTGGCACCGTCTTGTTGAAACCACATGCCTACCAAATCCAGTGCTTCTGTTTTGTGCAAAACAATTAATATTCATTGAATGAAAAGTTGGAATTTTCATTGTTCTTGATGGAGTATGTGATAATGCGGATTCAGAAATCTCACCGAACCACACTTCTTTATGTGCCAGGTCTCGATTTATCTCTGACTGCTCTTCACAGTAAATATAGCAATTCTGTTTGTTGGCATACCTATCGAATCAAAAATAAGCTTTCTTACTGAAAATAATTTTTTGATAGAAACGCATTCCTTATACAAATTGAAAATTTCAGTCGTTATGTTTGGGAAAGATGTTGATCATAATGGACATAGGACAACCTAAAGGCCATGAAAAAAACAGGCAGTGAAACGCTTGAGTGGCAATATAATGTTTTAGGTTTGATTTTTTGATGAACAATAAGGAAACTAATAAGGAGAATATGCCACTATCCTAGTGTGTTTAGTTCCAAAAAACTTCTACCGGCATGTCAATAATTACGACATCTTAAGCCAATTGAAAACCTGGGGGAAACTTAAATTATTTACTTAATTGGTCATTACAAACCTTTAGTCAGGGTAACGACCTAGCTTCTCACACCACCCATGTTTGTGTGTGTTGATTTTATACATGAGTGGCGGGACCTACAGTTTAAAGTCGATTCCGAACGACAATTTTTTGAGAAACTTTTCATGGCAATTTTAATTACTCTCAGGGTTTCTGGTGGAAAAAATATTTTTTTATTATTTCGTTTTGTTCAAGGTGTCCAGACTAGTGTTTGAATATCGGCTACACGTCTATTAAGTCAACACACTACCTACCACAATATAACCAGTAACGAAAATTATGACATTTGAAAAACGCTCATAACATAAAAGCACAGGCCAATTTAGAGTGAGAAAAAAAACGTTATAATGTTTTGCGAAGCAAACAACAGATATACAGAGTAAAAACTGGCGGTTAAAGTAGAAAAATTAAATGTAAACAAACATTTATTTTGTGTTAAAAAAGGGAAAATTTATAATATTTTTTTAAATTCTTCAATGAAAAGTTTAAAGATTCTTAAATATTTAATTATTAAACGAAATGTGGGTGATTTTCGGTCACAATGAAAATAGTTTCTTGTGCAAGAAGCTAAATATTACAAGATCAAAATAAGACGTACTGCTCATAAAAAATTTTTCTTGCTGAGAGTTGCCAATATTTTTTAATTTCTTGAAAGAAAAAATTAAAATTTGTTTTTATTATTAATTAATAGTTTCACACAAAAATTACATTTTTTTTATTAACTCTCGCCAATAGAAAAAAAACCCACCCAGGAAACTAAAAAAACATAAATAAACAAAACAGAGTTACAATCAGAGAGGGACAGAAATACTTTTTGGTAATATTTGCTGTCCCTTTCGCGTATCGCCTGTGCGCTGTCAAATTCCGTTTCGTTACTGGTTGTATTGTGCTACCTACTACACCACACGACGACTTCGATTTAAATTTAAATAAGTTATATATTGAGAGATATGCTGAAAGGTTATCAGTATTCATGCCTAATAGAATAGACGAAATAGTAACCAGTATTAACGAATACAGCGGCTATCGACAAGCATTATGGGTTCTTACAATAAAACTGTTTTGCGTTTTTGTATATAATTTCGTTCACCATTAATTCCATATGCTCTAAGAGGATTTTTAATAGAACGAGAGTTTAACACGCTAAACAATTGCAATTCAAGGATTTTTTTGTTATACTCGTGGTATATCTATTTAAATGACCAGAAGTGTACAAACGTATAATTTTAAATGTTTTAAAAATAGATTTCAAAAATAAATTATTATAAATCCATCTTCCTTAGATGTGGGTTTATTACGGTGCTAACCGTGAAGTTCTTTCAACTCTCGCCAGACACTTTTAACTACAGTTTCTGTAAAGCAGTGATCAAAAATTGGTATGAAAACAATTAAAAATTTTTGACCGTAAAAGCAAAATTTATTTAATTCTGTTTCTAGCAACTCAAAACTTATTAACAATGGAAAGTTTGTCAATAATCAACATTTTTTTGTTCTTTTGTTAAGTAATTTTTCATTTCATTTTATTTCCATTTTCGATTTCTATTTCGTTCTACTATTTTTATTTTCATTATCATTTCGCCTGTGGTAATACCACAACATATTTTGTGTAGAGGAGGGGTCAAAAACACGATTTATGGTTCAAATAAAATAAAATAAAAAAACAAAACAAATAAAACGTACATAGAAAATAAATTCATTTTTGTTTTTCTTTTCTTTTTAAAGAGAAAACTAAAAAAAAACGCTCAACAACAATGGAAAACCATGCTTATTCTATTCTATTTTGTTCATAAGTCTCTTAAATTGTGATTTCATTTGGTCTTTAACTCTTTTTCTTTATCTTCTTTTGCTTTTTTTTCACTTTTTATAATAACCTCTAATACAATAAATGTTGTTTTATCTGTCGTTTAATTTTTTTCTCTTTTTTTACTTTTGTTTGCATTTCTTCTTTAGTGTTGAACGTATAAAATTTTCCGGTATTAAAAAAAAAATATTTTTTTTTTATTTATTTTCACTTATTTTTTTTCCATATTCTTTTGTTGCTGTTGTACTTTATTATCACACATGTTTTAAGTGATTCAATTAGATAATATAGTAAGAACGACAGTGCAGAATAAAATAAAAATAATACAACAACAATAACACCCGAATGTCTATCAAATTGTTTGTATTTTTTTATTATTATGTCGGCTTAATTTTTATTCTTTTTTTTCCGGGTTTCAAACTTGGCGGGAAACATTTTTCTTTTGATTGAGTTTAGCGTTTAAAAAAACGCTAAATGTATCACATTTATAATATTGTTTTTTAATATTTATGCACTTGGGATCATAGGACTGTAACAAGTATTTTTTTTAATTTTTTTCTTTATATTCACAACAATTTTAAAATTGTTATCTTCGCAAGACTTGAAAGCTCTTTCAGCGTTGTTCGGCGCCATGTATTCTTTACGCGTTCTCAACGGCGATTGCTGTAATGGTTCCATTCGAAAGCTTTTTTAGATATGCTTGATGGCGATATTTTTAGGATTTCTCCTGCCCATTCGCATTTACTTTTCAACATTTGTTGCAAAATTGTTTTTTTTTTATAACTTTTGTATCACAGCTAAAGGAATTGTAAATCTCTAGTACTATTCATTATTAGCCAGATTACATAACAATTTCGGACAATTCCGTAGAGCAACACATAAGATTCAAAATATTTTCTGTCATTCCACTTAATCGAGGTAGACAGACCAGACGTAAAATGAAAGGAGTTTCCTTATGTTAGATTATGCCTGGAGTTTTTATTTGACACTTAATTGTTGCCAACGTCATTGTACATCGAACTTTTCGGCCATACAACGTTTTGTTTTAATTTGCTCAGGTCTTTTCCAATCTTCAGACTCTCTACCTACAATTTTCTGGCCGGCATGCAACAAATAATTCGGTTTTTCAAAGGTAATGTAATTCTTTTATAAAACTGTTAAACTATTCTTGAGAATTACAGCTAAAACTGCTTAAATAGTTGGCACTTTTTTTGTTTAGGTAAAGGGTCAATGGAATCATTGTAGACAAACTCAAAATATTCATTTTTTTATTTCTTCAAATTTAAGATTCAAAACACACAGAATAAAGCAGATTCACAACACGTGTATTAGTACCTATGAAAGTGTTTGTGCTACAGGCCGCTTCACAATATTTTTTTTTGTGTTGACTGTTCGCTTGATTATGAAAGCTGATTATGATCATTTTTGACGGCACTAATGAACCGACCAACAAACAACAAACCAGCCAGAAAAAAGAAAAAATCATGCATTGAAATAAAAATGTCAAATGTTGAAATGTTCATGTGCACATATTTGTTAAAAGCAGAAATTTAAAGGAATATTTTCTTTATTTCATGAGACTCATAAACGTAGCATTATTTCGACAGTTGTACAGAACTAATTATTACTTTTAAATCGGGGGTTAATTATAAAGTTTGGTGTAATTTGACAAGTCAGATGTAAACTACAGGGCAAATGTGCACCGACAATTTAAATATAAACTGACAAGTCAGATTTAACTTACAAGTCAGGTGTAAACGGACAAGTCAGATGCAAACTACAGGGCAAATGTGAACTGACAATTTAGACATAAACTGATAAATCAGATATAAACTGACAAGTTAAATGTAAAATAACAAATCAGATGTAAACTTACAAGTCAAAAGTCAGCTGACAAGTCAGATGTAATCTGACAAGTCAGATGTTAACTGACAAGTCAGATACAAACTACAGGGCAAATGGGAACTGACAATTTAGATATAAACTGAGAAATTAGATATAAACTGAAAAGTTAGATGTAAAATAACAAGTTAGATGCAAACTTATAAGTCAGAAGTAATCTGACAAGTCAGATGAAAACTGACAAGTTAGATGTAAAATAACAAATCAGATGTAAACTAATAAGTCAGATGTAAACTTACAAGTCAGAAGTAAGCTGACAAGTCAGATGTAAACTGTCAAGACAGATATAAACTGACAAGTCAGATTTAAACTGACAAGTCAGATGCAAACGGACAAGATGTAAAGTTTGAAAATTGAAAAAGAATGAATGAAATATTTATTTATTTCCATTTACTTTTTAAAGATTATTTCATGTAAATGTTGCATACTTTTAAGATTTTAGCCAATATCTCATCAATAACAGATGTAATGTACCAGAAGGACTTCAAACAGTAGAGAGCATGTTTAAATCGCATGAGAATGTCATCTAATTTTGCTCATCAAACTTGCCTCCCAATAGATTCTTGTTATAGTGTGCCGCATGACACAATTTTGTTAAAACCAATGTTAACCAAGACAAATTCTTCCTTGCTCCACCTACTGTAACGTTGTGATTTTCAGCATTCTTGAAAAGTGCGGTCTAATAATGCCGCCGGCACACAAACCGCATCAATCAGTACCTTTTTCAGGTGCATTAACATTTCGAAAATTGACTTTGTCTGCCATTCACATCAAATTCAACAATTATGTTTGCTGGCGTATAAATTGTTGTAAAAATGAATTTTGATGCTGAAGATAATTTTTCAATAGAAACACATTCGTTACACAGCACGATTTTTGGTCATTAAATTGAGCGCGTTACGTGAATCTTGCTTGAATCATGAATCATTTTGTGTACTGAACAAATTTATACCGAATAATTTTCAAATTAACTAGAGGCAATTGAAGACTTAAAAACTGATAATATATTCGGCATACAATTTTTAAGATAAAATTACAATTTACCAAAAGGATCGATACGGGGGAAGAGGCACGCTGATATGATTATGTACATGATAAAACTATGTTCAGACATGCACTTATATTGAGTAAATCGCAATAAACGGCGTTATTGATCTCACGGCATTATTGTCAATTAACTATTGCTCGATAAATTCATAAATTGTTATAATATTGATTAAAACTTGAAATACAGCACTGTCATAAGTACGTTCAGTGAGCATATTACAATTTTCCGAACACTTTCTATTGATATTTGACAACTCAAATATCAACTACGACAAAAAAAAAAAAAAAAAAAAAAAAAAAAAAAAAAAAAAAAAACAATGTTGTTGAAACAACCAGCTGTTTTGTTTACCAGCTGTCAAATGAATATTGAACAAGCAGCTGAACTGCGTATATTGTTCAATATCAATAAACCGAATATTGACTCAATAAAAGTGCATGTCTGAACAAAGTAAAAGCTTCCACTTTCTCTTTCGAAATCAACTCGGACTTGAAAATCACTGTTCAGATGATTTTAATTTAAGTTTTCCCATCTGAATATAAAACAAAATTTTATTAAAAAAAAATGAAATCAAAATCTCATTTGTAATATTTTGCATTGACTTACTTACTCTTAACCACTTTCAATGAATATGGCTTAGTAAAATAAAGTGGTTTAAGCAGATTATTTAAAGGCAAATATTTAACCCCTTTCGTGACGGATTCCGTGTACATACGGCAGTCAGTTGATGCAACACAGCGGCTGATATCGTGTAAATATGGCAAGCTAGTGGCGAAATATGATTCACTTGTGTTTTAGCGAACGATGACACAGTATGATAGTCAGTCGCGTTGTCTTGAAAAGTTGTGCAGTGTGGACGCCGTCGCGAAATATTTAAAACATTGTTGTGAATATTATAGAAGGAATTCCTTTCGATTAACTCTTGTAAAGGTTTTGTTCTTTAAATTGATTTCGTAATATAATGAAATCTTAAATATATAATCAACGTGATTATCCTTTACGAAATTGTAAAATATTTTTAAATATTAATCTTGTTCCAAGAAATTGATATTGCAATTTGTAAACAATGTTGTGTTACTAAGTGTGCAGCTAACAGACTAGGTGTCGATGTGTGATTGTCATTAAATTTAAATTAAAAATAAAAACTTTGTAATGATGACATGCAAAAACGATGGCAGGTTAATGTCTGAGCTAAAAGTACACATACATAGGCATGTAAACAAAGAATAGCTAAAAATAGTGAATAATAAACAAACAAAACAACAACAAAAAAAAAATTCAAGAGTCACAGTACTACTATACACGTGTATGTATACAGAAATATAAACAATAAAATGAATAGAAATACAAATTGAATTTTAAAATGATAACGATCGCGCTTGTTATGATATTTATTGAATTTCAGTTGGTTTTATAAGAGGAAAAAAATATATGTACATATTTCAAATAAACATATCAAATTTGATATAAGAAATGAAATTTTTCATAAAAATAAATTATAATTTGAAACAAAAACGAATAACTATGTTGCTGTGTTGTTAAACTAATTGGAAATGAAAAGAGAATAATATACACAACCCATGTAAAGAACAAGACAAAAGTGTGTAAGTACATATGTATGTTAAATTTTGACATACAAATCAGTGATTGAAAAATTTATATGGTCGCAGTTTACTTTTTTTTTCTTAACTTCTTGATTAATAAAAATTGTGATACTCAACCGTCAAATTTTTCATTTGTGCCTTAGCTTATGTTTGATTTTGTGTCAGACTTTGCTTGATCTTGATAAAACGTCTTTGACAGTTTTATGACCGCTTAAGTCAAAATTTTTGCTCTGACCAACTTCCTCGATGAGCTTGGTGGAATTTGGTTAGTACAGGGACTACACTTACATACATATCTGTGGCGTCACAACGAGCTACTATGCGTGCTTAAGTGCACATTGGTAATCAAAGCTACCACTTCTACCTAACCTAACCTACTTTCTTATTCGTTAAAGGTGAAGTCGAAAGTTAAATTATTGAAATTGTTAAGAAGCTAACAGAACACATAAAGTCTGTTGCATGAAACGAATATTTGGCGCATATGCCAACATCAGAGTCATTTACAAGATATTTTGTAAAGACAACATTAAGCAACTTGGATGTCTGATACTTATACAACCAGGAAATTCAATAAGTAATACTAAAGTAGAGTCCTGAGGTTTGAAAAAATCTGCTGAAAACGCACGATACTCCAAGAGCTAGGACACAGTAATGTTAAACGGGAAAGTGCGTAAAAAAACAGAAACAAACCGAACAAAAAGATGCTTTGTGGAAGTCATATGATTCCAAAGGTGGTAATAGACTAAAGGCATGTTAGTAAATAGAAGTACCTTTACATTACATACATACATACATTATTGGTCATTACTATCCTTTAGTCAGCATTGCGACCTAGCTTCTCATACTACTAATGTTGTGAGCGTTAATTTTTATACATTAGTGGCGGGACCTACAGTTTAAAGTCGGTTCCGAACGACAGATTTTTGAGAAACATTTCAAGGCAATTTTGTTTACTCTCAGAGTGTTTACCAGAAATCTGCTGAGAGGAAGTCGCCGAAAAAATATTTTTCTTATTTTCTTTTTGATGTCTAACCTGGGGTTTGAACCGAGGCCTCTCGTCTAATAAGCTAACACAGTATCTACTACACCACGGCGACTTATTGCATTATGTATCATATTTTTGTTATTACTAGTCTAGTAATGCGGATTCTCGTCAGACCAGAGACTCTGATGGGAATTAAACCCACCAACCTTACACTAATAGATTAGCACACTACATCGACTCGACTATTAGAGCAACTTAATACCTTTACTACCATTTACAAATTATTTAGATTAGTTTGCATTCCTTATTATAATCATATTATTATGATTATGTTCATAATAATGGATCATTTTTCTATAAACTCAATAAATGCTAACAAACATTTAAACACTCAAATACAGTTTATTTATATTGTATTATAAATTGTTAAATATACAATTTCAGTCAGTATTTTTGAACAAAATTTTCCATACTGATAATTTATATTATTGCTGAGAAATAGTAGAGAGAAGAACGAGAGAGCGAGAGTGAGTGTATAAAATATATTTTACAAGAGTCAATTGTAAAACAAAATACATGTATTGAAATAGTGTGCGTTTAATAACATGCGATTTATAAGCAGGGCTGCCAGATAAGCATAAATGCTTTACTTTAAATTAAGAGATTTTCTTTTCGAGAAATACCCAAATTTAAAACTTTGGCTTAGGGTTGATTCTTGGCTCATCTTATATATAAAAATGAATGTGGGTTTGTTTGAAGTCTATAAACGGCTAAACGGCCGGTCCGATTTTCTTAAAATTTTAACAGTGCCTTGCTGTATGTCTGGAAGGAACTATAGGCTACTTTTTATTTTAAAATTTCAAGTAGGGGAGGTGCCACGCCCACATACCCAATAAGTATTTAATGTCGCATATTTTCATAAACTGCAACAGCTAGATTCCTCAAACTGTGTATGGACAACTTTGACATCTATATGAACAAAATGGGCAGACTTGCTGTAATGGGCGTGTCACCTCCCATAAAAATATTAAATTAATATATCTAAGAAAATATAACAGTTAGAGTCCTAAAATTTTGTCGAATCCTCTTTAGTATCAATATCAATATTTTAGACAAAAATGGGCTGACTAGGAAAAGGGGGCGTGGTACTTCCCATATGAATTAAATTTAAAACTTATTATATCTTGGAAATCATTATAGATAAAAATCATCAAATTGTCCACGGGCAACACTGAAATCCATATGAATAATTTGTGAAAAATTGCCGGACTAGCAATAATAGCGAGACCCTCCCATATAAATATGATAAAAAAGTTCGTGTACATGGAAAACTATTAGAGCTAGAATCTAGCATGAACCACTTTGACAAACATATGCATGAACATTTCGGGTTAGGGAAATAAATGGACTCTATTTTTATATGAATTGTTAGACAGAAAGTAAATACTTAACATCATATACATATCTGATAAACTATTGCAGCTAAAGTCA
This sequence comes from Sarcophaga subvicina, assembly GCA_936449025.2. Classification (NCBI taxonomy): domain Eukaryota; kingdom Metazoa; phylum Arthropoda; class Insecta; order Diptera; family Sarcophagidae; genus Sarcophaga; species Sarcophaga subvicina. Next base: position 106,444,072 of record OW388081.2, on the reverse strand, counting down.
TGTGTATTGCCTGTACTTTACAATACCTGTTTTATTATGTTTGTAAAATACGCATAGAGGGACATGTGTAACTTAGGTACCATTAACAGTCGACACAGACCATTAATGACACTATACTGCCTTAATTTATTAACTACCTACAGCATACATAATTTTTTAAAGAACCAATTTTTACCTGTGGTTATATAATATAGACCAAACCTTTATAGGCAGGTCATTTATGTTGATTTAGTGAACAATTAATCTTACTCTTTGGCCGCCAAGATCCTGCGATTTGTATTCACTAGACTAGATACTAGACAGGGTAACTATAATTATATTTCTGGAAGGCAATGTCACAGTTGCTATTGGTGGGATAGCGACTGAAATGTTGGAAACCAATGTCTCTTTATTTTGCTCAAAATTTTCTGGTCATGCGGGAGAAAAATTGTGAAGTTTATTGAGCTCATACACTAACTAGAACAGAAAGTGGCACAATAACATTTGACAGTTCATGTTAGGTGCGTTTCTTTATGGATTTTTTTCAAATAATTTTTTTTATAATTCGTTCACTTCATTTAAGAGATTTCTTTAAGTTTTCATTTTCTTCTTTGCTTTTGTTTTGGCTTCATTAATTAAGTTTTTCTAACAGATAAACTATAACGGCCTTAGGATAATGGAACTGATTTGTGTCATTGTCTAGAAAGAACACTCTCTGTGAAAATGTATTTAATAAATTTATTTTATGATTTTTTATTGATTGTTGTATGTACTGAAAAAAAGGAAAAAGCTGCAGGAATGCTCATAGCGTAATGGAGACAAAAGCTAGCCCTACAATATCAATGACAATAATGTGTTTTCTCCTCTGCGTGTGACTGCGTATGATACCATATTCCCGGCAATGAATTCAATTGTCTGGAAATAGTTGTTCTATTTTAACCAAAAGAGTTTCCAAATGCTTCATTAATTTGGCATGAATATTCAAGTTTTCAATCTGCGGGAAAACTTTTCTTATTACACAATTTAAAAATAATTTAAATTTCAAAAATTCCAATTACATGTAATAATGCGATTGCATTTGTAATTGTTTATAGAATATAATTAAGTTTTTAATTAATTGAATGTCTTTAATTACAAGATTTGCAACAAAATATATTCATTTACTTGCATTAACAACTATTGGCAACGCAATAGTGAAGTATTTATTTAGAAATATAAAAATAATAATTCATTTGTAGTAAAATAGCCTCTCTCTCTCTAGTTAAACAATTCAGTATTTTAAGCTCCACCATACTTTATTTGCATTTCGTAACAAGAGTGTGAATTTGAGCGAAAAACGTGTAACAGGTTGATAGATATGAATGCCGGCTTAATTGTAATTAAATATTTAATAAAATTATACAACCAAACAAATACTCGTATAATTTATTGTCTGTAAATAGTTTTCGTTTAACATTAAATAAAACTATTAATAAATATTATTATACAATAATTGTTTAATTAACAATTGTTAACAGAATTTTTAAACTTTGCAATATTATTGAGGTCAACATTAGAATACAGATGTGTTGACTATTTAAGCCGTGTACTTATAGAACGCAATTGATGGGGGGGACTTTGTTCATAAATAACTTGAATAATTTGTTAAGTATTAGAATTCATAAATGAAAAGAAAATTTTATAGTTTCAACGCATTTAATGGTGAAATATTTAGAAAGCAAGGGATGGTGGTTAAAAGTTTTGATAGATGGAGTAGATATGTGCGTCTACATGCATACATTTTTGGGCATTACAACCCTTAAGCCATCACTCCTGTGGGGATATGTTAATTTTATTCTCATACGTTCGCTTGAGAAATCTTAAAAATCCTCATTGCTGTCCTCTATGTAAAGGGGTTATACATACATACATAATTGGTCATTACAACCCTTGTCAGGATTGCGACATAGCTTCTCACACCACTTATGTTGTGTGTGTTAATTTTATACATGAGTGGCGGGACCTACAGTTTAAAGTCTTCTCCGAAAGACAGATTTTTTTGAGAAACTTTTCATGGCAATTTTATTTACTCTCAGAATTTTTGCCAGAAATCTGCTGAGAGGAAGTCAGCGAAGAAATATTTTTTCATATTTCGTTTTGTTGGAGATGTCTAAACTGGATTTGAACCGTGCACTCACATCTAATAAGTCACTTACAGTTTTCAGAGAGCAGTCCTATTAAGGAAAATAAAATAAATTTGGCAACAAATTTCTTCATTTCTCAACACAGTTTCCTTTTAGCGCGGTAGACTTTTTCGAGTGGTGATCACAGACGAGAACAATTATGCTGGCACAAAATGGCAGCTTGTTGGCAAGAGGGGTGAGGAGAGTGGTTTTTTTGCTGGCATAATTTTTCAACCAGCTTCTACTCCGCACAAACTAATACATAAACAACACAAAACCAATACACATACATTTATAAAACACCAAGTTCAGAAAAATAAGTAAACTAATACATACAAAGCAGAGTATATGTATACAATTTTATGCCAGATGAAAGTCTCGTGTGTGACTGAAAGATCAAAAATTGTGCGGATTAAAAAATATTCTCGTGTGTGATAGCGGAGTGACATTAACGTCAAGAACCGTTTAGATTCCTAAACTACCCATCAACTCTCCCTCTTAATTGTGGGCATATTTTTTACCACCAAGCATTTTAAGGCAAGAATGAAGCAATTCGTACTTCAATGATTCATTAATTTTGCCCTTGACGAAGTAACACTTCCTTTCTTAGTAAATATGGCCTTTTTTTCTTAATTTCATTACTTGAAGGCTGTAATAAGTGTTAGAATACAATCAACTATGGGTCATTGCAACGTTCATTTCTAAAAAAAAACTTGCAATTCATTTGCTAAATCAGGAACAGCTTTTTTTTTTGAACAAGTGTTGTATACTGAAGGTCTGAATTTCTATGCTCTAAATAAATAGCATTGATTTATAATCAGAAACCGTAAATATAAAAATTTATGTTCATGTCTACACCAAAGTAATTATCAGCAAATCTTTTAAACTTTATAGTGAAATAATCTAAAACACTAACAACTGAGGATTTATAAAAAGAGACACATAAAAATTAGGCCAGGCCAAGCGCAGTGATTCAATTTTCAATATTAACAGCAGAAATATGTTTTAAAATTTACGACTTGACTTCAAAAACAAAAAATACGAAATGCAGCTTATGAAATTTAATGCTGCTTCAAAAATGATCTTGACTCGGCTACTTGCGGTAAATTATTCTGTTTTTTGTTTTTTTGCATATATTTTATTGCAGATTAAATTTTGTGGTTAAATTTAATGCCGTTTTCTTGCATGTAGAGAGAAAAAAGCAGTGTTTTTTTTTTGGCATATACACACCCCTTTTTTTAATTGAAGCAATATTTATGAACTCTTTAAAACCACATTTTAAGGTAAGAAATTTTTTTTAGTGGTTTTGTGTGCTCCTCTACAAAACAAACAAAAAAAAATAAAATAACGATTGAAGTGGCTTCATATTCAAGTGAACTATTCAATTTTAATTTAATTTTTCATAAATTTTATTGGCGATACGAAATAATACTAACACCGCTACTACATGGCCATAAGATGTTTTATAACAAAAGAAATTTTATGGAAATTCCACTATATAGGTTTTATTTTGATGTCATTATATTACAAATAAAAACTAATTTTTCTATAGTCTAGTAGGTATTGTGCTGCCTTTATTAAAGTGAGGTCGTGGTCCAAGCCTCAGCATGCCGAACTAAATAAAATGTTGAAAAAAAAAAATATTTCTTCGGCGACTTCCTCTCAGCAGTGTTCTAGCAAAAACTCTGAGAATAAAATATCAAAAATCTGTCAACTTTACACTGATAAAATTAACACAACTTGGTTGGTGTTAGAAGGTAGATCGTAATCCTGACTAGTACTGAAAGATTAAATAATTCGAATTTACTATTTCATGTGAAAACCTTAGAGGACAACAAAATTGACTCAGTTTTGATATGTTCCGCTAAAGCGACCATCAAATACTACTTAAAAAATATTTCTTGCGAAGACCGCGACTACTTCTGAAGAATAACTATTTATCCTTAGACGGATAAACTGTGAGCTCCACCACACATGAATAAAAATAAACACATACACACTGTGGTCGGTTTGAGAAGTTAGTCTGCAGTCCTCAATAATGACTTGTTATGGCCAATATTATTAGTTTGTTTCTAACAACTGATATTACAACCCTTTGGTCAGGATTACGACCTAGTTTCTCACACCGCTTATATTGTGTGTGTTAATTTTATTCATATGTGGCGGCACCTACCGGTTAAAGTCAACTTCGAACGACAGAAATTTTTCATAGTAATTTTATTTAGATGTCCGAACTGGACTGGACTACGATAACTTCTAATTGTTTAAATAAACGAATAGAATAACCACGCAAACCTAGACAAATTTTCTATTACCGACTTGGTACAACTGTTTCAAGCAGGTTCCAGAATGTTGTCGGGTTTTGAAGTTTCGGGTTTTTAGTTTAAACGAAGCTAATTCCGCACAACGTTATTATAGTGACCTTTTGACCTATAGTATTTTTGTGCAGATATTTTTTTGATTTTCAAAAAGTTTTTATGTAAGAATTTGTGATTTTAAAGCGAGATTTGAATTTAATACAAACATTTCTGAAAATAACTGCTGTAATCTCCCTCAGCATTGGCCATGTGATATTTTTTATGCAGGACCTTTAGATATTAATAATAACAAAAATTTACAGTTTTGTTAAACTGTGGCAATAATATTGTGAAGCGAATCGATTACTTTGAAAGCATGCATATAGCATGTAGCTGCTCTGTTTTAATAGTATCATAGTATACATAGCAAACAATTACACGCCATTTTAATTTCAATGGACGCATAAACATAAACTCCTAATTATAAGTGGAAAAATTAAATTGAATATATTTCTACTGTAAAATATTTTTAATTTTCGCATAAAAAAATTAAAATTAACATAATATGACATGAACATAATCTCATTAGTTGGATCACTAATAAATAAATTAACAAATTATTACACATTCATGCTATTGATAACAATATATGAAACGTTTTTCATTTTAATTTTTTTTATTGTTCAGTGGGCGCTGCCCTAAAAGCCTATCAACAACAGACTAAGAAATTTCGTATTGCCATTATGTATGCCTACTTTCAAACAGACCACCTGCAATTGATCGATAAGTATTTTTGGCACCTCTGTCGCTGATTAAAGAGTAGAGAATTTAATTATTTAGTTCTTTGGAAGTGGAAATTTTTTTTGTGAAGATCGACTTCTTTTTCTATTTTGATTTCATTTTATTTCATTTCCAATTTGAATTTGTTTTATCTTATCTATTGGGGAAGTGAGAAGAGCATTAGTCTGGTGAATTCAATGCTTCTTTTGCTCTACGGCAGGCTATAAAAATAAATTTAAAATTTCTTTAAAAGAAAAGAAATAAAAAAATATTTAAATAAAAAACGTCTGTAGCTCACATGGCAACAGAAGAGGAAAAAGAACATCCGATAATGGAAATTTATGTTTGGAAGCAATTTTAATTATCAAACATTCGCAAATTGTAAGTTTCATTGTAAATTGATATTAATTAACTAATGAATGGCTAAATTATCAATTTATAATTTACATATAAAGTTATAATTAATCATTCATAATATTTTAATGCATTAATGAATGCAAGAAAACGTGAGACTTTACTTAAATGATTTATCAGGATAATGTTCGAGTTTCTAACACTACCTATGCTGTGTGTGTTAATTTTATATACAATTTATTAATTATTTCAATTTCTTTAATTAAAACACTAATTACGTTTACGCTTTTCTTAAAAAAATTTAAGATAAATTCAAACAATTTATTAAATAATTATTAATGTACTGCTAATAAAGTACTTGTGAATGAATTAATTGCATTCAATTAATTTAATTAAATTCATTTTAATGTCTACTTTTCCAAACGGTGTTGAATTGTTGTATTGTCTTTAAGCAAATATGCTTTAATTAAATTATTTAGATGACTATAATAAAATTTATTTTTAATTCCGCTAATTAAATTGGTAATTGAAAAAGTAATTTAAAGGTATTCAGTAATTGAAACACAGAATTAATTAATAATTTCATAATTATGTGGGATTTAATTATTTGAATTATGTTTTCTAAGTGACTTTCTGTAATCTAGTGGGTAGTGTGTTAGCTTATTAGACTTGAGGGTAACAAACCACAGGTCAGATATCTCAAACGAAACAGAATATGAAAAAAAAATTTTTTCAACTACTTTCTCTCAGCAGATTTTTGACAAAAACTCTGAGATTAAATAAAACTGTCGTGAAATGTTTCTCAAAAAAGTGTCGCTCGGAGTTGACTTTACATTATCGGGACCCCGCCATTTATGGATAAAATTAACATACACAACGTAAGTGGTGTGAAAAGCTAGGTGGTATTTCTGATTGAATGTTTGAAATGACCAATTAAGCAGGTAATTGACTTCCTTGTAAATGAATTCGATTAATTGAATTAAATATTTTATAATAGTTTCATATAATCAAGTAAATAATAAAGTTTTAACAATGAAATCTTTAATTTAATTTTCAATTACCTTGTAATGCATTATTATTCCTTAATTAAGCGTTTAGGAGAAGATTATCAAATACTGCTGATTCTTTTTTTAAATCAAAATTATTGGAAACTTACCTGAAATGATTAATTAAAAAATGATTAATTAAATAAAATGATTAATTTCAAGTGATTAATTAATCAAAAATTTCTTAAAGACAATGAGGGCATGAAAAGGAATTATTCACTGTTTGTTTAAGAAATATTTTGAAATTTTTTTTTGTTTTTTGTATTCAATAAAATAGCTGAACAGTTAACATTTTAAACTGGCTAAAGTTTAACGTGTTAGTAGTCATTTAATTAAATTTGTAATTAAAATAAAAATATGTTACGGGGAAATAAAATTTAATTAATTTAAGTAATTATCTTAAATAATTTTCAATTAATTCCGCTATTTTGTCAATATGGTTCTTTCAAACTGTCTTAAAAAATATATTCAACTTCATTTGTTAAGCAGCTACTAATTAAGGAATGAGCCGATTAAAATAATATTTTTAAGTAATTGGTTTTATAATATTCATTCCGCATATAAAAATAAAACTAATTAATATTTAAAAGTTATAAATAATATGATTTTGCAATTTTCTTTTGCATCTTATGTCATAATTATTTATTTCTTCTTTATAAAATAAATTATCTTTTTTTTCTTCAATCTCGTCTGTGCGGAGGCAGCAGTATATTTTTTTTTTGCTTTTTGAATTGAATTGATATCGTGACTAGTCTTTATAAATGAATTTAATAAATTAAATGTGGTAATTGCGGTCACTTATGTATGGCTGGCTGTGGCTGCTTGCATGCAGATAAATGTTCATACTTTTATTTATTATAAAAAAAAAAAGAAAAGAAAAAATAATAATAAAAACAAAAACAAAAAAAAATTAAATATTTTAATTCTTTATTATCCTATGTATCAGAATTTAAAAGATCAACTGAAATTATGCAAAAAAATATAAAATATTGTTCTTTTAGATCATCATGAAATGTTTTTATACGTCGTGGATAGAATAGCAAATACCATAATTGTGAAACAGAGAATAAATAATAAGACATAATTTTGCTTTTTTTGTTTATGAGCAACATTTATGGGGGGAAGATTCCTACTTACTACTTCTTGCACTTGTATTCCATATTGAGTTGCAACTAAGAAAATCCATAGTTGGAGTGGCGATAAAAGTAGTAGCATTTATTAGAAGTGAATTTAAATTTCTTTAAGCGACTTCTAGAAGAAAAATGTTCTACGTATACGAGTTCCTGACACTATAAGATCCTATATTTTTTGTCAGGAGCAATAATTAACGGATTTTACAATCCATATTTTAATATTTCAAATACAAATAAAACATTATTATTATGAACATTAAATTACACTTTAAAGAGTAAATGCAATCAAATCTTAATAACTGGTAAAGTTTTTCGTTTTTGGTTTTGCAGTGTAATTTTTTTCACCATAAAAGTACTATAGTTTCGTATAATGTGGCAATGCCAAAATAGCTCAGTAGCGTTTGCCATTCCACCAAGTATAAAATGAATAACACTTGCAATTCAATGAATTTAATTTTCATAATTCGTACTGTGAGAGAAATGTATTTCGAACGAAACATTATTTTTATTTGTCTCAATGAAAATATCACGACAGGATTGACGAATTAAGCAAAAGGCATTTCATGAAAAATGCACTTCTTGCAACTATTTGACCAGCGACACCCATGGACTACATGTTTTAAAGGAAACTTACGGCCAATGGAGCAATGTACCAAGCAATTGTTAAATTTCTATTGCTCAAAATAAAAGGAATGAACTTGGTTGACATGTATTGTAGGTTAGGCATAACGGCGCCACATGCTATAAGCCACGCGATACATATACATAATTGGCCATTACAACCCTTCAGTCAGGATTACGGCCTAGTTTATCACACCAGTCATGTTGTGTGTGTTAATTTTATACACGAATGTCGGGACCTACCGCTTAAAGTAGACTCCCAACGACAGATTTTTGAGAAACTTTTCATGGCAGTTTTATTTACTCTCAGAGTTTTTGCCAGAAATCTGCTGAGAGGAAGTCGCCGAAGAAATATTTTTTTATATTTCGTTTTGATGTCTGACCTGGGGTTTGTAGCGTGGCTTTGCGTCTAATAAGCCAACACACTACCTACAAGACTACGGCGACTAAAAATTCAAATTAATATGAACTATAAATATGACCGTCATCTGCAAAATTTGATTGTTAGGAAATGGGTGTAATCCGGAAAAGAACAGAAACAGTTGATATTGGACAAAAACTCAATTAATGATTATTGGCATCATACTCTAGAGTCGAAGAATACTGCTTCAAGAAAAGTGCTGGAATTTCTTTTGATTTGGGAGGCCAGTTCTAGATCATTCTATGCCAATCCAGAGAACAGTGGGGATAAGTTGGCATTGATTCTTGCCTTTTTATCACGAAATTCATTTTATTCAGATTTTTGCCATCAATATCAATTTCCTTGCGGACTTCATAGAAGACAAATATTCACAACAATTTTACAAACAACATTGTGGTTTGTGATTGTCGTCTCTGGCGCTTGGCAGAGTTTATAACAGAGCAACCGCAAATTAAATGTACAAATTTTAAAGCATGTAAACAAGTTAAATAAAATTTTGTTTATAAAACTTTTGTTCATTCATAAATTCTATGTACATATATACATACATACAAAATTGAATTAAATTTAATTTTATTTTAGTTTAATATCATATCTATTTAAAAAAATGATTGCATACTTTTGCCTTACACTGTTTACCTCAACTATTTGAAGCAAATAGATATTTTCATTTAAATTATTTCGTTTTTATTTTTCTTCTATCTTTTTTTTTTTTTGGCAATTTATTTCTATTTCTAGCATGTATAGTATATATTTAAATCTCTATATATATATGTGTATGTTATAGTAGTATGTCTGTATATATATATATTTATACTTTATTTATATAAATACGTTTGAGTTTTGTTATATTTTTGGCAAAACGTAGAACGAAAAAAGTTGTGTCGTGCAAATTATTGAAAGATAATTTCCCTGTTGCATTTTTTAAAAATAAAATTTTAATTTACTAAAATAAACCAAATCTATCAAAAATTTACTTAGATAGACATATTTATATAAACATATTTTATTTGAAAATTTATTCCAATAATAAATACAAAAATAATAAATTACAAAAATTTTAAATTTACAAAGCCAATGTTATGTCACGTTCGTCCCTTAAAATTGTCAGAATAACGAAATTCTAATTGGATAAGTAAACTTGAAAAAGTCTTTACTGTAAATGCATTAAAACCTTCAGGTATAATGTATCTCAGGTTATTATTGGATGCATAGCACATGTCTCCTTCTTTTAATAGAATCTTCCCACTCCACAGAAAGGTTCTGGGCTCATTAAAGCGTGGAAATATCTCTCCTCGCATACTTTACTGTCAGTTCATGACTGCGAATTTTCACATGATGCAGGGCCCAACAGAAGGGAACCATAATTACTCTACCTAGGTTATACAGCTAGTGGAGACAATCTTTTATTATTTTTGAGATAACCTCATAAGAGTTGACTGCTCGGTTCTTACTATTGTCATCAAGAGGAGCCCTTAGTACTACGATCATATGATCTATTGTACTCCTCTAAGGTCATCTAATGAAGGAGGCATTATCCTTCAAGCCAATTGCCCTGAAAACTTCAGAATGCTGCTGGGTGTCAACAATGACATTTCCATGCTTAGTACCTGATATACATACACCCACATGTTTCCTTCTGAAATAAAATTAGCGCAAATAGGTATACTTTGAGTTTACAACGCCCTGTCAAAAAACCGGTTACTAATCTCAGGCTATAGCTGAATAGTCTGATGCATGGCCCAGATCTCTTCTTATTGTCTCAAACCCATTTGGATTGAGAACAATTTTTGTCTCTATTTCTATACCTTTCTGCTTCCTTTATCGCAAGGTTATCTGCTTGCTTATTGTCGGGAATTCCCACATGAACTAAGACCCAGTAGAGAGTAAACTTATGTTCTCTACCTAGCTGAGTGAGCTTCCGAAGACAGTACCACACTATTTTCGATTTAAACTTATAAGACCCGAGTTGGCAAACTACAGCCTGACTGCCAGATAGTATCTCTTTGGCCAGTCATTAGAACTTTCATTTTTTTCTTTCATACTTCTTTTATTCAAGATGTCACAGAGTTCTAGTCTAGAGCTAGAATAATAAAAGCTAGTGTTTTATTACACGTTTTTACATCGATATCGTTGCACAATTTTTTTTTTACGTACACATGAAAGTTTTGATCTAAATTGACGTGACTTTTTGTATAAGATCTGGTTCTGAGTTCTAGAGCAATACTTATGATTGTAGCTGACAGAATTCTGTTGCCATCATTGGTTGGTGCTTAGGTCCACGCTTATTATAATGCACACAAGTGGTATAATGTTATTATCATGTGAATTGGGAAATTGCTGTTTATTAATACATATAAATACAATATTATATAAAGGCAATGAATTTAAATAAAAAAATTGTTCTGGCAACACTAATTAGGGCCCTTCGAAAAGTTATGAAAAACCCTGAAATATAACCTTGCCTAAGTTTAGCTGAACACTGATTAGATTGATAAAAAATTTAATGGGAAAAAGACTTTCTGGTAAATTTTGTAAAGCATTCCATTTGAACTTTGAAGATAAAACAAATATTTGAAATTTTATAAACAATAAAAAAAAAATTTCTTAAGAAATTTATAAAAAAAAAAAATTAAATTTCCTTAGAATACTTCCGTTTACTAATAAAAGAATTAGAAGAGGAATTTGTTAAATTCTTTAAGTTTCAATGGAAAATAATTAGAGAGACGCAATTAATTATTTTATTCTATTTTTTAATTATTTTTGTTTTTAAGTTTTCCAAAAAAAAAATAAATTTTTCCTACTGTTGCAGAGTGAGGTAAAACATAAGTTATGTTTCATCAGCTTGATTTCATTTTTAATTTTAAATTCTTAAAATTTTATGTTTTAAGAGAGTTTCTTAATAAATTAAAAAGTAAAAAAAATTATTGCATTTTTTTTCTTGTCGTCTCTTTGTCTACCTTAGAGTTTTTTTTCATATCAGACGTAAACAAAATATCAAGTTTATGGGCAAATTTTTGTTGTTGTTGTTGGTACCATTAAACCCGGTATCTGCACCTTAGCCTCAATCAACAAATGTTTGTCTGTACGTTAGCGTTTTTTGTTGGAATTTTGATAATTTTTCTGTTTTGAGGACCATCATGGTACCACCTTATCTGCTTTTGAAATAAAATAAAAAAATTATATTTATGGCGAATTATTGTTATTTTTCTTCTTCTTCTTTAGAATATACATATATGGTATAGCATTCTCTGTATATACTTTGTATATTTTTTTTTAAACATTAATGTGGTATTTATTATTATTTACACAATTTATTGACAGCTCAATGACCTATAATGTTTATAATTGTTTCAAAATAAGGGGAAAAAACATACTAAATTTGCTTATTAATTATACGTTAATCGCTAATAATCTCTCCCTATTTTAGCACAATTAATAATAGAATTTAGCATTGAAAAATACAATTTTTTTTTAATTTTAAATAAAGAAAATTTACATAAAAATTTAACACTTTCCACATACAAGTGGAATAAAAATTGTAAGAAATTATTATAATGTAAATTTTTTTTAAAACATTGTTGCCAAGCCTAAGCGTCGTAATGTCAAGGGAAACAACAAACGACTAATTTTGTTAATATTTCTTTAGCAATGTTATCACTTCTGACCAGGCTATAATTAAAAAAAAACTCTTCCATAAATATCTGTCAAGTTACTGCTAATATCACCACCATCATGCCACCCTTTCGTCTGGTTTGTTGTTTAAATATTATTTTTAAAATTTGTCTGGTATTTTAATCTTTGAATCTCAACTCTTGAAACTGAAATATAAAATATTGGGTCCTTGAGAAAGTTCTTTTGCAAACACCATTTTCTTATATTTTCAAACATCGAATATTTGACGTTTTAATCGATAATATTTTGCCATTTTTGAGTGAAGCTTGTGGTATTCGAATAATTTCGAAAACTGATTCCAATTAATTCAGCAGGCTCCTAGGTAATTTAAATTTACTCCATTAAGAGAATTCTACAGTGATGGAAGCCACTTATAACCTGAATGCATAAGGTCCTGGCTTGAACAAGATTTCCCGGTCAAGTTCTTTCAATTTCTTATTAAAGATGTATGCAGTCCACCATTTCTATCGATCAATTTATATAGATTTACTTGCCTCAGTATGGTAGAATCATAATCAGTCGTTTAACCCGATAGTGAAAGCTTATAAAGCACAATTCATTTATAATACTACTAATCAATCCTGGCTTTGTCATTGTCTGTGAAGCTTCATTTTGCTTTGTCCAAAATGTTGTGGTATATTATTGCCTTACGTGATTCACTTTTAATCGCCCTTAATAATTTGCTAGAGGTATGCCTCAATTTATCTCCATTTGAACAGTGAATTGCAAACAGAAATGCGTTTCATTAAATTTTTTTTAGTGTTAATTCATGCGCCACCCAAACATTTTTTGAATGCTGGATCACTGTTTGGAAATTAATGGCAAGCGATCGTGTTTATGGGCTTATTTTTCCTTATTTTGCTTTCTTATAAAATTACTGGAAAGCAATTACAGCGAAGAGTCAATAAAACCGTGACTTTTTAAATGAAATAAAAATTTTCAATCAGAATATAATTTCATTTTTTTTCCAAACCTTGATAGCTTTGTAGCTCAAAAAACTATGCCCAATATTTCTTCAATTTGTTTGTCACTGTCGTGAAAATAAGTTTAGTAGACCCCATCAAAATATAGTAATTTGGTGTGGGAGATTGTTTTAGTGAAATTTCTTTATGTGGAGCCATTTTCTCATGTTTAGATGCAACGTATAGTCTTCGAAAGACATTCGTAGTTTAATACATGCATTTTTGATACTTTTGCAGTAAAACTAAACACTTTCGTTCAAATTATTAACAAGAGTCAACTACAAACGACTGTTGATAGTAACACCTTATGATTTGAATGATTTAAAAAGGATTCAAAAATGATATTCGTCTGATCGAAATTAATATTGTTACCTACATTGGTAATGAAAATATTTCTGCCTATTTCCATTAAATTTATTGCTTTTCGACATAATTCTGGGGTCGCTATGACCTACATAAGTAGTTCTATAAGGTGACCACCTTTACATTACTCATGCTTTTCAAATCAATATAAAGTTAATAAAAAAAACAACGTATTTTTCTAAATTAATTACTTATAAAAACATTTACAATTTTAATAAGTTGTAATAAAAAGATTTTTAATTTAATTTTTAATGTATTTTTCTTACAGAACAAACTGATTTGAAATTTTATTGCTTTTTGATTACTTGCAACTGGTGCACCCCATACATACCTGACAACCCATAAACCATAAAACTTTTTTTTATTATTATTACTGAACCGGTTGAAAATAAAAAGCGCAAAACTGCAACTATTAAACGATCCATACGCCATTATAATGGACGGCTTTGCCCATGACTGGCCGACGCCAACACGTACGGTTGTAAATGCTCTACAAATGGATTTGGTGGCTGAATTACATGATGGCGGCTTTGAGCCACAAACAAGAGCCAGATCAAATACGTGGCCATGCCCGAGACCAGAGAATTTCGTTGATCCTCCCGACGATGTGGAGAGTACAAAGGCCAGTAATCAGCATTTGGCTGGAGGTGGGTTTCCATATAGAAATGGCAAATGATTTGGCGTGACAATTTGTACTATTTTTGTTTGTATGTTTTTTTAGACTCACAACAAACCGTACCTAATGTGAATGCAGCCAAAAAGAATTCATCACGTCGTAATGCCTGGGGCAATTTATCATATGCTGATCTTATAACACATGCCATTGGTTCAGCCACTGAAAAGCGTTTGACATTGAGTCAAATCTATGAGTGGATGGTGCATAATGTGCCATATTTTAAAGATAAGGGTGATTCGAATAGTAGTGCGGGCTGGAAGGTAAGTTTTATAGTTTTAAGAATTAAAAAACCATTTTTTTAAGGAAAAATTAGAAATAGAATCCTTAGAGTCTAAAATATTTTGATTTTTAAAACATGAAATGTGAACTGTTGGAATTAGTACAGATAACTAGTTAGTTCACCGATTTCTTTATTATCATATCAAGTATTCTACATCCAATAAGTTAAATCGGATTGAATACAATCGAAGGCAATTTAGTCGGAAAGCCTAGATCCAGAGATTTGTGATTCATTCCTATTATCATGGAGTTTATTACTACAAACAGGAGACAAATAGCTGTTTTGAGGGACAATGTTATTGAGATGCGAATCCAAAAATTTTGAAAATTTTTACCCAAAAATTTCAAAAAAAATTTTTGTTTGCCGCTTTACTCTCTAAGGCCTTATTATATATTGCTAATCTATTGCGGGTACTTTTTTATTTGTAAAACTATACCAATAAAAAATTTTGGCTTTCTAGAAAGCTTAAACTATTTGCAATTAATTTATTGAAACTTAAACCAATCTGGGGTATGCTTTAGAATTTATTCAAGTATTTGCTACTACAGGCCACTGTGCAATCGTTTGATACAGAAAAAAGAAGAAGAATATCAACCAGAATCTACAAATAAACGCAAATACTATACTGAGCAGAAAAATACAGCCGTGGTAAAATAATAACCCAAATGATGTGCAAAATATTTGTATTTGTTTACGATCTGCGATATAAACAAAATAAAAATGCTCAACAAAAACTCAGTATCATATACTTTGACAATTGAAAGTCAAAGTTAAATAATGTAAAATAAGTACTAGGTTGCTGTTGCTGCTACTACTACTCAAAGCAGAACAATCACTTCAACAACGTAAAATAACAACGTCATCAATATATGTAGTCTCTCTTTGCTGCCGGTCAATGGAAAATTTTTCAATAATAAATTTTGCACACACACACACACACAGGCAAACATATATACATACATACATACAATTAAAGGAAAAACAGGTTGTAATACGAAAAGTGCCTTTATTGTTAACAGACGAAAAAACATTAAAAATAAACATAAAAAAACAGAATATATGTACGTGATATAATGAACCAAAAAACAATCACAGAAACAAAAAGAAAAGAACAAAACGCATAAACCAAGCCCCCTATTTATTTTTTTTATTTTGTTTTCTCTTCAAACTCAACAACAATATCGTTTACTACATGCGTACAATTATTACTTTGTAACTGTAATTTTGTTTACATTGCATACGTATTGAGAGAGAGAGAGATACACGCAGAGATATATTGAATTTTATTAAAATTCTCACTGTAAACTTTACAGTGTAAAAGCATGCTTTAGGAGAGTAATGCGAGTATGTGCGAGTAATACTAGGTAACTGCTTTACAGGTTTCAAAACCAAACAAAAGTTTGCCATTTACGAATATGAATCGTTTAGCAATGGAAAAACACATAAAAGTATTAATCAATCGATCTATTGTGCAAGGAATTGACAAGATTGTAAAGAAAAATCTCAAAAGATCGGAAGCGTTATAGATGTCATCGGGCCTTTGCATCATCGCAATGTTTACATTGCCGAAAATAACGCTTCTGTTAGAGAAAGTGTGTCGTATTTGTTTCTAAATTTATCGATTTCACAGCGTTCTCATCACATAGGCCCATTTTCTTGCTCATTATGGCGTGCGCTTGAGTCAGATTTTAAGGGAATGGATGATATATAATTGAACTCACGTAACAATTACAACCGGCTTGCTAAAGGCAAAATTCTTTTAATGCTGATTCGAGCGTAAGTTTCAAGCATAAACGTTTCATCGAAATAATAGCTTTATGTGTGTTTTTATTTAATCTTGCTTTTGAAACCATTAAACGGATAACCATTTATTTCAGTTTACAACACATATGTTTATTCAGATGAATGGTTCTTTATTTATATTAAATGTGTATTATTTATTGTAGTGTTGCAAATTTACAAAGTGTACCAGAAGGAGATATTTCAACATAACTTTCAGAAAGGCATTTTACTGTACAAAATCAAAATTCAATTTGTTACTGTGTTTGGTTAACATTCTTACATGTTGTACTCAATATTTGTGCAGGTAGAGTCAGCAATTTTGCTGAATAGTGGACAAATAGGATGCAATCTGATTTCAGCCTGCAGTCCATTTCAATGATATCTCAAGTAGTAGTGGCTTGATAGAAAACCTACTTCCCTACTAATGCTCATCTGTGAAAGGCCCTAATAATCGTTAAGTCCGGTGCACAACTCGAACACCCACCTAATATTTGTTTCCAACAGTCTACCCTTTACATACCTTTTCTAACTTAATTCCACAATAAAATTTTGAACCAATGAAGTTTGTTGTGGATCTAACAATTTTTATCGGCCATTTGTTCGTCACATCGAGTTGTTAAAGAGGATAGAACCAAGCCGTTATTCCTTTGTGCTGCCTGAATATAAAAAAATACAATGTTTGCCTCTGATATCGTCCTGTTAATTGCGTGAATCTCAACTGTACAAAAATATTTACTCAGTATCCTATACTTGTTTAAGTTTTTGATACGTTCTTAATCAAATCCAATACCTTCTAATCAACACAAAGCTCACCTGAAACCAATTAACCTGGATTATTGAATATTATCTCAAACCTTTTGCCGAAAACTTATTTAGGATTCATTTGATCACTGAAAATATGGTCTGCAATACTTCCTCTTTTTAGCTTTCATGTGTATAATTTCTTAACAAATGTGTGTAAGGATGACATTTATTTTATTGCCTGAATGGCAGTAGATGGATGGTTACGCATGGTTATAGGCAGAACAAATCTGTTTCTAGAGACGGCTACTTTAGGCCCAAAATAAAAAATTCATAAGTAATAGACGACCCAATAACCGTAGCATAAATAGCCGGTAGAAGAGAGCCCGTGGTTCCACCCCTGGCTCAGACAACAAAACAGAAAAAATAATCTTTCGACGACTTCCTTTTAGCAGTCTTCTATCAAAAACTCTGACAGTAAAATAGAATAAACATGAACATTTTCTCAAATTTGTCGTTCGGAGTGGGCATTAAACAGTAGATCCCACCAGCAATGAGTAAAATTAACGCACCCAAAAAAAAATTAAAAAATTAACGCAAGCCAACTCGCCTCAATAATGTCGTAAGACGCAGAGGCAAACATAAACTGTGAATTTTAATACTTTTCTTGAATAAATATTTTTTGAATTTAAAAAAAAAAAAAACGTGAGTGGTGTGAGAAGATAGGTCGTAATCCTGACTGAGGGGTTGTAATAATCAATTCAGTAAGTTTGTTTTGTTTTCTTTTGTTTTGCTACACTTGCAACAATAGTTCACACTGAGTCATTTATATCGAGTGTCCTTTTTTCACTATAGGAGCTACAATGTAACCATGTATACGAGGTATTTGCAAGCAGTTCAGTAAAATGTTCAATCTCTACTCACGAGAAAAGAAAATGAAATCTTACTCAGTATAAAAAGCTGTTTATTTTGAACAAGATTTCTTCATGTTTTTTTTAATTGAATTTTTTTTATTAATTATTTTTTTACTTAAATTATTATTTAATATTCTCTTTTAATTGTTTTACTTGTTTTCCGCATATACATATGTATGAAGTTTCAATTTTTTATTTGTTATAAAATTACTTTAGGAAATGGTGTAAACGTTTACCATTCATTAAATGCGTTGTTGCAATAATAATATTGAAAAAAAAAAGAACAACAACAAAAAGTGCAGTATAATTATTAACACTATAATAATTAAATTTATTGAACAATTATAGCAAAAAAAAAAAACCACACACAGAGACACATATTAAGTGTAAAAAACAAGCAAAAATTATACTGACAAGCAAAAAGTGAAGTGAAAAAAGAACATTGCCTCTTGACGTGATAGTATAGAACTGAAGTTAATATTTTACAATTTTTTTGCATTTAATTAATATTGTGTTATTGTTATTATTTTTTTTCAATCAATAATAATAATACTCAATTAATAATGCAAATTCTTGTTATTATTTTTCTTTACTATTTAATAAAAATTGAACATATTTTTAATTATTAATACAGAGAGTTAAGTTTTTAGTTCATTTGTGACATAAAAATGTTCACAAGTTAAACTATAAAAACAAAACAAACAGACAGAAAAAAAAACATTTCTTTTCTTTTATAAATGTTCAAAAATGAATTTGTACCCTTGTGTGGCTGTTTTTTTTTTTAATTAATTTTTTGTAAAAAAAAGTCATTGACTGTGCTTCTCACTCATCAATGCGATTGCTGGCCATGAACTTGATTTTTTATTTTATTGAATTTGTTTATTTAATACTGTAAGTCAGTTTATTTTGTGTTAAAAAAAAATTAATAATACATACAAATATAAACAATATAAACACAAAACGAAAAAATGCAATATGCAAACAAAATATAAGAAAAGAAAAGAAAAATTAAAATTCGTTCACACAAAAATCAAAATTTGCTAACAAATATTGTTTAGTCGAAAGGCAAATAAAAATAGAAATTTATACGCATACCCAATGCATTTATGTTTATGGCCCATAATTTTAAAAATAAAAAAAAAATTGTTTTTGTTGTTATTGCTTGATCATAATGTGATCTTTGATTTTATATTGTTTTTATGAGTCAAACCATTGATATTTTATCTTTCTTGTATTATTTTTTAATTTAAACATCCATTCAATATATGTATGTAGATGACAGCGTTGCCAAAATATGACAATTTCTTTTCATAAAAAAATGACCACAAGTTGTCGAATTTTACTAATTTCATGAGGTATTAATAATACAAACACCACAACTTATTATGGGAGATTACAATCCTTTAGTCAGCATAAGTTTCTCAAAATTTGTGTCATTTGTGTTTAGTTTTATCCACAACAGAATTTTCAAAATTTCAGTTTTCTTTATCGAATCTTAACTGCATCGATATCAATTTTAAGTTGACAAAAAAAATTTAAAAAATATTTAAAACAGCCGCACTGTTAATTAATGACATGACATTTATTTAAGAGCCGATTTAATTTGTGTGCTCATCGTTTTGTTTGTGGTATATTTTTGACATGCATTATTATTTATTATATAAACAAACAGTGGTACAGGCATAATAAAATATTGTTTAAATATTTGTACATGTAAATACAAAGAGGGCAAATAATTCAGAATTTTTAATGAAATTGTTAAGTTAGTGAGAATCAAAACTAAAAACTAAAACGAAATGACTAAAACGGTTATACAGAGATGGAAGATAAAAGGGGGACACACGATTGCATACAAAAATCAAACAAATTTATGTTTTTAATTTGTCTACATAAGGAACTGAAAATAAATAAAAAAAACAATCCGCTTTCTTAGTGGAAATATGCAAATATTTTGAAATAAAGCCTCTTAGAAATAATAGGGACAATTTGTTTCATTTTGAAAACTAATTGGTTCGCTAAACGTTTTTATTATTTCAATAGTTGTTGCAAATAATATTATCTTTAATATTTTATAAACATCGGTTCAGTGAATATACAAGAGTGGAATAATCTTCAGAGAAAATAGAATACCAAGCTTAAATAGAAGCTTTTTTATTCTTAAGGCGATCAAGAAGTTCACTTTATTATAACTACTTGATCTTTTTGAACCTACAATTTCATAGTTCCGGCACAATGTTTGGGATCGTTGTTCTCCATAACTTTGTTATGAAAAGATACTTTTCGTAGGCGGCGAAAGTCCAGCTTAATAATGTCTTTGTTTTTATTGTCTCTTATTATTTAGTCACCGAAGTTTAGTAGGTAGTGTTTTGGTTTATTAAACATGATAAAATGGTTGAAATACCAGCCCAGGCCTCTTGAACAAAATGAAATAAAAAAAATATTTCTTCAGCAATTTACTCTCAGCAGCTTTCTGGCAAAAACTCTGTGAGTAAATAAAATTGCCATGAAAAGTTTCTCAAAAATCTGTTGTTCGGAGTCGACTTTAAACTGTAGGTCCCCACCACTCTTAATTGAAATTAATGCTGGCAACATGAGCAGTGTGAGAAGCTAGGTTCTAAGCCTGACTGAAGAGTTGTAATGATCAATTAAGAAAATATGTTACGTACATTGTGCGACGTTATTTCATTACTTCTAGAAACTAGATTTTGAGGGCCGAATTAACACTTTATAAAAACCATCAAGTAATGTACGCTTTGCTATCTAGATTCCATAGCTCACTTTAGGCGCGTAGCTGATTTTTATAGCAATTCACCAGGAAATGTTTTTAATTGTCCTTATTTTTAATAATTTTTTTTATATAATTTTTGTCAATTTAAGCACAATACATACATACATACATACATACATAATTGGTCATTACAAACCTTCAGTCAGGATTACGACCTAGTTTCTCACACCACTTATGTTGTGTGTGATAATTTTATACATGAGTGGCGGGACCAACAGTTTAAAGCCTACTCCGAACCACAGATCCTACTAGACTACGGCGACCTCATAAGCACAATATATTAATTAAAGCGTCCCTATTATTTCTTTTTATTTATTTATTTGCTTGCTTACTTTGCTGAAAATTAATTTTATTTCGAAAGCAACAACGGAAACATATAGACTAAGTATGAAACCTAATTATTTGAATGAACTCCTCACAGAGTTTCGTCAATAAACGCTCAGTATACGACATTATGTGACAATGATGAAAATAGCAAAGTTTTAGTCAATACAGCAAGGTGTACCGTATGGTTATTTCTAACTTTTTTGTGCTCAAAATGGAAAAAATTGAACTTGGTTGAAATGTGAGTTTCGTCAATAAACGCTCAGTATACGAAATAATGTGACAAGTTATTGGAAAATACTAATACAATCGTTTCTTTCAACACTGTGGTATTAAATAACATTTTTTTATTTTATTTTATTTTATATTTAAATGTTTTTAGTAACTTTAATAAATTTTTTCAAGTAGTAAACATAAAAATAATTGCAGGAATTTCTTAGCGCTGTATTTCACAATTTTGATAGTCTATTTCGGACTTAATAGTTCCTTTTTGTTTATAATTAATTACTAAATCAAATGCATTAGAAATGCAAAATTCCCTTTCTATTTGAAAAATGATTTTAAAACGCAAAAACACCGAGTGTCACGATTATCTTACAAATTGAAAGAATTGAGCACTTGTACTCATTTCCATTTGATTAGAAATATTGTATATGTACATACATACTTATATTCTTTGTTTAAGTATTTATATAGTTGTATATAATAATTATAATAAATTTACAAGTTTATTTTTTTTACTTTTTTCCCTCTCTTGTTAATCAAATTTATTTGCTTATTATTCTATTCGTTTTATAATAAAAATAAATACAAATATTTTACACTGCTTGCATGTATATGTAATATTTTCGCTTTACACGATTTGTATGCCAAGTATTTGCATTATTTTCCACTTATTTTTTGAAATAATTTAAAGCAATTGTAGAAACATATTGCAATTGAAAATAAGACGGAATAAATGCACCGTGTCCACCAAACTTTTGTGAAACTTCAGGAATACCCTAAATTTTCAGTCCTTTAATACTATCGTTACACACAGGGTTTGCGGGTTTTTCCTTCATTATATATTTCTGTTTAAAACGGTTTCCGAAAGGAAGCTAAATTATTCGAAATAGAGATTAGCAACACTGACTTATTTTTAGACTGATTTTATGTTTATTATTTGACTGTCTAACATAAGAATAACGTCTACAGCTTCCAAGCTACACTGGTCCATAACAATGTCTTTGTTTTCACGTTATAGAGAAGCACAGAGCGGATGACTGACCTGTAGGATACTAATTTCTTGGCATTGCCTAGAAACTCAACAGTATAGTGAATCAGCTACATACAGATTCTACGCTGGATTGGTCCATAACAGTGTCTTTTATTTCATGTCATAGAGGACTACAGAGAGGTTGACTGACCTGTAGATTACAATTATTATTTTAACGTATAAAAGTTAGGTTAGCGGAGTGTAATGAGGAACACCACACACAACATAAAAACTCAAAAGGTTTTTATGAATTGACTAACAAAAGGACAACAGTTGCAATTTCTTGAATGCTTGTGCTGTAAGAGAAAAGTGTTTCGTAAATCGAAAAATAATCCTGAGTGACAAATCTCATGTTTTAATGGATACGTTAACAAACAGAATTGCCGAAATTGGTGTGAAGGGTAGCCAGAGGCAGTTTAAAAACTAACAATGCATGGTGCAAGAGATGTAACGATTAGTGCAGTGTGTGTCGTGACAGTGACGTATTTTTCCCAAAATGATGAAAATTGTAAAGAAAGGTACCCTTGCGTTTATTACTGCATTTTTTGTGCTCAAAGTGGAAGAATTAAACTTAGTTGATATGTGGTTGCAACAAGAAGGTGACACACAATAAGTCCTTTGAATGTTGATTTTGATGAATAATTCAATTCACCAAGATCATGTAATTAAACCCCACTAGACTACTTTTTGTAGAGATACGTTGTTAAGTCCTTCGTATTCTAACTGCCGCAATGTTCGAAAATCTATGCCACAATTGAAGTTCACGAATGACACATTAACATTAATATGAAATAATCTCTGAACAGTAAATGGGAAGCATTCATTTGTAGTCCCATAAGAAAAAAGTTCGCTCACTTTTGTAAATTTTCTATTCTGTTATCAATTTCTAAAATCCATATGATTAAAAAATAAACAGACATATGCCTTAAAGAGTCATCTATTAATTGGTCCATATTAATTATTTTTAAATATTTCCCTTTAAAACTATATTTCAAAATTGATTTTCTCACAATCTTGTCGTTATACGTGTTTATAATCGCTTAATTGGCAACACTTTATTTTTTTATTTAGTGGCGCTAAATTGCGCGTTTATAAATGACAAAAAAAATGTTTAATCACATTTATTTAAATATCTTAGTGAATAGTTGTTGTCTTCATGGTTAAAACATTGAATTTAAATAAGAAAAAAAGAAAACAATATACAAATAAGAACACAATCAATACAAGAATAATTAATGTTGCATTCAAAATTAAAAATAAAACGTATGCGCCGTATAATGCATGCAGTCAAGTATTTATAACAGTATAACAGTTTGAAAAACAAATATTGTATTTGTGCCAATGTGTTTAAGTGTATAGGAGAGAGGGAGAGAGTTTCGTTTGTGTATCAGTGTGTATACAAAAAATGTAACCTTGGGTACACACCCCCTTTAGTTTTAAACACAAAATAACAACAACATTCCTAAAACAAACAGACATACCTATAGAAATTGTCACATGATAAATACTGTAATAATAAGAAAAGAATTATTTTTATTTCTATTTTTTATTGGTGTTGTTGCCTTTAACACCTTCAAAGTCTTTATATGCGATACGTAGTGCATTTGATGTGAGAACTTATAATGCGGAAACCACAATGAAACAATAAAACTCACACCACCATCACTCACACTTTTACAATTGTTTGTAAGTTCGTTTGTGTTTGGTGTTGGTGTTCGTGTTGGTGTTTACGTTTTTGTTTTTCTGATTTCTTTCTGAAGAGACAAGCCCCTCATTTACTTTACCATCTCTTAATATTGTTTACCATTTTTTGTTTTTTTTTTATTTCTTACAAGATAATCAACTGTAACAACACTAATACACACACAACTACAGGCAGCATTAATAACGCATTAATAACACATGTTCACACGTACATATATGTATGTAAATCTAGCAGTGTGATACTTGTTACTAAACCAGGTTGTTGCTGTTTAAAATGTTAGCATAGCAAAGAGAGTGAGAGAGAATTGAGTGCATTATTTGTTGTTTTTAGTTTATTTTGTCTTATTTTTCTGGGTTTTCTTCAACTCTATTGCGCACCATTTGTAGTGTTTTATTAAAAAGAATACAAAAAACTACTTTTTATTACGTTGCTAGTAATTGTTAAACAATAACAAAAACAACATGTTTTTTGCTATTGTTGTTGTTCTTGTTTATTTACTATTAAACGTAGTAGTAGTGTTGGCATTGTTTGCTTATTTGAATAGTAGTTTATCAGTGTGTTTTTTCCAGCGATTTCTTTCATTGGAATTTTTATTTGCGTCAGTTTTAAAGTGTTTTTTATTACTTAGTTTTGTTTTTCTCTTAAAATGATTAAATTATGATTTATTTTCCAGCCTACAATGTGGAAATATTTTAAAAATATTTGTAACTTCCTGTCAAATTAAGTCTTGTTAAATAGATTCCTGAAGAAAGGTCAGTTATTTATAGGCGAATGCACTGTTTCAAACTTTGAATGAATTTATCATACAAAATGAATAGATAAAAATGTGTAAAAATTTTCATCGATCATGTAAGGATATTAGATAAGCAAATGATCCTGACATACATAATTGGTTATTAAAATCCTTCAGTTAAAGATTACAACCTAACTTCTCATACCACGCTGTGTGTGTTAATTTTATATATACATGAATGGCGAGACCTACAGATTTTTGAGAGACTCTTCATGGTAATTTTATTTACTCTCAGAGTTTTTGCCCGCAGACTGTTGAGAGGAAGTCCCTGAAAAAATATTTTTTCGTATTTCGATTTATTGAAGATACCTGACCTGGGGTTTGAATCGAGGACTCACAAAATTTCACAAGAAGGCCACCACCATGGAGGTTTGTGAGTTGATTTGGAGTGTAGTAGATTAAATCAATTGAAAGTTTTACTTCATCCTTACAATCCCTGACACTGAAATATTTAGTACAGAATTTTATTTCAAGTAAAACCCTCTAGAAATGTTTAAATACGAGTTTACTGATTTGACAAATTTTTTTGTACATAATGGACACGGTACCTAATAGAAGTATGAAGCTTTCTTATTCTCATAAATGGATTAGTATTAATTAGGAATGTGCCTGTTCTAGTAAGTTTATCAGCTAAACAATTAAAAAAAGAAATCTCTGTGAAGAGAAACCCTTTGATATAAAATTGAAGCAAAAGTTTGTGTTAATCTAGCACTTGTACCAGAATTAGGATAAATTCTGCAGTGCAAATTAAGTTCACTACTTACTTAATTGAGCATTACAGTCCTAGTCAGAATTACAAGCTTGTTTCTCACACACCATCCATGTTGTTGTGTTTGTTCATTTTATCCATGAGTGCGATATCTTGGCTTTGTGTTGCGCCATGGATAGAAACAACTTTTTACAGTAACATAAAATCACTTCGATATGCACAAGATATTTAAATTTTTATAACTGTTAAATTAATGGCTGTTCTAAGAATTAAACGAAAATCTTTTCTCCCCTTTTAAACTCTTGATTCCAATGATTTTTATGAACTTGTCCTCAATAATAAATATTCGATTATAAGAATTTTATTAAAACTTTATCTGTATTTGGTTGGCACCAATTCTTAACGTATTAATTAAATGCTGCAAAAACGAAAAATAGAAAAAATTCTTTTAAAATGCCTCCACGCAAACTGGCCAATATAGTATATGACATGATTCTTCGTTAAGATAAATAAATAGCAGTAATAAAACTCGCAAAATCTACTCAAAAATTCGTATATAAAAAGGCCATAATAACATACATAAGTATATGTGTGGACGTATGTACATATATTTTTATGTTGACCACTTTTAATGGCCTTAAAATGTGGAACAAGTATGTATAAGATACAATACAATACATACATAAAAAAAAAGAAAATTATTAAAATATAATTTAACAAAAATTAAATACAACAATAACCTAAAGAATAATGGCAATAAAATTTTAATAACTTCATAATAAAATGAAACTAAAGGAGATTAAAGCAACGGAGCAAAACTATCAAAAACTTCTGGTGTGGGAGTAACACGACACAAATGACCAGGGGAAGCAATAAAATTTCATAAATACGATAGAACGATAGCAGTAGCCGACCAGTCTAAACTTATAAGCGAATATTTTTAATAGCCAATACATTTTCTTTTCTCTTTTATTATGTTTGGGCAAGATGAAATAACAAAAAAAAAAAGAGAAAACCAAAAATTCTTCTTAAGAGACACCTAAGTTAAACATATATGGGCTATAAACCGTTCATCTTAAATAGTTCTTACTTTATGGACGTTTTAACAACTTAAAAAGTACTTAAAAAATTATCAACATAAGCCAAGTTCAGTCAAGCTAACGTTATAAAGAAGCAAGTGTGGCTTGGCATCGTTTTTTTTTTTTTTTTTTTTTTTTGGTTTATAATCTTACCCATCATTATCATCATCCGCGTCTTGCTTAAAATAGGTGCAGCATCATTGACAGTAAGGCGAAAATAAATTTTACTAAATAGGCGTGGCTGTGTAAACATAAAAATTATTATTTCGTTCTTTGAAATAATTAAATTTCAGCGCCTGTTTGTTCTGACTTCTTTTTTAAACTTTGTTATGCTTTTCATCATATTTTACGTCTAAAACAGAGTTAAAATATGAATTTTGACAGATTCCTGGCAGAAGATACTTCGTTCGTTTACGTCATAAAGTATCAGTTAATTTATAAGTGTTACTTCTCATCATTTACGTATTGATTTACAATCGGCCAGAGATGGCAATAATAAGGCACAGAACGACAATGTTTATTAAAAAAAAATTAGTTGAAGTATTGTTTGACAATTGATGATTTAAATAATTTTTTGAATTTGTTTTTTGCGCGTGTAGATTGCTGATAAGACGTTTAATCGGAGGCCATTAGAATATGATGATTCTATCTTTTATGTTGACAATTGAAAATGTAAACGGGGAGTAATTCTAAAACGAACTCCATACATAATTAGTCATTACAACCATTCAGTCAAGATTACGACCTAGCTTCTCACACCACTTATGTTGTGTGTATTAAATTTATACATGAGTGGTGGGACCTACAGTTTAAAGTCGATTCCGAACGACAGATTTTTGAGAAAGTTTTCATGGTAATATTAATTACTCACAGAGCTTTTACCAGAAATCTGCTTAGAGGAAGTTGACGAAGAAATATTTTTTCGTATTTCATTTTGCAGGAGATATCTGACCAGGGTTCAAGCTAACACATTATCTATCAGACTACGGCGATTACGATACGGCTATTACACTCTCCACCCAAATATCAGGACAAGTTTGTAAACACGAATTTTGCCATATTATATACACGATGTGGATTATCGCAACAGGTAGTGTTTGCAAGGCGCTTAACATAAGCCATGAGCTTACATGTACACTATACTGAGATTTACGTAAGGTGAACTTACAAAGCTCTAAAAAAAAACATTCTCTCTTGACTAACCTTAGCGTTAGGCTTTTTCCATTGTAAAATTGGTCCTCAAACTTTATTCGGAATATTGCGATAAAGCTTCTGATTCTACAATTTTGATCAAAAACTTTTTACACAATTTCTATATTTTCAATATTCAAATACGACATATAAAGACTCCCCCATCTTTGAAAATCGTGCATGACGTCATCAAATCTCAGGTACCTAGTTAAAGGAATTTTTCATTTTTGTGTACTTCTTGAGCCTTTAACTGCAGCAGCAGTATATAGTTAGTATAGTTAAGCCTGTAAGATGTCAGTTTAAATATTTTTATTACCATGTCATCATCCTGTAACTACTGACAGTAGAGTGGCATTGGTGACAAGACATACTTGCAATATTTTCTTGCTATGCATTGCCAGTTGTTGTCGCACATTGTTTCCTTGTGATTTCACTCCCTATTTCTAGTGTGTCTTCGAGAAACAATTTCAAATCAATCCATTTTTTTTTTTGAACGCCATTGTTACTTGCTCTTTATGCTTGTAAATTTTTCGTTTTCCTTTAAATCCTCTGTTTGGTTTTTTTTCTTCACATTACAATAGAAGATATTCCTTGTCATACTTGCATAGTTTTTCTTTATTTTTTAGCTGGTTTGTCTTCTTGAATGGTTTTTCATTCAAGTCCAATATGTAATTCTAATAGTTCCTTATTCCTTTCCTTTCCTTCCCTTTTTTTGCTTCTTGTGCTGGTTCTACTAGTGTTCAATGCCAGTTGTTGTTGTTGTATCTTTCTATTGTTTGACGTTTGTTTTCTTTTCTTTCAAACCAAGAAAGAAAAAAAAAACTGAATGAAAAACGATTTTCTTACTGACCAGGAAGTTTTTATTGTCGTTAATATTTTCTGTTGTTTGTAGAAATTGTTTAAATCGGATTTTGTGTCATCATTAAGTGTCATAAATTTGCGCAAATGATGTGTAAATTATAGACACAGGATGTAATTTACTTCGCTAAGGGTAATAGGGAGAAGATATTATTGCTAAAAAAAAACTGTATTTTATAATTGAGAGGGACTTGTTGTAATATTTGAAATTAATGATTTTGTAATAGTTTTTCTTGATATTATTATTTGGTACTATTTGCTATTGCTGGATACTATTTTCGTTTTAAATTTTCCAATGACATTTA
Organism: Sarcophaga subvicina; assembly: GCA_936449025.2. Taxonomy (NCBI): domain Eukaryota; kingdom Metazoa; phylum Arthropoda; class Insecta; order Diptera; family Sarcophagidae; genus Sarcophaga; species Sarcophaga subvicina. The sequence goes on along the minus strand of OW388081.2, from coordinate 106,414,879 downwards.
ATTAAGAACGATTTGAAATCAATAGAATACTTTAATATTTTTTATTGAACTAAGTTGGTACTTTTTGTACTGCTTAGTGCCAATATCTTCTGATTGGTACCTTCAACATTTGAATATAATTTTAAATATTCGAAAATAAAGGCTAAAACCGGTTGTATTATATTGATTATGCAATAAAATTTTGTAAACGTTTTTCCTTTTTTTCAATTTATTGAACGCCAAAATAATAAAAAAAAGTACTTTGAAAAGAATTTAAATTTCTTGATATAATTACTGAAACATAGAGCATAATAACTTCTTAAGTTAGTATGGTTTAAAACTTAATTTTATTTATAAGTGCTTCTACTTTGCTGTTGTATTATATTGATTATGCAATAAAATTTTGTAAACGTTCTTCCTCTTTTTCAATTTATTGAACGCCAAAATAATAAAAAAGTACTTTGAAAAGCCTTTAAATTTCTTGATATAATTACTGAAACATAGAGCATAATAACTTCTTAAGTTTCTATGGTTTAAAACTTAATTTTATTTATAAGTGAAGTACTTCTACTCTGCTATTCTGCTAGGATAAAATCTGCCTGCTGTTACCAGGAAACAATCAATACAAAACGTTATTGTTTGGCACTTTTTATTTTTGCAGAAATCTGTTGCGTTGTTTAGTTTTTGTAGATAATGAAAGCTTATTGGACCTCATAAGATTTTCTATTGTTACCTCAAAGTGAAAAAAGCTATAAAAATTACTTTAAATAGTAATTTAAATGTTCTATATTTGTTAATTGAAAAGTTGGGAATATAAAATTATTGTTTCGGATCAGATCAGATGATTGTAAGAAACAAAAAGAATTATAAAGAGAGAGAAATTAATAATAATAATCGAACTAAAAATAATTTTCATAACTTTGCCGAAATGGTTTAACAAGCAAAATTTAATTTGGTTATAAAAGTGGTACTAAATTGGAAATTAGTACTTAACAATAAAGTACCCAGTGAAAAAGAATACTACCAACTGAAATATGTTAACAGACTTAATGTATTCAATGTTCCACTAAGCTGTTCTCTTAAGATTTAAGCCAGGTCTCCATAGTTTCCTGAATCTTGTTTATATCATAGCTTAAGAAGTATTTGTATTGAACAGTTCGCAGATATAGATTGAGCCAGTGCAATAGAGCTCTATACGCTCTTAAATTTTTAAACTACTTACTGATGTGTGTATTCTTTTAGCGCAAAAGAGCGTAATTCATTCATGAACCCAGAGTACTGTATAGAACGCAATGCGTAGTGGAAAAGATTCACTTCGTCAACTGAAACTTCTTTAATATTAAATGCGTATCATTAGTCAGTTCATTAGTTTCTTATATATCGTGTAAATTAACAATTCCTTGGCAAGAATTGTGCAAAAATAGAAATGCTTTGATGTAGAATTCCTATGCAATGAATTGAATTGAAATTTCAAACAAATACGTTGATTGACATTCAAACACTGGCAGAGTCAGGCAAGCCCAAGCAAGCGTTTACACACAGGCGTGACTAATGATAGTATAAAGCACAGGAAATTGAAAGAAAATGAAAAAAATTAATTAAAATTTAATAAAATTCAAAATTCTTGCATATTTTATTAAAAGTCAAAGGAGAGAAGAAATGAAACAAAAAAAAAAGAAACTGAAAACAAAAGCCACACGTGTTCTAAAGAAAATATTTCAATTTATTTAAAGAAAAAACCTGGAAAAAAATTGCAATTAAACACTGGCTAAGCAGACACTGCACTTTACTGCCTGTGCTGGTGTTTAATCAATTATTTTAAAATTCAATTCAATTCATTTCATTTGATTTTTCCCCTTTTTTCTGTTTTATTTTCTTAAATAATTTAAAATAAATAAATTTATAAATACAAAAGCCAACTAACACCGACAGTGTTAATTAGTCCGCTCATAAATCATCCAATAGATGCCAGGTGCGAGTGTGTATTACGATAAAGGAACCGGCAAGTCAATAGACGATAAATTAAAAGAAAAGTATTAAAAGCATTACGAATAGTTATCGGGGGGTCTCCAAACTCGTTATAGTTTCTTTAGGCATCGTTATGGTAAATTATTTGTAAAACCAAAAACAATTGTTTAAAGGAAAATTTATTTCAGATATCTGATTAATTGCTAATGGAATTATCTCATTTTATTTTTGTTCTTTTTTTATTTATAAAATAAAAATGTTATTATCAAATTTAATTTCGCTGCTCAAAATTTATAAACTTTTGTTAAACAAATGAAAAAAATTAAATAAAAATGTTTTTTTTTTTATTTGAAGACTTTGAGTTTGAAGTTGATTTTATGTCCAACGTTATATATTACACCTCTTTCTTGACTTTACGTAATTAAAGCAATTGAAAATTACGTTACGGGAATGGTAACCGAATTATCATAGGATTTGCTACAGCCGAACGATCACCTGTTCCATGTATGTTCTCTAAAAAATTATTTTGATTTTCTTTTGCTTCTGTATATTCTTGTAGAAGTTACAAAGTGTCAGTTTATGTAAATGAAGTAGGACTGACGACAGAGCCTGGTTCATCCAAAAATCCAGAGGTAATTGTCAACTTTCGGCACCATTGATTACATGTCACTGCACTGCCTCATCAGGGTTGTTCAGAACGATCATTTTCGTGTCATAGAAGTCTCCTGTATACATAGTCGGCAGGAGGCCACGGTTCAAACCCCACAGTTCAGACATATCGAACGAAACGAAATCTAAAAAAAATATTTCTTCGGTGACTTAATCTCAGTAGATTCCTTGCAAAAAGTAGAGTAGAGAGCAAATTAAATTGCCATGAAAAGTTACTCAAAAATCTCTAGTAAAGATAACTTTCTTCCTGATTCTTAGGTGGCTATTTCGGGAGACCGTATTGGCCAGCTTTGGTTTAAGCACCGAAATTGCAGTCGAATTTTCTATATTGGAAACCCCATTAGCAACCTGCTAACCTCGTTATGACATTGTGGTAATAAATATAGTTTGCGCCACATTGGAATCTTCCGATAATGCAAAAATGCCCATCAATGTTATATAAAGGGCGCACAGAAAGGAGAAATTGCATTCTGGACATTCATGAACTCATTGATTTCGGTCATAAGGCCAATGGCCTCTGTAGGAGTTGCAAAACTTTTCTGTTGGTTTCTGAATTAGTAGAACAGAGTCTATTCTTTCTATTATCTATTCTTTGAAATACCTAATCGATATCATATTTTTCTTACAGACAAATATAATATCTTGATATAGAAAGGCTTTTATAATTTTATGTATTACGAAAAATTATTTAAGAACATTTTTTTTAACCATCAGACATAAATTGCTCTTAATAGTAGAGTGTAGCATTTGCAACATTTTTTAAAAAATTATTCAAAAAATTTTCTCTTTTTCTTTAGAAAAATAAGACAATGAAAGAGAAAAAAACGTTTTTTGAAATTAATTACAATAAAAGAAAATGCAAGCATTTTGAAAACATATTTTGCAGCAAATATTTATATGCCCATATATTTTGCTGTCATCTGGTACAAATTTGAAAAGAGCTGTAAAATATTATCTCTTTTTCGAGCATATATGTATGATGCATTTACATTGTTTATGTATTCTGTCTATCTCATAAAAAATGTTAAGTGCATTTTAGTGGCAAGAGTTATTTCGTAGTAATAGAAATTAAAGCCAATATGCAATAGGAAATATGCATTCCTGTTGTTTATGTTCTAAGAAAATACATTTTTTTTGTATTTAAAAATAAAATTAAAATAATTAAGCAAAATTATTGCAACCTAAGAACAAGAATAACGCTTACAACATTAAAATGAATATTTATGAGCCATAAAATTACAAGAAATTCTGTAGAAAATTAATTGAATAGAATTTTTAATTGTCTGTTTAGAATGCGTATTTAAAAAATGTAAGAATTTTGAGAAAATCACCTTCAATAAAAATATGTATGCACTGGCTTTTTGTGAAGAATGTCTAGTCAATAAACCACAGCCTTTTTATTATGACATAATTATATATTTTGGAGATACATTCCCTTAAATGTAGTGTTGATATTATAAAAGGTTGGTGTTTTAAAATAAATAAATTTAAAGAATGCTTAGAAAGGTCAAAATGTAACAAAAAATGTAAAAATTAAATTTATAATGTTATACATGTGCATTTTAAACATAAATACCACCAATTTACTGATTTCTAATTATTTTTGGATCCTTTTGAAAAAATTTTATCTACAAATCATGCATATTAAATGGTTTCGTGAAAAATATATAAAAAGTAGGAGATAGGGCGGGTAAGATATCAACTGGACTGATTTACTTTGTTTGCATTTTTGTATGTGCATACGCCAGCGACTTAATAAAACCCTACAAGAAAAAGTAACAGGGCCAAGTCACTCGATCTCGATGGCTAGTTCACATCACCTCAGCGTGAGATGTTGAACCACTGGTATCCAGATGCAATTCAAATCAAAAAAAAGTTGGCAAAGATGGTCTGGCCAATGTCGTTCTCAAAGAAATAAGGACCTAAGACGCTGCCACCTATACCAAACAGTTACTTTTTCGATATATATAGGACGCTCTTGAATCTCATGTGGTTGGGTATTATACCAAAATGGACAATTTTGTTTGTTCACGCACTCATTCATCCGGAAGTGGGCCTTATTAGGGTCAGTTGCCAACTACTATAGAGATCGTTCAGAGAATACACGTCTTTGTCTATGGTCGATTTTGGTGATTTGACCAAATAGACTGAATAAATGACAACTAATTTGACAGACGAAGCTTCAACAATATGACCATTATCAACTGTTAAGGTTAGGAAGTTCTTGTTGTAAAAGCTTATATTTGCCATCGGTTATTCTACTGTTCCTAGGTTCCTCCAACTGGTTTATACCGTATGTTTTCCAATAAAGCGGTTGTTTGCAAACCCGCCTTGGCCTCTGCATCAGTTCACCAAGGAGCCACGGTATGTTATGTGTGGTTCACGTTTTGCTCATAGACATCAAAAGATCTTCTCTCAGCAGTGTTCTGGCAAAAACTCTGAGCGTAACATTGCTATGAGACGTGTCTCAAAGACGTCGTTCGGAGACGGCAATAAATTTTAAGCCATTTGTAAATTAATACACAAATCATGGTCGGTGCGAGAAACATTGATCGTAATTCTGACTAAAGGTTTGTAAGGGCCAATAAAGGATTGTTATTACGACAGAAAAGTATTTCCTTGTGAAATAGAATAAAAATTCGGGCCATAATTTAATGTTTCTTATGGACCTTTTAATTTTTGTTTCATAAAATTTCTGTATTTGTATTTTGTATAGGGTATCTTCCCCCACTCTTATATTTCAAATTACATATTGCGCATGAAATCAGCAATAGAAACTGCATTAAAAAAAGGTGAAGCAAAATATGTAATCATGTGTATTTCATTTTAAAACCACGCATAAATTAAAATATATACATATGTATGCTGCAACAGAATATACGCACGTTACGTTTAATATGTGGAAATAAGGATGAGGAAACTATGTGTAGTTCTATATTTAATTTGTTGCATTCTTATGACGACTGACAATCTCCTCAATGGACATTGAACTTTTGCCAGCAACTATAAATACATACATACATACATACATACATGTTTCTGAAAGGAATTTATAAATTTATGCAATTTAGATATCTGGTGTATTGTAGTCTGATATAAACTATCGAATATTATTATTGTAATGTAACCAAGAAATGTTCAAAGATTCGATAATATTTGTAAGAAAAAGGAAATAAAGTTGATATTTCTTTAACTTTGTCAGCCAATTTCCTTCTTTGCTAATCAAAGCAAAACAAAAACAAAATCACTGAAGAAATAATAACTAAACAGCTACAAGTATATCAGAAAACTAGAAGAAAAAAGTTGCCGGTAATTGTCTAAATGAATACGTATGAAATCAAATAAAAAATATATTTTCCGTAATAAGTGTCATATTTTTGTCTGCAGACTGTCTGATGTAAATGGACAAAAAATCTTCTGCTTATTCTTCGTTTTCATTTTTTTGGGGGGGTTACGCAGAAAATCAAACAGAAATTATAAAAGCAGAAAATTTTTTTTTCTAAAATTGTAAAAGAACTTGTCGATAAGACAAGCACACATGGCATGAAAGAAAATAACCACATAAGTTCTCAAACTTATGATGACATGACTATGACTGAGAAGATAATAATGGCATACAGAAGAATGTAGAGACTTAAACTTGTTGGATAAGAAGATAATTTCTTCGCTTGGCGCAAGAAAATCAAACAAAATCGCTTGAATAAATGAATGCACACGATTTGAACGTAATTTGTTTTTTTTTCTAATGCCATTGGATTGGATCATTGGTACAGTAGCATCCGTATTAACAAAAATTACAGCCAACAAGTTCATTTTGTAAAAGCTATTTGCCTTTAATAAATATCTTGTGAATATTAGGGTCATTCAATGGTTAATGGCGCGACTTGTTTAATGTTGAAAGAAAAAAATTTTTTTCTTTCTAAATTTATCTCGTATGAAAAAATTAGAAAGCAAAATGGAAGCCAAATAAGCAAAAAAAAATTTACCGCCATAATGTTAAAACTCATGCTGAACTAAGTGGACAAAAACTTCCAATCAGAAAATTTTTTATAATATAATGCCTTGGCCTTTTGTCCACCAAGTTATTAACAAAAATATGTACATTTTATTGGTATTAATTCTAGAATTTCACAATTTTTAATAATTACTTCGACTTACCTCATGATTGCGGCATATTTTATGAAGCGATGTTAAACTGTGACCCATTCTTGGAGGATTCGAACTTTTCGGCATGTTAAACGATATTGTCACCTTTTTCGACATTTTTAAAAGCACTACAATATTAACGAAATTTTAAATAAAAAACAACACACAAAATTAAATTAAAAATATTGTATTTTAAGAAAAAATATACACCGAACTAAATGAAATAAAATATGTCGACTAATTGCAACAAGGTTGCCAATGAGTTATTTTCTCTTATATTCGTTTATAGTTTGATAATTGGTAATTACAGTTACTAACACTATGTATTCCCCCGAAATGTTTAATGTTGCATAACTACTATAGCTCATTCATCAGGTTGAATTTGATCGATGACATGGCTTTACTGTGGTGTTTGGGTTATTCACATATACCTTCGATTTAAATCCCACAAATAACGCGATCACGGTGCTAAGTGAGATAACCATTTAACCATTTAATTTTATGAATTTTATATTTATAAAAAAAAAAAAACAATAATTTTTTAAAGAACACTATTGTTGGTTTCCATTTTAAACTTAAAAAACGTATTTCAAGTATTTAACTAATAATTATTTTAAAAAACATTCGTCACTAGAATTCAAATGACGCATAAGAACGGTTACTTAAATGTAGGAATTGTCTCCTACTTCTGGCAACACTGAATAAATTGCAAGTAATTTGACAGTTTTGGCTTCAATAAGATGGCCGTTATCAACTGTCATAGTTTTGAAGTTTCTGTTAAAAGTCTATATGCATAGAAAAATCAAATTAAATCGTGTCAATAACTAAGCCTATAAAAAAACTAATTAGAATAGAACTATTGGCGTGAAATTTTAAAAACAAAATCAACGTTTATGTTAACATAATAGAATCTGTGAGGGTTGCTGTTTCATGTGAGCTGGTTTCTTCTGAAAAAGACAAATAAGTTGTCATAAATATTCTCATATTGTTAGACTAGTTATAACCCCGCAGATAAATGTCCATACTGGTGAGATCTGGATTGCCTGACGTGACATCGTCTGAAGATAAATGTTTCTGGAAGTGTCACGAGCTCATGAAGTAAGTAAGGATTCACGTACTCTTGGTAAAGGCGCATTGGAGGTGTGTTCTGGTATCATATTTATTGGTTATAACCAGCAAAGTTTTGCTGCTTACGTATTAAAAAGCGATCTAACATCGCTTGATGACACTTTTCATTTAAAAAAGTGCGAACGATAAATTCCTCGTATCTGCATTGCAGCCCATATTGGTCTTTAGACAAATGCTGGATGCTTACGTTTCAGATTAGTTCGTTTTGGAACCATAATCTTTGTGTAGAAACAATAAAGTTTCAGACTTATAATGACAGCCTAACAACTCCACATAATTCACTGTTTATGCTGCACGTACAATTCCTGTAATCTTCAACAAATTTCAGGTCGATCATTACAACAACTCAGCCTATTTGCATACTTATTGAAATTAAAATTAAATTTCTAGCATGAACAAGATATCAAGGTTTTACAAAATCAAGCCTCTCTCTGACATTTTTGTACTCTACTTATTGCTTCAATTGAATTTTGTGGGGATACATTCTAAGGTCAAAGTTAGGATCGTCATTGACTAATCTTAATGTGTTGAGGAATTTCAGATGGATAGTTAGGATCTTTAGGATTGTGGCCTCTGACTGTTGATTTAAATTAACAAAATTAATGCTGTCTTGTTTTAATATATCGAATACAAAATGTATTTGATGAGTGTATCCAAATTTAATTAATATGTATTAAATTAAATACGATGAACTTAATAAAAATTAAGTTTTAGGTTGATACTGACTAAAGTCTAACGGATTTATTGCTACCAAACATAGAATTTCCTGTAAAATATTGTGATGGCAAAACGACCTTAAACACACACTTTTAGTTTTATTTCGGCGCCAAATAGTCTTTAACTATTTAACGCATTAATTGTAATCGCGGCCGACTAGCAACAGTCTGCCATATACAATTTTTTTTGGTAATCTCTCCTCCGACAACATAAAACCAAATACGCACGAGATTTTTTTGTTTCGACTCGTTACTTTTGTGATTTTCAGTATTATTATTATTTTTTTTTAACACAGTGATAACGTCACTTTTATTAATCCATGACTCTTCGTTTTCGTTTGGATTTTTCAAGTATCTTTTTTTTTTATCAACTATTTACCCATTTTTTTTTTGTTTTATCATGTTTGGTGGGCTGTATATTTGGTATCTTTGTGAAATATTTCATAGTTTGCATAAGTATTTATCAATTCTGTCCCCATTTGCCGCTGTTAACAATAGTTAAGTGAACTTTTTTCCCCGAAAATATCTTTTTCAATGGTGTACATTCTATTTGAGTAATTTAATATAGAAAAAGTTCCTTCAGAAACTTTCCTTAAACAGTTTTTTTGCGAGAATTTTGAAAAGTTTGGTCATTTCAACATTATTGGCTCATCATTACTATTACAGCCGAAGTTATTTTTTGAATTATTTTCAGTTCATTTTATTATACACATCCATAACTATTGAGGGAGTGATAGTGTACAGTCGTAATATGTAATTTTTTTTTTTGTTACTGAAAGTTGACAAGAAATTAAATGTAAATCATAAAAACTGAAATATTTAGTAATTTATCATAACAATAAAATACTTTTTTAAAATTAAGTTCTAAACAAACTATTGGAAATTGAATTTATAAGCAAAATGAGGGAAATTTCAACATTTCAAGAATAAAGAACCACCGACAAATCGAATTATTGAAATAATAAGCCTTTGATAAAAGGAATAGCCTTTTCAAGGGCCTCTAAAAACCTCTTCTCACTAATCACTTCACAATATTAAAGGAAGTGAAATCATTGTTAAACTTAAAGTTCTATCATAGAATTTGTCATTGATACATGAATGCTTGTTGACTTGACATGTGTTTTTCCAGTTTAATGGAATAATTTTTAGAAGTAATGTCATCCTGTTATATTAAAGTTAATCACCCAAAATGCCACGTCCATGTCTGCAATTATTTGACGAAGTACTAAATTAAGTTACACTATATTTGCAAAGTCCAGCCGTGGTTCTTGCCTAGATAAACGTCTATTAATATCCAAATTTTTAATTCTCCTCTTGGACCTTTAACGAACATATGTATAGGTGACTTCATCTTCTTATTATTTCTTTGCTTTGCCTCAGTTTAATTAATCAAGTTTTTTCCCGAGAGGTTTGTTAGCGGTGAACATTTATTGACCCTTTTCAATGCTTTGCTTTCCTATGATATTCGTTGTTGATGTTAAACGTCAGGGGGCTTAATTTATAGATTATTTGCATAATATTGAAATAGCCATAGTCTGTCGCCCCATTCCAGATATGTATCTCCATCATAACGAAATACGAAAAAATATTTCTACAGCCACTAGAGCAGATTTTAAACTGTAGGCCCCACCACTCATGTGTGGTGGAAGGTTGTTCGATTTCTCCCGGATTTGACTCTTCATTGGTTGATTAGGTACCAAAGGCCCTTTAGTTATCACTATTTTTTTGCTGATTTAAAAATTCCCTCTTTTCACGTATATATTATCAGAAAAGGTACAGACGTCACTAAATAGACAATATCGAGACCACTTGTATTTTTTTATCTTCAATTTTCTAACAGCCAGATACAATTATCAGTAAATTATCATAAATTCATACTTAAAACAATAAACGTATTATAGTATGCGTGTCACTAATATCATTTTGTTTTTTCATAAAGGGTACATATGCCATCATTTGTCCAAAATGTCCTCAATACACATGATAATGGTTTTGGGTCAATATACTCCTTAAAAAGAGATTAATTTTAGGTTTTTTCTATTAACAGTACTTAATTAATTCATGGACGTTTTTCTTACTGTAGAAATAAAGTTCATTTACAATTTAAGTAAAATTTAACAAAACTAAAAATGTATCACAAATTAAAAAAGATGAGAATTTGTTATTTTTTTTTCTTCGTAACAAATACAGTGGAGGTACTAAGTTCATAATTATTAATTTGTTGTCTGAATTCATTTGAATATCTGTGGGTTTTTTTCTACATGCTTCGCCAGTCTATATTTCAAGTACTGATAAGATTTGCAAATAAAAGAAATTGTCTTCAAATTTATCGAAAAAAATCATTTTCGTTTTTGCTTTTTCGAAATGAATCAAAGTGTAACGTAGGAATATGCAATAAATGTTTGAATTTAAGTGCATTAACATGGTGTATTTCAAACAATTTTTGCTTCAAAGTTTTTTAAATGTAACTCAGGAGTTTTTGCATTACATGTGCTGTTATTTTGTCCGCCATAGTCTAGTAGTGTGTTGGCTTATTAGACATCAAGCATCGGTTCAAACCCCAGGTCAGACATCGCCAACAAACGAAGTATGAAAAATATATTTCTTCGGCGTCTTTTTTCTGAGAGTAATTACAATTGCCATGCAAAAGTTTCTTAAAAATCTGTCGTTTGGAATCCACTTTAAAAAGTAGGTCCCGCCACTAATATATAAAATTAACACACACAACATATGTAAGTAATTTGGAAGCTAGGTCGTAATCTTGACTGAAGGGTGTGGTATGTTGTTCGATTAAACATTTCTTTAGTCTTTATAATCTCAAGTTTAAAAAGTCGCTGCTGGCTTGTGTCGTTTCTATGGGGTATTCCATAAAAAAAGTAGGGACCACAGCAAGATTATTTTTCGTATATGTTGTTATTTTTTTTTTAATTATATTTTTTCCAATAATTTTAAGCAATATTATTTATTGCATTAATTTTTATAATTTATGGTGGCCTTTCGTTTGTACTTTAATGGCATTATGTTTATAAAAAATAAACCTGTCCTCTCAAATGAAGGAATCTAATTTTCTTTATCTATCGTGCAGCAATAAAAATGTTTATATTTTGCATAAAATTTCATGCATAATTAAACCAGTTTAAACTATTAATAGCCTACAAAATTTATTTTTTTTTCTGTCATTTTTCCGACATCTTAAAAATATATCTCTTGGTTAAGTCAGACGACAATTAGTAGCAGTTAATCAACAATTAATGCAGGCAATATTTCATAGCCAAATAAACCGGTTGACATTTATTATCTTTCCAAAATAAAAATAGAATCACAATAGCTTAAATGTAGACCGAGAATAGTGTGAAAAGAAATTGCCAAAAATAAATTTAATTTATTTCCTTAACAAACAAATCTAAAACTATATTTAAATATTGTTTAAATCAACAAAATTTCATTAGAGATACAAATTTATTTTGAGTTGTTGTCAACTGAATTAGAAAAAAGAAGGAGAGAATTGGTTTTTTTTTGCCGCTTGTGAAGTAGAAAAATTGTATAGCCTTGTACGTCACATAACACATATGAGTTAAAATAATGTACTAAACACAGCTGCAAATATTCCCATTACCACAATTGTTAACCTAAAGGTACAATTAAAGGCTATACTGGCTTTTCAAACAAAATGCCAACTATTGTATGTACATGCGGTGCAAAAAAAAGAAGGAAATTTAAGGAAATTCTAATAAAAATACTCATAATTTATAACTTGCACACCAAAGCACATTTAGATGGTGAATTTAGATAAAAAAAATAGTTGAAAAAAAAAATTTGTGACAATGACCACCACTAACACTGCTGTCCACATCAATTATTTAAAATCAATTTTTACACTTGAACAAAATATTTGAATTTTAAAGATATGATCTAACTCTACTATTCATTTATAGAAACACAAACTGGAAGAGGTCTAAGTAGTTGAATTAGGACTGCATTAAGACTAAAGTCATCCCTTTTGGAGATCAATTAGCCGCTTAATGTTTCACGAACTCGTTGCAAAGTGGTTTTGGATATTGCTTCGTTTCATTATAACCATGTTGCTAAACAATACATATGTACATATATACACATATTTTGTATGTGTTAATTTTCTACATGAGTGGTGCGACCTACAGTTTGAAGTCGTCTCCGGACAACAGGTTCTGAGACTTTTTCTTGGATATTTTATTTACTCTAGAGTTTTTGCCAGAAGACTGCTAAGTAGAAGTCGCCGAAGAAATACTTTTTTTGGATTTTGTTTTGTTGGAGAAGTCTGACATTGAGTTTGTACCGTGACCTCACGTCTAATAAGCCAACACACTACCTACTAGACTACAACGACTTCAATAATAATACCCACGAATATTCAGTTCAGTTTATTCACCTTACGTATACATTTCCATCTACATGTATGAACAATGTCTGAAAACAATATGATCATGAACTTTTAAAAAAGTGTGGAAATTATTACTTCTGTACGACTCTCGCAACGACTAATGCCCGTCTGATACCAATAAATATATTTTGTATTTAATTTTACATTTTGTATGTAATTATTGTCCAATTTTAGCAAACGAAGTGTCAATCTCTTCACAGGAGAATGCATTTTAAGAATATCACCACTTGTTTTATAGTTTTTAATTAAATTTTGCAATTAGGAATAGCCAAACTTGGATAAATAAGAAAAAATAATATTTTCCAAGTTTACCCAATCAAAACTCATAACATATAAATTTGAACAAAATGTTTATGTATACCGTTTGTAAGGCTAATCTCTCCCCTTTCTAAAAAACTTTGGATTTTTAAAATAGGTTCAAACATATTTGCGTAATCAATAATTTTGTGTGAAAAGATCTAAAAAACCGTTTTTGTCAAATAAAACAAATTTGGAGTATTTAGAGAAATATAAAAAAGTATTTTTGAGTTTTCTCTTCAACTAAGTGAACAGAACTGAACTATGTACTTATTCGTGTGTATTTTCACTGTCTCACCGTGTAATCGGAGACTCTTTTATAAAGAAAGTTTATAATTTTAATATTTTTTCAATTAAACCCTGATAAATTTTTCACGTATTTGTAGTAAGTTTTTTCCAGTGTATTTAGGAATACCTCTCATGGCTTTAAATTTTCACACAAACTACGTTTATATTTGCGCTTTAATAATTGATTTTGATTTTTAGCCTGAGACTGATTCATTTCTGTTTATACATTCGCAAATCTCATTTCATTTACGTAAATTTCTTTATAAATTATTTATAAACAAACAAAATAAGAAAACTTTTTTTTGGAGATCTTAGACTAAACAATTAAATAAAATTTTAATAATAAAATCCAAAAACAAAACCAAATTTAAGCGAATCCAGGAAAAAATGTAAGAATTTGACACCAAAAAATTTTTAATTTTAAATAATTTATGATTTGTTTAGTTTAAAGTTTTTGTAGCCGTAGAATAAATGGAGGGAAAAAATCCAAACTGATTCTTGATAAGATTTTTTCTTTTCTCTTTAAATAAATAACAAACAGAGAAACAAATTAAGAGATTATGATTTCCTTTTCTTTTTGGTTTTATATTCGTAAAATTTATAAATAAATACACAGAATGTTTTTTTTTTAATCATATACAAATTCAACGAGGGTTTGGTGATAAGCATCAATATCAACTTAATGCTGAAAAGTGATTGACAATCTAAGATAACAAATTTGGGTCGCAATACTGTTTAAAGAATTATTAAACAAGGCCATAATGGGTGATTTTTTAAAGCGTTTCGGTTTTTCTAAATTACCGAAAGTGATGGTAATACATAATCACTCTAATTATTGTGCAATTAAATTTATTTAAACTCAATCATGAATTTAGAAACTCTACTTTAATATCCTTTCATTGGCTATTGTGAAATAAAATTTAATTTCTGTTAATTTCTTCTTTTCATAAGTTTGCCAATATTTTTTTCTGGTATATTAAATTGAGATTTCTTTTTTGTCCTTTGCGATAGTAGCAATAAATAGTAGCATAATTTTCTATTTCTATAGAGCTCTTCCGTATGTAATAAATTTGTTATAAAATACTTTTTTTAATTCAATGAATATTCATTCATGTGTATTTCTTCTTATAAATTATCACTGTCACTTTGTTACTACATACATACCATATGTATGTATGTACATACTATAATACATATTCTAAAGAAATCATCCATAAATTGTTAGTAATTTCCTTCATATATTTCGATTTTTTTTTATTTTTTGTTCTCAGTATTGGGCTTAAATTAGGTCATATTTCCACTAAAACAGTTTTCTACACGTTTTGCTTTTCATTTTTTTTCTGCAGAGTTTTTCTTTATAAATGAACATTGAATTGTTACATTTTGTTGTAAGTGGTAGATGTTCATATGTGTGTGTGTGTGGCAGCATAAAGAATATAATAACCATGGTTATCTTAGCTATTCTGGTGGATAATTGATGATGATTTACATGACTACCACGACCATTATTATTATTTTTTTTTTGTTACGACTTTAATAGTCAGTTTTTAAATTTAATTGTGAGAATTTGGAGGATTTGTTTGGTTTTTTTTATAAAATTATTGCTTCATTCCCATAGAAAACGTGCTCTATCGCTGTTAATTTCGGTTTTACCATTTGCTCTTCCAAAGCCTCTTCAACTTATGTCCTCTCCAATCAGTTCTCTACTTAAAAACAGGGCTAATGAGTAGGTTAGGTTAGGTTAGGTTGGATAGGTTAGACTTGATACTGTATGTATGTATCATACAGACCTAGTTGCTCACACCACTTGTGTTGTACGTGTTAATTTTATACATGAGTGGTGATACCTACAGTTTAAAGTCGACTCCGAACGACAGATTTTTGAGAAACTTTTCATGGCAATTTTATTCACTCTCAGAGTTTTTGCCAGAAATCTGCTGAGAGAAAGTCGCCGAAGAAATACTTTTTGTATTTTGTTTTGATGTCTGTCCTGGGGCTCGAACCCTGGCTTTACGTCTAATAAGCCAACACACTACCTACTAGACTACGGCGACTTCCTGTTGTAATGCGACGGGTAAGCGTAGTCCCCGTACTGGTCTAGTCAGTAAATAAATTGAAAGCTTGTCAGCGAGTATGCCTGTTCCATTACCCATTCTTGCATGTGTAAGTCTTTCCCTAAGCATCTCATCTTACACAATTTATCTTTGTTATTTTGGTATCTTCCTATATGAGGAAGCACTGTCCTAGATCTTGGAGTATATTGCTCCTCCATGTAATCTTTGGTCAATTACGGCTCCTAGACCTTTAGGAATTTGTCTGTACCGTCATTCCTGTGTTACTATTTTCATCTGTTGTTTCGCCGCCATTCGTTGTCACTGTACATACATCGGGATTTAATTCTTGATATTGACATTGCGTTTGCGAGTTCAAGATCTAATGCGAAAGTGGGCAAATATTATCCAGATATTCCAAATCTGTGAGTCGGCGTGACGTGCTCTACATAATCTCACTTTTTTATGAATAGGTGCCCTAACTAAATCATCAAATACTGTGGTGAACTGTAGAGGTGATAGAGGGTATTATTGCTTTACTCCAACATTGGGATGAAATACTAAACTAGTCATAATACCATCGTTATTATTACGAAACCTACAGGAGAAGAAAAAAACTTAATAAAATACGTAAAATTTTAGATACAACAAAAATTTTAATAAAATTTTTAATAAGACACAGCAACACATTTAATCTCTCATTTCAAGAATTTTTATTTTTTTTTGTGCATCTAACATTTGTCTACCAGAATAAACAAAAAACACTATTTTGAAAAAAATTGAGTTAGGCCTTTTTCATATTATGCCATCGATATGTAAGTAACTGTTAAAAATTGACATAGGGAAAGTAAAATTAAAAGCTAATTTAGAAATGCCTTTAATTTTGAACAAAAAAGAAAACAAATTTGCCATAACATTTAATTGAAAAATTAATATGCCAGCAAATAATTTCAAATAGGCATCTAAAAAAGAATTTATTGCGCAGTTGATAGAATACAGATCTGCTCACATTTTGTATAAACAAAACAAAACGTAAAAGAAATATTTTTTTTTATTAAAAAAATAGTGGGAAATACGTATTAAACAACAATTTTACTCTCTGACTTATTTAAACGCTAAAAGTAAAAGCAAACATTTTGTTCTTGTTTGTTACCACCTGAAATTCGAAAAATAAAGAAACAAACTCATAGCGGTAGTGGATTCTGATTGTAAATCACAGGCAATGTGCAAAATGTATGTCAGCACTCAGTTAGAAGGGAATAATATATGTATGTACATATGTATGTAAGTATGTATACATAAACACAATGGAGTTTATAATAATAAGTACAATTTTTTCTCTTTTTTTTCTGCTCTATGAAATTACCAGAAATTTGGAAACACAGACAAAATTTTTTGAAAGACTATTTTGTTAAAAGAAAAAATGTTTTCAAATTTTGACAGAAGTATGTTAATATATCGATCTTTACATTTTAAGCGAATTCAAAAATACAATTTGTATTTGATTTTAATAATTCGCCAATTTTTTTTAAAACAATCAAATTTATTTTAATTAAATGTCATGACATTTTATATACGTACACATACATACATATGTATGTACATATTAGAGTACCATATGTACATGCATATGTACATCCATTCGATTACAATTATGTATGAATACGCCTTAAATAAAAGCAAATACAATAAAAAAATATATGGCATATACAGATATACATACATACAAGTGCCTTCGGGGTCACTTTACAGACTGTCAGACTTGCTTACGTACTGGTTTAGTCTAAAGTTCTCTGTGATAAATGAATGAATGACTGGCTTCCATCTGTATGCATATCGCTTTACACATTCTAGGAATTGAATTATTAATAATTTTTAAAATTTAAAAATACATTTGTCTGTTACACAGAGCCGTTTAAAACGGCATAATTTTAGTATATGAGTCACTTTAAAAATGCTATCATGTAAAATACTCTCTTCTTTCATATTTAATTAAGTTTTTAATACGATATCAAGTACTATTGTGCTACATTCCCATATGAAAAGCTGAATTTGTTTTTATTATTGTTTTTTAAAGCTTAAATTAATTAAATATTCATTGGTTCCTATAGTTCCAGGTGTAAGCAAACAATCGTAACAATATTCTGTAATTTGAATCTGTCTGGTATAACCCTTTAAATTCAATTTCGATAATCTACCTTTCATTCGGTTATCATAAGTGTCCTAGTCAGTCCTCAAGAGGTTTTTAATCGACTATCACTTTCTCTTTGCACACTTTCTTTGTGGCCACAATATTATTTGCAAACAGGGAATAGCTGTTGTACACATAATAATTTCGGTGGGGTAGGATGCCCTGGTAGTCTAGTGGATAGTGTGCTAGACTATTAGCGTGAGGTTCGTGGATTCGATTCTCACCAGAGACTCTGGTCTGTGACACTACACCGAACATATGGTTAAAGTTACTCAGCTCGTATATAAATAATTAAATATAATTTGTAATTGTATTGTAATTAATAAATAAATAAATATATGGTGGGATATGTAAAGCGGGTCTTAGTGATTTGCGGTGATTTTAACAATTTTAAAAATTAAAGTGCTTCAAACACTTCTCCAAATAATTCATTTTATTCTGTATAAATCAATGTAACGAAGCAACCTTTGAGCATGTACCGCCATGTGGTTCCCAGAATGTATTCTATGTAAATTGTGTATTCATAAAAGCCTATATTTTTAAGCTTTCTCTACTAAGGGGTGTATTTTTTCATCTTACATTTGTAAATGAGTGTAGACTGTGTGATAGCATTTGTTTGTCTCTCAAGAGGAGAAAATTAATCTCAATTTGTTGGACTTAGTAGTTGGTCTAGTATGTAGTGTGGTTATTAGACATGAGGCCTCGGTTCAAATCCCAGGTCAGAGATCTCTACCAAAAGCCAATATGAAAAAAAATATTTCTTCGGTGACGTCCTCTCAGCAGATTTCTGCCAAAAACTCTTGAGAGTAAAAGAAAATTTGTATGAAAAGTTTCTTAAAAATCTGTTGTTCGGAATCCACTTGAAACTTAAAACTCATGTATAAAATTAACACACAACACAAGTTGTGTGAGAAGCTACATAGGTCGTAATCCTGACTGAAGGGTTGTAATGATCAATTATGTATGTATGTACGTATGTATGTCGTTATACTAGCTTTCACAAGTTATCCGGAAATACGCATACGAAGACAGCCGGCTTTCTTGTACAATCTTCGATTATTTGTATTCAGAATACCCTGTCTTTATTTAAACCTAATTCCAGCATAATAATCGACCTTCTCTTTCGATTTCAGTCCGATAAATAATGTTTCTTAAGAGGTGTAGGCCATTGTCGTAATGGAATCTTTACTGCAGTTTTGTTTTTAAACCAGCATTGTAATGTGATTGAGGTTTTGTGTAGCCAATATCAAAATCCATTACAAATCAGCTAAAAGTTTTCAATTGATTTCCAATTCGTATGTGACCAAATAAAGGAGACAAAATCTTATTGAATACTCTGTAGGGATAACAAGAGCAGCATGCGTATGAGATTTTGTTTAATGTTCTCCAGGCCATTTGTGATATCATTGAAAATGGGCTTAAAAATATATGAAGAATATTGTTTAACATAAGGAATTATGTGTAAATCTATTAATTTTTTTTTTAATAATTTTTCATGATACCATATTACCAAGGCTAATATTTAAAATTCCCTTTAAATTATAAACTTATGAAAAGGAACTTAAATCATGAATTTAATGTTTCAACAGTATGTTGTTTGATTCATCATTCCTCGCATATATACGAGATATAATAGACCTAATAAAACTATTGATTTTATTTTATTTAAATTTTGTATCTTAAAATACCAAAAACAAAAAAAAAATCTGAAGAAAAAAAACCAAACGAATTCAATATTTTAATAAATACTGGTATGTTTGTAACATAAGCATCCACTAATAACCTTTAAAAATATTTTATGCCACTAAAAGTGGAAGTACAATATAAAGTAAAGGTTTTTCAGGATAATGTACCCGAAAGTACCAAAAGTGATGTCTGTGTCTCGCAAAAGCGACGCCAAGAAAAAGTTTTCTTTTTTTTGTTGGATTTCACGTCCAACTCTTTCAAAGCAACTAAAAGTAAAGTTATGAATTTTATTCCTTTCTCTCCTATAGATGGTTAGGAAATTACAACACCCCCACTATGTTTATGCACATGGCACAGTAGAAACTATTGAATCCTTTTCCTTTCCAACCCCACTTCTTTTTTTTTTTTTGAGTCGCTTATAAGTATAGGAATAGTAATAACAATGATGATGATGATGATGCTACTGCTACTGCTATTGCTACTGTATACTATGGTTTCATTCTGGTGGTTATGGTAAAACACACGTTGATAAATGGCGCCAATAAGGCGTAATCACTGTAGGAGTTGTAGGAATTTAGTGAAAGAAAAAAAAAGAAACGTCATCAGCATGGGGAGGCGAAATAAAAATAATATAAAAAAAAAATATTAAAGAAAACTTTCGTACCAAATTGTCAGCTTACCACGGGCTTTTCCACACGTTTGTTATAAATTAAAGTGAGTATTTTTATAGTCAACCTTAAACTGTTATAGTTGACTGGTTAATGGGTTTGTCAGTGAGGGGAATTAAAAAATAAAATTTATTTAATTTGGGGATTTTTACATAAGAATGTCGGCCTTAAGTTCAATATACAAATCAAAAAATTTTCTATGACTTAAGGTTTGGATGTTTTGTTTTAGAAATCTATGCTGATCCCTTACAAAATCCATCTAGGCTTGAAACATGTATTCTGTAACTATCGAAATTTTTGTTTTATATACTATATGACCTACAGATGAATGTTGCATTGTGTTGAAATTACTGAAATAAGTTATGGAGTGGAAAAAAGCGACATTTGATCGCAAAACTTCAGAATACTTTTATATACACGCCTTGTGCACATTTTGTCTGTAATGTTTTGTGAAATCCGTTGGGTCACGAACGTGTGTGCTCTTGAATAAAGAGGATTATTACGCTGAAATATCAAAAGATAAAGATAATTTTCGCAGAACTCTTTTCGTTATAATAAAATATTTTTTTCAGTAATAAATTGTATGATTCACAGGTCACTCAACCATGAACAGAAATACTCTATGAAAATATTACTGGGTAAGAAGTAAAAAATACATTACGGGACTTTAATAAATAAATAGAGTTGAATATTCTTTTAGTATTACTGAGCACTTTCGCCCCTTTCTGTAAGATGTCCAGGTATTTTGCAATAGACTTCGAAACAACAGTCCACTCACGGGAATTCTATATTATTATCGTTCAGATTTAATTGGCGGATATTGTAGGGAGAGAAGTCGTCGTAATCTAATGCGTTGGTTTAGACACCCCAGCTGAGACATCCACAAAATGAATTTCAAAAAAATATTTCTTTGTCTCTGTCATGAGAAGTTTCTCAAAAATCTGTAGTTCGGAGTTGACTTGTAACAGGTTTAGACGCTCATGGATACAATTTACACATACAACTTTCGTGGTGTGAGAAGCTAGTTCGCAATCCTGACTAAAGGATTGTAATGACCAATTAAGAAAGTAAATACGTAGAGAGAGGAGGGAAGTATTTCTTGAACGTTTAATTTGTTATATGAAAATACTGCTGATTTCAGAGAACACAATATTGACGTTTCATGCCAAGAATTTTAACATAATACATGACACCCTTAAAAATCATCGACACTCCCTCGATCACAATAAAAGATTTCTTATGGGTCATAAATGGATAAGACATTTAAATATAACTCTACCGTCTCTGTATTCTAAGAGCTTGGCCAGTATTTAAAACACTTTTATCGTGTTTAAAATCCATTAAAACTACGCGTGTTTCATTCCATGTCGCCTTAGTTTTTAAAAAAGGTATTCTTCCATCCTACAAAGCAAGCTGAAACATATCCTTTTTCATTAAAAATTCGACCTTCAAATCAGATTAGCATAGTAGGCAATAATAAAATCGTCTTCGCCAACTATAAAATTGTGAATGATGATCCTTTTTGAGTTTATGGGAGTAGAAACGCTAATGTAAGGTGGTTTTCAAATGTAAAAAAAAAGACAAACAATCCCATATAAACGTTTATAGCCATTTACTTTTATGACTGATACAGTTTTTATTATAGATTTGCCATTGATATGGCCTTGTTGTACCATAGACTTTACAGGAAGGGGCATAGGCAACAAGAAAAACAAAAAACCTGTCAACAGCCAACGATTGAAAGCAGTAACGTTTTCATATCTTTTTTTCTACACTTTTGCCAGCAACATATTTATGACTGCGTGTTATAAAATATGAATTGACAGTTTAAGTGATGATGGTTTTGCCTGGTATTGAGATACATTTTAAAGATACGTAAGGCGGAGACAGCGAGATAGAAACTAAAAACGAAAAATATTAAATTGATGCGCTGCTGCTTAAACTGATGCTGATGTAGCGTCTTGCGTTTAGCAAATACCAGCCAACTTCCAATTAGTATGGATGGCATCTTTTATTTTTTCCTTTAGTTTTTCAAGTTTTTCTTCAAATTTATTTCTTTTATTTTATATTTTTTTTTCTTTCTTTCTGCAATTTCTGGTAATTTCGTTATACTTTTGAATGAATACAGAAGTATATACATATGTATGTATGTATGTCTGCCATATTACTTACTATCTAAGTGAATAAGTCGAATGTATGTATGAAAGAAGAGCAAGAAAAAAAACTGACTATAAAACTGTCGTCAGACAATTGAATGGCATTTAACATGGCAGAGAGTATGAAGTTAGTTATCGGTATTGGTTAGGAAGTGTATTCCATATTTCCACTTCTTGTTTGAAATAACTCTCTTCACATAATCTTAATTTGAGTTCATGTTCTTGTTCCTGAGCAAATATTGAATGGAATTCAATTCATGCCACCAATGCTTATAAATTGTTACATCACCATTGATTTAAAGAGGGGAAAGTGCAAATTTTGCAAAAATGAAATGAAAGAAAAAAAGAAAACTTTTTTTTTAGAAATTTGACATTGTCTTGCAGAGATATGCGATAATATATTAATGTTTTCTCTCTCTCTCTCTTGCTTTATTTTCAGAACTCAATTAGACATAATCTCTCTTTACATAATCGTTTTATGCGTGTCCAAAATGAGGGCACTGGAAAATCATCGTGGTGGATGTTGAATCCCGATGCTAAACAAGGTAAATCGGTGCGTAGACGTGCTGCCTCAATGGAAACGTCTCGTTATGAGAAACGTCGGGGGCGGGCCAAAAAACGTGTTGAAGCTTTGCGTCAAGCTGGTGTTACGGCTCTCAACGATAATACCCCATCGCCGAGTAGTAGTATAAGTGAGGGTTTGGATCATTTTCCCGAAAGTCCATTGCATAGGTAACTATTTAATGCTAAACTATATGCTAATATTCTTAATAACTTAATACATTATCAATTAATTTGAAATTATTAGTAACTTTCATTGAAAGTAGTTTGCTTAGCTAGCAATTATTATTATTATTATTCCGGTCGCCTATTAATATTAACATAATAAATCACCTATAATATTAAGGAAATTAAAAAGCTAAACGTAGTTGTAGACCTATAGAATGATATTATATAACATGCTTGAAAATAATTTAAAATTGCTTTTAGTTTTTTTTTTTGTTTTGTTTTATTTTCTTATTGATAATATGCCAATTAGCTTTTTGAATAATTTATTTAACTATTTTGAAATCATGGCATGATATACATATTCATTATATAGCATCACACAGGAAATCTTGTAAACATTCTAATAATTCCCTACTAAAGTAGTTTTGTTTCTTTATAAGATTTTCGATTTCGAATATTTTCTTTTTAATTTTTTGTCAGTTATTTAGAAATTATTTTTTTACAAGCGATAAGTGCTTTAAGAGCTTTTAAGTTTGAAATTGTTAACAATTTTACACTGCAATGGATAGCCGTACAATTTATTTATTTATTTATTTATTACAATACAATTATAAATTATATCTAATCATAATGAGCTCAGTAACTTAGACCTTATGCTCGGTGTAGGGTAACAGGCCAGAGGCTCTGCTGGGAATAGAATCCACGACCTCCACTAGAAAACACTATCCACTAGACTACCAAGGCACCTAGTTTTGAAGTTGTACAGTTATTTAGATGGTATTTTTTTTTATAATCAATAAACCTAGTAGTTAATATCTTGCCATAGAACTTCAAGATTAATTACTTTAAATCGATTTTTAAAATTTTAAAATTAACTTTTTAAATTCTCTCTACTAGTCGCCGTAATCTAATAGGTAGTCTGTTGGCTAATTAGACGTGAGGCCTCGGTTCAAACGTCAGATATCAAAACGAAAATATGAAATAATATTTCTTCGGCGACTTCCCCTCAACAGATTTCTGGCAAAAGCTCTGAAAGTTAAATAAAATTGCCATGGAAAGTTTCTCAAGAATCTGTTGTTCGGAATCGACTTTAAAATGTAGGTCCCGCCACTCATGTGGTAAATTACCACACACGGAAGGGTTGTTATGTTCTCTCTACTGAATTCTACCACGAAATTTGACCGGCTTGGTATCTTCTGTGTAAAAATTCTTGATTAGTCTTTGAAAACAAACTTCCTTTTCATTTTCATACAAATTTTTTACAATTTTCTTAAAAAAAAACCGGAATAAAAATCAAAATTTGCTACTCTTTCTCCATTCTTAGTTCAATTTAAAACATTAGTAGAGTTTTTGGCGTGTCAGCAGCAATTAAAACTCGTTATTAACCATGTCAACATAATATTGTACTAACCATTATTAGAAAATTAAATTTTTTTAAATCATTATAAATTTGTTTGATTTGTATTCTTATAATTTTTTTTATATTTATCACTTAATTTTGTTTTAATTTTTTTTTTCATATTTTTTTAATTTTTAAATCATTATTTAAAAAAAAAACACAAAAAAAAAACAACAGCGGTTTTCCTATATCACCGGACTTTCGTCAACGTGCTTCATCGAATGCTAGTTCCTGTGGACGTTTGAGTCCAAGACAAACTGTTGTTGGTTTGGAATTTGATTGGGGCTTTGGGTCTGATTATCAAAATGCAGCACCATCTTCGACTGTGGACAAATTGGCCGGTTCAATAGCCGAGGAATTAACATTACAAAAAGATCTTATGCAACAGCAACAACAACAACAACAGCAGCAACAACAACAACAGCAACAAGGGTCAGTTATTAATTTTATTTTCTTATAATTTATGTTTTAATTTTCTTCTTCTTCATCTTTTAATTAAAAAGTCAAAATATTCATTTCAAAGATTGTTTGGTTTTTAATAGTAATTCTTTAAAAACAAAAAAGATCTATGCATGCAGCCTTTCTTTCTTGGCATGTTAATTAAATGTTTGTAGTTTCACACAAAGAAAAAAAAAATGAATAAAAATATCTTTTTCAATCACTTATAAGCTACAAATTGTAATTCAGATAAATAAAGTCAATTTCTGTTTGTTGTTTCTTTAATGTCTTTGAAACCAAACGGTCATACGGCTGGCACAGATATAGCGCAGCCACTGGCATGCCAACTCAACCACCACCACCATATCCTACAAATCCCCAGCAACCAACATATACGCTTAATGGACCTCTGTCGCAGGGCTATAGCAATTTACCAGCTCAACAGTGTATGTTGCATCGTTCATTAACCTGCACCTGTTTGCATTCAACACGTGAGGTAAGCTTAAATAAATTATTTACTTGAAGGGAATATTTTTTATATATTTTTATGAATGTTTTTGTTTCTTTTTTTGTTTGGCTTTAAAGGGCCTCTCACCAAATTCTGTAAATACCATGTCACCCGCCTATCAAAATAGTGAACCATCATCGGATTCCCTAAACACTTATGCGAATGTTGTTCTTGATGGTCAATCAGGGATAACGTCTGATAACAGTGGTTCAAATGTACTGATGGTACAACAACAACAACAACAACAGCAGCAACAACAGCAACAGTTGCAGCAACAGCAACAACAAACACAACAACTTAGCTCAAATTTAGAAGGTAAATTATGTTTAAGCGTGTCAATATAATATAACTGTCACCTGCCATATTGTCTTGGTGTCTTGTTTACTATCTTGTACAACATCTGTATGGCTGTGTCACTAATACGTACATATATTGCAAGCGTCTCACAAATTCATTTGTCAGTGTTGCATATTAATTATTTTGTTTATCTTTTTTATCATTTTAGATAATAATTGCGCATCAACTTTGATAGGACAATATTTGGGTGCATTAGATAATGAGTCGGCACCAATTGACGAATTTAATATTGAAAATTTTCAAGGCGGTCTAGAGTGCAATATAGAAGAGGTAAGATTTTAAGAATTCTAGGCAAAAATTGTATTTAAAATTATTTTTTTCACCAAAGCATTACTATTTTCTGTAGTTTTTAAGTATTTGACAGTAGAATAACATACACGAGTTATTGTAACCCTTAGGTCTATTAAATCTTCATATGACTTGTCTAAAATATAAAAAAAATTATTGAATTTATATTTCAGTAATTTTTACATTTGTGACAGATCTTTGACTATTAGGAAACGAGACTTAAAAATAAAAATTTTTAAATATTTTATTCTAATATTTTTTTAATTTCTCTATATTAACACAGTTAATGCAGCAAGAAATTAATATCGATGGTCTGTTGGACATCAATATCCCCTTGACGGCTGTTAGTAGTAGTACAGTTAGTAACAGTGTATGTAATACGGGACTAATGGTTGATGGTAGTACAACAACTACGGCTGCAACGTTAGCTGCACAGCATCAGCAATTAAATCAATTGCAGGCACAATTACAGCAACAACAGATACAACAACAACAACAACATCAGCAACAACACCACCTCCAACAGCAACAACAACAATTGCCATCAATGCTAAATAATAATAATAATACAATGACAACTGGACTAGAATTACCAACACAAGTGCCCACAGCAAATCTTAATGCCAGAGTACAATATTCCCAACAGAGTGTAGTAACGCCACCATCATGGGTCCATTGATATCATCGGGTTGACTACTATTCCCTACAATAAAACACCCCAATCGAACACCCAAAACAACTCAAACTCACTAAAACAACAATACAAACACAAGTAATATCACATCTTGAAGGCAAATTCATAAAGAAATTCAAACAAATCATTGGAAACAGAAAACAAACAAAAGAAAACATTTTTAATCCTGCAATAGGGATTGAAGACAACTAACAAAAACTAACCTGAACTATGGACATCATTCAAAAACCAGGACATTTCGATTGATTTGAGATGTTATACTTGAAGAGTATTTGCAAAAATAGTTACTTTTTTTGTTTGCTTTTAAGAATGAGCAAGAAAATCTGAAAACTCATAAATGAATTAGCCGTTGGAAACACTACAATAGCAATAACTTCCACAACATTTACGAAAAACAAAAATCCATTCAAATTTCTATTCAATTGGAAAATGAAAATAATGAGAATTACTTACCAGGACTATAGTGTAAATAATACAATAAACAGCAACAATAACAACAACCACAGCATCAACAATACCCACATCAACAACTTTCAACTTTCCTTTAAAACACATTGAATTTCTTATAAACAAAACAAAGTAAGTTTAATACAATAATAATCCTGTTTTAAATTCATTTCTATTCAATTTTATTTTTAAAATTTTAAAAATATTCGTCTCACAGTGTTTTTCGTTATTTCATACTAGCGTTCGTCTTAGTTTCGCTTAATTTAAACTGACATTTATGCATAAATTATGTTAATCATACAATTTTCCATCAAATAAATTATGAATATGAATGATTTTCTTTTATTTCCCACAATTTTCCTTTTTTTGCTTCTGCAGGGTAGGAGAGTAGAATCTTTATATAGAAATGAAGATGAATAAATTAAATCTCGTCTTAGGAATTTTGGTAGACAAGTTGAACTACTTGATTTTATTCTTTTCTTTTTTCCCTCCCACTACTGCCACCCATTCAATTTGTTAAATTTGTTTTTAAATTGGTACACGAACTTAGTGGCGTGGCTACAGGAGGCGAGTAATAGTCTGATTACGAGAGTCTGTTTTCTTATCATGCGTGGTGGGTGTTATACGAACTGTGTGTGTTTTTTACGAACTAGAAAAGTATTCAATACGAAGGTATTCCATAAATAACTCTGGTCCAATAATGTCAGGTTTGACTTACTATTTTATTATTCGTTTAAAAACATATGGCTGCCTAATATAATTCTACGTACTAGTATCGAATTTTTTAGAATAAATTTTTGGAAAATTGTATTGAAAAAAGTGTAACAGAAGCCATAATTACACGCTCTCCAGCCAAGAGTGTTGGACATTCTATTCTCAATTCATCTACTCATGTCGAGCAGTAGACTCTGTGGCAGCTGTCCACTCATAAGGGTTATATAACATTTTCACTACGATGTTCATTTATTTATTTAGTTTTTAAGGAATGTTACGATCCTTTCATACAAGGGTTTAGAAAGCCATCGTTTAGACTAGAAAAGAAATGACTAGATATTGTACCTTCAGTGTATACACTCGTACATACATTATTAACTGTTTCAAGCCTTAGGCAAGATTAGCATCTAACTTCTAACACCACTCATGTTGTGTATGTTAATTTTTCTATGAATGTCGGGATCTTCAGCTTAAAGTCGACTTAAATCAGATTTCACATGTTTTTAATGGGAGTTAGTTACTCTCAGAGCCACAAGATCTTATCTTAATATCGGACCTGAAGGTTGAATACGGAGCTAGTGACATCCTTAGAGATGAGGTCTACTTCTGGAATCTGCTTTATGTATTTGGAGAAGGAGAAGGATATTCATAATCGTCGATCATAGATAGTTATGGGCAGAAGTCTGTATACTCGTATGTTTCTTTTTATATCAGAAATGTATAAAAAAAATTTCCCCCTTAAAAAATTTTAACGGGACTACGCTACTGCTTATATTTCCTTTTCTAATATTTATTTCCGCTTGTTTCTAATTCATAACATTAAATATCCTCTAATATGCTGGAAACAAAAAAAGAAAATCACTGACTCCTACTGACTTCCAACAAAGCTTAACAGTCTTGTTACATTTTTTTTTATCACATCGTGTCGTCAGTCTTTTCAATATGAAATTATAAAAATGAAAAGAAGAAAACCGCTTGTTTGTATACAAAAGCATTAGAGAATGAAAGAAAGAGGAGGAAAAAAAATCTGAAACAAATACCGCCAACAGCTTTTAAATATTTAAGTCCCTTATAGCCAAGAACGTTACTTCCTCCAGCTGCTATTTCAATTGCAACGTGTACACTGTTTAAGTTTTTTTCTTACTTCAACAATATTCTATATTTACGTTTGCCAGAAAAAAGAAACAAAAAAATCTAAAATTATTTCATGTGATGTCTCCACTTCAAATTCAATTGAAATAAAATACGATAAAATGTGGCATAAATAAAGAGACCAAAAGAGAGAAGAGAAAAAATAGCATCCTCAGCATCAACAGAAGCAATGGTAACACCAACAATTATGTGTAATAAAAAAATAATACGCCAATAATAATAAAAAAATAAATCTCGTAATTGCCCTTAAAAAGCTCACAAAATAAAAAAAATTATGAGGTAGAAAAAAAGGAACTTATTGGCAATTACACGTGTAAACTTATTTTAATGTGAGTTGTTAGAAAGAGTCCTTATTCCACTAATTTTATGTCCTTAACATATAATAGAGAGAAGGTTTTGTTTTTAAATGCTTTACTACTCAGAAGTATAAAATTACGACTGTGGTCTTAAAATTAGAAGTTCTATTAGAGAAAACGCATACAATTGTTTCCCATCAAAATATTCTGTAAGGTTTACTATACTCCATATACACTGCTCAAGTGATATACAATAGCTTCGATGGTTTTTAGTAAGAATTGCTTAACGTTTCAAAAATAATGTTTCGTAGTAATACCGTATTATAACTGCCAATCCTGCTTTCTAGACATTACTGTATATACACTACTACGCCGTTGAAATTCATTGAATATTACTTACTAAATCTGGCATTACAATACTTTATTCAGGATTACGACCTAGTTTCTCATACCACCCATGGTGTGTGTGTGTATTTTATATATGATTGGTGGGACCTACATATTACAGTCGACTCCAAGCGACAGATTTTTAAGAAACTTTTCATGACAATTTTTTTTTATTCTCAGAAGTTTTGCCAGAAATCTGCTCAAAGAAAGTCGCTGGGGAAATATTTTTTCTATTACGTTTTGTTCGAAATGTCTGTGATGGGCACGGCCTCGCGTATAATAAGCCAACACACTATCTACTAGACTAATGGTCATTATTACAACTTGTCGTTAAACTTGGAGTTAGTTAAAGGTACCTTTAGCTAAAGGGAACTGTAAAGTTACCTTTAACTTATTTTCGTTATTACAACTTACAAATAAAATAAAGTTAACTTTTTCAAAAATATGGCAGTGCCGGAGCATTGTCGATAAAACTGCTCAATTAAACAAGTTTTTTTTAAACGCAGTGGCAACGAAGGACCTCTTTTTTGTTGTATTTGCCCATCTTGTTTATATTTGAAGTTATCATATTGAAAATAATATGGCAAATTCAAACATAAACTTTAAAAGTTAAAGGATGATACTCCCTTTAGCTTAACATTCACTTCTATCTTATTGTCCACTTATAATAATGAAAAACAATTTATCTGCATGTTTAAATTCTCCCTTTAGTTAACGGCAAATTGTAATAATGGCCCTAAAACGTTTAATATAAAAGTGTTGATATACTCGTACATAACGATAACCACTCTTTTTCAATTTTTACAAATTCATTTCGATCGTTTAGTTTCGATGACACCAAGATACGCACTTGTACCGGCTAATTTTTTAACCTTTCGGGTTTTAAAATTAGATGTCTGTCATCAGTCGAATCATAAAAATCAATTGTCATCGTTTCGTAGAAAAGGGTTATCACGGTTCATACTTCTTTGTGGACATTACTGTATAGAACACTACTACGCCGTTAAAATTGATGGAGCTTTACTTACTTAATTGATCATTACAACTCTTCTCAGTCAGGATTACGACCTAATTTCATATTGTGTGTGTTAATGTTATCCATGATTGGTGAAACTTACAGTTTAAAGTCGACTCCGAACGATAGATTTTTAAGAAACTTTTTCATGATCTTTTATTTGCTTTCAAATAACATTTTGCTAGAAATATGCTGAGAGAAAGTCGCCGAAGAAATATTTCCTTTATTTCGTTTTCTCCAAGACGTATGGGCTGGGGACCACGTCTAATAAGCTGAGACACTACTACTAGACAGAGGCGACTTCAATGGAACCACCATCTGTTACTTTTTTCTTAAATAAGGCGTATTGAACAAGCATTTAAGTTACCTGCAAGGTTTGCAAACAAACCTTACACAAACCAAACTACTAAAATTGACTTACCTTTTCAAGCTTTACTGCGTGCAGAACTAAAAAGCTGAACTAATATTCGTATTCGAGGACTCAAAGCGTCTCACGTAATTGTGCTGTGTAATTTACAACTGATGTTATGTATATAACTTCTCTCATTCCATTTTCGTTATCGAATGTGTGGAAAAGTGTAGAAAATGGATCTTAAATTTAAAAGAAAAAAATCTTATTAAAGCGATAAATTTTAAGCTCAAAAATTTAAAATAAATTTAATACGAATACTTTTTGAATCTCAATTCAAAACAATAAAATAAGACAGCAAATCTATTATATTGCTTATACACATACCCCATCAGAATTTATTGTGTCCTATTCAGCTAAGTCGGAAAGTTAAACACATGGAAAGTTAAATAAAATCTGATTTCTCAGCACAATTTCTTTTTTCTTTAAATTGTAATTCAGGTTCCTAATCCAATTTGTTATACCAGCTTTTTTCCATCGTCTAAATAAGTCTTTAATGGCCAATTATAAATTCGAGAAATTTGAAACTAAAAAAAAGAAGACAATGATTGTCCTAATGTTGCTTTAGTAGGTTGTCAAGTCAATTAAGTGGTAACTGCCATCCTTATGGCGTTATTCTAAGTCATATGCTCTTAACACAGATTGTTTTAAATGACCAAAAATTTCAAATGTACCTCCGAAATAAAAGCGTTGCAAAAAAAAAAACATAGAAAAAGCTTATGAAAAATTAATGATGTCCTTGGGGTAGAAAAACAGCAGCATTTTTAATGGCATGATACGATGGTATAAGGGCAGTGTAGAAAGGTGCTGGTAATGCTCAAAATACCTGTCGTTTTCAATAAATGCCTCAACATGAACTTCAAGCTATTCAAGCAGAAGGAAGAAAAAGGGAGAAAAAACGGCTGAGTTAAGAAGTTGCTTGTCAAAGATTTTTCTTTGAAAGGTAATGGTGGAAGCAAAAGGCAAATATCCTGAGGTTTAATTAATTTACGTGTGGAAGGAAAAAAAAGAGGAAACGACAACAAAAACGAAAGAGTTGAAGTGTTTATGATGCTTTGAAAACTTTGACCGCTTTTAGTAAATGTCCATCACTACTATTACTGTTGCTACCTTCTACTGACTGCTCTGATTATAAATTATTTAAATGCTCCTCTGGTCATGGTAATAAAAAGAAAATGAATTCTCTTTGGTTGGCAAAGTTACAAGAGAGAAAAAGAAATATAAAAACAAAAGAAGAAAACTTGATGATAAAGAATTTTTTTGTAAGTCAGTTTTACAGATAAATTAATTTACGACAAACAATTTTAACGGCCAGTGAATTCTGTTGCCAACATTACCACCATTGGTGGTTATGACGCCATGCCACGCCACCTCTAT
The DNA here is from genome assembly GCA_936449025.2 of Sarcophaga subvicina. Taxonomy (NCBI): domain Eukaryota; kingdom Metazoa; phylum Arthropoda; class Insecta; order Diptera; family Sarcophagidae; genus Sarcophaga; species Sarcophaga subvicina. The sequence goes on along the minus strand of OW388081.2, from coordinate 106,382,306 downwards.
TTAGGGCCACTTTGTTAAAGTAATTCATTTGTCGTCCTGTTGGGTTCTTTCTTTTTTTTCCATTCTTGAGTTGAATTTTTTTCCCCGCCATGCAATTCTCTTGGCAACTTTTGTAAGCTGTCAGTACGCATTTGCTTCAGGTTTTTTTGTTTCTTTTGAAGAAAAAGTTTTTTAACATTTTTTCCTCCTTTTTTTTGTTTCTTTCTTTACGACGTAAAAAAGTTTTAAAAGATTCTTTTTATTTTATTTTTTTTTCTTTTTTTTTTTGCTGCTGCTTAAATGTTGCCCAACAAATTGAATTTTCCGTTAAGTCTCTGTAATCCAACAATTAGTAGAGTAAAAAGGACGGATTTTTTTCTTCTTCAATAGCATCGTAAAGTTGAAGTGAATGAAGTAGAGGAACTGCTCAAACACATAAAACAAAAAAATTCGACTTTTTTTTATTAAAAAGAAAAAGAAACAACAAAAAGAAAGTTTGACACAAATCATGCATCTCATAAAAATCAAATTTTCTTCATAAAGTTTCCAATTCCAAATTCTATTCCATTCAAGTGAATTAATTTCTTTATTGCCTTCGTTTTTATTTTAGATCAGATTTTGTCTTTCTTTTTGTCCTTATACAACAGGGAATTATTAATATTGCAATACGACAGTCACTACGTTGGTAAAATAAAAAAATGCCTTAACATAGTAAGTGACAGTTAAATTGAATTTATGGAAATTTCTTCTTTTTTTTTATTCTTAAGTTTCAAGGTAAATTATTAAAAAAAATGTTTCAGGCATAATTTTAGAAAAATTTCTAGAAATTCCTTGAAACAAAAGAAGAAATCTGTTTTAGAAGCTTAAGGCCAATTTAAAGTAGAATTTCAATTCCACCAAATTGCAAATAAATTTTTATAATTCACGGATAAAAATTATGTTGTCGAGCGAATATTATTCTCTTGTTTAGTCTGAGGTACTAAAAAAATAGGGGGTAAGAATTTATAAATTTAGGAAGTTTGAATCGTCTCCAGTCGCCTGTCCATTGCTACTGCAAATATGAACAATAAAGATAATACTACGGTAGTCACCTATTGGGAAAAAATATATTTTAGATTACGAATCTTAGGCCAAAGATGGTGTATTTGATGCATGACCTCGTAGATTTTTCGGTTTTCAGGTATACCAGCAACTGAATGCAAAGCCATGAAGTCAGTGAGCCGGAATAATCTGCAAAAAGACGTGTGTCTCTAGGTATATTAAGTGCTTCTCGGAGCACTCCACAGGCATCGTTGCAAATTTTTCTGGTTTAAGGTCCCTCAAATGTTGTAGTGAAGTGGGTGGTGAAGGCATATTTAAAGGGGGTTCGTCCGGAGATAGATTTTTGAGATTCTTTTCATGGCAATTTTTATTTAATCTCAGAGTTTTTGCCAGAAATCTGCTGAGAGGTAGTCGCCGAAGAAATACTTTTTGTATTTTGTCTTTAATGTCTGTCCTGGGGCTCGAACCCTGGCTTTACGTCTAATAAGCCAACACACTACCTACTAGACTACGGCGATTTTAGAACTGTAAGTTCCGCCACTCATGTATAAAATTAACACACACAAAATAAGTGGTGCGAGAAACTAGGCCGTAATCCTGACTGAAGGATTGTAATCACTAATTATGTATGTGTATGTCGTCCGGAGATAAGTGAGTTCAGACATACCAGGCTTTTAGAGAGAAATGATGATTTAAGCATATACAGGAACTACTTGGTCAGGGCAAGTAATTTTGTCAAGTCGCCTTCAGTGTTATTTCCGCAGAGAGCAAGGGCATGGTTCTAATATTTTGCTAGACAGTCATGTGATCTTTACGATCGATTCGAAAATAGAGTCTTTCGCCTTTTTTATGTGAAACTATTCTATGGCTGCTACACTGATGTGTTTATAATGACAGATACTGGACGATTATCACACTCACTATTTATGTGAACAGTCATTCTGCTTTGAACGCTGTAATTAAGTATTGTGTCAGCTCGAAGCCGATTACAAATTGCTGGAAGATCTTTATAATGCTCTGGGTTCTAGAACACCGTAATATTGAAGAAAACTAAATTTGAGATGGACTATCTAGAGAAGAAAAGACGAAATACATGGATCGGGCACAAGTGTCTCTAAGACCAGTTAAGCGATGATATATCTAATGGTGGACATTTTGTGATGGAATATCACACAGACTGACTTTCCTAGGATTTGGACATGACTGGGCTTTAAGTTCTATGAGCGAGGACTAGTTTATGGCTACTGCCTTTCCTGCAGATTGTTCGCTGACGTAAAGGAACTTTAGACGATAGAACATATCCTGTATTTGTGGTTTGATATTTTCAGACATAGACTCTGGATGTTCATCAAAATTTCTTTATTTGATGGTTTCAGAACTAGTCGGTTTCTGTTTTTTATTCTTTCTTTTCACTTTTTTCACATTTTTTCAGTTTTGTTGTCCTGTTTTCTTACTTTTATTCTGTATTTTTCATATATTTTTGTTAAGTTGTAATGCATAGGTTAACTCCCATAATGGATTTCTTCTGGCTTCTAAATATTTTTTTCCTAACCTAAACTTTTGAAAAAATTATGATATTGTACTTCAATCAAATTCAATTACTTACAATTATATAAATATCGCATTAAAATTTAACACCATAAAAAAGGTCATAAAATTCAGAATTGCCAAAAGAAAAAAAAGACACAGTGACACACAGAGTACAAATATGTACATGATATAAAAATCTAATTTATAGAGAAAAAATCTGTTAAAATTTTATGTTTCTATTACTTGATATGAAATGCCAACAACTATTTTAGAATTTATGTTTATTACAGTTCCCTCTCTCTTCCAAATGCTGACGAAATTGTTCGCATTCCTGCTAAAGGTTAAGCTAAGGGGTAGTGGTGTGAAATGTAGTAAAATTTTATAGCATAATTTCTGACGCTTATTTATGGTAGATGTCATAGCATAACACTTAGGCCGATTTTATATGCAAATTGCTTGCTTTTGACACTCGTTATCTCAATACTCATGAATATTTTCAGTTTTTCGTTCTTTTTTTTTGTCACACTGGCTTATCATCACAACCATTTCTTTCATTATTTCTTGTATCTTTTCTCACATCGTTTTAGCTTTTTAATTTTCCTTAAAGAGGAAAAAAAGAAGGAAAAAAATTATCAGAAATCTTCCTATAAATATTCAAATTTTTACAGCCTAAATATCAAGGACCAACCATGTTTCATTGTAAGAGTTTTTCTCTTTTCCGTTTTTTTTTTTTGTTGTAAATATTACAGATATTTACATAATTTCCTTATGAAATTGAAGTGATAATTATGGTGTGATACACATTTAATAAAACATGTTAAATTTTAATAAATTTTCTAAATTTAATAAAAAATTTTAATAAATAAATAAATTTTAATAAATTTTCTAAATTAAATAAAATTTTTTAGCTTCTGGCTGTTGTAACATTTTCGAGTGTGTGTCAATTTATTGACACAACATTTATTACCTTATTTCATAGAGAATTTCTTTATAAATTATTAAGCAGCTGAAATATTGCAAATAAATATGAGTAGAGAAGAGTATGCATATATGTATGTATGTTTGTATGTGTATAATATTATGTCAATATGAGTTGTGCATTTTTAGTAGAGGCATACTTCTTCCACAGGAATTCATTGTCTAATCAAGTACAAATTATACGGTTGACAGCTTTACAAATAAATGAAAATATTTAAGTGGTTTGATGATACAAATACGAATATGTTTGTACGACGCCTTATTAGAGAAAAAACATTCGTTATGTTATACATATTTTGTAAGAGAATGTAACCGTAGTTGATTTTATTGTATTCTTGCTTGCCTCATTTTCTCAATGAAATTTAAATTGAGTTGGTATAGATTCGTACCCATAAATTTCAACATTACTTGTGTTATTTGTAAATGATAAAATTTATCGGTTTTTATTACCTTCTGTAATCACATTATTCAACTTTTAAAATCCACTAGGGTGCCCTGGTAGTCTAGTGGGTAGTGTGCTAGACTATTAGCGTGAGGGTCGTGGGTTCGATTCCCACCAGAGACTCTGGTCTGTCACACTACACCGAGCATATGGTCAAAGTTACTCCGCTCGTATATAATTAGAATATAATTTGTAATTGTATTATAATTAATAAATAATAAATAAAATCTACTATCCTAGGAATACAGTGCTAGCAGAAGCTAAAGGAAAAAGTCTCCGTGGCCTAGTAATCAAACCCCAGGTCGTACATCTCCAACACAACGAAATATGAAAAATTATTTCTTCTGCGATTGCCTCTCAGCAGATTTCTGGTAAAAATTCTGAGAGTAAATTAAATTGCTATGTAAAGTTTCTAAAAAATCTATCGTTCTATCTATCTATTCGTTTAAACTCTAGGTCCCGCCACTCATGAATAAAACGAACACATACAACGTAAGTGTGTGATAAGCTAGGTTGTAAAACTGATTGAAAGGTTGTAATTACCAATTATGTACATACCATGTATGTATGTATGAATGTATAAAAGGAAAACATATTCCTTTAAGTTCTTTCTTTTTTCTTTTGTAATATAAAACATAGCAGCCTTATTCAGGTCCCCGTTACTTTATGTTTACCTGTTATAGAACAAAACAATTTCGATGTTCAAAATCACACGCCTTCGAACTGATCTTGAACATCATGTCACAATATAATCAGGCTACTCGTTACTCTTGTATTACTTTTTGTTTTCATATTTTATTTTTCAGTACCCCTCTTGGGAGCATAAGGCTTCCACAAAGCATTTCTGCCTTTTTCAGTTTCTTTAATATATTTTTGAAGTCGCCGTGGTCCAGTAGGTAGTGTGTTGGCTTATTAGACGTAAAGCCAGGGTTGGAGCCCAAGGCCAGACATCAAGACAAAATACAAAAAGTATTTTCTTCGGCGGCTTCCTCTAAGCAGATTTCTCGCTAAAACTCTGAGAGTAAATAAAATTGCCATGAAAAAGTTTCTCAAAAAAAATCTGTCGTTCGGAGTCGACTTTAAACTGTAGGTATAAAATTAACACACACAACATAAGTGGTGTGAGAAACTAGGACGTTGTACAATGGGTCAATTCGACCTCCGGGTACTGTACTTGCCTTAATTGACGAGTACACGTCCTCTAACCGAACCTAACCTAGAGATGTGATTGGTCTGTTGTAGCACTTTGTTTTCACAAAGTTTTTGCTATTCTTAGTGCCTTGTAAATTGCTACAGAAACGAGTTGATTGCGTATCATCACTTTCAATTTATTTTAGACGTTACGGTCTCAAAAATGGCGAATTAATTTCTATTCTAATCCTTTAAATTTTATATGTTTTTACAGCATATTGTGCTGGGCATTGCGAATAACTTAATAATGTTTGACGGATTGTTTCATAACCTGGATATATTCATCCAACTATTTAAGAAGCTTCTTTACCTAATGTCGATCAATTAAAATTGCAGATACACTCGATACATTTTATTGTGCATTGCAACAAATAGAATTAAGGAAACACCATATCAAAGTTCCATAGAGCCATGTATTCAGAATTGCGAAGCTCTTATCACCGGAGATAATAAAACCTTTCAGAACCTTATTTAACATATAATTGTAGAGTATTCAATAATTAGTTTACGAAGCTTGCTATGTAAACTAAAAATAGTTTCTTAATCGAATACATGAAGCTCATTTCAATGCCCTTATTTAGAATTACTGTTGCCTCTAAATATATATTTTATATGCTCTTCTACTGATATACTGCACGCCATCACTTTGGCTTTTATTACTCAATAACTAAATCTTTAATTTAGAAAATTATAACATATCTTTTCCTTGGCTATACTTCCCCACTTAGTGCATGACACCGTAAAATTTTACAATATTTCAAAAATGTAATACATGTTGAATTTTATATTTTGTTTACTTAGCACCTTATCATTATTACAACTTGTTCATCATGTAATTTACGCACACTCGTTAAATACAATACAATACAACCATAATGCAAAGAGAATGAGAAAGAGAATGAGAAAAAGTAAAGGAAAACAACTTAAGGGGTTTTTCTTATGTGATATTTAAACATCCTTTGGCTGTTAAACTTTGAGCAAACATTGACAAAGTGACTTACACCACATTCAGCCCATCCTACATACTCGTACACCCACGCCTATTCTTTTTTATTTTTGAACAATCATACCTATTTTATAGGTATTAAATATTTTCTTCTTCTTTCTTCTTTTTGCTTTTTTCTAACATTTTTATTGTCTTGTGAAAAGTACAAATACAAGAAGTATGAATGTATAGAGAACGATACAATCCTTGTTGAACCATTTTTGCCTTTTTGACATTTTAATACCTCAACTTTAACTTCTCACGCACATAGACAAGGACACACTTAGACGGCATACATATACTGTTATCCTTTCATTTTTACCAAACCAATGCTAAGACCCAACAAGCAACAAGTGGTTGTAAACCGTTTTTTTTTTTGTTCTTTTGCCTCAACTCAACTCAATACCATCTTAAAGTGTTGTATTGCTGCTGTGTAGTGGTAAATCAAACACATTTACATGTACTTGAGAAATCGTCTTGAACTATACATAGTTTATAGCATTTAAGGATGTTAAAAATCCTTAAGGATTTTAAGCTGCTTGTCAGGATTGTACTGTGCTGTCTTTCTTGTTGCTTTACACTTGTTTTTGTCTTTGTTGTTTAAGTTGATTTTGAAGAATGAAAGAAATAAATTCTCAACCCTATGGCAGATGCAGAACATCATCTTGTGGATTTTAGAGATACTGTTTTAATGTTCAAACGTTATAATCTGTTGTAGATTAAATATACAAACGTACAAACCAAGCATTTTAAACAAAAAAAAAAAAAGAAAATAAATGCAGTTCTTACGATAAATACATACACTGCGAGAAAATATTATTCTCTCCCTATTTGAGAATATTTTTTTATCAATGCTTGTATTAATCCATGAATGGTAGAACCAACGGCTTAATATGGACTCCAAACGATAGCTTTAAGAAGTTTTTTTCATGAAAGTTTGGTATTTCTTTTCAAAGCTGTGATTTCAAAATATCATCTTTCTTTGAACGATTGGAGCATCTAATGGAAGAATTCGCCCATAGGTAACCAATTTTAGCCAGTAGCACAGGAATGTTCCACCAGTTCTTCCTCTGAGGCTTTAGCAGACGAGCTGGAAGGTTCTTTTTTTCACCAAATGATTGCTATTTCTTTTTAGGACGGATAAAGCACTCAACATTTGATTTAATATTTTTCTCAGTGTACTTTTATCATTTGTTGCTTCTGCATCCAACTCGAAACCGACTTAATAGCAATTGTTTTCCCATCATAAGTCATAAGTTAAGACATGGAGTTTATATTGTATTGAATATGTGGTCGTTTTAAATGGTTTATAAATGCTTGGGTTAATATTGTATTCGAAGCAGTGTTGCCAGGTTGTTGAGCATAAAATCGTAAAATTTTTAAAGAAATCGTCAAAATCCTCCAAAAATCGGGTGAAATTCGGTAGAATTTAAAAAGAACATTTTTTCGAACCTAATAGACTGGTTAGCTATTGGACCAAGGATTTCAAAACAGTTTTCGTTACGATCGGGTAACCCTTGGGACCGGTGATATAGCCGACGGAGCTGATTGTTTTCTTCAAATGAGCAAAAACAAATGCTCTATAGAAATCATTCAAAATAGGATAAAAAATGGACTTGTGGGGGAAATGGACCTATTGGGCTGCCCATGGTATCAAGGATACTAAAACAGTTTTCCTTACGATCGAGCTTTATTTGGGACCAGAGATATAGGCGAGGTGGCTAATTGTTTTCCTAAAATAAGCAACAAAAAAGTGCTCTATGTAAATACGGATAAAAATGAAAAATAAAAATTTTAATAATTCTCATTGAGTTAACATGCATTTATATGTGTGCATGTATATATACAGCAAAATATCATGATTTTCGCAAGTTGCATTTCTTTGGCAAATGACTCGCATTTTTTGGTTGGATGACTTGAATGTTGGGTCAATGAGATGCATTTTTTTGACTGATGGCTTGCACTTTTTTGTCCGATGACATGCATTTTTTGACCGATGACTTGCACTTTTCGGCCGATGACTTGCATTTTTTGGTCGATGACTTACATTTTTTTGGACGATGAATTGCATTATTTTGGACGATGACTTGCATTTTCACACAAAGCACTTGTTTTTGCTCATTTAATCTGGCATCATTGATTTGAAGAATAAAAAAGGGAAAATCAACAGAGTATTGTGAAAACATTACTCTAAAAAACATGTATTTAAGGGATTATCATGGAAGAAATCGTTTAAACAATAACTAAACCACAGAATATTAAAAAAGGTGTTAACAGTAGCAAACAATTAATGAAACCCATACGTACGTCATGAACAAAAACGTAACCTTAAATGGCGTAAATAAAATTTTATTTTATTCTAAAGAGTATGATGTATTTTTGCGGTTTCCACAATTTAAAATCAAATTAATTTGCTAAATTGAAATGTCGCTACCCTAATAAAGAGTGCGAAGCAACAGCAACAAATTCTATTACCACACAATTTATTGGCTTATTATAAACCAAAATCAAAAAAAAGTACTTGACATGGTATACGAGCACACTTGACTCGGAAGACTGAAAGTCTATAAATGTCAAACATTAAAATGATTTCCTAGACTGTGGTGTTTTCTTACTTCCACCATCAACACCGCCGCCACCACCACCACTGTATTACAAATTGAAACATTGTTGCCCTGGTGCTGACAAAACCCTAGAGGTACGTTGATACATTATGATGTTGCACAGCTACCGTCACATATTGTTGAGAATTTTTTTTTTGTTTCTCGCTCTTCATTTGGAAATACTTTGTAACGAATTATTTATTGTTCAGCAGTTTGTTTTTTTTTGTTTTCGCACGATTTTTTAGACTTTAATAACGTCAAACAATATGGTGATATGAAACACACAAAATTTAAGACGATGACGACGACAGCAACAACGGTGGGGCTTGTTAATTTAACATCTTGTTGCAATAATTTCCAAAGAAACACTCGCAGAAGTGAAAAAAATGAACACAACAAAAGAAAACAAACTCTTAAAAGTAGTCCCCTTTGTTGTAATAAATAATGTAGAAAAATAGCATAAAAAATTGTAAAGAAACCACAAAAAATTTAGTTGACATGGATTGTTTTTTTTTTATTTCGCGTCTTTCGGTTTTAAAGTGAAAAACGCGCCTTTTTCAACAATCATTACTCAGGAGTGTATTTAGGATGATAAAACATAAAATGAAAAAAAAGAATGTTGGAAAAAAGCTACGCCTAGAAGGAACGGATAGGGAGTTAGGCACTAGTCCTTTGGGGGCCTCTATAAATATAATGAAAGTGAATTAAAACTTAATCAAACTCGTATGTTTTTGTGGGATATTTTCTTAAATTAGAAAAATGAAAAAATCAAAGAACAGATTTGTCTTTAAGCCATATGTTAAATCAGTGTTGGCAATATAAAGAATATCGGTGTAATAACCATCTAAGCTTTATTTGAACTCCAGGTTCTTTCTTATAATGCCCTGTTACCGTGTTAAGAATGACATCCTTCGCATTCATTTCGAAACTCATGACAATTTGGTTTCGATTTTCTGGTAAAATAATCGCATAATGGCGATACTAAGTTTTTGATTAATTCCTCTATTTAAGCAGTAGAGCCACTTTGATACTGTACTTTAAATAATGAAGTACAATGTTGTTAATAATTGTCTTCAAACGCTGTTGTTTAGTACAAGAGAGCGCTAAGCGCATCCCATTCAGCAGTCTTCTGACAAAGGTCGGAGGGTAACTACATACGTGTTTCCTATTAAAAAGCTGCACAAATTTGTAGGTCAGGGTTGATGTTAAACTGTAAGTCCAGCCCCTCGTGGATACATATTTGGTCATTACAAACCTTCTGTCAGGATTACGATCTAGCTTTTCACACCACTTATGTATGTTGTCTGTGTTAACCTTATCCATGAGTGGTGGGTTCTACAGTTTAAAGTCGATTCCGAACGACAGATTTTTGTATGGCATTATCATCAACTCTCAGAGTTTTTGCCAGAAATCTGTTGAGAAAAAGTTGTCGAAGAAATATTTGTTCAAATTTTGTTTTGTTAGAGATGTTTGAGGTGACGTTTGAACCGTGGCCCCACGTCTAATATAAGCCAAGCCACTATCTACTAGACTAGGCCGACTACTAAAGCAATTATTAGTTGTAAATTGGCATAACGTTTGAAACAAATTTCCTTTTTTAATTCTATACAGTGGTGTTGTGTTAATTTTTTTTTTTACCAGAATGCGTTCCGGACTCTGGTTCACGTTTCGAAAAAACAAGCCGGTTCGTCCCGGTTTTTGTCCCGATTCGGGTTCGGTTCAAACCCTTGTTTACAAAAATTCGTCAAAAATTAGAAAAAAAAAATTTAGCAATTCTTTTTAATTTTTTTTTTCAAAAGGTCAGCCAATTCTCGCTTTCAGAAATCACCTTTAGTTCCGGAACGCGTTCCTGTCCAAAAAGGAAGTACCGCAACGACGTTCCGGAGCGTTCCGGCTCGACAACACCACTGATTCTATTGTAATACAATTTTCAATGAAAATAAATAGAACTTAATTTCATATCATAATCAACCTTCAGTCAGCATTACGACCACCCACGTTACAGTTTAAAGTCGGCTTCGAATGAAAGATTTTTGCGTAACTTTTCATGGCAATTTTATTTACTCTCAGATTTTTTCCCAGAAAACTGCTGAGAGGAAGTTGCCGTGGAAATATTTTTTCATATATGAATCATGGGCTTGTGTCCAATAGGTCAACATACTACCTACTAAACTACTACGGCAAATCTTGGCATCAAAATATAAAATATGATTCCATAGCTTCTCAAAATTTGAGACTTTTAAAAGGCCCGCGAAATGTTTTACCGTAATTCAGATTTTTCTTTAGCCAATCATTCATTAATTGTTCAACTTTTCTTCACAACAAAGCTGCTTAGGTTAACATTTATACCCCTCAGGTTCAAAAAAAAAAAAAAAAGTTGAAAACAAAAACGTTTAATAAATATTGTCACCCTCATTCTCTGTAGTCATATGTATGTTTCTTCTTATTCTCTTGTGAACAAAACAAGGATTTTTATTTTCCAATTTTTTTCTTCTATTTTGCATTGAATTGACTAGAGCCCTCAAAAGCTACCATCGCCACAAGAACCATAATATTAGAGAACATTATATTTCAAGTGTCAAATACTTTGACATTTTTTTCCCAATACTTATGAGAATAAACTGCAAGCATGTACTTATTAAATATCCTTGATAGAAGAAAATCATTCCGTATAAAAAAAAAACAAAAAAGGAAGGAAAGGAAATCAGAATAAATTGTTAGAAAATTATCAACATTTCGCCACCTCAAATATGTTCATGAGTTTGAATTTTTATTAATAAAAATTCTTGTCAAGGAAGAACGATTTAAGCATTGCGTCCTTTTGTTCCTTTACGTCTTTACCCATAGAGTATGGGGGTATGGGAATAATTTAATAATAAAAAAGGAAAAAAAAACTGATGAACAAGTTGTCATGGTTTAATGCTTGTTTTATAATGTTTAAAGAGTAAGGGCCAAAAAAAAGGGGGCAAACGTGTTTGAAACTTTGTTCTTCACTTCCAACATTAATTTTCCACACCTTGAGGTATTTATTGGCAATCTGAGTGTCACCTATTGGCTGCAAGTTGGTAAAAAGTTTTTCGTCTAAATTAATTTCATGATAAAATTTTAATTTTTTTAAAAAGTTTCTTCCAGTTTTTTTTGCTGCTCTTTTGCTAGTTGTTGGCTCTTCTCTCTTGTCCAAACATCATTAATAAATTCCGCTTGAATTGAGTTAATAAATAAATGATGTTAAACTTTCAGTTGGCTATACAATATTGTGATGTTTTTTCCCATACTTTGCAACCTACCTCCCCCCCTTATTTGTTCATACAGATCTCCTTATTGGCAAAGTATTTTGTTACCTTTTTATGACACTTTTTTCTCTTTGGGTAATGTCGCAAAAAAAGTTTTATCCTTAAGCTGTCAAACATTTATAAAGATTTTGTTCCCTTTCTTTGCTCTTTCACTGTGGAGTGAAATTTTAGCTGATATTCTCTGGTGCTTGAGTGACTTATTTAAGGTAATTAAATTACGATTAAGTGAAATATTGCTGTGATTATTTTAGAAGGTATTTTTTTGTTAAATATTTATAGAGAGCATGGACGTTTGTACATTTTAAAATATTGTTAAAGGGAATGGAAGCAGCGAAATATTTAAATTGTGTCATGGCAACACTATTATATACATACAGTGGCGAGCAAAAATGGATGCATGTTTTTAATTTTCGCATTTATTATCTTGTATAATTTTAATAGTGTGGAATATGATTATTCTTGCTGAGGTTTTTTCTTCTAATTTTCATTACTTTAGTGTATTCAAAATAAAAATTCAAAAAATTTTACCAAAAAGAAATTTGTTTAAATAAACGTGTTTGATGTCAATTCTTCCACTTTTGCACGTTATGCTAATTTTTGCATAAAAGCAAAAAACAATACAAATTACTGCAAAAAAACGATACAAATTCTTTTATTTTATATTCTTTGCATCTTTTTAATAATTAGAAGCTTTCAGTAGTGATTTGAACTTAATTATCGTCCCTATTAAGAATTGGTCTTATAATATTAATAAAATGAAAAAAATAAGTGTTAAAAATGAAAATAGAATTGTGTTTCTAACAGAAAAAGGTGGATCTGCAAGAAAAATAGGAAAAGCACTACAAATATCACACTATGTGGTTTTAAGTGTTCGAAAACGACGAAATGTGCAGCCAGTTTCTACAATTGGAGGTCGACCAAGATTGCTCACCGATGGCGATGCTCGACTTATGGAACATCTTATGAAAAATAAGGACACAAAAACATCAAAGCTAACTGCCAAGGCCATAAATAAAAATGTCAACAAATGGTCAGCCCCAAGAGCACTTCGCTGAATCGGTTTGGTATCCGCCATTAAGCTAAAAAAGCCGGCTGTATTGCATAAAAAAGTCAAGGCTCGTTTAGGATTTTGCAAAACTTATGGAAATGGACAGTTGATGAATAGAAATGCGTGATCTGGTCGGATGAATTAAAAATTAAGCGATTTCAATCAGATGGAAAATAGTATTATTGGCACCGGCCGCATGAAAAACTTCAAATGCATCAGGTAAAACTGAAAATCAAACATGGAGGTGGAAATTTGATGGTTTGGGCATGTTTCATTTGGTGGAGTGTTGGTCCGTTAGTGGAAATAGAGGGTATAATGATACAGGGTAATTATCTCAGTATCATTCAAACAAAATTGCCAGAATTCATTGAAGAAAGTGCGTGCCTTGAAGAAGAACTCTTTTTCCAGCAGGATGTCGATCCGAAACACACCGCCAAAATTGTTCAAAATTGGATACCCCATCAACATTTTCAATTGATTAAATGGCCACCTCAAAGCCCTTATTTAAATTCAATAGAAAATTATTGGGCAATTATTAAGAGAAGACTGGCAGCATATGAAAGCTTCAATCAATTTAGACGAACTTTTGACTAGGATACAGGATGTATGGAGAAAAATACAAAAAAAAAACTTAGAAAATTTAGTGAAAAGTATACCCAAGCGCATTAAAAGCGTAAAAACATAAAGGACTATGGACAAAATATTAAAAATTAATAAATATTTAAAAATTTCGAATACGTGCAAAAGTGGAATAATCGAATTGTTTAAGTTTTTAGCAAATAAATGAAAACATTTAATTTTTTATATTTATTTTTATATCTTCAAAAAATATATCAAAAAATGTAATATATACCTCAAGCTTCATTTAATTTGCTTATTTCTTTAGGATTTTATAGTACTTTTATTAAGAATGTGGCAGGGTGCAGCCATTTTTGCTCGCCACTGTATGTACATACATTTATTATATTTATACGATATTATTTAATATATTAAAATAGACATACCTGGACGAAATTTCCGCCTGTCAACAGGCTTCCAAAAATTGAACAAACTGTGACAGTGAGTTTGTATTTGAAAAAAATTAATGCCATGTTGCTGTAGTCTTGCATGTAGTGTACTGGCTTATTAGACATGAGGCAAATCACAGGTCAAATATCTCGAACAAAACGAAATAAGAAAGTATTACTTCGGCAACTTCCTCTCGGCTGATTTTTGGCAAAAACTCTGAAAGTAATTAAAAAAAATTGCCATGAAAAGTTATGCAAAAAATCTGCCACTCATGTATACAAATAACACACACAACATAAGTGGTGTGAGAAGCTAGATTGTAATCCTGACTGAAGGGGTCTAATGACCAATTATGTATGTATGTGAGTGTCAATGTAATGTCTTCATTAAGCATTAGTTTTAGGAACTTCCAACCCAAGGCTATTTGTAAATATTTCCATCTCCTCACCCTAACGTTTTCAAATTTTTTGTTGCTGCGCCATCTCGTGATATGCGATATTGAAGGTTCGTGGATTTCCATTTAGTAGAGTGGGGGAGTCCAGTTTAATTGGGCAGGACATTTAGTTGCGAAAGAGTAATGATCTTAGTCAGAAGTCGCTGTAGTCTAGCAGGTAGTGTATTGACTTATTAGACATGAGGCCAGGGCTCAAACACCAGGTCAGACATCAAAACAAGAATATAAAAAAATATATTTCTTCGGCAACTTCCTCTTAGCAGCTTTCTGGCAAAAGCTCTGAGAGTAAATAAAATTGCGAAGAGAAGTTTCACAAAAATTTGTCGTTCGGAGTCGACTTTAAAATGTAGGTTCCATCCAGTCATGTATAAAATTAACACACACACAACATAATCATAATCAGGTCCTAATCGTGACTGAACTGGTTGTAATGACCAATTATGTTAAGTTATGTAGAGATCTTAATCAATGTATTAATATCCTCGGATTGCGCGCACATCCAACATATTCAAACAATGTCTTCTAACTTCAACAATGTGATCGATTTGATTTTCGTTTCGTAATCAGGGGTTATGCATGTCGCGTTCTGAATTTATGTTTGAATGTTTTACGTATCCAGTTTAGATATCCTTATACGAAACAATTGATAAGAATCATAATAAAGTATTGACCAATCTGAGTTTAAAAATGTGAGATTATGGGAAAGGCATAGGCATTTAAATTGAAATTGAATACTTTGTTTTCTTTATTGAATGTTAAGAGTTTGTTGAGATTTCAGTGTGTCCTTGCAAGTTGCAATCAAAACTAACTTATATTTGAACGATATTAAATAAATTATTTTAATTAAACTGAGATTACAATTTAATTTAAACAAATTCTAATATATTCCATACTTTTCCTTATATTTACAGGTTACATCTGGTCGCGTAATATTATTTATATAGAATTAATTAAAGAAAACAAAAACAAAAGAATAAAATAAAATAAAATTAAAATAAAATCATTCAATACATAAGATCACAATAAGTAAATAAAAGAAAGAAAACATATTAGTTGTTAAGTCTATTAACAAGAAATAGTTAAAATTTATAAACAAAATTAATAAAAATTATTATTAATATTTAAATGAAACAACCAATACCCCCCCTCCCCCCTATATGTACATTGAGTAATTGAAGAATTGAAAAAGGAAAATTTGGAAAAACACACACAAAACCAACGAGAAGGGTCATTCATCAAACTTCATCAAACTGGTACATCATTCTAAGGAAACCATACATTATACCAACAACAACAACAACAAAATCATTTAAAACTAAATTCTATGAAAATAAAATAAAAACAAAAAAGAAAAAAAGAAATTAAATAAAATTTATACATTGAAATTAAATTTAAGGTTCATCCAAGTGTTTGGCGAAAGAGGAAATATTTTATTGGCGAACACACTTGTAAGTGAATTCCGCAAATTGTTTTTATTTTTTATTTCAATTATTATTTTTTTTTTAAATATTGAAGAACTATTTACTATTTTTTTCTTTATAATTTTATTTCTATTTTATTATATTAACTATTACCAGTTTATTTTATTTTATTATTATTTTATTATTATTTTTTTTATTAAGTTTAATAAATTTTGTAAATATTTTATTTAGTTTTTACCATCAAACAAGAGAAACTTTAATACGTAAAACGTAAAATAATTTTAAAGCAAAACAAAACAAAACAAAGGAAAGAAAATAAAAATTACAAATTGTATTTGTTAATCATAATAATAATAATAATAAATTAAATTACATAATAATAATGTAATAAATCAACCATATAATAAAAAAAAACATTATAAACTCCAACTTAATTAATAAATTAATCTAAATTTACATTTACAAGAAAAATAAATGAAAATCATTGTTTAAAAAAAAGGCCAATCTATAATTGGAAATCCTCCTCTATAATCTTAAAGAAATCCCATTAAAAATTATATTAAAATTTAATTAGCACAATTTTTTTTATTATAAATAATAATAATAAATAAGAATTAATTTTTATTTAAGCTGTTAAATTTTACAACAAAATTTTTTTAAAAAAGAAATTTTCTTTTAACAAATATTAAAAGATGGAAAAATATTTAAGAAATCATTTGAATAAATACAAAAAAAAAAAATATTAAATGTGAAACATATTTTCATTAATTTAAAAAATTTGAAAAGTAAAACTAAAACTATGTATAAATTAATTCAACAAATTATATTTTAAGTTTAAATTTAAATCATCTTTTTTTTCTATAAAAATAAAATTAATTATAAAAAAAAGAAATATAAATAAACAAATTGTTTTATATTCTAATGCTTTAAGCAACGCACAACATGAAGTAAGAATTGGAAACAAGTTCAGAAATAATCAAGAAGCCTTGAAAATGGCAAGGAATAGCTGCCATTATTTGAAAGTATGAGAGGTTATGGAAAGCATGGGCATCTACACGGCTTAGGTGGTTTAAATTGTTTATTATTGCTTAAGTATGGGTGCTTCTGAGTATTTGGTCCATTGTTACGTTAAAATCTGCATGAGTTTTTATCATTTTTATTATCATGTAGAGGTACTCAAGCAAAAACAATTTATTGTACTGCACTCAACTTATGTGGGACTTTTCTAAAATGTATCCCCTAACGAACCCCAGTCACAAGACTATTTAATTCCTCAAGTTATTCCTTCATAGTCTCACACAGTAATTGTCTAACAAAAGTTTACCCGCCTGGGCTCAGAGCAGTTTAGGCCTCTCTTTTACTCCCCCTTCCATTCCACAGTAAGGTATTAGTCTCATCAGTAGTGTGGAATCTCATAAATTCTCATACGAACTGAAATCCAGCAAAGTGTGACCCAGCAAAACTTGCACGAGACAGTATCATTAAGCCGACTACATAGGATCTAAATGCCTGAATGGTAGTTTATCTGTCCAAGTTGAATTGTACCATAAACTGCTCATGGGAAATACCCGCGAGTTTTCCCATGGCTTCTGAATATTCCACTTACTGTCTTTGACTCATCTCTTTGTTCCCTCTAACTTCAATTTGCGTCGTCATTCGATTTACGTCGCCTTTTTTTGGAAGCAACTGCGACGTAAATCGAGGTAGGCTGTAACTTTTTTAAGTTCCTTGTTAAAAGCATACTGCTTTGTAGTATGAGTAATATGAAATTCGATTTACGTCGTTTCGATTTACGTTGTCTCTTTTTGGAACTAACTGCGACGTAAATCGAGGGATTACTGTATTCATTTTTATTTCGCAAGAGCTACTAGTTCAACTGATTTCGTCCAAAGACTGACAAGGACGAAACTGGCAACCAGTTGATCTGTCAGGGTTTGGTCTTCGCTAACAGATGCAACAATGATGCGTCTGTAGATTCCAATTCTACTGATGTTAAGC
Source organism: Sarcophaga subvicina (assembly GCA_936449025.2). Classification (NCBI taxonomy): domain Eukaryota; kingdom Metazoa; phylum Arthropoda; class Insecta; order Diptera; family Sarcophagidae; genus Sarcophaga; species Sarcophaga subvicina. Next base: position 106,364,335 of record OW388081.2, on the reverse strand, counting down.
CTTAAAGTCACATGGCTCGTAACCCTCAGTACAGTAGGTGTGCTTAATGAAAATCTCAAGTCTGAATTTCAAATATTTACGAAGAAATATTCATCAAAACTTTTGCGTCAATAGGCTGATCACGAGAGGTAATAGCAATAATAATGAATGCAAAGAAAACACAAGATTTTGTAGCATAAAAAATTATTCACGATATGGGACAATGTCAAAAACGCGACCACTTCAACTTCGTCATTGAGAGTGTAGTGACAAAGACTAGACTTTTTAATATTCTTCAAACTCACCTCGGCCTATATGTGTGTTAATTCAAATCAAATTCAAATCAAATCACAAAAAGGTGAGTTTCGTATGTTAATTTAATGTGTGGCCATGCGGCTTTAGATTGTTTAATAGTTTCGAATATATGAACCGTTTCTGGCCATTTCGATAAATATAATTACAAAATTAAAAAACGAAATTCAACAGCACTGCCGTATGCGATTTTTAGAGAACATTTTTTTTATAGCAGCAAAGACAGAAACTTGTTAAATACTACTGAAATAAAAAGAGTCAATTTTATACGGTAGATGGCAGCCTAAAACAGAATTGCCACCACAAAAGCTTTAAGCAACCGAATTCATTCGTTTCTGATAGTGTTTATTGGTTTATCGCGTAAGATTGGAAGGAAGTTTTTTGTTGTGAGTGTGTATTTAGTTTATTTTACCTGATGGAATTGATTCCATCAGTTTTGCCGGACGGACTGTTCAACCTAGAAAAAATATTATTTTTTGTTGTGGTGGATGAGTTTCTGGTATGGTGAGTTTCTTTAATATGGTGAGTTTCTCCGGTGTGGGGAATAAAAATGAAATTCAACACTATACCGTTACTCCAAAAAATGAACGGCATCATCGACATTTCGGCACTGCCATTTTGTACTGCATTATTAATGCACTGCTTTATTAAGGATAATTAATCTCGATTAGTGGAGTCACAAACACTGAATAAAAGGACGTATGTACACTCAACGTACGTACTGTTGCCATTATGTCAGTAAATTCTATGCATTATGCATGTAAAAAAATTTAAATTAAAAAAATATTTTAAAATGCATAAAAACTTAGAAGAATTAACAACCAATCAACGTTTATTACAGGGCTAAGGCGAAAAATTGTTTCGATAATGTATAGAAGGTTGGCTTTAAAAATTTGAGGTGAGAAACTGAAAGAGAACTGCGGTATGCGATTATGAATTCGATTCATACTCAAACCTAAGACCTACGGCTTGAGCTGTGAGCAAGTATTTGAAAAAGTTCTGAATATTTTTAATTCGCTTAGTTTTATTATTTTTTTAATTGAAAAAATTCTCTAACTTGGAATTAAATGAGCTCCAAATTATTTTACACCAATCGAGCCTCAGTTATATGGAAACGTAAGATGCAATATAGTGTTTGGTGTAGCATGCGATAACGAATAGTAGCTGAAATCCCCTTAAAGGGTAATTGACAAAATAGTTTAAATATTGGCTCCGTATCAAGGACTAAGATTAATTTCTCCTCTTAAAGCCATTATTAACCTACAAACTTTGTACTGCTTCTTGTATATACTAATTTCCCTTCACTTAACCAAACCCAGCCAAATTCAAACCCTCAAATCTTAGCGATGAAACACATCCCACAACATGTAATAATTCGTAGACAAACATTATAAACCACAAATGCGTATAAAAAGATTATGGTTTTATATCAAGCAATTACCAAGCATTTGATACCGACTCACCTTTTTTAGTGTCACATTTTTTCCCTCCCTTCATTGCTTTTTTAAATCCACAAACAACAGTCGCAACAAGTGAAATGCTCTGAAAACTTTGTTGCCAACAAATAACATTTTGTGATGAAGGACACGTCATTGTTGGTCCTTTATGTGAGAGGGCAAATGCTTGTAGGGCTACGAATGGACTGTTTGTGTGAAACAATCCTCAAACAAACGTGGATGTCATGGCAGTCAACAATACTTTTTTTTCTTCAGTTTTTGTACAGACTTAAACTGCATGAATTGAAAACATTGGCAGTGCAAGAGCTCTCTTGTTTATAAGTTTGAAAATTAATTTTTTTCTTCCATTATTGCATTGGGAATTATGGATACATACATACATGCATATGCACCTGTCAAGGGTTGAAGTCCCTTTGGCTATTGACATGGATTTGGAGAAATCCATTTTTGTTGTTTGCGTTACGAATTAAGCACTTGCTTCTTTGGAGAAAACAACATTTAATTTCATATTGACCAGATCCAATGAGTACAAGAGAACTTAAACTTTAATTCAAAATCAAATATTTATTGTTGTCGGGCTTCCATTAATGTCTAGTAACAGGTCTCGTCAGGAAGATTGTTTACGTATATTTTAAAGACGTTTAAATATTTTACTATTCATAGAGTAGGCTTGGAATAAATGTTATTGGTCCATCCTTTGAAGTTAAAATGCTACTCTAGTTGCAGAAATGCTACTCCCTTTCTATTGAATTGTTCACATTTTTTAAAAACCGTATATGACGACTTTGAAGGGGAAAATAAAAAGAATATTTTTTTAATAAAGGTTGACAAAGGTTGTCAAAAAAAAATCTTTTCATGCCTCTATAATCTGATAATCCTCTTCACTGTCCCAGGTTAGCCTTTGGTATTTACCGCCTTCATATCAGTTTTAGAAACTTTATTTTGCAGCAAATAAGCTTTTAGAGGAACAGTAAGTCTATTACGGCCGATGTACATTTGCTTTGTTTCATTTTTATCTTTTAGAGGCCGGAGATAAGTTTGAATTCATGTTGTGTTTTTGTAGCACATTGTAAGGAGTTCCTTCCTAATGTGCATTGAAGATTCATTTACCCGGTTATTATGAATTTGATTTGCTACACCATAACACATGACATAACAAGGAAAGCCATAGATTCGAACCTCCACGGAAGCAGGCGCATCGGACGACCATCACACACCTGGAAACGCCAAATCACAATCGAATTATCCAAACTACGTTTACAGTGGATCGAAGTGAAACACCGCGCTGACGATCGAGCTCATTGGAACCAACTTGTTGCGGCCCTATGCTCCCTAGAGGAGTAAGAGGATCATATACGAGTATACACCATAACACAGGATACTACGGGCATTGCCTGGCCAAATATGATTTTTGGATTATTAGCTTTAAATTGACAGTTACTTAGCTACTTAGTTGGTCCATTCTTTAGTTTGGATTAAGACTTCGTTCCTCACGCAACCCATGTCGTGAGCGTAAAATTTATTCTTGAGTAGCGAGAAAAATATTTCATGCCAATCTGAACCAGAAATCTGCTGAGGGGAAGTCGCCGAAGAAATATTCGTTTAGTTCGTGATATCTGAGCTGAGGTTTGAACCACGGTCTTATGTCTCCTAAGACAATATTGTATCTTTGGTTGAGAAGTGCTAGGGCTTAATTATTGTAGTCGCGCTCTCCCTTGTGTGTTTGTTGGTCTGTTTAATCCTCCGCTTCTTATTCTCCCCTCCCTACTTCCTCTCCTTTTTCCTGGCTCCTTATTTATCCGCTCATCTTAACGACGTTTTGTACAATTGGTCAACTTGACCTCCAGGTACTGTACATATCTCATTTGACGTCCTAAACCTAAACCTATACTGTATCTACTAGATTATGGCCACGAAACTACCTATGATCTAATCAAATTAGGCAATTTTGGAACTAATTTCACTGACACACGTTTTATTTTCAAAAAATTATAAAAATTGCATCGAAGAATGCTTCATTTTCTAAAATGTTTTCAATGTTTTCGGCAGTTATTGAAGTTCTTATACGATCAGAATTATAGTCAAAAAACAATTCATATACGATAATATGATACGATATAGAGAATTGGTGGCATATCTGCCATTATCACCGATTGATCCAGTAATTGTTTACAGTTCAAATTTGTCCTTATTGGGCACATGTGCCATGCCAAAAACCTTAAATAAAATTGCACGGGTACTAGTTAACACTCTTTTCTTAAAACTTAATTGAATACAAGATTTTTTTATTGAATACAACACATTTTTGATAAGATTTAAAATTTATTGGTTCGCGTAGTTAGTAAAACACTCCATACATGTTCCGACTTACTGCACTTACTTTAAAGCGTCCAAACAGACATTGAAAATTAAAACAATTTTCGTTTTTATTGTCGTATCCTTTGAAAAGGAAAAGATAAAAAGTGTCATTATAGGATTGAAACAAACGTCATTGATTGTGATGTGAACTTGTTATCGTTGCAGCAACTTTAAGTCTTTTTACAAATACTCACATATCCCTCCCCCCTATACTGAAAAGAATCAATACCTTTTGAAAAGGATGTAATTGCAGTAACAATACACATCAGTAGGAGCCACGTGAGGATAAAGTTAAGTTGACAGTTCGATTATATTCTTCTTGGCTTTTTTCTTGAAGACACTGCTTTTGTTTATAAGAAAATAAAAGAAGATATGAAGGCAAAGGAAAGAATATAAAAACCATACTTATTTATTTATTTATTTACGTAAGTACATATTTTTAATTTATTTATTAATTTTGTTTTCAGTAAATTTGCTTTAAACTTAGAATTACTTGAAAAACTAATCGATTGATTTTTCTTCTGTCGTTCTCTTTTTTGTTTATAAAAGTACTTAACGGCTGAATGATTATTTATTGCCTTTCGTAATACTGACGATATTAAAATGAATTCTTATCGGAAAATGGTAAATTGAAACTTACCTTTAATAAATCAAATTTAGATGGTCTAAGCCGTCACTAAGAGGCGCTAACTATCAAAAAACGGAAAAGGAAATCAAAAACTATTTTTTTCACTTTATAGCTTTGGCAATATTACTATCCTTATATACATATCTCTTCCATTTTTTGCGCCTCTTTAAGTTGTTATCAAGCATTATGATCACAAGCCTTAGAGACTCTTAGTAAAACTAAATTTTTACATGCTAATGATCAAAAACCGTGTATATCACACTGTCGATCACACGTAAGGATGAGTGAACAAGTGCTTTATAGTGCGCCAAACAATTAAAATTATTTTTTACAATTCCGGGAATTTCTTTCCCGGTTATACCATTACAAGCAGATCGAATCTCGGAGACGATTGATGCATTTTTCATCATTATTTTCAAACTTTAAAAAGTTAAGGGGCTTAAATATTTCCAAATAACTCCATTAGGAAGCCTCAGGACTTAAGTTCAAAGTTCCACACCACTACATGCAATTGTATTGTCGAGTAGATCTGTTAAAATACTGCAATCCGATGATTTATTATACGGCGGTCAACCTGTATACAGTTTCATCATAAAGTCGGCTTCAACACTCTTGGCCTGAGGTACCCCAGAATGCTGCTCGTACTTGCGTTAACGCCGAACAGGTTCCAAATATGTGTTCTGGTGATTCGTTTACCATATCTAAAAATCTTAATGTAAATATACCTTGTATTTCGCCGAGTGCACCTTTGCAAGCTCCTATTTTCGGTGACCACATATAAATTTAGACAACATAAGTATGAATTCGATTTCTATGCCCACATGTTTCCTATACTCCCTTGTTTTGCCTTCAATAAGGTTGAAATTTTTTAAAGACCAAAGCTCAGGTGCATTAGCTCACTATAGTTACCAAATGAACATGGACGTGAGACTAGTTTGTGTAGCTGAACATTCGAAGAATATAGAAATTGAAAAGGTATGCAATGTTGGGATACCGGAGCAGATTTGGTTTAGTTTTAGAGCTTTTAAAAGGTTGTATAAATTAACAATCTTTTGATTGGATTTTTGAGCATTTTTTACAAGAACAGACAACATCGTACAATTGCTATATGTTTAGAGCACCACAGAATATAAGTCCTTACGGGGGCTGAATAAGTATAAAATACTGATTACGCATATCACTGGATAAAGTTGAAAAAAACTGGACATTTTGGGTTACCGAGATAATTGCCTTAGTCTAGTAGGCATTAAGGAAGTCGCCGTAGTCTAGTAGGTAGTGTATTGGCTTATTAGTAGTATTAGAGAGTAAATAAAAATTGCCATGAAAAGTTTCACAAAAATCTGTCGTTCGGAGTCGACTTTAAACTGTAGGTCCCGCCACTCAAGGTGAAAATGAAACACTCAGTATAAGTGGTGTGAGAAGCTAGGTCGTAAGCCTGACTGAAGGGTTGTAATGACTAATTATGTATGTATATATCTGTGTAAAATCCGGTTATCACAGTTCTTTTGTCAAGAAAGAGATTTTGAAAAAAACTATGCGTTTTACCTTCTCATGATTTGGTCCTATAAGTTCTCGTTTTAATGCCGATAGTACCTGATCCAACATTTATTTATAAATTCTGGCTGGAATTTCCAAAAAGTAGGCGTAGTCTAGTAGGTAGTGTGTTGGCTTATTAGACGTAAAGCCAGGGTTCGAGCCCTAGGCCAGACATCAAAACAAAATACAAAAAGTATTTCTTCGGCGACTTCCTCTCAGCAGGCAAAAACTCTGAGAGTAAATAAAAATTGCCATGAAAAAGTTTCTCAAAAATCTGTCGTTCGGAGTCGACTTTAAACTGTAGGTCCCGCCACTCATGTACAAAATTAACACACACAACATAAGTGGTGTGAGAAGCTAGGTCGTAATCCTGACTTAAGAGTTGTAATAAACAATTATATATGTATGTATGAAATAATTGCCAGGATAAGAAGATTGTCTGGTTATTTGTTCATCGATATCTTCGGTACAAAAAACCATGTCACAAAAATAAAAAGAGGTTTTGAATGGTAGGGTTTACACGTTCAGATGTTGTAATGAAATTTCTAAAAAGATAATGAACTGAACAAAATATAGCCAAAAACCGTGTATTGCACTTTTTCGTTTGGATATCTCGAAAACATTCAGTGTCCGGATTTGAAATCTGTGCACCAAAAAGCTTTAGAAAAGTACGGTCCGGTGACTGTATTAAAAATCTTGTTGGCCTGTGTTATTAGAACGTACAGGCATATGTTATTTGCATGGAGTTCACAATGGCCTATTGTTAGTCGAAGTTCTCAATTTAAGTTGCAATCAACACTGCTATATAAACCTCAAATCTAAAAGTAGACAAGAATGGGCTGGATTTACAAGCAGTGGATCATTGCCGATGGTAGGGTAAACAAAGTCAATAATAACGCTGTGGTTAAATAATTTATCAAACAAAATCAACAAGTTTCGTAAAACAAATTTATCTTTCTTTTTAGACTCAACCATGGGTTTTATGTATACAAACACACACACACACACACACAGACAGACTTACCCTTACCACATTACTAACTGTCAGGTCAATAACTTCCATTTAAATGGAAAACAATAAAAATAAACTTGAATTTAATGTTTCAAGTAGACTTAAAGACAATGCTGACAGATAGGATAGACAAACGTATGCACATACATACATACATATAAAGAGACATACAAATAGACATCGTTATAAATGAGTTTCATTTTATATTAAATAAACAATACCTGCAACGCATAAACGAACGCACTGCTTATATAGCCGTAGGTTAGGTTCCATTTTATTTTCATTTCCTGTTGATGGACACGAACAAATGAATGATGAAACAACCAAACAAAGTAAACAAATAAATGCAAGTGATGTGGTACTGGCAGAAAGGATAGGCAAAAGGTTCAATATTTTTATTTTGTTAAGAGTCCATTCATTGATGCCACCACCATTCATTTTAATATGAATAGAGGTAAAGTATCAAGAAAAATGGTCTTAAATTCCAATGTTAGTCATTGTTATACTTGTCTCCTGTTACATACCTACTTGTACTTTGTTGGTAACATTACGATTTCCATTAGTGTCCTTGTAAGGATATGCCTGCATGTTTATTATTGTACAAGGAGAGCGTAGTATTTCTACTGTAATTAATTTTCTTAGCACACACACACACACGTCTCAATTCTCTTTGAATGGTTTTTTGTGTCATTTTTTATAACATCTTTTTCAATATAAAGATGCCCAGAGATAAAGAGAGACTGAGGGACTGAGAGAGTGCAGGAAATGGAATCAGAGAGAGAGAGAGAGAGATACAGTGTATTGGAAAATTATTTTACAAAAGCAACTTCACTTTTAGTTCGAAACTGAGTCTCATCAAAATATTGATTAGTCTGATTACATACATACATAACCTACATAATGGATCATTACAAGCTTTTAGTCAGTATTACGACCTAGCTTCTTACACCACTTATGCTATGTGTGTGAATATAACGCATGAATAGCGTGACCTACAGTTTAATGTCGACTTCGAAGGACAGATTTTTGAGAAACTTTTCATGGCAATTTTATGTATTCTCAGAGTTTTTCCAGATTAGTCTGATGAACTTTTTGTAAATTGTTGTCCTAGAAGTCGCCGTAGTCCGGTATGTAGCGTATTGGCCAATTACAATGCGAGCCTGTAGTTCAAATTCCAACTTTCAGACATCGCGAACAAAACTGAAATTTCGGGTCTTCCAATTTTCCATGAGTTTAGCTCATAAATCAAGTTGAATTTGACCGAAGGCATGTATTATGTGGCATTGAGAACCGAGATGGTTTGTGGTTTATTCGCATGGACGTACAAATTAAGAAAACTCCACAAGAAAAAGTCCTACGGAGTAAAATCCATTGAAACCACATGTCGTTGGTTTCCAGACCATTCAATAGAAGTAAAAAGAGATTGGTAATCATCCTTCTTAGTGATGGTGATGACCTGGTCAAAGTCGTTCTCAAAGAAATATGCGCCACCCAGCCCAAAATTTTCTTAATGCATTGAACGCTCTTGGATCACATGTGGATTTGTACAGTCAACAATTTCGTTTATTCACGAACTTAATCGTTCAGAAATTGGGGTCAGTTACCAACTGCTACAAAGCGCATTAAGTTAATACATGTCGTTGTCTATGGTCGTTTCCTTCTAGACCCTGGGTAAGTTAAATTTTGCATGAATGCAGATCCAAGTCACTGCACGAAATTTCCCAAGTTGTAATCTGCGAAAGGTCAAGTTCTTGTGAGTTGCTGCAAGTCGACAGCCTTGAATTTTTCTGTATAATCTCATGGACAGCGTAGATGTTTTCGTCAGATCTTGCGTTCCGTACGAGTGTTGGTCGACCGTTTACTGAACCAGTAGACTCGTTCAACTCGTATCAACGTAAGATGGGTTGAAATCACCGTAGTCTAGTAGGTAATGTGTCGGCTTATTAGACGTAAGGCCACGGTTCAAACCCCAGGTCAGACGTCAAAACGAAAATATGAAAATTTCTTCGGCGACTTCCTCTCAGCAGATTTCTGGCAAAAACTCTAAAATTGTCATGAAAAGTTTCTCAAAAATCTGTCGTTCGGAATCGACTTTAAACTGTAGGTCCCGCCACTCATGTGTAATAATTAACGCACACAACATAAGTGGTGTGACAAACTAGGTCGTAATCCTGACTAAAGGGTTTTAATGACCAATTATGTGTATGTATGTAAAATGGGTTAAAGCGCGCGATACTTTTAATATTTTGTACTTAGACTTTGGCATAACAGATTGAATAAATGACAGCTAATTTGATAGATGGAGCTTCAGCACGAAAGCCTTTATCAACTGTTAAAGTTTGGAAGTCCCTATTGAAAGCTCCGATAGAAAACATATATATTGATTGACCATACCACTGTCACTCCACTGTCATCATCTTACAATGAATATGTTACATATACCAAGAACCCATGTACAACCGTACATTGTGTTGTACTTTCATCAACACCAAGCAAATAATAGGCAAAGACAATCTAAAAGCAACAACAACAACAACAATCTAACCAACTATTCATAGGTAATAACCATTCACATCGTCATTATGATGATCATATTAATTTACTTACGAGTACATATCGTATAATTTTTGTTTGTTTGTTGTTGTTTTGTGGTACTTTTCTTATTGCTTTTGGTTTCATCTTACATGTATGTACGTAGTCTTTGGCTTGCATTAGACTCCTTTTTTCTCTTATTAATCCGTTACAACAGTGGCTGTAAAACTAAGATTTTAATTTTTAAATCCATGCAGCATGGATGGATTAACATGGCATACAGAAAAAAACAAGATTAATTTGATCTTAAATTTAATTAACCTTGAACTATTTAAAGTGACCAGATACCAAAGAATTTTAATTCGGGATTACGAATTACGAAAATTTTTAATTACAGTCGAGGCATGTGCACACATTAACGTTAATTTTAAATTATCGTACCATATACATGCATATTGGGTATGGGAAAAGTAATTTCAACGAAAAAAAAAAAAACAAATTAATTGAGTCAACCCCTACTGTACATATAAGGGGCCACAAAACAAAACAAAGAGTTTTTGGAATGTGAATTTTGTGAATTGTGTAGACTACAGTCGGTACTTTTGTTTTGTTTGTAAAGTATAAAATCGTTTAGTTTCTGAGATATAACAAAGAGAACTTTTGATTTATACCCTTTACTTATGAAAGCCTTGAAAAAATTAAACATGCTGAAGGGCAATCGCGACGCGAATTGAAATGGCTATAAAATTGGGCAGTCGTTGTTTAAATTTGAGCAGATTTTCTATTTTTAGTTTTTATATGTTAGTATTTATTATACAGAAACGATATATTACTTGTTTGCTTGCGTACTTAATTGGACATTGCAACCCTTCAGTCAGGATTACATCCTAGTTTCTCACACCACTCACGTTGTGTATACAAGAGTGGTGGGATCAACAATTTGAAGGCGACTGCGAACGACAGATTTTTAAGAAATCTACCTACTAGACTATGGCGACATATTATTCAACAATATCCTGTTGCCAAAGACGCTTTTAAGCTTCCTGCATTGCATCCAGGAGCCAAACAGTGTCATGATAGGTATGTGGGCTTTAGATTAGTCGGTTAGCATAAAATGCAAGATATTGTAAAGATGGTTCAGTTTTTTATATTTCTTGTCTAAGATGAGCATTCTTCGGATTCATGGACAGCATAGTTTCTATGGCAACGTGCGAGCGAAGGAATTGACTCGTAGATTATCTGGTTTAATATGCCAACACCCGACATTTCCGTTGGTATTGAAGGGCATTTTAGGTAGAAGACACTTGACTCTCGAAGGATCTCAAGATCATATATACTAGGCCGCTCATAAGCCACAATCGTACAAACGTATCTAATTATGTGCCTGTTTTGATAGCACACATCCCGCAGGATGCCATTGTTGTAGCTGTGGTATTCGGGGGAGGTAGAGGCAGTTATCCATTACTGTGTAGTTGCCCCGTTCTCCTTATCCGCCGAAATACGAGTCTTTTGGTAGTTGGCCAATGTAGGATCTCGATCCGAATGACATCGTGAGATACCTTAATTTCACGAACTGGGTATAAGGGACGCGAGTCGATGTGAAAATATAATAATGCATTTGAAAAAGACCGCGATTAAAATGGCTTAAAAATATAGTATACAGGCGAGGGACTGGTATTCGAGCTATTGGAATATTCTAAGTAATGAGAGAAATAGAGAATATGTGTTCTAATTCCCTTTAAATATACATACATAATTTTCCATTACAACCCTTCAGTCAGGATTACGGCCTAGCTTCTCACGCCACTCATGTTATGTGTGTTAATTTTATACATGGGTGGCGGGACCTACATTTTAAGAACGACAGATTTTTTGAGAAACTTTTCATAGAAATTTTATTTTCTCTCAGAGTTTTTGCCAGAAATCTGCTGAGAGAAAGTCGCGGAAGAAATACTTTTTCATATTTTCGTTTTGATGTCTGACCTGGGGTTTGAACCGTGGCCTTACGTCTAATAAGCCAACACAATACCTACTAGACTACGGCGATTTCTTTAATTATATTGGGTGCAAATACTCAGCTAACGAATCTGCATATACGAGTGCCTAAGAAAGATTCGCCACTACCTATGCTTACTAATTTGTTTGTCCACTTCTCGCAGTACATTTTATAAATATGGGGCTAGTGTACTTATGCAAAATTACAAAAAAAAAAAAAAATATATCGACTGTAGGCATAAAAATTAAAATTCAAAAAAGACCAACTCAGTCAAAGGCTTTTTAAATACGATTTCCAACTGACCGGAGATTCATAACGTGGCCATGTATTCTTCCACACATCAAACGTTTTGTAATAACATTCGAGCTTAACTAACCCTACCTTTATTAGAATATATGTTTATTAGCATGTGTAATAAGTTTATGAATATACATAGTATGTATGTGTCCATGCAAGGCATACCTCAAAACGTTTATAAATTCTTATCAACTGAAAAAAGGAAAAATTCATACAGCAAATTGGGCCAAAGTAAATGAAAATAAATGTGCTGATGCTTACGAAACGTAAGCGTAGATTTAATTCTAAAAGGTAAACTCCGATATCAAAGCACACTTGATGTCCTTTTTTAAAGGGGCGAGGGAGTTGCTAATGCTTTGTATTATTTTTTATAGCTGTTTACCTTAAAGTTTTTGTATTTGCTTTATAACTAAGACTTGAACGAGTAATTTCATAACCCGAAAAATGTGCTGAAAGGCAAGGAACCTTAATTAAATCAAAAAATTTCATTTTACAGACTGTAAGGAAAAGAACCATTTTTTTTACTGTTTCATGGAGGTATGCAACAAGTTAGTTGAAGGTAAAGAGATAAGCTATAAAAACCACCAACATGAAAGATTTTAAATATATTTTCTTTGAAATAGTGAAATTGTTTTTTCCCTTTTGTTCTCAATACAACCAACACTACTGGTAAGACAATTACCGATTTCAAACTATTTTTCAGACACATTTTTTCTAAACAAAAACAAACAAAAAATTTATCACTTACTCAGCATTTGGTCACACCATCATTCATTATGATTTGAAGTTTTTGGTTTTTCAGAATTTTCCAATCATTCTCCATCGTCCGCCTCTCTCTCTCTCACTCACTCGCCAATTGTTGTTTTCTCTATTTAAGTAAGTGCATTAGCATAAATTTGCATAAATAATACTGTGGTGGTATTATTATAAATATTATCGAGGGGAAAGGATAAAGTGCAAAAATGTAAGTGTATTAGTGACAAAAACAAAAACAGCAACAACAGCAAATATGAACCAGACCAGAAACCAACCTACGAACCAACCAACAAAACAAGCAAACTGTCACATCAACTCAAACCCTGGTAATTCGTTTATTTTATTATTGTAATGGGGTCTGGTCCGTTAGATTAGAGAGAGCAATGTGAGTAACGGAGACGAAATGGAAACTTGGTTGTAAGAAATATTTAAAATTTTATTTTGCTGCATAAAAACCAAGAATTTATTGAAAAGAATATACATACACTGGGAAAGAAAGTGAAAATAAAAAAAAAAATAAAATTAAAGTAAACAAGAGGCGTTTTAAAGGCGCCCAGCCAGCATGTAATGTTTTTTTTTTCAGCAGGTTTAAGTCCCTTATTGAGCAAGGTTGTTTTAATTTTGTAATCCTTTTTGCAGTTTTTTTGGGGTTTTTGTTAAATTTAACAAACCATGAGGCCATTAAATGTAAATGGCATGCACAACCGAGATTCGGGTTTGGAGATTTTTATACGTCAAACTCGTTGCTTGAATTTAAAATCAAGAAATAGCTCTCTATTGCTATGTTTAAATGATTTCTTGCTGACATGTCTTTCTCAATTGAATTGTGTAAAACCCGGTAGTAGTCGCCGTAGACTAGTAAGTAGTGTGTTCAAACCCCAGGTCAAACATCTCCAACAAAACAAAATATGAAAAAATATTTTTTTGGTGACACCCTCTCAGCAGATTTCTGGCAAAGAAGGTTTTAAAAGCTTTTATAAATTAACAATCTTTTGATTACATTTTTGAGCATTTTTCATAAGAACAACCATCATCGTCCCTTTGCTATACCCTTGTGTTTAGGGCACCACCGAATATAAGTCCTTACGGGGTCTGAATAAATATAAAATACTAATTATGCATATCACTGGGTAAACTTGAAAAAAACTGGGCATTTTAGGTTACCGAGATAATTGCCGTAGCCTAGTAGGCAGTAGTTGACTTATTATACGCAAGGCCACGGTTCAACAACAGGTCAGGCATCTTGAATAAAACGAAATATAAAAACATATTTCTTCGGCGACTTCCTCTCAGCAGATTTCTGGCAAAAACTCTGAGGGTAAATAAAGAATTGCCATGAAAAGTTTCACAAAAATCTGTCGTTTGGACCCGACTTTAAACTGTAGGTCCCGCCACTCATGGATAAAATTAACACAAACTCAACATAAGTGGTGTGAGAAGCTAGGTCGTAAGCCTGACTGAAGGGTTGTAATGGTCAATTATGTACATATATGTATATGTAACTATGTACAACACGGTTATGACAGTTCTTATGTGAAGAAAGCGATTTTCAAAAAACTATGCGTTTTACCTTCGCAAGATTTGGTCCTATAAGTTCTCGTTTTAATACCGATAGTACCATCATTTATTTATAAATTCTGGCTGGAATTTCCAAAAAGTAGCCGTAGTCTAGTAGGTAGTGTGTTGGCTTATAAGACGTTAAGCCAGGGTTCGAGCGCCAGGCCAGACATCAAGACAAAATATAAAAAGTATTTCTTCGGCGACTTCCTTTCCTTTCAGCAGATTTCTGGCAAAAAAACTCTGAGAGTAAATAAAAATTGCCATGAAAAAGTTTCTCAAAAATCTGTCGTTCGGAGTCGACTTTAAACTGTAGGTCCCATCACTTATGTATAAAATTAACACACACAACATAAGTGGTGTGAGAAACTAGGACGTTGTACAATTGGTCAATTCGACCTCCGGGTACTGTACTTGTCTTAATTGACAAGTACACGTCCTCTAACCTAACCTAACCTTCCAAAACAAGCTGCAGGAGAACGACAGCGAAGATGTTCTGTGGTGTCTTTCCTGTCAATACAACTTCTGTAAAAGTTCTTGATAAATGTACCAAAACTAAAGGCATGTGAATCCAGGGCCCAGTGTCCCATTATAACATTTTGTTCAACATATGCTTACATGGGACCAGATTTGTCTGATCTTTAGGTTAATTATTCTACCCTTATTTTGCAAATGAGTAAAGCCTATATAAGATTATTTGGTTGCTTGTCCTTAGGGGAATGTCATTCTCTCTAATTTTTCATTCAAAGTTTCTGTTGTAATAGCATTCGTTTGAAGGAATATATAGGAAGCCGTCTTTAAGCTTTTTCTGTTTTCACTGGAAGTCGTCATAGTCTAGTTGGTAAGTATGTTGGCTTATTAGACGTGAGCCTGTGGTTCAAACCACACTCAGACATCTCGAACGAATCGAAATATAAAAATATTTCTTCTGCGACTTCCTCTCAGCAGTCTTCTGGCAATTACTCTAGGAGTAAATTAATATACTATGAATAGTTTTTCAAGAGTGTAAATAAAATTGAAAAGTTATTTCAAGCCTCTGTCGCTTGGAGTCGACTTTAAACTGTAGGTAATGACCAATTAAGTAAGTAAGTTTTCATTAAATCTTCTTTCTTGCAAAGAATATTCTTGTAATGTCGGTTGCACTTTCCAATTTATAGCACCCGTTCGGTAAGGCGTCTTTAAAACTTAATTTTTAATACTTTATTCTCTTCATAATACGATAATCAACAGAAGAAATGTGATAAATTTGAAAACATAAAAATAAAATAAATTCTGATTGTCCTTGATAAGGCACGGCATAGATGTAAACAGTTTGTACCATAAATTTCAGATGTTCTAGCGGAAAGTATTAGAAAATAAAAAATATTTATTTGCCATTATTTTCTTTGACCTTTTGACATTTTTCGGATTACTTCTGAATTCCATCGCGTCTTTGGTTTATCCGCGAAAAATGTGTTTCAGAGTTCCTCCCTATGCAATTGAAACTTTTAAAAGAGCTGCTGATACTTTTTGTGGCTTAGAGAAGATGGAATCTAAATTTTTCACACTTTCTTTTGTCATAATATATCCTAAAACCGGTCCCCACAGTTATTCTCCTGTGAAATAACATACAATTGCACTTAATAGACCATAAGTTTTTCAAACCTTTTCTAAGTTTTAAAAAATTTTTCAAAAAACTTTTAATGCCACCATCAAAGATCATTTTTGGACATTCAGGTTTTCAATAAATTTTCTAAGGAAAATAAAAAAGTAAAACACAGAAGAAGTTGTCGTCTTGAATCCTTCTTGATTATGCTAATGCTTGATGGTAAATGGTAGAAAGTCTTACCATTCAACTTTACAAACACTATACGACTTTACAGCAGAGTCTTAGCAAGATGTAGAGGAGGGTTGAGTTGGTTACTTAACTCCTCAGCACGTGCACACATTCGTACATGATACATACATACATACATAGGAAAGGAAGGAAAATCGAATTCGAAGTTATCGAATCTGTTGTGTGTACTGTGATGTTAGTTTTCTTTGAGTATTTCTTTCATTTTTCTTTTGCTGTAATGCCTATAAAATTCTGAATTAAAGTTTCAGCGCATTTTTAATGCTACAAGTATATTAGACATGTTCAAATCAATCAATACATGCATAAATAATTGGATCTTTCAACCCTTCAGTCAGGATTGAGGCCTAGCTTCTCACACTACTCGTGTTGTGTGTCAATTTTATGCATGAGTGGCGGGACCTACAGCTTAACGTCGACTCCGAACGACAGATATTTGAGAAACTTTTCATAGCAATTTTATTTCCCCTCAGAGTTTTTGCCAGAAATCTGTTGAGAGGAAGTCGCTGAAGAAATATTTTTTCATATTTCGTTTGGATGTCTGGAGCTGGGGTTTGAACCGTGGATTTACGTCTAACAAGCCAGCACACTACCTGCTAGACAACGGTGACTTCAATCAATATCAAAAGATATTTGTTGTAAATTGTTTGATGTCTTTAATGCTTGAATAAAAAGTTCTTGGACCCTTATTGATAGTTTTTATCAGAAGTCTCATGTAGTTTTGGAACCAGAGAGGTGTTGAAGATAGAAATAGCGATTTATTATAAAGCGGAGTTTGTTTGACAAAAGAATGAACTTAATAACTGAATGCAACCCCATAAAGTCATTTAAAGACACTTGCATGTTGGTGGTGATCTTCAGCAAATGAATAAATTAATCGCATGCCATTGGGCTAGAAATAAAATGGCCTAGCCAGCAACTGCAGCTGTTTATACTCCATTCACAAACAGAGTGCACTTACCCGTCGGTTTTACTGAACAGTTTTGGAAAATCTTATTAATAAATTGCCCATGAACTCTGCGATTTTTACAGAAAAATTTTTTAACTTTTAATCCTGATAACAATCGAGACCATATTCTTAGCCTATATAAACTCTTCCATAAGATCGATATTATATCGATTTTTCACAGAATACATCGAAGTTTTCCGAATGCGATTGATTCTTGAAAACAAAAAATACTATTATTGCGTAAAGGGAGTTGATCGCTATGATCAGACGATTTATTGTATAATTTAAGTCGGATATGTTCCAAGTATGTGTTCAGTAATTCGTTCTTCTCATCACGATGTCTCCATGCTAGGCTAAAATCTCTATTTTAAAATTAGCGTTCCTTGAGTTGATTATACCCGGTAAAACTCCGATTATTATTCTCAGGCTATTTGTCGATATTCTAATGCATAATTTCAATCACTTCTCATTGTTGGTTAATATTTAGGATTATCTCAAATCCTTTCGGGTTAAGAGGAGTACTCATCTTCCTTCCTTCGCCTTCTTTCGCCTTTCGCCATACATACACTTTCAAAGCCCTCTTCATACTTCAGAGAAAGATTCTGGGCTCTGCAGCGGCTAGGAAGCTACCTATGGCGCAAGCTGATATGCATGCTCATTGCCGCGAATTTTTATATGATTGAGGATCCAGTCCTGGTTAGCTGATTTAGCTTTCTATCTCAGACCCTTGATACTTAATCTCGTTGAGAAATATAATATAAATTTATAAAGTTCACTGGTGCTGTCTAAGGAAAGAAATGTCATTCATTCGATATGTTGGGTCACTTAACTATAGTATCCATGGCTTTGATCCTCATTACCGATACAATGGGCTTAAATGCAGCGAAACCAGCAGGATCTGTTCAGAAACTTATCCAACTCAACCTGAGATTTTTTTAAGAATGTCTGTAATTAACTTCGATGCATCGAACAAAAAGCATCGATATTTTATATATATATATTTATTTTAGAAAAATCGAATTGTTTGGATGTATCGATAAGTATCTTCGAGTTTTTAAAATATTGTTGTATAGCAGAGCTATCTTTCGTTGAATCACAATCTGAACTTTATGGATTCATTAGCTGTGACTTCAGGAGCTGGAACAATTTGTAAATCTAAGTTAATATCAGAAGACACCCTAAAGCCTGCGTCCAACAAGTTTATAACTTTGAACAACGAACATAAAAATGGGAACATGAAAATGATTCGTACGAGTAAATTTGCTGCTCTGGCGCTTTTTGTTTCACACCTTTTTTGATCCCCTCTAATATTCGCATTCATTTAAATCCACGTAGTTTTGGATTGCCATGTATTTCCATTGTGAATTCTGGCAATTTTTTCGATACAGTATTGATTCGAGCATTAAAAGCAGAATATACTTTTGCCTTTTGCCTGCCAAATATTTTATTCTCGTTTATATTTTCAAAGTAATTTTACAAGTAAATCTCGAACCTGTCACGTTTGAAAAAAAAAATCAGAATTGATATACGAATCAAGCAGCAAAAGTCCTTCTCCTAAGCAGCAAACAAAAAAATCTTAGGCCACACCAGTTTGCCACATGCCAGCCTGTTTATTAATTTACGGGCTCCTGTTGCTTATCTACTTTCGCATTTTCATTTTTGACTTTTCTTTTGCTCTTTATGAAGCATACATTTTCTGTTGATGTTATCTTAAAAGCTAATATAGTTGTTGTTGTTGTTGTCGTTGTTTTTGTTTTTTTTTAGAAAAAATTAAAGAAGTTATGGAATGTCTGTTGATGTCTGTTTTAAGAGTTTGTGAAACGGCATTTAGTGGCAAGTTGCTCTACAAGTCTGTTGCGTTTGTAAGCAGTGTCTTGTGTGAGAAAGCGTGTATATTTTTTGTTTTTGGCACAGTGGTACGTTATTTTCGAAAATAACAACTGTTTCACGCTAGTCTAAAAAAATTATTAAAAATTATTTTTGCCAATTGAACAAAACATACAGTTTTAGTTAAAAGGCTCCCAAATTTTGTATTTATAAAGCACATGCGTTTACGACAACTTTCCTACCTGCCGCCAATATTAAATTTAAAATTAAATTTCTTAAGTTTGGCTTTCAAAACAATAAAAAGTTTTGTCAAGATAGACACACACACACAAAATATCTCATGAATGTTAATTAAACGTGTAATAATTTCTGACAAACATTTTGAATATATATGTATGTATGTACATAGGAAATTTCATTTTAAAGTTTGTTTGAATTATTTGACGACCATTTCAATTCCTTTTTACATTTTAATTATCATTTTGATTATGTTTGTGTGCGTACGACTTAAAAACGGGGAATTAAATGGAGATGTCAAATGGGGGGGGGGGGGGGGTAGTGAAAGTTAAACGTATTTCATTTATTCAAACTTAGCAACACAGTTATATTGTTTTAAACGTGCGAGACATAATTTGTGAGATTTAGACGCGATCATTTTGTTATGGAAGACAAAAGACCACCTAGATTAGCAAAAAAAAAGTTCACTAAAAATAAACCAGAAAATGTTTGTTAAATTCAAGAAGAACTTACAAAATCTAAGATTTACTCACTAAGCAATTTCAAAACCGGGCAAGCAAATTGGGTATCACATAAGTTGTAACCGTGAAGTGTTGCAATTTTCGGTAATTGCTTCCATAAAGTCCTCAGTTCAAGTCATTTTTGTATGTGATTTTGACAACCCAAAGTGAAAAAAAGTATATACGAAGCAGAAGCACATCAAGCCATCAAGGTATGGGGTAAAAGTAGAAAAGGCTTTGTATTATCCTGTTCAGTATGACTGTCTTAGAAGAAAACAGTTAAATATATTGTAGAGCGTAGTCCTTGTACAGGAAGTCATTGACAGAACATTTTAGATATTATTAACCTATTAGTTGAGCATATTTTCTTTTAATTTTCATTCCTTTAATTATCATTCTTCCACATCTTCATCTTGCTTTGGTTCAGTTCGTTTATAAAGTTTTCTAAGCCTAAGAGGTGATGGAACTGCAATAAAACATCGGCAAAATATTTTGGGTTGCTGTTCTTTATCAACATAACCCCCTTTGAAGGATTAGGGGCTCGATTTATTAGGGGGAATCGATTTATTAGAATTCAAAACCTATATTGCGCATGAAATAAGCCTGACGATTACGTGTAATGTGTGCCGAACACAATTGTGTCTTTTAGAAGCATAAAATATGTGATCAAACGTAAATCTATCGCGTTAACTTTCAATGATTATAGACTGTTTAGTTGATAATGGTTGTGAAATTATACCTACCCTATGCTCAGGCTTTTCTATGTCCGACTATCTTTTATTTTGATCGATCGATTAGGCTCTCATTGCTTCACTCAAGAATGAAATGCCCGAAATTGGCTTCATTTATTTTTTGGCGACTAATTCACATTTTGTCAAATAAATGGGACATATTCAAGGCTAACAGTGCTCAGTACTTGGTATGCAATTAGGTTCCATCAATGTTTTACATTAAACGTCTAAAAATTTCCATAATTTTCGTATTTTTATGTTACACACCCATTCTCATAATCGCAGACTCGTCTAATTGCTGAATTCTGAGTGAATAAATAGCTTAAGAAACTCTTTTAAGTCGCGTTGAAGTCAAACCTTTGAAACATTTAATTCAATTTGATTTTGGTTGATTACGGGGCGTATACTTAACAAATGTTTGATAGAAATTAACATCATTCATACGCCCCAATGAAATCTGATTAACAAAATTTAAAAAAAATGGAGAAATTATTTGTAAAACATTAACATACACATACCAATGCATGCTAGAGCCGTGCTTACACATACACCACAAACTTGAAGAAGAAGAAGAATAAGAAGAAGAAATGAAAACAAAAACAAGCAAATGAAAAAAGCAAAAAAGAAGGAAAATAAAAAAAATGAGAATATAAGGAATGCCAGAAAAATTTTATGTGCTTTTGCAAAAGAAACAAAAGAGAGAGAGAGAGAAAGAGAAACCAAAAGGAAAAACTCTACTAAAACCCTCCCTGACAAGGAATTATGCTAAATTCAAGTGAAAGGAACGAAAAATGTAAGAAGATAATAACAACAGCAACAACAACAATTAAACCAAAGAACAAAACTCCCAAGATAAGTCTTTCAAAAACTTAAACTCTTCACTGCAATCTCTTTACAGTCATATGCTGTTTGTGTTTGTGTGCGTAAGTGTTTAGTTCACTCTCAAACCCAAACTTAAAATTGTTGTGTCTTTAACAATCTAACACATACAAAAGTATGTGTAGCGATAATAATAACAGCAACAAATTGTTGCTTCTCTCGCAACAGTTTGTGTTATAACAACCAACATTAAGTATAACAGTTTAACGAGTGTTATATCATCCTTAAAGTGTATACACATATACAAACATAATTGTGTTACTCTTTGTTTAAGATTATATAAATGCACACTTATACAGAGAAATATGTTGTGTCAGCTCACATTTCTCTTCTACACATATACATATACATACATACATGAATGCGTGATATTTACTTGATAAACAAAAACAAATTTTATAGTAAATTCATTTGCACAAATAAACATGCTGTTCAAATATTGAGAGTAACATTTTGTCTTTATTTTTACTTGATTGTTGGACAAAATAAACGGAAATCCTGTGCACAATGGCTGAGTTCGGTATAAAAAATTTTAAAATTATAGAGAATGTATAGGGAATATAAATTAGATTTTATTATTCTTGAAATCCATGACCAGTAGATACAGAAGAGTAAACATTTCTATAGATTCCTCTATCATTTGGTATTTTACTTTGAAGTCTTGCCTGAGGTAGGACAATGTTGCATCCTGGTAGCCATTTCAACTCTATTCTGACATTTTTTTCATACTTTATTACTTTGTTTTTATTATTTATTGTACTCTGTAATAGACTAGAAGTCACCGTAGCCTAGTAAGTAGTGTGTTGACTTATTAGACGTGAAGCCACATGAAAAGTGAAGATATGAAAAAACATTTCTTCGGCGACATCCTCTCAGTAAATATCTGGCAAAAAATCGGAGAGTAAATAAAATTGGCATGGAAAAATTTCTCGAAAATCCGTACGTCCTGCCACTTATGTATAAAAACTAATACACACAACAAGAGTGGTGTGAGAAGCTAGGTCGTAATTCTGACAAAAGGCTTGTAGTGACCAATTATATATTTATGTATGTAATAGACTGTAATGATCGTCAGATAGTATCGAATCTAAACTGACTTCAAAAAGAGAGATTCAAACGCGGCCATTGTTTGATTCAGAGAGGATTATGACCGAAATAATCGACCTACTGTGCAAGGCATAGGCAAAATTATAAAGAAATCATATTAGACTGCAAGCAATACAAAAGTGGTCATGCTGTGCATTATCCTAATGTACGCTCTGCTGAAAACATCGCTTATATTAGAGGAAGACTGGCGGATAAACCGAATTTGTCAATTCTACGGAGTATTTTGTATTTGAATTTGCATTTCCATCTACATAAAGCAGCTCATGCAACGATTAAAGTCGTGTGATCATACATAACGCCGTAAATATGCAGATTGTGTGTCAGGCAATAGGATTGCTATGTTTATTTTTCCGAACAGAAACTTCTTCAGCTATGAGGATCATTTTACAATGGGTAGCTAAGTCAGAAAGGCAAATTGTCTTATTATGAAAATCTATAGAATTTAGGAAAACTATTTGTCTCGTGCGCATTATGTTCTGGACTTGCCATTAAAAAATCTTTTGTTTTTCTTGAGTATTGCAAATTGTGCGCTGTATGGTTTTAATCACACTGTGTCACGAGCATAAGATTCATTTCACATTTTGGTGACGTCCATTGATCGTTTAGAGCATGAAATTAGACTTTTTTGTGGGGCTACGTCAAGATTGAGTCTACGTTTCGTACGTAGGAACATTTAAGAAATGGAATTCGTCAAAAAATCGATGAGGGACCGCTTTAAATTTATAAAAAAGTTTTCGAAAACTACCTTAAAAGAATCGACTCAATACAGAAACGTCTTTTCCGCATTTAATTAAATGATTCAAGCATTATAATGAAATAAAAGTTTAAATTGAAGTCATAACTTTATATGTGTGATATTTAGCTTAACTTTTGAAATAAAAAATGACTTACTCTTTATAGGTACAACAACCTGGTTTAAGCCAGGAACGAAACTCTGCTTTTTCAAAGGTTTTTGATGTACTGAATATCGGCATGGCGTATTCTTATCTAAAAGTGAACAAAAAACACGGTTTACTGGATGTAGTCAAATTATTATTTCAATAATTAATAATAAAAACACACGTAAACATTTCCAAATAAATTGTTTAAAGGGAAACAGTGTG
The DNA here is from genome assembly GCA_936449025.2 of Sarcophaga subvicina. Taxonomy (NCBI): domain Eukaryota; kingdom Metazoa; phylum Arthropoda; class Insecta; order Diptera; family Sarcophagidae; genus Sarcophaga; species Sarcophaga subvicina. The sequence continues at coordinate 106,340,748 of OW388081.2, read as the reverse complement.
CTTAACTGTTGCTTAAATAAAAAAAATTCAAACAGAAAAACTTTGATTCCAAGATAAAAGATATTTTCGGCTTTTATTTATTTTTCAGGGATGCTGTTTCTCTTCGCATACATGCTACATTTCTCTTTGCTAACACACTACAATTTCTCTTTCTCTCTCTCTCTCTCTCTCTCTTTTAGCAAAGCAAAAACAAAAAACTGCGTGAGCATTTGTAGTATAACAGTTTTGTTAATGTACAGGACTTAAAAAAAAAGAAAACTGTGGCAGCAGTTAAAACGACAGCAACAATCAAATACAAATATTTCGCAGCATACGCAACACAGTTAGTGAAAGGACTACGACTCGTTTACAACGGTAACGCGGAATAATTAAAGCAGCAACAGCATAACAACAAGAGAAGCAAATAAATTTCTGCACCATAAATTCCTGTAATAAGAAAAAGGCAAAAAGAATAGGAAAAGCAAAAAAAAAAAACAAAAATTATTTAATCAACAACAATAACAACAATAACGGTACTATCTTATGTTGCTGCTTTAGAAAAGGAATACAAAATATAAGGAAAAAAATAAATAAAGTTGTTGTTGTTATAGTATGTCTGCTATTTACATATACATATGCAAAGAAAAACAATAAAAAAGTTTAATTCTGTTTAAAAAAAATGTTGTAAAAATATTAAAGCAAAAAAACATACGAAGAGAAAGAGGTTGGGTGACTCCTTTATACACTTAAAGAAAAAGTGGCTGTAGAAAAAAGCATTCAAGAAACTCGAGTGTAGCTGTGCTCTTTTCGAGTTTGAAATTAAAAAAAACGTGAAAAATAAAAAAGAGGATTAAAAAAAGTTATGAAACATTAAATTAAAATTTTTGGGAAATAAAATAAAGAGCTCTGGTTTCGAAGGCCAATAAATCATTTAATAAGCAAAAGAAAATTGTAAAATTAAGAATAAAAAATTAATTTTATAACGCAAGAGGAGGAAAAATATAAAAAATAAATAAAAAGAAAGTAAAAAGTTTTCTCTAAAGTATTTCTTTTAACCCTCATGTGTTAATTAGTGTGTGTTTTGGCAAAAGTTTTATATCGTTTTTTTTTCCTAAGAAAATCCATGCTTAAGGAGAAAAGTATAAAAAAGAAATAAAATTCTTTTGGCCATAAACTTTTTCTTGGGTATTTTTTCTAAACGAAAAGAGAAAATATTTTCATACATATATTTGTGCACATATATACACATATAGTGTAATATTAACGCACAGTAGCAAAAGGATATCTTTGTAAATAGAGAAAGGCAAAAAAAAAAAACAAAGAAAATCAAAATCTGAAATCCTTTTTTTTGTTATAATAAAAAAAGGATTAACTTTACTTGAGGCGGCATAAGATGATAAGTAAGTATTTGCCATTTAATTAACAATTTATATACAAAAATTTTGAAGAAAAAAAAACAGAACGAAATCCTTCAAAATTAATTTTTTTACACAATTTTTTGTAACTCTATTAATTTAAAATAAAATAACAGTAATATTCATATGTAATACAGGCTATAGCTTTAAATTTAAAATTTTTACTTATATGTACTTTGAAAAGCATAAATTTTTCAATACCTATTCATCGCTGTACATTTAACTTTAAAAACTGTTTTATATTTTGTGTCAATATAGAAAAACTCATTGAAGGATATTGTCTTTTAAAAGCGCTAAGAATATCGGTTTATTAATGTAGATTTGGGATAAAAAAAAACGAATGACTTCGATGACCGTTTATTATGAAATTGTTTGTCTGAGTCATATAAACCGCTATTATTTCTTATAGTTAATGCAGGGCGTTTTTTAAGTGTGTGTAACAGACGTGGAAAAATTCTTCCATCAAATGCAAGCACATTATGCGGTATTTCACGTACAGTATGCATGTAGTAGTATTTTTTGACTTTGCCGATGGCGTTTGAAATCCTCGTAGCCTAGTTGGTAGTGTGTTGGCTTATTACACGTAAGGCCAAGGTTAAAACCCCAAGTCAGACATCTCCAATAAACCCGAAATATAAAAAAATATTTCTTTGGGCAAGAAATCTGGAAGAAAATAAAATTACCATGAAAAATTTCCAAAAAATCTGTCTTTCGGACACGACTTTAAAATGTAGGTCTCACCATTTGTGTATAAAATTATCGCACACAACATTAGTGGTATGAGAAACTAGGTCGTAATCCTGACTAAAGGGTTGTAATGACCAATTATGTATGTATGATATCGTTTTAGAAGTTCAATACGGGTGTTTTCAATTCTTACTCATATTTTTGATAGTAATTGATGAGCTACTTTGCTGGAGTGTAAGACACTATTACCCGCAGGCTCGCAATTGATGTGGAAAATGCTAACGACCCTACTAATGATCCTGATATCTACTAGATCAAACTAAACAGCTTACATAATAGCCTAACATATACTGAGATATCATGAAAAGATTAACCAACCAAATATCCGAAGATGATGGTGCCAAAACAGATATCAGTGGTAGACTTGCGCAGCCAGAGAAGTTGATTGCAAGACTTCGGAAATTATAATGGTAGCAATATCATCTACAATTCAAATACGTATATTTCATGCCAATATTAAGGCTGCACCTTTTAGGAAAGCGTAACATGTTTTGCTTGAGTGAAAGTAGCGAACAAACTTTAATTTGATGGTGAAATATTCTGTGCATATGGTAATCACACAAATAGATAATTGGTTGGGATATCCTTTGCTTGATTATTCTTCGATTAACTTTTCTAAAGCACTTTTCTAAAAAACCAAACAATCTTGGTCTCACAATAAACGCCTCAAAAACCAAGGAGGTGCACTGAAATCATAGATAATTTGAATCCACAAATTACAGGCAGTCCAACAAGTGAATGAATGCCATTATCTTGATGGCATGATAGCAGAAAGCTCTAAAAGCGTATGCACATCTAATTAAGACATGTAGCTTAACTGTTATAGCGTTCGAATAACCATAATAATTGCTTGGTTCGGACACAGACAGTAGGTAATCAATGTTTTGGTATTAGTGCAGATGTTGCAGGCTTTAATACCAGTGCACCTGCTTGGGTTTTGATATTAAAATTTTATTGAGACGGTAATAAACTTTATAAACAAACTGAGAAGACATGTAATCACACATTTGTTTGCAAAATACATGCAAAATAGAGATTTTGCTGGAAATCTGATGAGAGGAGGTCGCCAAAGGAATATTTTTTCATATTTCGTTCAGTTGGAGATGCCTGACTTGGGGTTTGAACCGAGGCCTCACGTCTAATAAGCCAACACACTGCCTACTACACCACAGCCACTTCAAAAAATTAATAGTAAAGTCGAAACGAAACGAAATGGGAAGCTAAATGAGAATTTAATATTCGATTATTCCATAGCAATGATGAGGCTATACTACTATTTGGTTGTGAGTTTTGCAACAAAACGATCTCAGTATGATTTTCTTTTTTGTTTATAATTGCTTTCGCGTAATGTTTTAAGAATGTTGGAAATGTTTTGAGAATACATACACATAATTGGTCATTACAACCCTTCAGTCAGGATTACAACCCTAGTTTCTCACAACACTTATGTTGAGTGTGAAAATTTTATACATGAGTGGCGGGACCTACAGTTTAAAGTCGACTCCGAAAGACAGATTTTTGGGAAATTTTTCGTGGCAATTTTATTTACTCTGAGAGGAAGTCGCCGAACAAATACTTTTTGTATTTGATTTTGATGTCTGGCCTGGGGCTCGAACCCTGGCTTTTCGTCTAATAAGCCAATACACTACCTACTAGACCACGGCGACTTCATGTTTTGAGAATATTGAGCATGAATACTGAATGTACTATATGAGGAGTTCAGTATGGTTATGCACCGAACTTCTGTGAAAGATGAAATGCTTACTTGGATGGTACGTTAGGTTGGACATACCCTAAAAAGAAGACGATGAAATGAATGGAGAAGGCAAAAATAATAACAAATGACTGGTAACAGGAATCTTAAAAACATTTTTTAATTGCTTAATGGTTCTTAGCTGAATTTCAAGAAGAAGTAAAGATGTAGAAACAGTTCCTTATGCTATCAATCCTGCTAATTTTTATTTCCTTATTGGAGAGTATAAAGCTCTAGTTTCTTTACTTTCTCTGGATGTCTCTTTTAAAAAATTTTTAATTAATAGCGTACAAACAAACGTGTAAACTTATAATCTAACAATTAAAGATTTATATTTCATCTGTTATGCACTTAAACGATTGCTCTCTACTGTATAAACAAAAACATTAACATCGTTTTATTTCCATAGTGTACGACAATTCCTGTTTCTTTCTTTTTTTCTGTTTTTTCTGATTTTTTTTCTTCATTATTCTGCCAGATAACAACACAATGCTGTTGAAAAGTTTATAAAAATATTAAAGTTGTAAACTTTTTCTTGCTATTCAGACAAAAAAGAGAAAGAAAAAAACCTAAAGAATAAAGAATAAAATCGAATTGAATAAAAGAGTACAAGTGAACTAAAAATCTACAACTATATTGCTTCTGTTCTACATACATACTCATATGGAAGGGATTTGCTGTATTTTTTTTCGGTTTTTTTTTCGTTTTTGTTTTAATGCAAATAATAGTTTATGAATGATACTTAATTTTAAACAATAGATGAGTTTTCCATAAACTTTTCTATACATTCACATACACACATGCAGACACATTTACATATACATACATATATAACTGAATATACTACGCCCAATGAATATTCATTGTATGGGAGTGCATAAAAGTTTTCTATAAAGGAAACCAAAAAAAAATTTTTCCTGTTAAATTTACACAGGATGCATATGTCAGAGAAGGTGGTGGTGGTGGTGGGAAAGGGAGGGGCAATGAAAACCAGGGTGCGGTGTTGTTATGCTTGCTAGTAGTGGTGGTAAGAGTGTATTTTTATCATTCGATATGAATTTAAATGGCATTAATGTGTTGGGTGAAGTATTTAATGGGGTCGGTGTCGTTGTTTGTTTTCCTCTTTTTTTTTTCATTGTATTATTTTTCAAATGGGATATATTAAATTACAGCACACTTAATTCGGGTTTATGCCAGCATATTTAATAGTAAGGCTAACAACAGGAATTATAAATTTATAGAAAATAGAAATGAAATAGGATTTGAAATTTAATGCTTTCAGCATAATGATATGGGTGAGGTTGAAGTCTATTATTAAAGTTTTATTATGCCCTAGGTAAAGTATACCCCAAAATAAAACCTACAAATGCTAATAATGTATTAAACTTGTTAGAATTATTTGTTTGAATTAATTTCTTTGTACATTATAAACATTTTATGAAAATTTCCAGCAATTAAGTTTAGGGTTGACCAGTGTATTGTTTTGTTAAACACTATATGGTATGTATGCCACCCAAAGTAATAACAATTACATTAGTTTTGCTACCCGTATAACTCCAGTTATAATATTCTGATCCTGTAAAAATAACATTATTTAAACATAAAAACAGTTTTAAGTAATGGAACCGTGAGTACTGGTTCCAATTTTATTTTGTGGGGAGCTCCGAATTATAAGTCACGCCTTTATATATCTGGTGGGACATATATTGGTTTAAATTTGAATCATCGGTTATTGCGAATCTGGCAATACAGTAATCCTTCGATTTACGTCGATTCGATTAACGTTGTTTCGATTTACGTCGTCAAATTTTTTGTTCCCTCTAACTTCAATTTGCGTCGTTATTCGATTTAGGTCGCCTTTTTTTTGGAACCAACTGCGACGTAAATCGAGGGATTACTGTACTCATATCATTCTATCCTGTTACAAAATCCAGTATATTATCTCTACTGAACGTAATGAATCGATTTACGCTTGAGAAACGTTGGGATTTACTGGTCCAAAGAGAGCACGATGATGTCGATTTTGCCAAAAAAAAATAATTTGTTCGGATGAAGCTCATTTTCATCTTTGGGTACGTTATTAAGCAAAATTGCCGTATTTGGACCTCAGAAAACCCACACGTGGTCAATGCACCCATTAGGAGTGACTGTTTGGTGCGGATTGTGGAGCGGAAGCATCATTGGTTCATATTTCTTTGAAACTGGGGATGTCGCAACCATTACGGTCAATGAAGACACATATCAGAAGTCGCCGTAGGTAGTGTGTTGGCTTATTAAACGTGAGGCCACGGTTCAAACCCCCAGGTCAGACATATAATATAATATAATATAAAAATATTTCCTCGGCGGCTTCCTCGCAGCAGATTTCTGGCAAAAACTCTGAGAGTAAATCAAATTGCCATGAAATGTTTCTCAAAAATCTGTCGTTCGGAATCGACTTTAAACTGTAGGTCACGCCACTCATGTATAAAATTAACGCACACAACATAAGTGGTGTGAGAAGCAAGGTCGTAATCCTGACTGAAGGGTGGTAATGACCAATTATGTATGAAGACACCTATCGCACAATGATAATTTTTTTTTGTACCCGCTCTTCATGATATTGACGTGAACGATGGTTGGTTTCAACCCACCACACATCTCATGCTACAATCGATTTATTGCGTCAAACGTTTTATGGCTGTTTAATTAGTGATGTCAATTGGCCGCCAAGAAGCAGCGATTTGATACCGTTGGACTATTTTCTGTGGGGCGCCGTTAAAGAAAAGTGTTATGCCCACAAACAAGAGACAATTGAATATTTGAAGACCAACATTCGTGATGAAATTGTTGAGATACGACCCATACATTTGGAAAAGTGTGCGAAAATTGGACCGATCGAATGTGATGCTGTGAGACTAGCCGTGGCAGTCATATCATTGTCATTTGTCATATCATTTGTTGCATTTTTAAATTTAAACTTCTAAATGACCCACCTTTTACAAAAGGGCGTTCTGAGTAATGCAATGTGCGTATTCACTTAACTTCTTTGAATTTGCAAATCTTATATTGATGTATGGAAAACTAGTGTAGCTACCCATAGTCAATGCGGGTTTCTTAAACAAATTTACATTGTTTTAAAGCTGTACTACGATTTAAAATTGAAATAATATTCCTTTAGCCGTGTAACAATAAGAATGTTGGTTAAAAATTCTCAAAACGGCAACACTGCTACTTTTGATGCTGTCATGGTTTCATTTGTTTGATGTATAAAATTGCAGTCCTCGAATAATAATGGAATTATGGATTGTGTACTTCAATCCGGTCTTTACTTTCTATCTTTAAAAAAATTTTTTTTTGTAATTTTTAATTGACATCCTGGTGCTTAAATATTCTTATGCGCTATAAAATGAAATACAACAACAACAACAAAAACAAAAACATTAAAGTACAGAAATAAATTTTTAATTTAATCTCTTTTAAGCTCATTTTGTTGGCGGGACCATATGGTCAGTTTTACGACGACTATATGGTTAGAAATATTAAATGTTTACGACAATTTCATTTTCTTTTTTATTTTGTTTTTGTTTTCAGTCAATAAACTTTTGTTTTGTAATGTTTTTTTCTTTTTAAAAAATATTTTACATTCTATTCGGAGTAACAGCGTCAGGGGTTTTTATTTTCATGCCATAATCCCAGAAAAATAATGAGAGACAGTTGTGAAGGCAAAGTAAAACAGGAAATACAAAGAGAGCCGAAGAGAGAGAGAGAGAGAGAAATACAGGAAATCATAGGGCTTATGTATGCCCAATTGCCATGACAACCAGAGGGCGTACAAGAATAAAGAAGAGAAAGAAAATTTCTTTTTTTTAAACTTTGCTGGAACAATGAATGACCTTTTTAGAGCAAATAATGCAAGTTCATCATTTGCACACAAAAACCAAGTGGTAGGTTGGTTGGTTGATTGAATGGTTAGTAGGTTACTGCTGTTGCTGCTCATTGTCCTTTTGGTTGGCCCTTTTCAGAGTCATTCTTTAACGTTTTTCCTTTTGTTTTTAACAAAATATTTGACTCTATTAACACTTTAACTGGGTTGCATAATTCAATTCAATGGCATAATGCTTGCACTTCTTACTTTTTCTAATTCTTGTGAAATTAAGCGAAACTTCATGACTTTAGACAATGGAAGACAATACACAATGCTAAAGTTGCAGTTGCTATAGAAATCTGTAGTAATAATAATAATGGAAATAGAAATTTCGAATTATGTAAAATGAAAATGTAAGCTTAGAACATTGACCGTAACTGTGGTTATGGCAACAATTTAATCTTTCGTTAAACAATCATAAATTGAAAACCAAAAAATTTTAAGTATTTTAATTACATGAAGTGAAAAGTGCTATTAGCGGTATAGTTTACATTTCTGTCAGAGTATTCTGGGATATTGAGAAGAGCTATTGAACAATATTAGATTTACATTGAAGCAAATCTTTATTTTTTCAATTGATGATCTTATTAGACTGGAGTTGTATTAAATTGGATTCACTTTCTGTAATACATTTGAAATTGTCGAACTGAGTATTGTTTGAAAATACGATACATACTTTTCATACATATTTTTCTGTAATAAAGGTGAAAACTTATGCCAGCCAGTGTCAGTGTGGCAAAACTACAGTTTGCTCAGAGGGAGGTTGCAAGACAAACATCTAGTATGTGCAGCTAACCTAAGGCTTAACTCTTACGTCTGGCCTATATTATAAGTATATTGGAAGTTTTGAAGTCGCCGTAGTCTGGTACGTAGTGTGTTGGCTTATTAGACATGAGGCCATCGTTCAAACCCCAGGTCAGCCATCGAAGCGATATATGAAAAAATATTTCTTCGGCGACTTCCTCTCAGCCATGAAAAAGTTTCTCAAAAAAATCTGTCGCTTGGAGTCGACTTTAAACTGTAGGTCTTGCCACTCATGTATAAAATTAACGCACTCTACATAAGTGGTGTAAGAAGCTAGGTTGTAATCCTGAGGGTTGTAATGACCAGATATGTATGCATCTATGTTACTCAAAAATTGACAATGTGAACCGATAGATGCCACTACCCAAGCTTATCCAAATGATGTGATGGTAATCAAATTGCGAATGCAAAAAATAAAAAAATAAAAAAAAATTAAATTAGTTGTCTTTTCTTCGAATTTTTAGTCTTCGTTGCTTTCCAATTATCACATAATGGCAGTATGGAACCGTGGTGAAACCAACCTTGCTCTATGGTGTGCATGCCTGGCGGAAGGTGTGTAAACATCAATACCATTGCCGAACAGTTGACTGAGCTGGTGACAGTGAGATACAAAGCAGTCAAATCCTCCTGGCCCAATCTGGACTAGGGTCATGCTTTTAATCTGGGAAGACATAGGCACAGTAGGAACGATTATATGATTCCTTATAACTTTCTGAATAAAACATTCGATATTAGAATTTCAACAATGGACTTCGGGACTGAGGTTCCGGAGGTTCCCGATGGGACACTTGAGGCCTACACGGATGTGGCATTGTGACAACCTTCTTATAGACAACTTGATCCCTGCAGAGTTTTCCATGCAGAGGTTATGGCAATTTTGAAAGCGGCATAATGCTTGTTGCGCGGCAGGATTTTCCCTGAAAACCTTTTGATTTGGTTGGATAGCCAGACTCTGATTAAGTCCGAACGTAGATACAATGTCCGTATTTGTCTATAAATGCCGAGGATTTTTCTGAGATATTTTGAATCATTTAAAGGTAACTCTTATATGGGCTCCGGGATATCGTTGGATATTGCATTGCTGATGAACAGGCCAGGGCCAGTACGTAGCTGGCAAACTGCGACATATTACAAGCCATAGGTATTCCGATTACATACATACATACATAATTGGTCATTACAACCCTTCAGTTAGGATTACGACCTAGTTTCTTACACCACTTATGTTGTGTGTGTTAATTTTATACATGAGTGGTGGGACCTACAGTTTAAAGTCGACTCCGAACGACAATTTTTTTTTGAGAAACTTTACATGGCAATTTTATTTACTCTCAGAGTTTTTGCCGGAAATATGCTGAGAGGAAGTCGCCGAAGAAATACTTTTTGTATTTTGTTTTGATGTCTGGCCTGGGGCTCGAACCCTGGCTTTACGTCTAATAAGCCAACACACTACCTACTAGACTACGGCGACAAGGTAGGTATTCCGATTGCCTCAATTAATTTGGATATTGTCTACTCGTGTTACTAGGAGGCACAATTCTTTTGCTACACCCTGCTGGACACGTATGAACAGAAAGAGGACCGACTTAGTTTTGACCCTAAGTCGCTTGACCATCCATCGTACAATGGCGATTCTTACGGGCCGCTGCCCTTTTGACAGGCATGCCGAAAGACTTGGCATTCCGACGAATGTTATTTGCAGAAGCTGTGGGTCTGAGGAGGAGGAAGAGACTGTCTTTCATCCACGTGTCAGTGGCATGTTTTTGCCATAAAGAGAAGGAGATATTTAACTTCCCATTTTCCTTGGTTGCGGCAATGTCAAGATTTATTTTGGAATCGGGGTGTTTCCCCTTAGAAAATGTTTGATATGCGGGTAGAATAGATTGTGATATCATATCATTGTGACAAGCGAATAAATGCTGGCGTATTTGGGTTCCTTCTTAAAGTAAGAGGGGTCCGCCACCTTATCCAACCAAACCTGTTTTTCAACAAACGTTTCAGCCTGTCTTCTGAGTTATGCACAGTAACAAATATTTCAATAACAAAATGAAGTAAATTTTTTAATTAATCATGCGGATATGAAATATAATTTAGCAACATAAAACACATTATTATTCTACCATTTATTATGGCAAATATAATTAATTGGGCTTATATAGTATATTGTATGAGGAAAGTATTACGCATACAGTCAGTTTATGCCTAAAGTATGAATGAACATAAACGAGAAAAAGAAAAAAAATTATGAAAACAAATTACCAAAAATTTACATTTTACTCCAAAAGAACATCAAAAGTTGCTACTTGTCAGTAAATTATAAGATTCTACTCGTCAGTTTTGTTGTTGTTGTTGTTGTTGTTGTTGTCGAAATACCATTGTGCCTTCCTTTTTGGCTCATTTCAATTCATGGCAATTTATTTTTCTGTCGTTGGAAAATGACAAATTTCCATTATAATTTGCATCTTTTAAAAAAAATATTCGACCCAAAAAAAAAAGAATAAAATAAAGGATATAAAACCCTATTTCTTTAGGGCTAACTTAGTTACGGATGAACAAGGAAAATATACAGTGAGAGACAAAATTATTTAACTGTAGGCTGTATTCATAACGTATACATAAATACAATTTGTGGCAATATGGTTGATGTGCCAAATATTATTTTCGAGAAAGTTTTATTATTTTCCAAATAATATATGTTTCTAGCTTAGTCTTTTAAAATAGTCTAACATTTTTATAACAATTTGAGGCACTTTTCTCTCTCATTTGGTTTCCAAAAACTATTTTATTTTTTCAATATATTAAACGAAAGAAAATTTCATTTAATAAGGGCCATTATTACAACTTTCCGTTAAAGTTGGGTTTAGTTAAAGGTGCTTTAAAGTTCACTTTAGCTAAAGTTAACTTTATTTTATCATTGGGTTATAATAACGAAAATAATTTAAAGGTGACTTTAAAGTTCACTTTAGCTAAAGTTACCTTTAACTTCTTTTCGTTATTATAAGGTTATTATAATGATAAATTAAAGTTAACTTTTTCAAAAATATGGCAGTGCCGGAGCAATGTCGATAAAACTGCTCAATTAAACAAGATTTTTTTTAAATGCAATGGCAACGAAGGTACTCTTTCTTTGTTGTATTTGCTCATTTTATTTATATTTGAAGTTGCCATATTGAAAGTATAAATAATAAATAGGATGATCTTCCTTTTAGCTTAACGCTCACTTCTACGTTACTGTCCACTTATAATAATGAAAAACAATTTATCTGGCCGTTAAAATTCTCCCTTTAATTAACGGCAAGTTGTAATAGTATCTCTTAAACTTATAGCCTACAAGGTTATCTGTATACTTTTGACACTCACTGCACATATACCAACCCGGAGACAAAAATAAATAAAAAGAGTAATGCTTTACAATATTTTTGTCTATAGTTACTGGGTTACAATATAGACTTTTTGAGAAATATTGAAAACAGTAAAACCGTATGTTAATTGAATACAGCTGATGTTAGCTATTTAGAAACAACGAAAGAATTATTCTGATAAAATCTTTAAGCAGAAATTATAATCGAAAAATGTTATAATCGATTATAAGCATTTGTTATTATATTTTCCATCACAATGGATAGATTTCTGACAAATTTGGCAATCAAACGTTGGCTACAAAATAAATTTTATTTGCCTGCCTTAAAATCTTCAAAGATTATTTAAAAAAAGTGGTTTCAAATATGCTCAACTCGTAGAAATGATGCCCTGATACGATATTTTGTGAATTTCATGTCAACTCATATCTGCTACCATCACAATTTTTCAGGTTAAGGCATGTATGTTTAGCAATTGAATTAATTCACAAACTTAACATGCAGGAGGAAGTCGCCGTGGTCTAGTAGGTAGTGTGTTGGCTTATTAGACGAACAGAAAGTTGACTTATTAGACAAAATTATGTATGTATGTAACATTCAGTAGCACGTTAAGTTAACTTAAGCAAATTAATGAGATTTATCAATGATTTTTGGGAACGGAGTATACCCCTTAGTGTTGTTTAGCTGATATCACGCTATAACATTGCAATCGGATAATATTATGGCAGGAATTATTCTCTTAGTTATGACATCAAGGGAAATGACTGAAGTAGAAAGGAAAAGTGAAATATTGATGTTCTAAAAAGTTCGTTTACGAGCTTTACTTTGTTTAGGGGATGCCCACAGAGTGGCTTCCATTAATGTCAAGCCTGATTGCGGATGAACTACTGACAAAAATCTAGCTGAGGCAGGAATTGACTACCAAGGATATAGTCTTGATGGCTGGATTGTAATTTTTCAGTGGATTACACAGCCCTGCATGGGTTTTGCAAATAAGATGGCTCTAGGTGTTTCCGAAGGCATTTTGGGCGCTGAACTTGAATCTGGTTTCAAAAACTTTCAATCACGTCAGGTTTTTGTTCATTTATTTCGAGGTTTATAAAAATTAATCAGATTAATCGACCGCCATATTGAATCCACCATTTTGAATTTTTTAAATCTGAATGAAGATCTGTAATCAGTGACCCCAAATACCCCTGAGTAACAATTTTCAAGTAAATCTGATTATTTTTAAGGACGTCCGTAAAGTGTTTCTTTTTCTCTTGCACTCCTTGACATAAACCCACCCCCTACTTTAAGGGTGCATGCAAACAATTTGGCTTTGTGCTCATTTTAAAGAGCAAAGATCAGTTGTCAATTTCTGATAAAAGCGATGGTTCTAGCACGTCAGTGTTTAGCTCTACAATGTTTCAAAAATGGACAAAAACGCTATTTTTGTCGAAAACCTAACGTGATGGAAAATTTTTGAAACCAGATTCGTGTTCAGCGCCCAAAATGCCTTCGGAAACACCTGGAGCCATCTTATTTGCACAAAAAAGTCAAATTTGCAGGGCTGTGTTATTATGGAAACCCATTGGGGTGAAGGATATTTATTCATTTATTTATGTATTACAATACAATTACATACATACATACATACATAATTGGTCATTACAACCCTTTAGTCACAATTACGACCTAGTTTCTCACACCACTTATCCTTTTATACATGAGTGGCGGGTCTACTCCGAACGACAGATTTTTGAGAAACTTTTCATGGCAATTATATTTACTCTCAGAGTTTTTGCCAGAAATCTGCTGAGAGAAAGTCGCCGAAGAAATATTTTTTCATATTTCATTTAGTTGGAGATGCCTGACCTGGGGTTCGAACCGAGGCCTCACGTCTAATAAGCCAACACACTTACTACTAGACCACGGCGACTACACAATACAATTACAAATTCTATTTAATTATTATTAGCTGAGTAGCGTAGACCTTATGTTCTATGTATTGTAACAGACCAAAATCTCTGGTGGGAATCGAACCCACGACCTTCACACAGGGTAAGGGATAATAGAGACTTGCTGTGTGCTAAATTTTAATTTAATTTAATCTCTTTAAGAGGTTTTCTAATCGAGAATAATAAGATACTTTAATAAGAGTTTTGGTACACATAATTTTGTGATCTTGACTCAAATTCAATTAATTTGATGTGGTTTTTAAAACGTTCTTAAAACAGGTCGAATATTGAAATTTTTGACTTGAATTAAATTTATGACCTGGCTAATATGTTTAACAACTAATTTCTTATTTTATTCGAGGCATTATGTTTACAAGACTGTTAATATTCATAATTAAGAGGGGCAATCTAAGTTTACAGGACTACGCAGTTTAGTTTGTACAAAAATATGACATTTCTATCATGATCTACCATGAATTGGCACAGTGTTCCGACTTTTTCCCAAACAAAATACTAGACAAACTTAATTGAAGCATTGGAAGTAAGATAATCAATACGGTATTATTGAAAGCCCTTAACGTATAGAGTAAATGGATGGACTAGCAAACATGGCTCCATACATCCCCACAAAGCAGACTGGACCATTACACAGAATTTGATGAATTTATAATTTTATGCAAAAAGTCTTTAAAATACTGTGCTTTATTATTAACCCATTATATTACTTTCTCTGAGGAACATGTCAGAATATTCGCCTCTTTCAATATTCGCAACTATTGAATATTTGCATAACAATATTTGGCAAACTACTATTGATGCTTCAGACGCAAATTTATCCATGGTAAAATGATGCGAAAAATGTTTATCTAGATTGTGTCATCTATGGAACAACCACAGCTAACCACATGTACACAAAATCCCACACAAATATTGAAGTAAAAAAAAAGAAAAATGTTGCCTTTTCAATAAAGCCAATTTTATTGATATTCAATGCGATACAAAAAATGTGTAAATAAAGGCTTCTTCTTTTTTTCCAAATAACTGCGGGTAAAAATTGTTTTGCAATTTCGGAAACCATATTTGTTAAACAGAAAATTGATACAAAAAAAAAATAATTAACTTTTCATTTTGATGGTTATAAAGAAAAATTATCAGCAGTTCGATTTACACAATATTGTTTCACTCATCAAAAGCGAAATGTTTCATTAAAAATTTTGCGCGAAAATTACAATTTATTTGTTATAAAATAATATGTATTAAAGTTTGTTGAATATTTTCCAGGTTAATAATTCAAATAATTATCAAAAGTTAAGGAAGAAGAGTAATATGGAAGGGAAACATTCAGGTATTCATAGTGGTCAGATCATAGTGATGAACGAAGCTTTTTTAATTCTACCAGAAATAACCAATTCATGACTGCTAAATATTTTTAGATGTGTGTTCATATAATGTAGTATACGTATGCACGTCTATATATTTTTATTTAGCGAGGTGAAATCGTCAAAAGATTCTGACACAAATATTACCAGGAGTGCGAGTCTCTAACACGATAAAAGACCTTGATACACTACCCTGTACGCATCTGTGGAACTACCTTCAGGCATTCCATCGCAGTGAGGGGAAGGTCGATCTAAACAAAGTTGATTCTTCTACGATTCTCTTCTAGTGTAAAAAATGCCATTACAAACAATTTTGCAAACATGCCTTCACCTCCAGCGAGGACAACATTGTCGGAACTACGTATATTTTTCAGTCTAACAAACACAATTAGTTATTACAACCCTTCAGTCAGGATTACGACCTAGTTTCTCACACCACTTATGTTGTGTGCGTTAATTTTTATACATGAGTGGTGGGACCTACAGTTTAAAGTCGACTCCGAACGACAAATTTTTGAGAAACTTTTCATGGCAATTTTGATTTACTCTCAGAGTTTTTGCCAGAAATCTGCTGAGAGGAAGTCGCCGAAGAAATACTTTTTGTATTTTTGTTTTGATGCCTGGCCTGGGGCTCGTACCCTGGAATATTTCTAATAAGCCAGCACTCTACCTATTAAACTACGGCGACTTTCAGTCTAACACACTGCCTTAATATTCTCTTCAAATTTTCCCTCATCATAAAAACACAGGCAGATGAAGAAAGCATGTCGGAGCTCTTCCATGACATCATCACTATAATTTAAGTAAAATAGGAAATTACCGTATCGTAAATACGCTTTGAAGTACTCATGACCGATCAACAACTGCCTGATATAGAAGTACAAGTCATCAGCTTCCCCATCCAATCATTTCCGGATCTTAAGTACTGCCTCCCCTCTGCAGTAGCTGCCTAAAGTACCTGCTACTTAATTGCACACAAGTCTACCGAATTTTCGCCAGCATCAGTTGTGCCGAGCAGTATTCCAGTTATCATACGCTTAGGAATGAACGTTATCTCGTCCGAAATAGTTCGAAAGGCGCTAAATACATGAAGAACAGCCAATTTATACTATATACTGGGATTTCATGTTCACATAGAAAGAGAACATCAACGAGACATAGCATATCGCGAGTGCATATAGCCTAAACTCATGCTCTTTACCACTCTAGTAAAGAAATTTCCTCCGAGCAGGTTTTTGAGACCGAAAATGCTCTTTAAAAAGTAGATCTAGTGGTCTATACATATATGGTGCAAGGATTCATGACGATTTCTGCCTCTGGTAAATCCTTTGCAACATACTCTAATGCAATGGTCTAGTCTGAGATCCACTTGCGATACTCCACGTGTGATTTTGTGCCTTCTGATGCATTAGTCTGGTTTATCAGTTCCCTTTTTGATCCTTTCCTTGGCCTTTCCATTATTTATTTATACGTCCGTACTACTTAAATTCGACTAGCCCAGTAACCTAGTAGTGTTTAGATACTTAAACTCTGGCACATTATTCATTATTAGTTATCTTTTGCTGAAGTCCCCGTGGTCTGGTAGATAGTGTATTGGCTTATTAGACGTGAGGCCTCGGTTCATATCCCAGATCAGGCATCTCCAACAAAACGAAATAGAAAAAATATTTCTTCGGCGACTTCCTCTCAGCAGATTTCCGCCAAAAACTCTGAGAGTAAACAAAATTGGCATGAACAGTTTCTCAAAAATCTGTCGTTTGGAGTCGATTTTAAACTGTAGGTCACACCACTCATGTATAAAAATTAAGGCACACAACATAAGTGGTGTAAGGAACTTGGTCGTAATCCTGACTAAAGGGTTGTAATGACCAATTAAGTAAGTAAGTTCTCTTTTGTTGGCTACTGATGAAATTGAGTTCCGAGAAGGAACTTGATTGAAAAAAACTTCAAATTCTGTTTCAACATTATCTTCATTTGAATGCTTCCATTAAATATTTTATCCGGCTTTTCGCATATGATAGTCGTTACACGATAAATCAAAATTGTATTGATCACAGGATTTAATCATCAGTTAATGATTTCATAGGCAAATAAATGCTTAACACATATCGGCTTAAATTTAATTTAAATGAATTCTTCATTCTTCTTAAAGCCCACTGAACTGATGTTGTGTACATCGCCTTATTCGTGAATATTTAATAACACAGTTATGGCAACAGTTGTGCACAGCTGTTGTGGTTCCTTGTTTTAATCTCTTTGTTGTACGGTGTATGCGTGTGTATATATTTTCAGTTCCGGTTGAAACATGTGTATGTATGTATACATAAGTAATTTTTTTTCTTCTGTATGTATTTGTATTTTGAATTCATTTTGTTTATTCAGCAGTGGCCACTCAGTTATAGTGCCCGTGTTTCAAAAACAGAGAGCAACTGTTTCTTTGTATATGTAGGCAAGCAATATGTAGCATGAGTGTGTATGTATTTGTTTATTGTCTATTGCGCACTGTTTCTTTACTTCTCTGTGGCTCTCTGTGTTTTATTTTTTATAAAAATTGTATTTATTTTAAAACAATTTAAAACGAATTTTTATTTAAAATTTTAATGAATAAATAACATTAAAAAAAAAAAAATAGGATTTTAGATTGAAGATTATTTTCATTACTTTTTTAGATTGTATACGAATAGTTATGAATAAATAATTAAATATTTTGTTTTAATGACATTTATATTTTTATTAAAAAGTGAATAAAATAATATTTTCATTGCATTAAAAACAACAATAAAAATCAAACGATGATGATTTTATCGCTTTTTTATAATTTAATGTTGTCTAAGGGGTGCCCTGGTAGTCTAGTGGTAGTGTTCTAGGCTATTAGCGTGAGGGTCGTGGGTTTGATACGCATACGGTGTAGTCTTAGGCAGTGTTATGGCAAGAGTAAGTCAGTCGTTGGGATTTTCATAAACGCTTGTAATGGTGGAAAGTCTTTCAAGGCTTGAGAAGCAGACAGTTAAGATGAAATTCGAAATTGCTGTAGCCTAGTAGGTAGTGTGAGGGCTTATTAGACGTAAGGACTCGGTTAAAACCACAGGCCAGACATCTCCAATAAAATGAAATTTAAAAGAATATTTCTTCGCGGACTTCCTCTCAGCAGATTTCTGGTAAAAACTCTGAGAGTAAATCAAAATTGCCATGAAAAAGTTTCTCAAAAATCTTTCGTTCGGAGTCGACGTTAAACTTTAGGTCCCACCACTCACGTATAAAATTAACGCACACAACATGAGTGGTTTGAGAAGCTAGGCCCTAAATAAAATTGCCATGAAAATTCTTAAAAAAATTTTGTCGTTCGAATTCGACTTTAAACTGTAGGTACCGACACTCATGTATAAAAATTAACGCACACAGCATTAGTGGTGTGAGAAACAAGGTCGTAATCTTGACTGAAGGGTGGTAATGACCAATTATGTATGTACATATGTATGTAACATAGAATTTAGAATAAACTGTACTGAAACAAAAACATTGAAAGTAACTACAGAGAGTGATCAACCACTTACAATGTCCAATGGTCCACTTGAAGCAGGCTCTCAGGACATCAAGGCTGGAATCGTTAAAGCATGCTTAATGCGGTATAAAATTCCTCTAACTGTGTACCAGCAATCTCCACATTGCCAGATGAAAGCGATACAGCCTAAAAAAACCATCAGAGGATATTATAAGAACTGGCTTTAATTGCAGCACTCAATATCAAAGATTTGATGGAATCCATAAACAAGTTGTATTAATTACATGACGGAACTTTATAGCTTGCGCTGGGGGTGACATTTCTGGAAAAACTATTTACATTACCTTCATGCTTTGCTTATATATTCTTAAAAGAATAGTAACGCGTTGTACGCACAAGAAAAATTTTGGAAAGTTTATGGAGTTGATGCCAAACAAGAGAAATTGCAACGAAGTTACCTCTGACAGACAAATTAAAAAAAAAAAGTTCAAAACAATTGAAAAATTAACAGCGGCATATGGTAAGATTTCTGTGTGTATGGAAAAATATTTTAAGTGGCAAGAGTTTTCCCAAAAGTGCACAATAGCAGCAAATGAAGGCTTTATTGAGAAGACGAAGCAAATGGTGATGAAAATCATTGTTGATGATATTATTAAAACGATTGCTTCAGGTTTAAGAAATTACTTAGGGTTCTTTGCATACAAGAGATGAGCTTGAAACTTCTAATATTTTAAAAGTTGTATAAACATCAGTTTCCTTTATATTCTCTAAACATACTCAATTGTCTCCCTAAAAGAATCGAGTGAGGAAATTCAAATCTGCAAAATAAACATCATGTCCTGTTAAATATGTAGCTTTGATTACAACGCCATAATGTATTAAGACTTGCTAGTTTGATGTCGTACAGACAAAAAAAAAAAATTATGTGAAGAAATCTTCACAACAGCTGTTTAATCCTTGATTAGCATTTGCTATAAGCAGACATGCGTACATTCGCAAAGATGCTTTTAAATTATTGTATTAATAAAACGCAGTATGTAAGCCGCTGTAGCCTATTAGAAGTAAGGCCTCAGTTCAAACCCCAGGTCAGACATCAAAACGAAAATGTGTAAAAATTTTTCTTCGCTGACTTCGTCTGAGGGTAAAGCAAAATCGCTACGATAAGTTTCTCAAAAAAATCAATTGACTTAGCTAAGTTTTCCGTCACCTTTAATTACTTTGTTTACAGAAATAAGTCGTGGCTAAGGTCATAACTGTCGTTAATAAATTATAATTGAAAACAGAAAGATTTTTTTAATTTTTATTTAAAATTATTCTACGGAATTTTTCTTCTTAAATAATTATTTGCAGCCCTCATTTACTGCAAATTAATATTTTCTTATCACAAAATGCCCTCCATTAAATTACTCCTTACATTAAAGAAGAAACCAAAGAAAACAAAAAAAAAACGTTCACGTTGCAAGCAATTTTAAAACGTTAATAACGCATAAAGCAATACACACTGTGTTGTAGCAGCTGGAGAAATTATGATGAACCAAAATAAAAGAAGAAAAACGAATCTAAAACAATGAGAAAAACTATTAAAAACGTTGCGTTAAACGCATTATCAACCATGGACACTACCCCATTCCCACCACAGCAGCACCATCAACAACTAGGGCGACAACAAATATTTATCGGCCAAAAACATTAAGTTTGTAACGACCAAAGAGTAAAAGCTATGCGCTGTTGTTTTTATAGTCATTGACAACAATAGACGCCACCAGATTATTATTGGCAATTAGGATGATGCCGGATATTCTTAGATATGTTAGAAACACATTATCCTTAATGGTCTTGAGTGTTTATAGCGAAGCAGTCTTAATTCCTTGGCCTGTTACACTTTAGATTGTTTGTTTTAATTCGATACAAAAAGGAATTCACTTTGTGGCACTTGCTTTATATATTTAGTTGTTCTGGCATCAAATATTTCTTGCTTTTGGAGTAATCCAATGGTATTTAAATGTATAGAAAGTAGTGTTTAAGCGACATAACAATTGAGGACATAAATCTGCAGATATTTCAGAAGATAGAGGCTTGCTTTCTAAAGGGTGTTTTTTATAGAGGTATAGAACTTTAAGATGGCGACCGATTTAACAGCTGTCAAGTGATTTATTCTCAGTTTGGTTTGGCAATTCATCATGAATAGACTAACGCCTGAACAACGCTTGCAAATAGTGCAATTTTAGTTCGAAAACAATGGTTCTGTGCGGAAAACGTATCGCGCACTACGTCCATTTTATCGTCGACAAAATCGTCCATCAGAGCAGTTAATTCGATTAACCATGGAACGTTTTCGCACCACGTTTACTCTTATTGATAACTCGCATCCCCAGAGACGCTGTACGGTGCGTAAAGAAGAAGCTATTGCTGCTGTAGAGCGTAGCATTGAGGAAGACCCGAATGAGTCCATCCGCCATCGAGCATAGGAATTGGATCTGTGTCCATCCACTTTATGGAAGATTTTGCGGAAGGATCTTGGTTTGCGTGCTTACAAAATCCAACTCGTGCAAGATTTGAAGCCAAACGATCATCAAGTAAGGCGTAGATTCGTCGAATGGGCCCAAAACGAGATTACCGTTGTTCCCGATTTTCATAAGCGAATTTTGTTTAGCGATGAAGCGCACTTCTGGTTGAATGGCTACGTCAACAAACAAAACTGCCGCATTTGGCGTGAAGGTAATCCTCAAGTGTATGTGGAAACACCGTTACATCCAGAAAAACTGACTGTTTGGTGCGCTTTATAGGGTCCGTACTTTTTCAAAAACGATGGTGGACAGAACGTTACAGTCAATGGTCATCGGTATAGAGTCATGATTACAAACTTTTTCATTCCTGAATTGAATAACCATGATGTCCAGGAGATGTGGTTTCAACAAGACGGCGCAACATGTCACACAGCTCGTGCCACAATAGATTTATTGAAAGACACGTTTGGTGGCCGCCTAATTTCACGTTTTGGACCTGTGAATTGGCCTCCAAGATCTTGTGATTTAACACCGCTAGACTACTTTCTGTGGGGCTATGTAAAGTCATTGGTCTATGCGGTAAAGCCACAAACGCTTGACCATTTGGAAGACAACATTCGCCGTATTATTGCCGATATACGGCCACAAATGTTGGAAAAAGTCATCGAAAATTGGACGTCCAGATTGGACTACATCCGCGCCAGCCGTGGCGGTCATATGCCAGAAATCATATTTAAAATGTAATGCCACAAGATTATCTTTCGGATAAATGAAATTCATGTCAATCGAATAATCCAACGTTGTTTTATTGCAACTTAAAGTTCTATACCTCTATAAAAAACACCCTTTATATTTAAAATCACGTTTAAAATACTCGCGAAAAGTAGATTGATTACTCTGCATTCCTACTGAAATTAACACCCTTACTTACCTACTTAATTGGTAATAGCAGCACTTTAGTCGAAATTACAATCTAGTTTCTCACACCACTTATGTTGTGTGTGGCCACGAGTGGCAGGATCTAGAGTTTAATGTCGATTCCGAATAACAAATTTGAGAAACTTTTCTCCTCCGATAGTGTTGGATATTCGTTCCCGCAAATTGATGATTGAGGCATTTGATCACTAAATCTGATGCTGTTATCGTAAGGCAGTCCATCGAATACATCCTCTAAGGTGCCAAAAGAGCTGTAGGACTATCAACACTTGGAGACACCAGATAAAGAATGTCTCTCATGGAATGAGATGAAACATTTGGCATCTGATAGAAGCTCATGAATTTCTAACTTTTAATTATGCTTTGCATTCCTTAAATATTTATTTGTTTTAAAGTTGTTGACTTTATGGACTCTTTTCTACAAAATTTAACAATTTCTACGAATCATTAATCGTTTTAATTTCTGTTTAAAATACTTTGACATTGAATTTTATGAACCACAAACATAAAATTTAATTGTATTAAAAGCTTCAATGTCTAAAAGCAATTAACAAAAAAAAAAAAAGCTTGTAGGCTTTAAACAAATAACTTTTGACAATAAAATTTAATTACAAATTAAACAATAAAACACAATACATTTCGCCGACAAACCAAGGAAGATCATCAATGATTGTCAGCGCCTCGACTATTGTGTACTGCACAAATTTAGACAAAACATGACAATTCAGGGAGAGAGTAGGCCATTAAAATAATGTTCTCTTGGTTTTTGCTTTGTTTTTAAATCATTAACATTAAACACGGAAAAAAGAACAAAACCAAGAAGATTTTAATTTCAGTTGGCATTTATTTTAAATGATATCAAACAACACAACCACCCACATACACACTTAAATACGAAAACGGAAATAAAGTTCTGTGTGACACAAAATTCACCACAAAATTTGGCGTTTTTGTTTTGTATTCGTAAATATTTAAACACCGTTAACCATAACAGGCAGTTTATAGGATATACCTCTGTGTGTGCATAAGTGTTAGTGTGCTTTATACATATACATATATACACACATACACATTCATAAACATGTAGATATTTATCGTACATAGTCAACGTTATATTAAAATGGCCACATGAGGATGTTGGTTTTGTTTTAAAACACCAGCGTCTACTATGCGCATATGTATGTATGTGAGTTTTTTTCACGTTTTAAACAATTGGGAAAATATTTTAAAATACAATTTTGTGTGCATGCGTATATGTATGATTGTGGATTATTTGTGTCTGACAAAAATTTTACCTCCACAAAATAGATTTCATTGTGGAAATTTTCAATTTATTTTTAATTTCATTTTTACTTTACTTTTTAATTTCGCACATTTTCCAATTATTATATACTCTTATATGTATTGGTGTTACATTTTAATTTAAAATTTGCTGTTGTACTTACCATGCATGTCAGCATCATTAATTTTTCAATCCAATTGACATTTTCTGTCAAGAGTTCATTCATTTATTTTGGCAAAAATTATTTGCTGAATTAGAGGATTTACGAGCCAATATTTTTGAATTTGAATTTTCATGGGCATCTATAAACAGAGAAAATTTATAATTTAATTTCTGTTCTGAAAATTTATTTGAAAAATTCTTAAATTTCTAAAATTTTTCAATTTTTTCTTTGCTTTCGTGCTGTAGTATGATTGTAAAAATCATCCTAAAAATAAAACTTGTTTTGAATAATAACAAATATATTCAGTGTCATTTTCAAATGTAATTTATAAGTGACTTTCAATTTTATACTCAAGTACTGAAAAAGTGTTACTACTTTCGGTTTGAAGTGTTCAGTGTGGGTTGTGACAACTGGGTTGGGTTAAACGATGAGATGTTATGTTTGCAGCTGCAAAAGGAAGTACCAATATCTCATCTGGATTCGTTCGAATTGGTAATTGCGCCAGTCTTCCTAATAGCATCTGTTACGCTGATACTTTCAGTATACTCATGTTCCAGAAATCAAATGAGGGTTTTTTTTTTGTTTTAGGGGTAGGAGGAACCCTCTATAATTTCTAATTTTCATTGAGTATATCGGTCTAGTAGGTAGTGTATTGGCTTATTAGACGTGAGGCCACGGTTCAAACCCCGGGTCAGGCATCTGCAACGAAACGAAATACGAAAAAATATTTCTTCGGCGAATTCCTCTCAGCAGGATTCTGGCAAAAACTCGTGTTTAAACTGTAAGTTCCGCCAATCATGTATAAAATTAATACACACAACATAAGTCGTAATAATGAATAAAGTGTTGTAATGACCACTTATGTATGTATGTCTGTATTTATGTCGCTTTCTTAATTACAAACAACTTCCTAATGCCAACACCAAAGCACTTGAAACTGTCATACAGCATTATTTAGTTGTGTGATCAGCATCCATCCGGTTTGTTCTTTAAAAAATCACTCACGAATTGATTGTGTTGTCCTAATGGCCATGCGGATTTCGTAAGCTCTTTACAGTGCTACGTTTAATCAACTTTCTCTACAGAATATACATTTTTCTCGGACTTTGTATTCTTTGTTGCAGTTTCTTTACTACATTTTCTTCATTTTCAGTATTTAGACACAGCAAAGCGAGTATAATACTATTATAAGGACATAGTCTAAACAAACGTAGTAACCATAGTCTAGTAGGTAGTGTGTTGGCTTATTAGACGTAAAGCCAAGGTTCGAGCCCCAGGCCAGACATCAAGACAAAATATGAAAAAGTATTTCTTCGGCGACTTCCTCTCAGCAGATTTCTGACAAAAACTCTGAGAGTAAATAAAATTGCCATGAACAGTTTCTTAAAAATCTGTCGTTCGGAGTCGACTTTAAACTGTAGGTCCCGCCACTCATGTATAAAATTAACACACAATTAATCCTGACTGAAGGGTTGTAATGACCAATTATGTATGTATGTATATAAACAAACTAACACCTCTAAAGGAGAGTGACCCAAACAGTAAACTGTTGCAAGTTTTTTGTCACACACAGAATTACAAAGAAGCTGGTCTTGTACAGTTCAAAATGTGCGTGACAGAAGTGGAAAAATTTTCTTCAAGGACACGTAATTTAAAAAGCAAACTTCTCGAATGAATTTTCCACGTCGCGTATAGCCCTCCAGCCGGGATTAGAACCTAGCTTCTCACACCATTTATGTTGTGTGTGTTAATTTTATCCATAAGTTTCTGGACCTACAGTTGCAAGTCGACTTCGAACGACACATTTTTTTTTAAGAAACTTTTCATGGCAATTTTATTTCTCTCAGGGTTTTTGTTAGAAATCTGGTCAGAGGAACTCGCCGAAGAAAATATTTTCAACTTTTTTTCGTTTTGATCCAGATGTCTGCCTTGGCTTTTAAACTGTGTCCTCACGTCTAATAAGCAAATTCACTACTTACTAGACTACGACGACTTCAAAATACTGTACATTTAGAAGAGACAATTATTTCTTCAGTTCTAAGAAGTCAATATTGCAGGCGCTTAGTATGATGAGAAAATTATATTGTCCTGTATTGTTAGTAGTCAGCAGGATATTTGATGTAAATATTACTGTACCAAAGTTAAGACGTCACAATGTGTTTAAAATCAATAATGTTGCCAAGCAACTGTGATGCTGAAATAATTTATACAAATTAATTAATTTTTATACTTCAATCGTTTACAAAAATAAAAAAAAAACTATTTTAGAAATGATTCTGTTTGGACGTGCTCTTTAATGATAATCAACAAATATACTTCAAGTATTTTCAATCCATTTAGGCTTTTTGTTTATGTCTTCCATTAGTAGAAACGTATATGTATGTCATGTATATATATGCACTATTGTTTGCACTTGAGTCTTTTTAATTAAAATGTTTAAATGAACGTTTAAATCACATTCAATTTAAACAATTTGCCATTTCACTGCTCCATCTTGTTAAAATCGCAAAAACAATAGAAACATTGATAATTTAATAAAAAAATGTTGTTGTTGTTGTTGCTACTGTTTCTTATGCTTATGCTGATTGTGCAGCATCAGCAACTTGTCTTAGTGTCCTATATATTTGTTGTTGTTGTTGTTGTTCTTTT
This sequence comes from Sarcophaga subvicina, assembly GCA_936449025.2. Taxonomy (NCBI): domain Eukaryota; kingdom Metazoa; phylum Arthropoda; class Insecta; order Diptera; family Sarcophagidae; genus Sarcophaga; species Sarcophaga subvicina. The sequence continues at coordinate 106,314,426 of OW388081.2, read as the reverse complement.
TAAAATGCAATTTTCAAATGTCAGACAAACATGTGCAGAAAAGATTCTTGCATATATTTTGCATATACACTCCTATATACATACTTGTAGATATGCGAATGAATGCATTGCACATTTACGTAGAACAATTTCCAATGAACGAATGAATGAATATTGTAGCAACACAATATGTTTTCGAAAGACATTTGTTGATTCCTTTACGTGTCACAGACATTCTTTTTTTCCTATTATTATTGCATTAGAAATGCATTTAAAACAATGGCATGACACCCATAGACCTAAAACATTAGGGGGAGTATGAAAGAAAAATCAAAACAAGGGAATATAAGCACTTGTCTCTACAAACATAAGTTGTATAATACTTTCTAAGACCCTCTCTCTCTCTCTCTCTCTAGAAGCTGTTATGAAGGCTGTATTCCGTTGTATATTTGTCGAGACGTACTGTTGACAACGTCAACATTATTGAATTCCTAGGCATAGGAGAGTCAAAAGCAAGTCAACCTAACAGTACAATCTTAAAATTTTTGAAGAGAAATGGTATTTCCAAAGGAGACCGTTAGAACAAAGCAACACCAGCACAACTTTATCAGCAGCTATACCATCTGAGCCTTATATAACTGTAGTAGTAGTGCAAGGAGTGTGAAAAAAAAAAAAACCAGAGACTGAAACAAGAAATCGCATTTTAGTTTATACAGTCTATGAAATTTTCATTGAATCAATGAGCTGATAAAAGAAATTTTCTTTTTCAAGGCGTTATAATTCCCATAAAAAAGAGAAAGAGTGAAAATAAAAAGAATGCCAATATAGCGGACGTGCCTTTTGAAAATTATTTCTTGTTGTGTCTGTATGGAAGCTGGTGCTGAAAGTTAAATCAGATACTGAACTCAAGAACAAGCACAAAGAACAAATATGTTAAGAAAAAAGTTATGTTTTCTTTTTTTTTGTTTTTAAATAAAACTTCTTACACACTCTCTATGAGGCAGACATAGTTGTTGGGTAAAATTACGTTTAAATTAACGAAAAAAAAATATTCGTAGATGTGTTAAGTGAGCTGTAACAGTGGCACTGCCATCAACAAAACACCCAAAAAATGCTTTTATTTAAAGTCTGAAACTTTAACTCACTTAACCAATACCAACACCTTTTTCTTTAATTCAAACGTAATTTTACTCAACCCTATCTGATAGAGTGTGTTAAGTGAACATTCTTGTTCGTGCTAACAGAGTTAGTATCTGATTTACATTTCATATTGGAATTGTATCAAACTCAATGCGATCTTTCGTTTAAGCTTAACTGAGTTAGGCACACTGTTACTGTTAAATGTTCCGGCAATGTTGCTGATAAAGAAAAGCTGCTGTTGCTTTAAGAAATCAAATTTTGGAAAAAGAATTTTAATACTCTTTGCCTATCGGCTTGTTTTTGACTCGTACATAGGTCTAAGAATTCAATGACCAGTATGCAGATGAATACAGGCTTTGTAACGGCACTCATAACAAAATGGCGTTCTAGGTATTATGGAAACTATTTCGTTCATAGACAAAACCAAAAAATATATTTTTAAATCGGCTATTGCACAGTCACATACGGTACGACGCATCTTGCGATTTTCTTAAATATTTTTAATATCTTCTGTATGGCTTCACATCGTCGTATATCATCGGCGTGCTGTGGTATTGAGTATTGAGAAATTCGGATTCAAGCATCGGAGAATGCAAAAAATATTTTCTACTTTAAGAAAATTAAAATGTTCCATCTCATCTAGTTATAGCGTTCTATTTATGTAGTGAGATCCCTGACTACTGACCCTGTAACGATAACATTAACAACAAACATCAAAAGAAGGTTAGCCAGCGTCACCTCTTGAGAAAGAGTAAGTATCGATAAGCTGATGAATGAAAGTGAAATGAAAGCCAAGATAGCTTTGTGAGAGCCCTCTTTCCCTTCAATAGAGAACAATACGTTGGTCTCATGTAGAAAGGCCTAAATCACACTTTTTTGAAATTGGTTTTTTCTGTGATTCCAATGTGTATGTGTTTGGAATCACAAAAAAATCAAGTTCGAAAAAAGTGTGAGTTAGGGCCTTTCTACATGAGATCAACGAATAAGAAGAATATCATAGCACCTTAATCATGTTGTTAAATGAACAGCGCTGGCACGTAACTCACAGTTACCGACATGTTAAAGGCATAGATTTCCGATTACATAGATTCATACCTAATCTTCAGTCAGGATTACGACCTAGCTTCTCACACCACTTATGCTGTGTGTGTTAAATTTTATAAATGAGTGGCGGTAGATTGACAGATTTTTGAAAAACTTTTTCGTGGGTATTTCACTCCCAGAGTTTCCGATTGCCTCAGTTAATTTAGATTTCATTTTGCAGTTAAGCCCAATTTCATTGACAGCAGATGGGTTCGTGAGAGTCTGCTAGCGTCTGCTAGACACGTGTGGATAAGAAGAGGACCGACTCACAGCGCTCATTGTGGTAACGATGTCGAAGTACTTGACATTCCGGCATATTATTCTACAGGAGCTGTGGGTCTGAGGAGAAGGAATATACTTTATTTTGATTTGGTGGGTTTTGATCTCCTAGCAAGATTTATTTTGGACTTAGGTTCCTGTTTCCTAAGTCATGTTTGATCTCCGGGTTGAATTGATTGTGGTATTACAATGGGCCTAAATGCTGGCATAAATAGGAACTCTTGCCTTAAGGGGGGACACACTCTACCTTATCTAACCTAACCTAACATACTCATATTGAACCTTTCCTATCGTACGCACTCTTAAGAGAGTATAAAAGTGTGAAGCTTTACCATTCAGTATTTATTGGCATGCTGATGTACAACATTGTTTAAATCGCTGTTTAAGGAACTTAGTTTGATTGCCATATTTTTTGTTTTAGACTCTGTCTATATAATCATGTTCAAAATTCTTCAAACTTTGGTAAGACCATTAAATTTAATAAAAAGAATTGAAAAAAAAACTGTAAAACATTGCAATTCGGCACAACTTCACAGACATTAAGTATAAAGAATAGCAAATAAAAGAACATGCGAACACAGACATGTTAATATACTTTGCACATGACATATACATACATACATACATACATACATACACTCTCATGCATACACATGGATGTATTTAAAAAATAAAAAAAATAGAATAAAAATGCAAAAAAGAGTGAAATATTAAAAAGACTATGCATGAACACGTACTAGCTAGTAAATACTAGTACACACATACACATAGTTATACTCAAAACTGTGCTTTCTTGCTTAAGAGTATAGTATAAGTAAGTATAGTTGTACGTGTGTTTATATACTTGCTTGTGTGTGTGTTTTTATGAGAGATGAAAATGAAATCCTGACTTGTATATCAGCAACACATAAGCATTTATGACTTCAAGAAAAATGTGTAAAGGAAAGAGAAGAAAACAAGCGTAAGAAAAAGAGGAAGAAATTAAAGCAGTAGCTGAAGATTTAATAAAAAACAAAATTGATTTCTTTCTTTTGTATGTATACACGTCTTCCGGCAAAATGCTGGCAACTGGAATTCTGTGGCAATACAGAATTTCAATATTTTTTAATACATGCACACATGTTTAAATACATACATATATATGTGTGTGTATACAGTACATCTTTACAAGTTTGAATGTACAATGGATGATTTTGACGACAATTGAATATAATTAATATTTTATTATGTTGCCAAAGATTTTTTTTTGCTTCTTTTCTTTTTGATTTTGTTTTTGTCGACACTCTAAAGTCTTTTATTTCAATTTAAATAAAATTTTATTGTACAACCAAACGAAGAAAATAATGATATCGACCAAACGTGTTGAATTTAAAATTCATTTTTCGTATGATTTTCTCAAAAAAAAAGATTAAAAGATTAAATTGTTTGCAAATTATTGCACGTTTTAAAATGAATATTTAAAAAAATATTCTCTTCTTTTGTTATTACATTTTGTAAAAACAACAAATAAACGTTCTTAACCATCAGCATTACAAATCATAGAGAATCTGGTTTTGTGTCTGATTATGGAATGCCTTGAAGAATGAAATTTTGTTTCTTAATAAGCAAAACACATCGTTGTAATATTCTTAGGTTTTATAAGGCCAAGACTCAGGCTCAATGCAATGCATTATGATGGAATTGTAAATGGAAAGAGGTGTAGTACGCGACAAGTTTAATAATTGTTGAATAGCCAATTACAGCCGTAGTCTAGTAGGCAGTGATGACTCGATTTAAACTCCAGCTCAGACATCTCCAACAAAGAGATAAATATTTCTTTGGTGGTTGCCTCTCAGCAGAGTGTAAATAAAATTGCCACGAAAAGTTTCTCAATAATCTGTCGTTCGAAATCGACTTTAAACTGTAGGTCCCGCCATTCATGTGTAAGTTAACACTTAAGTGGTATGAGAAGCTAGGTCGTAATCCTGACTGAAGGGTTGTAATGATGTATGTATGTGGTCAAATACCACATACCATTATTAATCATAGTAAATCACACATTCTGTTTTTGCATCATTATTTATAATAATTTCAACACCCAAAGCCTTTGGTCCGAATTGAACCCAAGACCTCGATACTTGTTGTTTAACACACTACAAACTAGACTATCAGGGCACCAAAATTTTACACTACATGTCCTCCACAATGGTATCGATATTGAACGCCTTTCAGACAGCTGAAGATTTGAAACAAGGATATGACCACTTTCTCCTCTACTGTTTGTTGCCATATCAGGTAAGGGGAGGTAAGAATAAGGGCTATATAAGTAAAGCAATGAGAAGCCCAATATTTTGTAAAGGATATTAAACTCCCAACACTCATGGATAAAATTCACCAACAGAACATAAGTGGTGTTAGAAGCTAGATTGTGTGCTCACTTGCCCTATTTTTGGGCAGGTCTTTGATTATGGTCCCAATCGGATTAATTATTGCAATTTACATTACTAGCCTGAGGAACAGAACCAGTCTTCTGGATAACTGAATATTTAACAAAGGTATACACTGGGTATTTCCTGCAAATTACGGTGTTATTACCAGTCTTTCTTCAAAGATAGGCGATTCATCTTTGAAGAAAGATTAGTTCCGTGGATATCACAAATACCACGAAAACCGAGGTAAGATTTTCGTTGTAGACTACATTTATTCGAGTCATTTTCTGTACTCAACGAAAGGAAAGATAAAATGAGGCAAAGACTCTTATCAAACCAAGTGGGTTTGAGGCATTCGTAGCTTCTGTTGGCAAACTGCAATAAAAGGAGATCTGAGTCATGTAACAGACTGTCCAAGAATAACCTGAGGTTAGTAGGCGGGCTTACGACAGGATACTGTAGACTTAGAGTAAACTTCTTCGGAATGGGAGTTATTTCAAGCATCGTTCTTAGAACCTGTGGAGCATTATTTCATCCGAGGAAGAAAAATACGAGTATTACACAAGGAATTGTCATTATCGACATTGAGCAGCGTTCTAAAATTTTTCACACCAAAAGGCTTGGAGGAGACATTGTAGGAAGTACAATACATCGTACGGTTGTCGTATTAAGATACCTCTTCACAGCAATAATAAACTCTGAAAACTTTTGTATTGTTAAACAAAGTGATGCAGTTAGCAACACACTTGCTACTCCATCCCTAGTGCTAAATAATTTTCACTGTAGTATAAATATGAATTCATCTTAGTCAAGTAGGTAGTGTGTTGGCTTATTATACGTGAGGCCACGGTTTAAATCCCAGGACAGACATCTCCAACAAAACGAAATAAAAAAAAATATTTCTTCGGCGACTTCTTCTCTGTAGATTTTTGGCAAAAACTCTGAGAGTAACTAAAATTACTCTGAAAAGTTATTCAAAAAATTTGTCGTTCGCAGTCGACTTTAAACTGTAGCTCCCGCCACTCATGTGTAAAATTAACACACACAGCATAAGTGATGTGAAAAATTAGTTCGTAATTCTGGCTGAAGAATTGTAATGCCAAAAAATCATGTGTAATATACATAAATATAAAGTCTGGCCACCCTGTTTTTATACTACAAATTTATACATAAATTTACGCGTTCTAGTTCCCTTTTACAATTTTAAACAAATATTACTGTCATGAGCAAAACATTTACTTTTTCACAAAAAAAAGAAAGAAAACAAAAATTCAATACAAAAGATTCCAGCACTACATGTGGTATGAGTAATATAATGCCACTCATACGCATCGTAAGCTCGTTTAATTTACAATTTTTTGATACTTGAAGCGAAAACGTGTTCAAAGTAATAATGTACCGTACCGTACCTCTATAATAATACTGTTTGCTGTTGTATAAAACAATTAATTGTCATAAAATAAACTGTGGCACAAAGAACTGTTCTAAACTGAAGCACCATAAAATTTAAGCTTTTCATACTCCCAGAGGGAACAATAAAACACAATAAATCTGTGTAAGTGTAACTGACAACCAACTGGCAGCAGCTTTTGTATTGTATTTTATCTGTATTCAGCAACAATGTGTATAAAATAAAACAGAAATTGTATTAAAGAATATGGAAAAAAAACAAAATATATGAAATCGAAATGAAATATTTTAAAGGCTTTCAATAACAAAAAAAATTTCTTCGAAATATGCAGCCGTTTTATTAATTTTTTTTATCAAAAAGTGTGAAGGTGCTTGTGCCAGTTTATCAACCTTTAAGGAAAAGGAAAAATGAAAATGAAAAAACACATTCACACACCATAAAAGTACGTGCCGCATTACAGTGACTGTTTAGCTGCCTGCAGCTAAACACACTTGTTGTTTATGATTAAGTCTGTACTAAGAAAAGTTAAATAAAAGTTCAGCACAACTAATTAGAAATGCTATGAAGTGTAATAAAAAACATTGTAAAAGTTTTTTTCATAACTTATTAGCCAACAACAACTGCTGTATGTTGTTATTCACATGCTTTAGTAAATTTTCAACTTTCATCTTCAAAATCCGAACAAAATCAACAATAACAGCAAAAAGAAAAAAAAAAAAGGAAAACATATGAAAAAAACATGAACAAGCGAATGAAACAAATCGTTAAAAAATATTTGAGAAATAAAAAGTTTGCATATATCTTTTACTTTGTTATTATAGGTACTGTTACTGACTCCCTAAACTCCTTAACAACATCTGTCGCCGATTTCCTACTGCCATATACGTATTTTAGGCAGGGAACGAGACGTGCCCTTTTTGAACGGAAAAAAGTTTTTAACAATATTTTCCCTAGTGCGTTGACATGTGTAATGCTATACAGCCTATTTGTAGAATAGTCCCTCTTCCATCTCGATTTTTTTTTGTCTGTGCTAAATTTCATCACTCATACAATTATCAACCAGACTTGGAAAAGTGTTTTGAGATTGTCTTTACAGAACAAGATATCATAATAAATATCAGAATGATTGACAGAAAACTTATATGAATTAGAAATTGATGTCACGTGGGTATAAAAAAAAAATAGTTTGCAATTTTCTGTCATAACTTAGGTTAGGTGAAATTTGAGCCGCCTGTTGCCTATGTTGGCTGAGTGAGAACGATAATGGAACGGAATGTTTACTTAACCGAACTAAACCTTTGAAACTTGAGAAAACGATTGGAATGAAAGTTCCATTACGAAGGCAGTTATATGAGAGAGAAAATAAAAAAGAAAATAATTTCAGAATATTTAATTGGTCATTACAACCCTTTAGTTAGGATTACGACCTACATTCTCAACCGTGCTGTGTGTGTCAGTTTTATACATGAGTGGCGGGACCTAAAGTTTAAAGACAGATTTTCGAGAAGCCTTTAATGGCAATTTTACTTACTCTTAGAATTTTCCAGAGAAGACTACATACATAATTGGACATTACAACCCATCAGTCAGGATTACGACCTAGTTTCTCACACCACTTATGTTGTGTGTGTTAATTTTATACATGAGTGGTGGGACCTACAGTTTAAAGTCGACTCCGAATGACAGATTTTTTTCAGAAACTTTTTTATTGCAATTTTATTTACTCTCAGAGTTTTTGCCAGAAATCTGCTGAGAGGAAGCCGCCGAAGAAATACTTTTTGTATTTTGTTTTGATGTCTGGCCTGGGGCTCGTACCCTGGCTTTTCGTCAAATTAGCCAACACACTACCTACTAGACTACGGCGGCTTCTTCCAGAGAAGACTGTTGACAGGAAATAAGCGAATGAATTAATTTTTTCATATTTTGCGTTTTGTTCAATATGTTTGAGCTAGGACTTGAACCACGGGCTCTCTTCTAATAAGTCAATATTGAATTTGTACAGACCACGGCGACTTAAGCGTTTTTACATACATACATACATAATTTGTCATTACAACCCTTTAGGCAGGATTATGATCTAGCTTCTCACACCACTTATGTTGTGTGTGTTAATTTTATACAGTAAAGGTCGACTCCGGACAATAGATTTTTGAGAAACTTTTCATGGCAGTTTTGTATAGAAATCTACTGATAGGAAGTTGCCGAAGAAATATTTTTTCGTACTTCACGTCTTATAAGCCTACGCGCTGCCTACTAGACTACGCCTACTATGGGAAATAAGTTAAAAAATTTAAAAACTTTTAATTGGGGTTTCAAAAATTGTTAAAATTTAATAAATTCCAGTTGTACACGTTTTTCTAAGATTTCAATCAAAAATGATTTCTTTAAGCATCACAATATTTCTAAAAACTCTTTAAAATCTATTTCTGCTAAAATCATTAGACCGTCTTGTCATAGAAATACAGCTGATTGTAGCAATGAATTGCGTTGTGTTTCGATTTTATTCTGTTTAACTAAAATATGCTCAGCTGAGACATGTTCTTTTGCAACTAAAATAATAGGCTCCTTTATAAATTTATAACAATCCAATCACACACATGAGTGAGAGAGCATCCCTGAATGTATGCCTTAATACACTAGAGAATGGAATCCGTTCATATGAACTTGTATTTCTCTCGCTCTCTCTCTTTATGTCTTTAAATAAGCAAAACCTTGGAGATATGATGAAAAAATTATTATTTTTTTTGTTTTCGCCACAGTTTTTGCACGCATACCCTTACAAGCATTTTTCTATGCCCTAAGGACATTGTCTTTGTCCTTTTTCATTAAGAAGCTACAACATCCTGCCTATTTGTTTGTGTGCGTGTGTGTATGTGTAGAAGTAAATGTGTGTTAGTGTTTGACAATTTCTTGTCGTTGTCATTAAATATTGAAATAATTAAGGTTAAGTGCTGACTTTTGTTCTTTTTCTTTCTCTTTTTATTGTCTCTGTTTTGTTGTATTTTATTTTAATTTTTTTTTATTGCAATAGAGTGTGTGAGTGTGTGGTTTTCTGTGGTATGGTTTGGTAGAAATTATTCTGAATAAATATTATGTTTTAACACAGTATTTAAGTTTGAATAAATGGAAAAACTTTTTTCTGGGGAAATTTCTAATTAAAAATTCATATGAAAATTGAAAAGATTCTGGGAATATTTTACCCTAGGAAATCTATTTGTGGCAAAATTTCTAATTGAAATCTAAAGAAGCAGGAAAAAGAAAATGCCAATTTCCTGCCATATTAATAATTTCTGCATATCAGAATTAACAAAAATTTGTATAAGTTGGTTGAAATCAAATAAACCAAGTAAAGCGATAGTAGCACACTTTTATACATTTTCAGTAGCTAAGTTAACAAAACACTTACATACTTAATTGGTCATTACAACCCTTTACTCTGGATTGCGACCTAGTTTCCAACACTACTTATGTTGTGTGTCTTACTTTTATACATGAGTGGTGGGACCTACAGATTAAAGTCGACTCCGAACGATAGATTTTTGATAAACTTTTCATGGCAACTTTATTTACTTTCAGAGTTATTGCCAGAAATCTGCTGAAATATTTTTTCGTATTTCATTTTGATGGAAATGTCCGACCTGGAGTTTGAATCGTGGCCTCACGTCTAATAAGCCAACACACTACCTACTAGACTACGGCGACTTCATCAGCCCTTAATTACGATATCAAGTTTAAACAACTTTTGACCCACAGAACTGTAAGATAAGTGTTCGTAGGGAATGTAAAAACACTTCTGCATGCTCTCTCACTTCGTTCTGTGGAACAATAGCATAACAGAAGAGCCGACAAGTTCGTCTCATCGTCGTGCCCAACAATTGAGCATCTCAAGAATATCGCTGAAACAAATTTTTAATTCAAACGCTTACAAAGTTCAAATGACTGAAGAACTGAAGCCTACTGACCATTTCAAGCATCGTAAAATGCCCGAATTGTTGGTTAAACAGGCAGAAGTGAGTGGTGACTTTACAAAGAAAATCATCTTCAGCGATGTGATACACTTTCACCTTCGTTAACAAGCAGAATGGCAACCCAGGAATTCTTCGAAACTAGGATCGGCCAAGCAGTAGCCACGAATCGTGTTCCTATCGCAAGATTATAATGGACTTCTTATGGCTAGAAATTGGGGATATGGACTTGGGCAAGGAAAATAATCTTCAACGGCAAGGCACACTGTTATTTCACTAGATTCGTTAAAAAGCAGAATTCCCGAGTTTGAGTGTTTCGAAATTTGTGTGTCGACCAAGCAAAACCCTGAATGGTGTTCGATATCAGAAAATGACAATGAACTTCCTGTGACTAGAAATTAAGCATATGAATATGGATGACATGTGGTTCCAACATGATGGTGCCACTTACCACACAGCCATTGGAGTCAATGAATATTTTGCACGAGAAATTTAATGACCGTATTATCTCACGTCATGGCAATATTAATTGGCCACTACCATCATGTGATATGATAACGCGGGACTTCTTTCTTGGGGGACATTTAAAAGAAAAAGTATACGTGAAGATATTAACGCCATTGAACCTCAATTATATCTGATTCGTTGAAAGTATGGACCATCGGATAAAGATGGGACAAAGAAGATGTGGCAAGCATTTAGACGAGATTTTGTTTGGCACAAAATTGTCAAAAATGCTTCCATCATAATGAAAAAAAATCTATGAAAACATTTTGTTTTGTGATTTAAAAACCGTCTTTTCCTAAGAAACAGAATACCATACGTTGGCTTTCATTCTAAAAGTAGCCAATTTAAAAAAGTCCTCCATTGAAATACTCGTTTATAATTTCACACGCAATTGTTAAGTGCATGAATGGTGGCGGTGGTGTTATGTGAAGAACTAAGAAAGCAACCATTTGTTCGGGTTATTTTAAAATGCACTTCATGTCACTCATATGACACTTAAGCCTTCTGTAGTAAAGACTCGTACACAAAATGCGATATAATCCTATATTCATACAACAGCAACAACAACAAAAACTGCAAAACTCTTGATACATTTTAAAACTATAGGGTCTGCCAATAGGAAGTTTCTAACTTTGACAACTAATAACAATCGAATTGTAAAAGGCACTTCTATCAAACATACTTGCTTTGGTTACTTACTTAAATAGTCAGGATTACAACCTAGCTTCTCACACCACTTAAGTTGTGTGTTTGTTAATTTTATCCATGAGTGGCAGGGCCTAAAGTTTAAAATCGATTCCAAACGACAGATTTTTGAACAACTTTTCATGTTAATTTTATATTAATCCCTGACTTTATGCCAAAAAATTGCTCAGGGGAAGTCCCCGTTTTGTGCGAGATGTCTGATCCTAGGTTTGAACAACGGCCTCTCGTCAGCTAAAACATTACCCACTAAACAACTTCGACTTTGCCAATAATGGACGCCAATGTTTTCGCTTAATTGGTGACGAATAAGCGATGAGGCTTAGATTTAGATGAATTGACATGCATAATTGGTCATTAAAACCCTTTAGTCAGGATTAAAACCTAGTTTCTCACGCCACTTATGTTGTGTACGATGATTTTATACATGAGTGGCGGGACCTACAGTTTAAAGTCGACTCCGAATGATAGATTTTGGAGAAACTTTTAATTTTTTGGAGAAACTTTTAATGGCAGAGTTTTTACCAGAAATCTGCTGAGAGGAAGTTGCCTAAGAAATATTTTTTCATATTTCGTTCAGTTGGAAATGCCTGACTTGAGGTTTGAACCGAGGCATCACGTCTAATAAGCCAACGCACTACCTACTAGACCACGGCGACTTGGATGAATTGACAAGTCGCCGTAAGTAAAACAAGTAAAACCGTCTTTAGCGACGAGGCTCAGTTCTGGATGAATGGGTGCGTGTACAAACACAATTGTTGCATAAGAAATGATGCTAATCCACACGAGAGCTAAGGGCGCCTCATGCCATCGATCAAGTTCATCGTAATTTATGCGTTTCGGATGCGCTACACCCAGAGAAGCCGTTAAGGACATATGAACGGTGTCATATTCCACACATAACGGCGTCAATGAGTCCTTCAGGCGAACGAAAAATTTCAGTGATATCTCACACACACTTTGTTTCATTTAAATTTGAAGACAGGAAGTGCTTAAAAAAGATACCCTATGCAACAAAAATACTTTTGTTTTCATAAGCACTTCATAAGCACTTTTACTTTGAAGAATTAATACAAATACAAGGAAAAGCCATACAGCAACCATTCAGCAATTAAATAAAGTTTTATTAAATAAAATAGAAGGAGTAAAGTGTTTAACACATTGAAAAAACAAAAGCGAAAGAGAGAGAGAGAGAGAGAGAGAGAGAGAAAGAGAGAGAGTGAGAATGAATGAAAAAAACATGTAGAAAAACATTATGATTGTTTGTTGTATATGTTACTCTAGAGCATGAGTATAAAATCACACCAGCTTCGGCATAAACATTCCTTTGCTTGCATTGCAAAAAAGGAAAATAAAATCAAATGCAACAACTGCCAACCACCATACTATATAAGAGAAATAAAAAATGGCTTTAAAAAAATAAAATCTCAGCAGAAGGAGAATTAAATAAAAAAATTGCATTTGTTAACACTGTGTTTCAATGTGATTGTTTTTGTTGCTTTGATAAAAGTACTCATAAACATTTATATGTATGTATTTATATGTATACAAGCGACATACAGTCTCCACCAACATCCTCGTTTATATAGAATTCTATATTTCATGTTTAAATATTTAAACATGAGTTAATTATATGTACAAAGAAAACTAAGGAAGGTAAAGGAAGAGTGTAGTTGGAAGAGTGCTGGGGAGAACAAGAAAACTTAACGGAAATTGCAAAACAGGAAACTTAAGTGTTGATGCATAAAACAAGTGCTGCTGTGTGCAGTTTAAATGTGTGACATGGCGGATACGTGTTAAAGACTGGCCACAAAGAAAACTTTACAACTTTAGTTAGAGGCGAAATTTGTTTCAAATGAATAGGGAAATTTTTAAATAGGAATGCTTTATCTACTCTTCATAAACAATAATAAATATATTAATTTTTATTTCTTTTAGATCAAATAATATTTTAGATATATTTTTTTTTTTTTTAATTAAATATTTTTAATTTGGATAATATTAAATCGGAATTAAAAATTGTTTCTAAAGTTCTTGTCAGAAATTTACTGAGAGGCGACTTTTTCTCAATTATAAATTTTTTGTTTCAAATTTCAAATTTTTTTGTTGGAGAAGTCTGAGCTGAGGTTTAAAAAACCGGCTCGGGTCTTATAAGCATAACGCACTAATACCTAATAGACTGCGACGACTTGAGTAATACATATGTACATACACAAATGATTACTACAACTCCTCAGTCAGGATTACGACCTAGTTTTTCACATCATTATGTTGTGTGTGTTAATTTTTAACACGAGTGACGGGGCCTACAGTTTATAGTCGATTACGAACGTCAGATTTTTGAGGAGCTTTTCATAGCAATTTTAATTATTCTCAGATGTTTTGCCAGAAATCTGTGACAGGAAGTGCAGAAGAAATATTTTCTCAAATTTCGTTTTGTTCTAGATGCGGTTTGAACTGCGTCTAATAAGCCAACACACTACCTACTAGACTACGGCGACTTTAGTATGGTAATAGAGCTTTGTATATTATCTCCTGGACTATGGTGCATAGGCTATCTTTAGCGTAAACATTTACATTAAATTTAAAATCAAACTTTAAGTATATTTTACGGTCTTTGTTAGCCGTTATAAATAGTTTAGTTCACGTTGAATTTTTTTTATTTAAGCACACTTTGTAACACACTTAATAAATTAAAAAAAATCATAAAAAATATGAACATTTTAATTCGTATCCATTCAGTTACAGTTATAATGCAGGAATAAACTCATATGAGCGTGTGTACGGTGTGTGTATGACGGACATTGTTTAACTAATTTCATAAAAATGCCGCCTTTTAAGAGAAACCGACACCAACATTTCTAAAGTGCCATACAAATGGGATTTTATTTAGCTGTGTGACTGACTATGTAGTGTGAGTAAATTAATATGTGACTGTGTGTTCGCTTGACATTATGACGTGCAGTCAGTTTAGTCGACACGGTTAAAGCAATCAAACAACTTTTTCCTCTCCTCCTTTTTGATTGTTGTTATGCACGCCGTTATAGTGGTAGTTATTGTGTGGCAACAATTTCCATTTTGCTCCTACTTTATTTCATATTTTATTTGCATTTTATTTTTCTCTTCTAGAAATGAAACAAATAAAATGGCAACAATAGACAATAACAGCAACAACAACAAACGGCAGTATGCATATTAATTTGCATAAGAGTACCAAGCATGTTAACCATGTTAATATTATTAACGTTAGCATGGTGTTGTGCTTTTTGCTTTTCTAACAATGATGCGAGACATATTACGTATATGCATATAGGGTCCTTCTTTAAGTGTTTTCTAACTTTAAATTTAAATAAAACAAAGTATGTACGAGATACCATTGAAGTTTTTTATTCGTTTGAAAGGCCAATTAATGCCATTATGTGTGGAATACAACATCGTTCAAATGAACACCACGGTTCCCTTAATGTACTATTTTCAATATCTATGGAACATAAATCAGACTGAATATGACAGTCAAAGTTGGCTTTGGGCATTTGTGATTTCTAACTGCTATTTAAAAACACTCTATAAGAAAAAGGCTAACGTGGTCAAATTGAACGGTGGCCAGTTAACATCACCTCCACATGAGAACTGCCATGTTCTCAAATCGTTCATACAGAATATTCAACATGAGATGAGCTGTGTATGGCGCAAAGCTGTTCTGTTGTAACCATATGTCGTTGATGCCGAGATCATGCAATTCAAGGCAAAAGAAATTCATAATCATTGATCAATAGTGGTCGCCGTTGACAGTAATCGTCTGGTTACAAAAATATGGACCAATGACCGATGACACCAACAGTCGAATGTTTAAACCAAACAGTGACTTTTCTGAAATGCATTGGTTGTTCTTGAAATTCATGAGAATTCGTATCGTCCCACTCATTTTGCTCTTTTCGATTCAAAACCATCAGGAAAATAAAGAAATGCGCTTACCAAAGAGAATATTGTTACTGTAGCGTGATACCTTGAAGAAGAGTTTATTCGTCGTAATTCTTAATTTGCTGGTGTTTGTCTTGTCGGCTACATGATTATTGACGTGTCTATAAAATAAAGCTCATATAAGAACTGAAACCAAACAACTATTGTTTGCATTGTATTGTTCCTCAATGCTCTCTTCTAAACCTGGTCACAGATGTGAATTTTTAGCAAAAAATTGTGTTGCCATATTGGGTTCGAGAACTACTCTCAAGCCATTAATAAGTCACCGTTACATCCAATAAAATTGACTTTAACTGCTAAATGCATCATCGGTTCTTATTTCTCTCTGGGTGAACAGGGAGATGTCGTTTTAGTAAAATTTATTCCGACAATAAATCAGTTGGTTTCAACAAGACAACATAACTTGCCCTACAACGCATTTAATACTAGGTTCAGATGTGCACTTTTATTGAGTCAATATTCAGTTTATTGAGTACAATATTTTAAGTGTTCAGACATAATAATATACGCATTTCAGCTGCTTATTCAATATTCATTTGACAGCTGGTTATTTCAACAACATTGTTTTTGTTTTGTTCGTTGTTTTTTTGTTTTGTTCGTTATTGACATTTGAGTTGTCAAATATCAACAGAAAGTGTTCGGATAATTGTAATATGCGCACTGAACATACACTTATGAAAGTGCAGTATTTTAAATTTTACTCAGTATTATAACAATTTCCGTATTTATTGCGCAATAAATAATTTAAACTTTATATGAAATATTGCGTTCACTAATGGCGTTTATTGCGATTTAGGCAATAAAGGTGCATATCTGAACACCGTATAACAATCAATATATATGTATTTAAAAATTAATTTGGAGAAAAGTAGTCTTGTTCACTTGTCATCTCTCGTGAGACTGAAGCGTTGGATGCCAATATTCAAGTCATTATCGACAACATATGGCCCTTTTTGTTAGAAAAATCAGTCTAAAATAGGACCGATCCAATAGACCATGCAATTCGTTGACGCGGTGGACACATGCTGGAAAACATATGTACATATCAATCAGATTGTAATAAAAATTTGATTCCAGTAATCTTTTCAAGTACTTTTAACAAACATACGTTAAAATTTCGATTCGAACTTAAATCTTGTTCAGCATTCTCAAGTCCATTATTGAAGATATTACATACATAACATACATAATTGGTCATTACAACCCTTTAGTCAGGATTACGAACTAGTTTCTCGCACCACTTTTTATACAAGAGTGTCGGGACCTACAGTTTAAAGTCGATTCCAAACGACAGATTTTTGCGAAACATTTCATGGCAATTTTAGAGAAATTCAGAATTTTTGCCAGAAATCTGCTGAGAGGAAGTCGCCGAAGAAATATTTTTTCATATTTCGTTCAGTTGGAAATGTCTGACCTGGGGTTTGAACCGAGGCCTCACGTCTAATAAGCCAATACACTACCTACGGTAGTGTCCACGGTGACTTTATGGACTCAAGTCCATTATTGAACATATTACCGCATCATAATGGCCATGATTACAACGACATTCTTTGAAACTATCATAACCAGTCGGAAACTGCGTCCTATGAAAATAAATATTTTCATGTTTTCTTTCAACCATGAATGCTACTGATAAATCTATGTGTAGTGATGGAATTGTGTGCCATACAAAAGAGAAAAAAATCATTTTGTTTGGATATCTAAATGACCGTAAAAATAATGTCCTTTTTTTTATTGCATAGCTCAACTTCAATCATCTGGCAACTTTTAGTTTTTTTTCTGGTTTATTTACATCTTTATGTGTTTTAATGCAAGAAATATGCCAACAATAACAACAAAAACAACAACAAAATGTAACAACAATTTACAACGTTTACAAATGAATTCGTATCACTGCTACCAATTGTATAGAGATGAAGGCATAGGAGCATACTCTCATGCAAAATATAAATACAAAGGAAGCGCAAAGAGAGGGAGAGAACGAGAGAGACTAATATAAGAGAAATAAATGAAATTTAATTTTAAATGTATTCCTGTAACCACACATACGTACATACATACATACACACTTTGTAATCAAATGTTGTTATTTAACTGCACTTACAGGCAGGCATACCTTATACATTACATTGTATACATAAGTATGTTTCACGTACATATATACGTAACATTTGTATATTTGTAAGTTTATATGTAGTGCATGTTATGTGGATAATGTACAAATGCATGTGTATATATTTATGTTGATATGAAAATGTGTTAGTGTTGTATACATGGCGTTTTTTTTTGATGTTTATAAATCTGGACAATTTTAAATATGCAAATACACACACATTTAGTTACACTCTTATATTTACTTTATGGCTCTACACGGGTATTTGTTGGGTTATGTGTGTGTATATGTAAGTATATGTATGTTTGCATGTAAATGTATGCTTGTATGTAAAAACAAACAATTTAAAAAGGAGGTAAAATTTTTATTATTTTTTCTCACTTCCGTTTGCCATTTTCTGTTGCACAAAATTAAGCATTCAACCTAAAGTGTGTGATAAAAAAAAAAAGGAAAATCTCTTTAAAAAAGATTGGCTTTTAAATCTTAAATAAATTTGTTTTAAGGCTTGTGCTGTTGATATAATCTTTGTTCCATACATACAGGGTGGCTGATATGTATTGCAACCAAATTCAGGTTGTTATCATTTGTAAAGCGCTCGTCTGACGGCTGACAGATTTATTCCAGTGACAGTTCATTTTATTATTTACAAGCTTACAAAAGCATTTTGATCTATTGCATTCAGAAAAAAAGTTATTCGTGATGGAATTCAAGCGTGATAGTGTGATTGCTTTATATTTGGCTGGAAAACCACAGTTGGCTATCGTTAGAGCCCTCCAGCATTTAAATGTAAATAAATCTTTTGTTTCTCGTACCATTGCTCGTTACCGTGATACTGGCAGTGTTGCATCGCGTCCAAAAAGTGGACGAAAAAAAAACGGTAACAACACCAGAAATGATCCGAAAAGTGAAGGCCAGATTTGATCGAAATCCACGCCGCAGTGGTAGAAAAATTGCTCGTGAGCTGAACATATCGCGAGAACGGATGCAACACATATTGAAAAATGAGCTTGGACTAAAGCCATTGAAGTTCCAAAAAGTGCAAGAGCTCACCGATGGACAAAAAAAAGTTAGACTGGAAAGAGCCAAGGAGTTACTTCGCTTGCACGAAAGTGGCCAGTTACCGAATTTGGTTTTCTCCGATGAGAAGCCATTCCAAATTCAGCAGTTTGTGAACAAACAAAATGATCGGGTTTACTTGCCAAAGAGGTCAGCTGAAAATTTACACCTGCGATTGGCCACCAAAACTCAAGCGCCGCCGATGGTAATGGTGTGGGCCGCCCTAACGGCCGATGGTCGCTCTCCGCTCGTATTCATCGACCGTGGGGTCAAAATAAATGCCGAATATTATCGGGAAAATGTCTTAAAGATAGTATTGAAGCCCTAGGCAGACAAACATTTTGGCCGCAGACCATGGACATTCCAACATGACTCAGCACCAAAAAAAAAAAATACCAAAGTCTCGATCATCTCATGTATGCACATACTGATACGGAAACTGGCTGCATATCCAAGATTTTTCTGATTCGTATTTATTATTGGGGAAACAGTTGTACAACCAAAAATATTAGAGTCATTTTGACATAATTTCACTCTTGTAATTTATTTATTTTATTAATTTATTATTAAGAACTTAATTATAAATCATATTGTAATTATTATTCGCTGACTAAACTATGACTTATGTTTAGTGTAGTGCAACAGATCAAAGCATCTGCTAGGAATCACACTACTCACTACACTACCAGGACACCGGAGTAGGCACATAATGCCATTGCTATATAGCAATTTTTCGCAACTCTTCGTTTGGTAAATTGTTTAAACGGCAAAACAATTTTACAGACGTTGAAACAAATCCTTATAAGACACAATGTCTGAGTAATACAATGACTTCCAGCAACAATTCCTTTTTTACTAACATAGAAAGAAAAGTATTTGTAAGGGAGGTACTGAGCAAAAACCCGATAAAATTCACAATGATAGCCCAGGATACTTCTGAGGAAGCTGATCGTGCGTAATATGTACGTAAACGTTTGGGAATAACAATGGACAGTCAACGTAGCCTAGTAGGTAGTGTGTCGGCTTATTAAACGTGAGGCCACGGTTGAAACCACAGGAAAGGCATGTCCCACAAAACGAAATATGAAAAGATATTTCTTCGGAGACTTCTTCTCTGCAGATTTCTGGCTGAAACTATGCGAGTAAATAAAATTTCCATGAAAATTTTCTCAAAAAATCGGTCGTTCGGAGTCAACATTAAACTAAAGTATAAAATTAACAGACACAGCATAAGTGATGTGAGAAGCTCGGTCGTAATCCTGACTGTAGGGTTGTAATGACCAATTACTTACGTAATGTTAATGGACAGTTGCAGAAAGCTTTTATTGACAACATTTAAAGGTGAAATAAGCATGCCATAATGAAAAGCAGAAGGCTAGATGCGAAATCGTAGAGTTGCAACTTAGGAATTATGTATTGAATGAATGTCATGATGGTCACAGCCAGTGTAACATATGGGACCATAGGCCGTACAAATTTAACAGCGCAGAAGATAAGATACGCAGATTGGGATAGGAGAAGGGATGCTCGGTGTCATCGAAAGATGTGCTCAATTTAACTTTAACAGAAAATACAAAAGATGGGTCATACTACTTCTACCTGACAATTCGGCCTCTATTCTATAGTACGAGACTGTTTATATAAGCAACTCTTTGCAGCATACAGGATTATGAGATAGCTTACAACATTAAAAACATTGAAGTCGTCGTAGACTAGTAGGTAGTGTCTTGACTTATTAGACACGGTTCAAGCCCCAGGCCAGACATAGGCAATCAACAGATTACTGGCAAACACTCTGAAAGTAATAAAATTGCCATGAAAAGTTTCATAAAAACCTGTTGTTTGGAGTCGACTTTAAACTATAGTTCCCGCCACTCATGTATAAAATTAACACACAGCATAAGTGCTGTGCGAAGTTAGGTCGTAATCTTGAATGACCAATTATGGAGGCATATATGTATGTATATATGTGTTACAACATTAAGCAGGCAAATAATCATGAATGGAAAAGTGTTCGAACGCTTCTCCTTTCTATAGAGTAGAAAAAAGAGTTTGGTATACTCGGTGGAAAGGACGCAAAAAATTTAGTTTAGACAGATAGCTACAGTAGCAAAAGACTTCATTCATGTTTCACACTATTCGACTGGTAGTTTTTGCAAATAAAGTTAAACATTTGCATGATTAAGCAAAAGCATACTGAAATGATCTGTTCTTAAATGGGATTCAATAAGAAAATTCTAACGGCTGCTAAACTTTGGCATCTATTGAACATACCTGAATATGATTTTTTACTTAAAATTAAGACACAGTAAATGCTGTTATTCATATGTTTTTAACACGTTTAGAAATCGAGCAATCCTTGAGTAGAGAAATCTCTTCTAAGTTTTTTTCGACTGTAAGACAAGTCAAAGAAAAATGAAAATATGTTCCTAAAAAGTAAAACAGCTAAACAATACAAAAAGCATATCGATTGTTAGCATTCCGCAAAATATTAAAAGTCCTTTTTATTTCTGCATACCAAACCAAAAAAAGAAAATCTGAAAATACTTGTTACAGGCAAAGTAAACTTTCGTTGAATACATACAATCCTAATGGATTAACACATGAACTTATAAGCTTACATACATCCACGCATTTACATATGCACATACAGATGCATGCATATGTACGTAGCTACACCCATACATACATTAATTCCCTTTATTTAAGAGATAAACATCCTGCCGTCACGTTTGTGGCCACAAACACGTTCGCTTTGATGAAAATGTTTCACTCCTCACGCTCATATTCGTATTCGTAGAAGCATGACTGCGACGTTGAAAATTTACTACCATTCCCTTAACAATTGACTGTAAGTGAATGACAGTGGTAACGTCACAATGTCAAAATGAGAAAATTGTAAAGAAGAGCACATAATAACTCTGTAACCAGAGAATATTTTTTTATTTTTTAAATTTATGTGTGTTTTTATATGTATGTATGTATGTGTTGCCGTAACATAAAATTACAGAACCTTTCTTTTATGTGTGTCTTTAAAATCTAAGAGCTTTAAAACTCTTAAATTACGATGCCTATATTAAAAGCAATATTTATTTGCTTTACTTTCTCTACGTTTTAATGAACATCATCTCAAGTTTATTTGTTTATTGGGGATTTAATTTGGTTGTATTGAAGAAGATTTTATTCAAATTCAAGACAATAAAATTTGTTTTATTACATACAAATACTTTAATGTTCTGTCTCTCCTTCTGTCTCTCCCTCCTTGTGTCTCTCTCTCTCTCTCTGTGCATCTTTAATTCAATTAAAATAAAACAGGGACAGACTTTTAAATGTTGTAAGAAATAAATTTTATCTTAGAAACATACACACAGTTACTAAAGTATACATACGGTTAACAAATTTCAGAAAATTTTTAACCAATCCGTTTTCGTTGAAAATCTTTATAGCTTCCTCGATTTTAAGAAGGTCTTTTGCACAAATTTCTGAAATTGAACTGAATTGTGGACCTGCACAGGTT
Organism: Sarcophaga subvicina; assembly: GCA_936449025.2. Taxonomy (NCBI): domain Eukaryota; kingdom Metazoa; phylum Arthropoda; class Insecta; order Diptera; family Sarcophagidae; genus Sarcophaga; species Sarcophaga subvicina. The sequence continues at coordinate 106,292,285 of OW388081.2, read as the reverse complement.
CACAAAAGTATACATACGATTAAACAAATTTCACAAATTTCTGAACCAATGCAAAAGACCGTCTTAAAATCGAAGAAAGATGTCAGACAATTATAAAGAAAAATTTCTGAAACTTGTTAACCGTATGTATACTTTGTGGCTGAGTGTATATTGGGTGTATAAATTAAAGACGAGAGATTTTTGGCAAATTTTGCATTTTTTCAATGTGATTATGATATTTTTTGTATCCGTCGAGCAATATAAGAACTTTACACTGTTAAAATTGTTTATAAGTTAAGGCCTAAAAATAATCCTGTTGCATGAGACTTAAGTCCTGTTTAGGCAAACGTAACGGAATGTACGTTCGTTTTTAGCATATGAAGTAATCGCTCTCATTGCTTTTCGTATTCTAAATGAAATGAACGTACTTTCTGTGCCCGTTTGGCTAACCGGGGCTTTATGAATATCAAATTGTGTTGATATTTATATTCAGTAAGGCTTGACAAGGCATTGTGAATCGTTTATTGCTAAAACAATGATTCCAATTTGTGGAAATTTACTTTAAAAACAAGAAGAAAAAATGTGCTTGACAAAGCACTTCCTTTACTTTATGTGCCATATAATCGGTGTACTGAATACGGCATTCGCTTTCGCACTAATTTTACTCCCCTTGATTTAAAACCTTCAAAAATACAAAGAAATTAAGGTGTATTTAAGAGAACATTGCTATTGTATTGCACAGTTCTAAAAAAGAGACATCAAAATGTCGATTAGTCGTCCTTCTCAACATATTGGCCCCTTTGTTCTTCGACTAAGTAGACTATTTTACGTAAGGTTCTGGGCTTACGTGTTTAGGCAAGAATTGAAGCCAAAGGATCATCGTACGCTTCAAATTTTTGCTGATTGGGCTCTTTTGAATTTAGCCGAAGAAGAATGCTTTCAACAAGGCATTCTAATGAAGCACATTAGTGGCTAAATGGCTCATTCCTGACTGTCATTTTTGTGAGCAGATAATACTCAAGTGGTTAACGTGTTATTAATTGACTGTTTAATGTGTTTATTTTTTTAATTGATTCTTATTTCTTTCGAAATTAGCAAGGAGACGCTCATGTGAGAATAAATGATAGAAACTTCATCCCAAAAAAAAAGCTGTTAAAGGCACAAGCTTCACATTTTTAAATTAAACATCCAATATCCAATATTAAAATTGTTTTGTTTTACTTTTTCTACATATTTCTTTAAGACGATTAGATTTTAAATCAATTTAAATTCATAAATATACAAACACCTTAAGTAGGTTACTTGTTTTGAGTCTTCTTTTATTTTCAATAAAAATAATTGTTTTTAGCCTACGGCCTTAACACCTTCAATTATTTCATTATTAAGTTGTCTTCGTAATTAAAAGGAAACCCGATAATATATCGATATAATGGTTTATATGCTGATGATGAATATGAAATTGAATCCTTTCATTTTTTAAATGCCATGAAAAAATTTAATTTATTCTCCTAATCCTTCAAAATCGTTGTGTGTGTCTGGGCGTCTTTGATAAACAATTTCTTTCAGTTATAATCGAAAGAAAGTCGATTATAAATATAAAAGGCAAGTAAATTAATACTTTGTATCAATAAAATTTTAAACTGATTCAAAGCCCATTCAGTGAACAAAAGTCATTGGGCATAGTCGTCTGTGAAGGTTTGCAAAGTAGATTGAACGACTACGACTACTAATTTCGCAGATGTAGCTTACACAAGATGTTCGTTATTAAGTGGTAAAATCCATACATATATCCCTGTTGAAAGGCCTTATACAAGTTAAGGACCAAGGGAAAAAGGAAGCATTGGCGCTGTACGTACTTTTCTTAGTTTTGTTGAGGGCTTTGCATCGAGAAGTGTAAAATAAGCGCGTAAACGATCAATAACTGAATAAACGGCTTGTTGTTGGGGCCGATTATGTTAAATGTAAAATATGAAAAATAAATTCGCCGTGGTCTAGTAGATATGAGGCCACGGTTCAAACCCCAGTTCAGACATCTCCAATAAAACGAAAATATGAAAAAATATTTCCTTGGCATCTGCCTCTCAACAGATTTCTGACAAAAGCTCTGAGTGTAAATAAAATTGCCATTAAAAGTTTCCCAAAAAAATCTGTCGTTTGAAGTCGACTTTAAACTGTAGATCCTGCCACTCATGTATACAATTAACACACACATCATAAGTGGTGTGAGAAGCTAGGTCGTAATCCTGACTAAAGGGTTGTAATGACCAATTATGTAGTATGTATGTCTGTATTTTTTTAAACTTAATTTGTACAATGTGGAAGCACTGCTCTGGTGTTAAACGATTCTCAGTGATTAGCCAAACCTTACTGAACAAAAATGTGAATACCGTTTGACATCCTCATCTGTCACATCTTAGTTAACTGAATGAGAACTATCGATGGCTATGGACTATATAACTCACAGTCACGGCTTGTGTTTAGGCTGGCGGCATTTACTGCCGCATCGTATGTAAATAGAAGTACTTTGACATAAAAATATATGATTTACCTTTTGTTACTTTAAAAACGTTTTCATTAGAGATTCTGGTCACATTGTGACGCTGATATAATAAATCAAAACCGCTGTATACCTAAGTACCTTTAACGAAACCCTATACTATATATGGTCGAGCATATTAAATCGACAAGTATGTGGAATGTATTTCATTTTCGATCAAATTCAAATACAATTTCAATAGTATGTCTACAATACAAAATAGTACGTTCCTTCTACAATGCCTATGCACCACCTAAACACCACCATAAATATCAAGAAATTTATTGTTTCGCATTTCTATGTTAACTAAAGTCGCCAGAGTCTAGTGTGACATATTGGACGTGAGGACGTGGTTAAAATCACAGGCCAGACATCTCCAACAAAACGAAATATGAAGAAATATTACTCCGCCGACTTCCTCTCAGCAGGTTTCTAGCAAAAATTCCGAGGTTAAAATAAAATTGCCTTGAAAAGTTTGCCAAAAAATCTATTGTTCGGAGTTCGGACTTTAAACAGTAGGTTCCGCCACTCATGCACAAAATTAACGCACACTAAATAGGTGGTGTGAGAAGCTAGGCCGTAAACCTAACTAAATGGTTGTAATGATCAACTAATTAATGAAGCCCTGCCAATAGCTATAAGAAATTCCTGATAATTTTAATGTAATCGTTTTTATCACATTTAAGGTCAATTGTGAAGCGTTTTTCATCTCAAGTTTTTATACATTTCTAAAAATTGCTTTGGATGATGTGTTGGCTTAGCGTGGCTCATTATAAATATATGCTTATGACATCAATCGAAATAGAATAGCCGAATAGTTGAATAATTCACTTAAAGAATTTTTTTTAGCAGCATGTCTACTTAATACTTTTATCACACATACGAGTACGCCATTTATTTATTTATATTTTTTTATTGAAAAATCAAAAAAAAAAATATTGAATGAAATATAAAAGATAGGCCTTCTTTCAATAAAATACTCATGAACTTAAATGTGGTCTGTGTACGTGACACTTTGGTCTATATTCGGAAATACATGTTCGCATTGAATGAAAATACAATCAATTTATATGGCCAGTGATAACCCAGTGAGGTAGTGTGACAATGAACTTGGTACGATAGAAACCCGGTAAAAACAAGGTTGCCTTAAATAACAACAACAATATGGTTAAATTATTTTATTATTATTGTATTAAAGTGTTGATAAATATTATAAAATATAATACAATAATGTGTTTGAAAAAGCAAAAACAAAAATGCCAACACAATTAAAGCGTTGATAATTTTAGCGGTATACCACGGGTCTGATTTGCTATCACCCTGACGGCGTATTTAATTAAATTAATTGAATTTAATTAAATATTTTCACAATATTAATATTAACTTAATTATTTATTGAAATTTTTGACTATTTTCGATTTCAGACGTATTTATTAAATAATATGTACGCCTCTAGAAGTAAAATTCACCATAGTCCAGTAGATAGTATGTTGGCTTATTAGACGTAAAGCCAGGTTTCAAACCCCAGGTCAGACATCAAAACGAAAATATGAAAAAATATTTCTTCAGTGTCTTCTTTTCAGCAGATTTCTGGCAAAAAATACGAGAGTAAATATAATTGCCATGAAAATCTGTCGTTCAGAGTCGACTTTAAACTGTAGGTCCCGCCACTCATGTATAAAATTAACACACACAACATAAATGGTGTGAGAAGCTAGGTCGTAATCCTTGTCTGAAGGGTTGTAATGACCTCTAGATTTATGTGAAGTGGTACTTTAGTATTATTTTTGTTTTTCTCAATTAAGTCATCCAGTATCACTCCATTTCATTCACTGAAGGAAGTCATGCCTTTGAGCATTATATTGCGTCTGAAAAAATATACCTTTTGGTACCCATTATAGTCTGCAGGTGTTATTGGGACGAATTGTTCCTTTTATTGAAACCTGGAAACGTCGTGAAGTCGTCGATTTATGGCTGATTTCTGGCGAAAAATTTTAAAATAAATAAAATTACCATGAAAAGTTTCTCTAAAATCTGTCGTTCGGGATCGATTTTGAACTAAAGGTCGCGGCATTCATGTATAAAATTAACACTCCACAACATAAGTGGTGTGAGAAGCTAGGTTGTAATTCTGACTAAATGATTTGTGACCAGGTCTTATGTATGTACGTTTATATGCATGGATGTAAGTATGGAAACATCGTTCCCGTATATAATATTCTACTTTTTTTTACCTCCCTATGAAGATTATAATACGGACGGTGGTATCTAGAGCCACACAACACTACCAATTTTGGTTTTATTAATGAATTTCACGTTAATTAACCCCTGATTATGCTATGTGCCGTCGAACATTTTGGTGGAGTTCCATTAAAGACCGTGTCTACGTAGATCGGCCCGGAATATTGGAATATTTGAAAGCCAACAGTCGTCAATTTATCGTCCGATATGTGCAGAATGTTATCGGTAATGACCTCAAGATAATCGACTGCTACAACCAATCGAGTGGCTGTCATTTAAACAACATTGTAGTTCGTACGTAATAACAAGCTTTTCAAGATTCATTGAAACTTAAATTCCTAGGATTCTAAATATCGTAGATTCTCTATCAAACTGGTGGATCAACTAAAATCACGTATTAGAAAAATTTCGATAATTTTGATCGTTTTCATCGGTAATTCTTATGAATTAGTAAAATTAAGTAGACGGGTTCAGCAAAAAGACGAAAATAGAGATTTGTGCTGGTTATTCACTCGATAATTTCAAAAACCGTAACTTGCTAATTAAGTAACATACATACATACATACATAATTGGCTATTACAACCCTTCAGTCAGGATTACGGCCTAGCTTCCCACACCTTTCATGTTGTGTGCGTTAATTTTATACGTGAGTGGCGGGACCTACAGTTTAACGTCGACCCCGAACGACAGATTTTTGAGAAACTTTTTCATGGTAATTTGATTATACTCTCAGAGTTTTTGCCAGAAATCCGCTGAGAGGAAGTCGCCGAAGAAATATTTTTTTTCATATTTCGTTTTGATGTCTGACCTGCGATACGAACCCGGGCTTTACGTCTAATAAGCCAACACACTACCTACTAGACTAGGGCGCCTAGTCAAATTTTTTGTAGTTGGCTCTTACTTTCCACGTTTTAATTGATACCAAATATCATAGGGCCACAATTATGCCGAAATGTCATAAAATTTTTTACAAAAATTATCCACGTAAATGTTTGTCTATTTATGTTTGAGTGATTTAATAAAGAAATTTGAAAAAAACCATCATATTCCTCTATCTTCTATCGCTGTAATTGAAAATGTAGTCGAAAATGCGTTGATCATCAACAGATTACAATATGACTGCCGTCAATTAACAAAATCTTCTTAACGTTTGTAAATTTTAACGCGGGAACCATTTTTCAAATATTTTTTGTTATCACCCATAGATTGCAGGCCCTCTACTAAAAGCTGTGTTTTATTTATGAACTTTAAAGAACAACTGGCATTCAAACTAAATTTATTTTTTGTATAACAGCATTCTACATTTATCATTTTGTCAATTATTTTACAAATGTTAACACTTACCTTCATACGAGTATGTGTGTGCGTGTATTAATGATTCACAAAACGCCTGTGGCGAGTATTCACTGTTGTGTTTATGCTGTAGGCATAGTAGGGCTTGTGTTGTGAATTTTATTCTAAAATTGAAAAAAAAATCGAATTAACAACTCCTATCACGTTCGATAATTATCACGTGTAAAGGTGAATAGAAAATTAAATTTAGAAATCTATGAGTATGACTACGAATTGAATTAAAGCGCCGCTTTAAGTGAAAAAAAATCATAAACACCCTCAAAAAAGAGGCCCAAAAATATTAACAACCACACAGATGTGTTATTGTTTTTCATATAAATAATGTAAAATAGAGTTTTAGTTGAATAACAAAAACAACAAACATAATTATTATGCTTTAGCCGCCCTACTTGGAACGCTCATTGACATGGTCAACACAATAACTTCCCTAATTTTTTTTTGTATATAAGAACATAATTTTTACACAAATCTTCAGTACAAACATTCATTTGTCCAAACAACGAACATTAAGTTTCAATTCTAAAGAAAAGAAAAATTCAAACAATTTAAAAAAAAATGTTCAAGTGCAGTTTAATTGTTGTCCTAGCTTTGGCTCTCTGCGTAGCAGCTGAACCCATACGCCAGAGACCTTTAAGGAGACGAGTATTGGCACGTCAAGAAGCTTTGCCTACACCAAAACCCACCGGTTATGCACCAGCAGGTGTTACACCTGAAATACCATTTGAATTGCCCACCGAAACTGAAAAGCCCGTAACTGAAGCCATACAACCCGATGAAGTTTACGGACCACCAGAAGCTGAAACTCAAAAACCCGATGAAGTCTACGGTCCTCCAGAGGCTGAATCACAACAGCCCGATGAAGTCTACGGACCACCGGAAGCTGAATCACAACAGCCCGATGGAATCTATGGACCACCAGAAGCCGAAGCCCAACAACCCGATGAAATCTATGGTCCACCAGAATCTGTTGATGTAGTCGATAATGCCATCGAAACTGAAGAAGAAGCCGAAGAGATTCCTTCAGATCTCGAAGAAGTTGAAGAAGAAGTTGCTGTTGATGAAAATGGTGAAGTGGTAGCCGCTCGTTTAGTTTTTCAAAAACGCCAACCTGTCAGAGCAGTACCAGCCCGTCTGACAAAAGCTAAACTTCTTAAACCAGCCGGTTTCGTTTACACTGCCAGATTTCAAAGATTTCCCAAAAATTAATCGAATTTTTTTATTGAATTTTAGCTCAAATTGTTGAATTTTTATTAGAAGAAATTTTTTATAAAATAAATTTGTTTTATTTTTAACGACTTTAATACGGCCGCAGTTTTAATTATTTATTAGTAATATTTGTAAAATATTTTCCAAAGTTTTTCGGAGAGTGTGGTCCGTTACACTGTTATCGAGACTTATGGCTTTTGGTATCGATAGTCGTTCGTTCCAAATTGTTATAAATAGACTTCTAGCAGATGAGATCAGGCTCAATTCAGTGATAACACTTGACTGTGTTTTATGTCCAACTCTCTTTGTTACTTTTAGTAACGATCTTTTCTATTTGGCTTCTAATCCTATCTATTCTTTTAAAGACCTAGCTTTTTGGAAATTGAAAGAAAAATGATATGAATGACTCTCTCATATCCAAACTACAATCAATTTCCTAATGGAGTCGATAGAGTCGAAGGATCCAATGTTGTTTATTAACTCATAAGCCCGGCAATAGTCTGCTGCTGTGAGTGGTGTAGATATTGGAAACTCAAAAGCTATTGATGTTCTGGACAAGGAAATTTAATGTGATGTTCGCCAGAACCAGCATATTTTATTAACTGTCTACCATAAAAAAACGATTACATTTCTGTTCCACGGGTCGGTACCACGAAATCTGTTTCGAGGCTCGACCTTGTAAGAGAAAGGACGAAGGTGCTCATTAGCGTCAATTACGCAATCAAATCTATTGATTTATTGCAGCACTGCAATGTGTCTTGCATTGTATACAACCGATTAAGCTCTAGCGAAAGACAGGAACTTGTTCGCGAAAATCACATTTTCTTACGAAGTATTATCCTGCACATCCGCATATAGCACTTTTCTTTAACGGCGTCCCGCAGCCAATTGAAATAGCGGCCAATTGAAATCACCATTTCGGCTAATTAAGCGGCCTTCAAACGTTTGACGCAATAAATAGATTGTGGTAAGAGCGGGTACAAAAAAATCGTTTATCATCGAAAAATCGTTTATCGTTTGCGCTGTCCTCATTTTCAAAGAAAGGGGCCAATAATGCTTCCGCTCCACAAGCTGGACTATTGGCCATTCTACCTGCAGAACTTTTAACTTTTACTTACGACATTCATAGATAAACGACATATATACATATTTATGTATTTACGAACGACAGAGTTTTTTGAGAAACTAGTTGATGGCAATTTTTATTTACTCTTAGAGTTTTTGCCAGAAATCTGCTGAGTGATAGGCAGTCGCCGAAGAAATATTTTTTCCATATACGTTTTGTTGGAGATGTCTGAAATGGGGTTTGAACCGTGTTCTCATGTCTAATAAGACAACCTACCACAGTAAGACACCGCTTAACGCTGTTTTTGCCAGAAATCTGCTGAGAGATAGGCAGTCGCGAAGAAATATTTTTTCCATATTACGTTTTGTTGGAGATGTCTGAAATGGGGTTTGAACCGTGTTCTCATGTCTAATAAGACAACATACTACAGTAAGACACCGCTTAACGCTGTTTCAGAATTACGCGATCTTATTGGGATTCTCCTAAATCGCACACTGTATTGATACAAATGAAACAGCTATGTACCAAAGCGGTGCACTATATAGCTACGGTGTATACTATGCATCTTTTTCAACGCTCTTTTGTTAGTCTGTCCAGAATAAAGATTCCAAGAGTATTCTCCGAAGTCGCAACCACATTACGAACGCATCTTTCCTGCGTCACAGTTGATTTATTATTTGCATCGTTTAACGCTGTTTCCTTTAGCGCTGGAGCTTATTGGAACGTATCCCCCGCCTTAAGCGGGGTCTTACTGTACCTACTAGACTAGGGCGACCACAATTCTCTTACGTAGCACTTAACGTGCTCGCAAAATACATACGCTTGTGGATGATTGGCACTATGCATTACAGATGAAATTCGCCCTTCAGCTGCACTATATCGAATTTTCTACCTGCAGAACTTTTTACTGTTACTTACGACATACGTAGATATACGACATATCTCGGTATATGAAATCTAATGCCCATTTAACACTACCTCCTCAGTACTCTCTTCCGCAAGATATTTTACGAGATACAATTCAAAACATTGCATGTGGCCTCTAGAAGCAGATGAAATTACGCTGAAAATAGAAAATTCGTATAAAGTTGCCACATACTGGCGTTCAAACATTCGAGGTATACATATATTTCGATTAACATTTAATTATTCTTGGACCCGCCATGTATTTGAATACATACATACATAATTGGTCATTACAACCCTTCAGTTAGGGTTACGACTTAGTTTCTCACATCACTTGTGTGTGTTAAATTTTATACATGAGTGGTAGGACCTACAGTTTAAAGTCGACTCCGAAGGACATATTTTTGAAAACCTTTTCATGGCAATTTTTATTCATTCTCAGAGTTTTTGCCAGAAATCTGCTGAGAGAAAGTCGCCGAAGAAATACTTTTTGTATTTCGTTTTGATGGGGCTCGAACCCTGGCTTTACGTCTAATAAGCCAACACACTACCTACTAGACTACGGCGACTTCAACTGTATATGAATAGCTTTTCAAAATTAATAAGAATTGGGGTTTAAACTGAAACTCAATGTATTTTTGTTGTTTTAAAAAATTGACCGTATCATACTAGAAAACCTTGTTGTTTTAAGTGCTTGTTTTTAAATTGTATTGTATTAAAAGTACTTCTATCTGATTCCCAAAATTTAGGAAAGATCAGAATTTTTTTCATTTTTAAATTGTATTCAGCCTTAAGAAAATATGCTTTTAAAGTGTATTCAATGCCTTTAAAATTAAAACGAAAGAAACAGGATGAAATTTTTTTATTTTGTTAAACGAAAGAAAACTAATTTGGTTTTGCTTCCTTTTTTTTGCTGTTTCTTTAGTTATTTTTTTAGGTAACTTGTGGCTGAATGTTAAACTTTTTAAGGATTTAATGTGGCAAACTTTCTTGCACACAAGACTGAGTGAACATTGCGGTAGAAATACCAAAGCAGGTTTGCCTTTGAATGGAATTTACATTTCAAAGACAACGTTTAATTTTTTGTTTGGTTTCCTTTTTCAAATTTTGTTAAAAGTTATTTCGCCATTCATTTTTGCCAAACAATTTTGGAAAAGCAATCATAACTTCAAAAGGAAATATTCAAAGAAGAAGAATGATATTTTTACTCGCATTTTTTTGTTTTTTGGACGCTGAAACTATAAAATTCTGATGAAATGAAATAATTTTCATTACCCAACAAACATTTTGGGGGACGATTTTTTGTTTGTTTTACTTTAATGTAAATTTTTTGTTCAGTGACTATTCTATATAAAATATAGGGTGGGCATCTATCTATTCAAATTTGAAAAATCGGTTATTTCGTATCTGGCAATACTTATGTCATTCTAGTCTGTTACACAATTCAGTATCTTATCTCTACTGAACGTAATGAATCGATTTACGCTTAAGCAACGTTGGGATTTATTGGGACAACAAGAAACTGCACGATGATGTCGATTTTGTCAAATATTTCATCTTTTCAGATGAAGCTCATTTCCATTTTGGTGGGTATGTTAATAAGAAAAATTGTCGTATTTGGGCCTCTGAAAAGCCACATGTGGTCTTACTTACATCCATTACAATGCGACTGTTTGGTGCGGCTTGTGAAAATGAGGACTGCGCAACCATTACGGTCAATGGAGGCACCTATCGCATCATGATAACCGCGTTTTTTGTACCCGCTTTTCATGGTATTAATGTGAACGATGTTTGGTTTCAAAAGTATGGTGCAGCTTTCCACACATCTCCTCCCGCAATCGATTTATTGCATCAAACGGTTGATGACCGTTTAATTAGCCGAAGTGGTAATGCCAATCGGCCGCCGAGAAGTTGCGATTTGACACCGTTGGATTATTTTCTGTGGGACGAAGTGTTATGTCGACAAAGCAGAGACAATTGAGAATTTGAAGGGCACTCGAAAAAAGCACGAAGATTGGACTGATCGAGTGAGGTACTGTGAGGCCAGCCGCCGCAGGCATATGAATGAAATAATATTCAATTTATAAACGGAGCAATTGTACTCCACAACAAAAAAATAAATTTGGCGAAAATATCTCATCGTCTACATTTTATTTTAAATTTAAACTTTGAAATTTCCTACCCTATAGAATTCTACCATGAGATGATACGCAACTGACATGATGGCTCTTTCACATGACGTCTAATAAAATAATACTTTGTCGACCAAACTTATCAAACGTTCTTTAATATTTATTGGTTTTCGATATTCAAATATTTGTTGATTATTTTTAGCCACAGGACGGCTTAATGCTTAACTGAATAACCAACTGTTGTATAAGACTTGATGCGAATTTGTATAGTTTATGCTTTGAAAGGGATTAAATATTTTGTTGGTAAAACATACAGGTTTTGTGGTAACCAAAGGATATTGCAAATAATAATGCGAATTAAAAACAAATGGAAGGCCACTAAGACGGCGAAAAAACCTTACATTGAACCACTGCCACCATAAACATGAGAAATATTAAACAAAGAATATTTTTTGTTGTTGTTTGTTTACAATATTTATGTGTTTAATTTAATAAAAACAAAACATTGACAAATTTATGTCCTTTCATAACCTTATCACAAATATACATACATATGTATGGGTTTGTATGTGTATGTATGTGTATGTGAGAGTAAAAAGGTATTTAAACATTAGCGTGTAGGTTGCAGAGAAGACAGTTTGCTTTGGATGTCGATGTTCTAACAAAATAAATTGTAACAAACATGGCAAATTTATGGCTGAAACATATTTCCTGCTCAAGTCTTTTCATTCTTTTTTTTGTTCCTTCCTTTACCAATAATGCTTGGAAAAAAGTGGCATAATCGCGCAAAAATTTCTAACATGTAGACACACATGTTAGTGACATTTAACGTTGCCGTGAACCATGTATCACTCTTATGTCATGCCACATGATGCATACACTATATATTGTACATGTATGGTACCAATAGAAGACCAACAAAACAACATAGTAGATGTCAGATCAGGACTGGCCTTCGAAACACTGAATGCAACTATAGCAACAAAATGATTATTTTTATATTTAAATAAAGGACGCACTACTCTTTAAAATATATGTATGTATGTATACTTTGTATGTGTGGCTTAAGGTATATCATAAAATTTAATTTAATTTAAAACATTTCATAATTCATTCTTATTTGTTTCTTTAACATTTTTCGAAAGCACACGCAGTTAGTTTTGCCATTAAATCATTTGAATTATTTTTAATAAAAAAAGTTTTTTTTTTGTTTTATAAATAAAAAGAAATTTATTTCTGGTCAACTCAACTGCAGATGGTGACATGAAATGAAAACAATTTTAAAAATGACTTGAATTTAAAAGAATTTTAAAATTAATTAAATTATTTCTCTATTTCTGAACACTTGGAGGGTATTTGGTTCGTAACATTTTGAAACGAATTTTCAAAATTGGAGTACCAAATTAGAATCGATATTTGTTTTGAATGGGGCACATCATATTATTCTTTGTATTAGAGATGGATTACTTATATACAAGGGTGCCCTAGTAGTCTAGTGGCTAGTGTGCTAGGCTATTAGCGTGAAGGTCGAGGGTTCGATTCCCACCAGAGACTCTGGTCTGTGACACTACACCGAGCATATTGTCAAAGTTTCTCAGCTCGTATAGAATATAATTTGTAATTGTATTGTAATAAATAAATAAATAAATAAAGGGTGTTTTTTTATAGAGGTATAGAACTTTAAGTTGCAATAAAACAACGATGGATTATTCGATTGACATGAATTTTATTTATCCGAAAGATAATCTTGTGGCATTACATTTTAAATATGATTTCTGACATATGACCGCCACGGCTGGCGCGGATGTAGTCCAATCTGGACGTCCAATTTTCGATGACTTTTTCCAACATTTGTGGCCGTATATCGGCAATAATACGGCGAATGTTGTCTTCCAAATGGTCAAGCGTTTGTGGCTTTACCTCATAGACCAATTACTTTACATAGCCCCACAGAAAGGAGGCCAATTCACAGGTCCAAAACGTGAAATTAGGCGGTCACCAAACGTGTCTTTCAATATATCTATTTTGGCACGAGCTGTGTGACATGTTGCGCCGTCTTGTTGAAACCACATCTCCTGGACATCATGGTTATTCAATTCAGGAATGAAAAAGTTAGTAATCATGGCTCTATACCGATCACCATTGACTGTAACGTTCTGGCCACCATCGTTTTTGAAAAAGTACGGACCAATGTTTCCACCAGCCCTTAAAGCGCACCAAACAGTCAGTTTTTCTGGATGTAACGGTGTTTCCACATACACTTGAGGATTACCTTCACTCCAAATGCGGCAGTTTTGTTTGTTGATGTAGCCATTCAACCAGAAGTGCGCTTCACCGCTAAACAAAATTCGTTTATGAAAATCGGGAACAACGGTAACCTCGTTTTGGGCCCATTCGACAAATCTACGCCTTACTTGATGATTGTTTGGCTTCAAATCTTGCACGAGTTGGATTTTGTAAGCACGCAAACCAAGATCCTTCCGCAAAATCTTCCATAAAGTGGATGGACACAGATCCAATTCCTATGCTCGATGGCGGATGGACTCATTCGGGTCTTCCTCAATGCTACGCTCTACAGCAGCAATAGCTTCTTCTGTACGCACCGTACAGCGTCTCTGGTGATGCGAGTTATCAATAAGAGTAAACGTGGTGCGAAAACGTTCCATGGTTAATCGAATTAACTGCTCTGAGTCTATTCATGATGAATTGCCAAACCAAACTGAGAATAAATCACTTGACAGCTGTTAAATCGGTCGCCATCTTGAAAAGTAATGCCAACTTAAAGTTCTATACCTCTATAAAAAACACCCTTTACTTACATACATACACACATAATTGATCATTACAACCATTCAGTCAGGATTACGACCTATCTTCTCACACCACTTATGTCGTGTGTGTTAATTTTATACATGAGTGGCGGGACCTACAGTTTAAATTCGACTTTTCATTGCAATTGTATTTACTCTTAGAGTTGTTGTCATAAATCTGCTGAGATGAAGTCGCCGAAAAAATATTTTTTCATATTTCGCTTCGTTTGAGATGTCTGAACTGGGGTTTGAACCGTGGCTTTAAGTCTAATAAGCTATACTGCCTACCAGGCTACGGCGAAAGTGAAAGAAAAAGAATAGATTCCACATTCGATATTCGATATCTTGGTTCTAAAACCAAGATTTAAAGTGGGTTCGGGTATTGTGTAGTCGTCTGGTATATTAATATTGACTACACCCAAGATTTTGTTGTGAGCATAGCTTTATACTTGTTTGCTCCCATAGCGCTAGGTCTCATTTTCGCATTTGGAGTCATTTGTTTCTCCAACTTGTCTGGTGCTAGCCATTAAGAATAGTAAAAAAGTATGATGTAGTTCTAAGAGCACCTGTTACCATATCCGCTACCATTCTCATAACACGCTCAAACCGATCTTGAGATTCCTTTCCTCTAAAGTCAATCACTAAGTAGCGGCACTAAATGATTGCGTATGGCAAATTTTGAAAGAAGAAACCCTTCCTGATTCTAATAAAGATTACCGATTTAAATTTAATAACTTGGGCAATGTGTGCTAATGTCATTAGTACTGGCAACAACATAACGTTATGCATTATTACTCTAAACTTTATTGTTTTTTAATTTAAGTTCATAAATGCTTAGGTCCAACCGAATGCAAACAACGATGAAAGTATTTCAACAATGAAAATCGATTTGAATAATAAAAATCTTTTTAGCGTGTGTCTAGGCAGTTTAAATTTGTTGATATTAACTCCAGGCATACATACATATAATGAAAATAGCAACAATTACAATAAATTTGTACAGAAGAAGTGAAAATGCCAAATCGTTATTGATTTGAATTTTACTTTTTTTCTTGAATTGAACAATGCTGGGTTTCTTTAAAGCCAAATAAATTTACGACTTTAATTCGGTTGTATGGCTGAAATATAAAATACATATTTTGTTAGAAAACAACCCATTTAAATGAGGTCATAAAATATAAGCAAATTTTCAACCATAACATCATCAAATAACAACCGTAAAGTATGTTTTTTTTTTCTTTGTATTTTAACCGCCTCCATTACTTGACCTCATATTTCATTTGGTTTATCGTGACAATATCTTCTTAATGTATATTGGGAATTTATTTAAATATTTATTTTCATGACATTTAGAAAGAAAAAAAACCATAAAAGGCCTTCTTTTCTAATTTCAAAATATTCATAATAAAAGCTTTAACGAAAGTCCTGCTTTTATGTCTTTCTTGGTTTCTCTTTTGGTTAAATACCTAGGAATCTATCTATAAAGCATTCCATAGTTAGTTTTGTGGTGTATACACCACATACATATATACATACTATACTATATTACAGACAGTTACAGGACTTACATTTACATTTTCAGTTGAATACCCTAATGTAGCAAGACATTAGTGTTACTGAAAAAAGGTAGCAAAAAAAATTGAATAAAAGTTTGAGAGTGGAATGGAAATATTTCTACCACATGTGTGTTAATTTTTACATCAGAGATCTAAACTATAGCACACCCTATAAGTTAAGGAATTGTAATGTTTTATTTGCAATTCTAATTGAATAAAATTATTCACTCGCATTCGATGAAATTCCTTCTTTGCTTTGTTTCACTATCAGACGTTTGTTTCACATTTAAGACGGATGACAGTGTCATCTGTAGTAGTGGACGTATTATTGAAGAAGATGGTTAATTGAATCCTTCTCCTTCTTAAGATAAAGCTACCTAACCTTCTTGTTTATTGGATGATACTAAAACAATTGCGAATATCTGGAATGTTTGAAAATATTTTACGGAAATTCTAAGTTTCTTCAATGATGACATAAAGGAAATAAAATATCCAAAATCAGTACCAATCTTTATCTTCTTTTTTTATCAGGAAAAATTTCAAATTTTTATTTCGTCCAATTCAAGACGGTATATCAGAAAACATCATGAAGTCGCTGTAGTCTAGTAGGTAGTGTGTTGGCTTATTAGACGGGAGGCCACGGTTCAAATCTCAGGACAGACATCTTCAAAAAAATGAAATATTAAACGATATTTCTTCGGTGACTTCCTCTCAGGAGATTTCTGGCAAAAATTCTGAGAGTAAATGAAATTGCCATGAAAAAATTCTCAAAAAATCTTTGGTTCGGATTCGACATTAAAATGTAGGTCCCGCTACTCATGTATAAAATTAACACACACAGCATGGGCGGTGTGAGAAACTAGGTCGTAATCCTAGCTCCAGGATTGTAATGACCAATTATGTACGCATGTTATGTATATCAGAAAACATGCTTCGCCGTCGCATTTCACTTAGAAGACAACAATAATAGAACAATAAGTGGTGTTTTGAAAACCTGCAGGTCTTCAAAGTGATGCGAGTAATATAATATGATTCGAATACAAAAGTATTCTTATTTCATTTATGTCTTAAAAGCATCCATTTATACTGAGACTAAATTTTCCTTAACCCTGGACGGTTACTCTTCATTTTTGTACATTAAGTTTACTCTTCGTTGAATCGACGAACACTGTAACCCTAATTGGGTTACGACGAAGCTCATTTACTCTTTATCATATAATTCTTTTATGTTTGGCCAAATTTCGCACTTTTTATCAACAATGTTGGTTGATAAGGAAAGCTTGTAGTGAGTAAACGTACCCTGGCCACCCATTTTTTAATCCTGGATGGCCATTTTTGTACAGTAAGGTTACTCTTCGTTGAATCGACGATAAAAAAAAAAATTTTTTTTCGTCTACTGACTGACTGCAAGCTTTCATTATCAAATAACGTTGTTGAAAAAAGAGCGAATTTTGGTCAAAGAGTAATGAGTAAATGAGCTTCGTCGATTCGAGAAACAGTAACCGTCCAGGGTTAAAAAGAAGACGCATAATTCAGTAATCACTGAAATGGGGGTAAAAATTAAACGATTTGTTATAAGTTATAATTTGTGGAATATAATAAATTGCCGCCCGAAGATTCATCTCTCTCGCTGTAGTCAATTTTGTCTCGTACCTAAATAGATATGCATCACCTCATCTGCCTTCCACTATCCAGTTGTTTAAGAAAATCCTAATGATGCCAAAACACTAATTGTATTCAAGATAGACTGTGGAAAGTGTTAACATTTTTGTTACGACTGTTTGGATATTGAATCATATGCAGGATAGAAAGGGAGAAGTATTCACTGTGTCCATCAAACCAATGCTAATTTCTACTTTCAATATTTGTCATCAGGTTAATATGTAGACTTCTTTCTTTCGTTTGTGGCACTGAACTTTATAACACACGAGTCACTTAAAGGTAAACACTAAATAAATTGTCTACCTTACATACATACATAATTTATTTGCCATTACAACCCTTCAGTCAGGATTACGATGTAATTTGTCACACCATTTATGTTGTGTGTGTTCATTTTAAACATGAGTGGCGGGACCTACAGTTTAAAGTCGATCCCGGACGATAGATTTGTGAGAATTTTGGTAATTTTATTTATTCTCAGAGTTTTTGCCAGAAAAGAGAGGCAGTTGCCAATGAAAGGTTTCGTTTTGTTGGAGATGACAGACCTGGGGTTTGAACCATAGGCTCACCTCTAATAAGCCAACACACTACCTTCTAGACTACAGTGACTTTAACTTTAAACACAACATTAATAAGTTATTGTTAATATATGGCAAGAGACAGAGTAAATGTAGAGAATACTAAAGCTCTTTGTACATTAGAATTAAATGCCAGAACCAGTAAATTTTCCGGATCTACCGGAGCATAACATCAAGAAAAACTCAATAATTATTTTAAAATTTAAATAAATAAAATACGATATGTTTTATTTAATTTGAATTCATTAAGTGCAAAAATCAATTCATTAACATTAAAAGCATTAAATTACTGTGAGTAATATTAATAGAAAATATTCTTACTTTTGTCTACAACAACTCACCTACATATTGATGGTTCAGTCGAAAGCAATCAAAGAACTAAAATTAATTCTCTTGCCAAAAATGTATTTATTTAGGCTTGTGTGTTTAAATCACAGTAAAATATTATTCCATTGAACAACATGTGCTACATCATCGTTATATTAACAATTAACTTTAACAACAACTAGGCAAAAATTGCTGATGGCAATTTGAAAATTGTTATCGTCATCATTGCTATCACACCCGATAGACAGGCGTCTCAAAAAGCAATGACTAGGCAATTTCTATTTCTATTGAAGGAATTCAATTTATTATGTCTACAGAAACTCTAATAAGCCGAAAAGCTAACACACACACACACGCGCACACATATATTTATATTTTCCCATGCAAAATATTTGTTGTCGTCTAATTTATAATTTTGTTCAATGTATTCTCAGTTGATGACATCCTTGTAATTGAGAGAAAATAAATCGATGCAAAAAAATTATTAAATTTGTTTCAAAGGAAACGAATGAGACATAAGCAAGAAAGCAACGAATGTTACCACATTCCTGCATTTTAAAACGAAAGATTTTAGAATTTGATACATTGGGAATAGGCCGGCTTAAAAGCTTCTTGGAAATTCTTGTTTTTAACGAGTTCATTTGGAGTTTACCGTTTATCAAATATTTGTGTACAGTTTGGATTTCATCGGAGTATTGAGAGGCTATTGTGTTCGTTCATAAAATCTATTAAATTGTGTTGTGTTTGAATTCTCCTCTACTTTTATTTGCAGCGGCAATTAATTTGTAAGACCACTGATCATTGAAATTATTTTCAGATCTATTTTGCTATTCATTTATGCATTAGCGCATAGTTTTCCCTAGTATACCCGGCCTTTAATAGAAAGTATTATTCTTCTTTCTTCCTATACTATACTATGCTACTATATAGTAGTATACTATATTACTATACCATACTATGCTATACTATACTATATTATACTAAGCTGTTCTGTATTATGCTATACTATATTACGCTATGCTATGCTATACTATGCTATACTAAACTATACTGTACTATATTATACTAAGCTGTACTGTATTATGCTGTACTATGCTATATTATGTTAAACTGTACTATGATATACTATGCTAGGCTGTACTATACTGTACTTTACTATACTACTATACTATACTCTGCTTACTATGATATGCTATACTATACTATGCTATACTATACTATACTATACTATTATTATATTATACCACTATACTATACGCTATGGTATGCTAAACTATGCTGTACTCTGCTATGCTCTACTATGATATGCTGTACTATGCTATACTATACTGTACTACTATGCTGCACTATACTATACTGTACTATATATGCTATACTATACTATTCACTATACTATATTATACATACTAAGCTGTACTATACTATGTTATGCTATGCTATGTTATGCTATGCTCTACTATACTATCCTACACTGTGCTTTACTGCACTATACTATACTATCCTGCACTATACTATACTATACTATGTTGTACTATGCTATACTATTCTGTGAAGGACTAAATGAGGTAGTAAAAACTACACCTTGTTTTATTTCCCTTTTTTATTTTTTGAAAAAAAAAAACAATGTTAAGCACATTTTGTTCAGGAACAGTTTTCCTGTATGAATTGTGTTCAACTAAAATTCACACATTAAAGCCAATTTATAATCTGGTATTTTAAGTTCAAAATCCATTTATAACATGCTGAAAGTAAAGGAAGCCTACAGGCATGATAGCAAATAGTACGCAAAAAATATACTTTTAGGAAGAGATTTAATTGCCAACATTTACAATTAAAATTGTTTGTAGTTGAGTTGAGAAGGCAAAAAAATCGATTTTTGCTTTCATTATATTTGCCATGATTTCAGTACGTATGTTTGCAAAACTGTCAGACAGATAGTACATGGCTTTCATTTTCAACTTGTGTAACTAATAGCAACCAAATAACTCTGGTAATTGCCTGCTATACAAACATATTTGCTGCAACTATAAAATAAACATTTTTCGTTCTCAAGTTTAGCTGCGATAACTTTGATTTATTTTCTAGTTTTATGTACTCTGATATGATAGAACATCGTTGTATGGCTCAAAACCAATTAATTTTCGTTTTTGTATTTATTTGTGTTTGAAAATTTATTTTACTCTTCGTTTTTTTTTTGTTATTTGCAGGTATTTGGTATAATAGTGAAAATCGTGATTGGGTTCGTATTGCCGGCCGATAGTACCCATTACACCCTGTCAAAGGGTTGAGACATACATCACTACGTAAGCCGTCATTTTCAAACATTAACAATAGCAGTAACATCAGCGCTTGTCCAGCACCACCACCCACACCACACTGTGTTTACAACACAACTGGCACTAACACTAACACCGCTACAGCAGCAACAACAGCAACAACATTAGCATTAGCAGTCGGTACAGGAAGTGCTCTAACAGCCTGTGGAGGAGTTACATCAGCCGATTTAGCATTAACGAATTCCCATATTAATCAACAGCAAACAAATTACTTTGAATTTCCACCAAAAGCATCACTGTTGCACGATTCAACAACTGTAACGTCATTATCTGCTCCATCACTGGCCACAACAACAGCCGTAGCTTTAGCAGCTGCAACCGCGCCAAATTCAAGTACCAGCCCACCTAGTGCTAGCACTTTATTTGCCGCCGGTGCAACAGGCTGTCAATCTGCTAATAACTCACCGAAAAGCATTTATTATTATCAACATCATCATACATCACACACACACCAACACCACCACCAACACCAATACCATCATACCCAACACCACCATCACCATCAGCAACATCAACGTGTACAAGAGCTGCAACATAAATTGCATTTTATACAGCCAACAACAGCAGCAACTTTAAAGACACCATCACCAATACCATCTCCGCTAAATCCTCTACAACAACTTTCGACATCGTCACCACCAACTCCATCTTTACAACAGTCTTCTGCTCATCATACAATTGCCATGGGCCGTCGAGAGATTAAACGCTCAAACACTAGTGGTTCAACCACCAAATCTTACGATAGTGGCAGTGGTAAGTACCTAATAACACCAACCATTCCCTTTACGAATGGCCGCTACCATTACGTGGCAATTCCTTTTTATGTACAATTTGTAAAGATTTTCAGATTTCGTTCGAATGTTCAATGTTCGCCTCCTATTATAATATACGATGATTGATAGTTTTCCATTATATGACTATCAAGAGTTGGTTGGTAAGCTTCACAATGGGAAGAGAGGCCAATCTTTTGTTTTTTTTTGTTTTTCTTTATCAAACAATTCCATTTTGTTTATTTATTTCATCGTTTTATTGAACTGGATGCAGACTATTTCAATACTATGTGTCTGTGGGGGAAATATGGCAAGCAAGTATTTTATACGTGTAAATCGTATCGTTTTTATTGGTACCTTTTTAACCTTTGGAGTGGTTAATTGCCTGATTAGAATTACAAAAAAATATTTTAAATCTACATGAAGAGACCAAAAGTTAAAAAGTGCCTGATGTTTTTTTCAAATTCAGATTTGATGACATTTCTAACTTTACCGCACATTTTATTCAGGTTTGTGTATCTCAAACATTATGTTTTAAGCCTGTCTCTAAACCTGGCATTTTGCCAGAATCTAAAAACTCCAACAAATGTTCGTGTAAGCGCTAAATGGACTAGATGGGTTCTAGGGTATTTAGCACATATGGATTAGAAATGTGTGTGTTAATTTTATACATGAGTGGCGGGACCTACAGTTTAAAGTCGAGAGAAACTTTTCATGGCAATTTTATTTACTCCCAGAGTTTTTGCCAGAAAACTGCTGAGAGAAAGTCGCCGAAGAAATATTTTTTCATATTTTCGTTCTGATGTCTGACCTGGGATTTGAACCGTGGTGTTACGTCAATAAGCCAACACACTACCTACTAGACTACGACGATTTAAAATATATGATTCACCGTTATCTTAAACTCTGCAAACGTATACGCACTATATATGTTTTTAACATATTTGTGGTACTTTTGGAAAAATGTGTAGTACTTGCCATCAATGCTTTTTCTGCAAACGATAATACGTTAATCGGTTTTAAAAGAAAAGTTAAACGAAACCCACATAATTTCAATGAGATTAATACTGCATTGTAATGCTTGGACCTTGCCAGTAGGCACACAGTATAAAGTCACTGAAAAGACCACCTTTTGCCACATATCCGTAGATCGGCGGTATCTCTATGGTAACAGAGCCCCACAAAACAGTTTAACGGCCTTTGCCAAAACATTAAATAACTCCCTCTGGTAATTTCTTATGCAAATAGGCCGAGATCGGCCACAGTGCAAGGGTCATAATACCGTTTTGTTAAAATCTTATGCCATCCAGCTTATAATCTTCAATTACAGGCTAAAAAGATTGGTTTTCATACGGCCTTGGTATCCAGTGATACCTCCAAGGCATAATACGCATCAAGCACTTTTTGCGGATGCAATTTTTTTTTAAGATCACTTAATTGGTCAATACAACCCTTTAGTCAGGCTTACAAACTAGATCCTCACAGCACTCATATTGTGTGTAAATTTTTCTTATGGAGTGGTGGAATCTAGAGTTAAATATAGACTCCGGATGACAGACTTAGAAGTATTTCTGTCAAAATAAAATGTTTTTCATTGTTAATGGGTTAATTTTCATGATAGTGACGTGTTCAATTATATATTTTTTTCATTCTTTCCATTCAACGACACTTGTTAATCATGTAGGTGAAACCAATAATTACATCGGATTACAAAATTAACCCATGTTAATGTTTCTCCTTAAACTCATTCACTGCAAATGAAAATAAAATTTCTTCGTTAGGAGACATTGCATTATAGTCGGGTATGTTGTATAGAACTCATGCCATTTTACAGTCGAAGTTAATAGCGTGTGGCAGAAGTTACCATGTCGTTGAAGAGCTCATATAGTTCCTTGCTGGATAAGATGCGGAAATCACCGCACTGGACAGATAATCTTTTTCCTTCGAAGAATCTCAAGGGCTGCCGCATCGGTTGGTAACAGGTCCATGCTTCTGCACCATAGAGAAACACGGTGAGGATGAACGGCTTGTAGAGCATCTCTGTTATTCAATTCCCGCAATAACATCTTTTGCAAGATAGATCTACGCTTGATCTCCAAACAGACATCGATTTTACTGGTAACAGCGGAGCCAAGATAAACACATCCACTACGAACATCGGAAGTTTAGTATTCGACCGCAGGCTGGGATTCGATATGCTGCATGTCTCTACTTGTCGGCAATAAATATGTTGTTTTGCCCTTATTTACAGTATCTTCTCGCTTAGTAATCGCAATGATGTCAATGTCGTCAGCCTAGGCAAGCAACTGTAAACTTTTAAGCAAAAAAGGTGCCCTTGGGATGTACTTCCATTATCTGCAGAACTCTTACCATAACGAAGTTAAAGAGTTTCATTATAAGAGATCACATACATACATAATTGGCCATTACAAGCCTTCAGTCAGGATTACAGCCATGCTTCTCAGCATTATAAGACAGATCGCTTTGTCAAAAAATCGTACGATATTAACAAATTCGAAGAACTTCTTTCTTAGCTCAACTGAGCTGCAGGAGTTGCTCAACCTCATTCTGCATACTTTTATTAACTTCGCAGAGATACCGATCTGAGATATTGCCGCAAAAACACGACTCGTTATAGGGCTTTTTACAGCTGTTTTATATCCGCAAAAAGTTGGTTTATGTAGCCTTGATTTTTAAGGGTTCTCTACAGATTTCGATGCAAGGGAAATATCTGATCGATGATAGACTTGTCAAGTCTGCAACCGCACTTATAAGGTCCAATTAGTGCTTGAACGAGCAGTTTCAGTCATTCACACAATATGTCTGTAACAACTTTATATGCGATAGGACATATACATACATAATTGGTCATTACAACCCTTTAGTCAGGATTACGACCTAGTTTCTCAAACCACTTATGTTGTGTGCGTTAATTTTTTATACATGAGTGGTGGGACCTACAGATTAAAGTCGACTCCGAACGATAGATTTTTGATAAACTTTTCATGGCGATTTTATTTACTCTTAGAGTTTTTGCCAGAAATCTGCTGAGAAGAAGTCTCCGAAGAAATATTTCTTCATATTTCCTTTAGTTGGAGATGCCTGACCTGGGGTTCGAACCGAGGCCTCACGTCTAATAAGCCAACACACTACCTACTAGACTACGGCGACTACAAATAGGGCATATAAAGTTCCCTTTTTCAGGACAGGACGGATAAACAGAATAGAGAAGATTGGAGTAGAATTACTGACTAGTTTTAATGCAGGATATACTCCTCGGAATAAATTTCCAAATTAAAAAATGGTTGTAGATAATCCTAATGATACAACTAGAAAAGCTGCTGCTGCCCGCTGCTTACAATGGATTAATATTAACACTGACTGCATGAACATCACATTTTTCCAGCTCAACCTGATTTATCTGACATGCATTAAGTGGATGAATTTGTTGTCATAGTCGTTGTTGTTATAGTTGTTGTTGTTATAGTTGTTGTTGTTCGTTACCATTTTGCCGATTATAAAATATCAGAGCTGGGGAAATTTCACGATTTCCTTTTTGTCAACCATGGCAAGGACCATGCCATACCATACAATAGCATGACTTTACCATTCACTCGTCATTCACATATTCATTGACAATATTGATGCATATAATTAAGTTTTTTTTTTTGTTGCCATTATCATTAACGATGTGTTTGCTGTTGTTATTGTTATTGTTGTTGTAGTTATTGTAGTTGTTGTTGTTTTTATAACTATTGTTTATCGCTCCATGTTTCCGTACACTTTTGTCGTTTGGCAAATTTTCATGTAATTTAATACCTTCTTGAGAGTGGGCAGGGGGGATGGATGTTTTCGATGAGGAAGAAGAAGAGTGTTTCGTTATTTTGAAAGCACTTAATGAGTTTTCCATTATGTGACGGTATAAAGTGACAATATTATCAATGTATGTCACGTCCTCTAAATGCTCTTCTTACATGTTTATACATTAAGGCTCCAGGATTATATGACTCGCTAAGGCGTGTAGATAAATTGATAAATGGGCGATGGTCAGTGCAGGGACAGGGGTGTTGTGAGAGATTATATGTGATTGATTTGTTTTGTTTTGTTCTGTTGTCTCTTAAGGTGTAAACGATATTAAATTTGTTGTACAATTTCGAACATTTGTTTGCTCTGGTTAACTAACTATATGTGTTCAAGGGAATTATTCCACATGCTAAAGGTGTTAGGAAACTGAGTAAGTTACAAATGAATCAATTTGTAATTTCGCATTTAAAGGCAATTATTAATGATTTAATTTCGACTAGAGGAACAAAGTTATTGTGGCTTATAATTGGCTCATGCATGTGTGAAATCCATGACTAATATTCGATATTTATTCAAGTGAAAAATGAAAAGAATATCTCAGCTAAATTTATTAATGATTTTAAAGTTCTCTAATCAAAACAGAACATATTTATGCCCCTTAATTGTAAGGGAAGAAAATTAAAAAGAGTTAAAACAAGATTTTTGTAAAAAAAAAATAACTCCGTACGTTTAAATTCGTCAATAACGGACTGGTTGATGTAAGAGAAAGGAATGAATATACATGGTGATGACATTCCAAGCTAGTAGTTCTGGATGTTATTCTATTTTCTGGCTTATTCCGTTAAAGTGATGCTTTGCGCATCATCATTAATTGTCCGTTGATGCCATCTACTATCTGAATAAATAAATTAGCGATTGATATGTCTCTGGTTTATTTCGTATTGGTCCTTAATCTCTTTTAGAGCACTTAAGGCTTCAATTGCAATTTTTGTAAAACAATTTTTCACTTGAAATAAATCGCAAAAGCTCTATAATCTCTATCTATGCTATAGGGTGGGCCATCTATCGGTTTAAATTTGGTTATTTCGAATCTGGCAATACATATGTCATTCCATTCTGTCACAAAATTTATTATCTCCACTGAAAGTAATGGATCGACTTACGCTTGAGCATCGTTGGGATTTATAAGGCCAACGAGATGTCTTTTCGGATGAAGCTCGTTTTCATCTTGGTAGGTACGTTAATAAGCAAAATTACCATACTTGTGAAAACCCACTCGTGGTCCTACAGAAGACAATGCACCCATTACGAGTGTCTGTTTAGTGCCGCTTGTGGAGCGAAGGCATCATTGGCCCACATTTCTTTGAAAATGAGGACAGCCAACCATTATGGTCAATGGAGACACCGATCGCACCATGTTAACCGATTTTTTTGTACCCACTCTTCATGGTATTGATGTGAACGATGTTTGGTTTCAACAGGATGTTGCAGCTGGCCACACATCTCATGCTACAATGGATTTATTGCATCAAACGTTTAATGGCCGTTTAATTAGCCGAAATGGTGATGTCAATTGGCCACCAAAAAGCTGAGATTTGATACAGTTGGACTATTTTCTGTTAAAGAAAAGTGTTATGTCGACAAACCAGAGACAAATGAGCATTGGAAGGTCAACATTGGTGTGCTAATGCCGAAATATGATCCCATACACTCGAAAAAATTCAAGAAAATTGGTCCGATCCAATGATAAACTGTGAAGGCAGTCGCGACAGCCATATGAATGAAATAATATTCCATTTCTAATCGGAATAATTGTACTTCACAACAAAAAGAAATAAATTTTGCAAAATTTCAAACCGTTTTGGTCTTATCTTATCTTAAATACATAAACAAATAAAAGAATACTCTTGAATTTAAATCAAACTTCCATATTAAAGACGAAATTCCAAATTTAAATACAAAACTTTAAAATTTTAATAATCTATCTTACACTATCATATTTAACAATTGCTATGACGTTTAACAGTGGGGTGTGATTTTTATTCAAAAAGAAATAAAACGGTGTCGACCATCAAGTTCAAAACTAAATACATTCAATTTCAATTAAGCCTGTAGTCCATACATCAAAGAGGGAAGACCATTACGACTCTGTATACACTTTACCACTGCTACCATACTGCAAGTAGTCCAAAGTATAAGACCTTCTAGTGACCCCTCTATACGACAACACATACAATTGAAACGAAATCAAGTTGAAAGTAAGAATTATGTCTGTTATGTTTTCCAACCTACTACCTGTAGTGCCAAAATAGCCAAACAAGCAACCAACATTACCACAAAATGTAAACCAAAGTGATGGCAAACAATAAACATTGGAAACATTGCCAAGAAATTCGGAAAGACAGACGAGGTTGTACGTATGTACATGCCACAAAATGTCTCAGCATGTAGCGAACTAAACTTTCCGTTATAATCACAATTCCATATACACTTATAATTGCAAATCCTATGGAAGCACTTATTCCTTAAATACGTTTCAGACATTAAGAACTCAGTTTGACTCACAACAATTAACCTGTGTATATATGTATATAATCCTGTAAATCTACTTGTAGTTTAGGAAACCGAAACGACAATAGCCATTTACAATAGTTATTACAGTAACATAAATTCAATTGGAAAACATGATGGTGGTCGAAATGTATACTTTAAGTTAAAAGCTATTAGGGTGGAACAGATTTATGTTTTGTTATGTGTGTATACATACATTTATTATGGCATGACATAATATACGAAAAGTGGACAAATTTAAGGTGACTTTTTGATTTTCTTTAGATATTCTCCAGTCACTTTTTGAGCTCTTGTAATTGCCCATGTCAGGAATCAGAGGCACCATATACTTTATCTGGTTGTTATAAAAATTCTTAAAAGTTCTTAAAAGGATTTGTTTTACTTAACATTTTAAATTCATTTAGTGTTTGAAATACAGCGTCTTACTTCTTCCCCATGTTAAAAACCTCGCTCTGATGTCAAAGGTTGATGGCACCATAAAGTAGTTGCTGTCGATGTACATATATATATGTACGTATATATACGTAGCAGATAACTTCTTACCATTTTGTATAGGAGACGTGTATTATCAAAGTTTACTTTTAAACAATTTTAATTTGACAAGAAGACAAGAGCTGACCTCAAGTTTATCAAAATTTTTATCACGAATGATAAATAAAAACGATGGCGATTTTAAAACCATTGCAAAGCCTTTCAGGCAGAAGTATCTGCTGTGATGACAACAGCTCTGCAAAAAAATATGAATAATCTCTGATTTTCAGGCTGCTGTCAGGACGGTTTATCACATAATGAAGGATGGTTGTTGGTTGCAGTAAGTCTTTAGATGGTTAGATTTAGGAGAATTCCCTACATTGGAAAATCCATTGCGAATCGGCAAGCTTAGCAAAAGATTTCTTTAACACCGCTTGGGCAGCATTAGCTACAGTTAAGAAAAATGTCTGCTCTACGATACAGATAAGAGGAAAGTCCGATCGTGATTAGCGGCGTTATTAAGGACATTATTGTATATTGCCTTCCGGGTTGTCTGAGTTGCAGAGACGAGGAAGTGAAGGAAACTCTTCTCCATCTATTTGATACATGTTTAGCCGTATGCCTTAGGAAAAGAGAGTTTTTGGTCTGATTTATCAGAGGAGCACTGGATTTGTGAGGAGTCCCGGATGTTCCAGAACTAAGGCCAGGAAAATCATTCACTGTGGCATCTTAAAGACGCACATTTGATTTATTCGAGTGACCATCATCTTCTAGCTAATTCTCTTGCTATTTAACACAAATACCACAAATATCCTCCTAGGAATTAACCGAAAAACTGTTTCGCTTATTATAAAAGAAATATAAAAGAGCTGTTGGGTATTGAAAGAAAAAGTGGAAGGGAAAGAAAGAGAAGTTTGGCCAACGCCAAAAAAAAACAATAAAACAGCAATAATTTTATTAAAACACGTTGACATCCGTGGAAGAAATGTGACTCAAAAAGAGAAATGTGAAGAGGTTTTTTTAGAAATACTTAAAAGGAAACTGGTGTTAAAGCTTCAAAATTAGAGAAGTGGCAGACAGAAATGAAAATCAAAATTTCGAGACAGAACAGAGAACGAGTTTACAAAGGATTTCTCTGAAAAATATGAGTGTTTAAAGAACTTTAAGACATATGTGTTGTTGTTCTGGATAAGAGTTCTATGTTGAGAATTTTAGAACATATATTAAGATAGTCTTCCATGTTAAAAGTAAGCGAGGTAGACTAAACAAAATTTTGATATGACAAGCAATTTGCCCATGCATTAAAAAGCATTATTTCTTACATTGATAACGACTGTTTTGTAATGCTTTTGGCTTATTCTTGCCAAAAATCATTAGAGAGTAAAAACAATGAAATACCACGCAATATATCCAAGCAAGCCAATTTACCAAATTATATTGCAATTAGCCTGAATAGATGTTTAGAATATTACATGAACTAGCGTCTTTCAGGCTAATATTTTTCAAAAACTCATTAATAGTTCATTCAATTCATGACAGGCAATATAACTTTAAAAACTAATTTTATAACTGAATGTAATAAGATTTTGTCAACATGAACTTGAACTTACCATATTTTATGTATTTTTCTTTTACAGGATATTCCGTACTTAATTTCTTGAAAACCTCAAACCTTTGCTTCTTGCTAAGCAACGTGAAATTAATCTTTTTTTTTTATCGTTTTACAATCAAATCTTGCACAATTCATCTTTTAACTCATTTGGTAATTGAATTCAATTCGTCATCTGTTTAACACAATGTCATTGGCTAACAAACTACACACTTGCAAGTGTTGAGTACGTAATGAGAAAAGTTTTCAAGTTGCACGCAAATAGCGCATATGTATGTGCAGCAATTGTGTTTATAAAACATTTTCTTTTTTCCCATACTTGCTTACGTACATTTGATTTCATTATCTTCTAAAATGTTTATTTAATAACAGCAATTAATTATTAAAGACATCAAATAGCCTTTTAATTAATTTTCTTCTTCTTTTCTTTACTTCCTACAAAAAAAAGGAAGGAAAATGTTACATTTAAAAAAAAAGAATTTATTTCACATCATCTTGTTTGTGTTTCTTGTAAAATTTTATAAAATTTGTGACTTAAATTAACATTTTCTTTTCTGCTATCAAATTACAAAAGACACAAAGAGAAATGCTTAAATGCACTTTACAATTACAACATCTACAATTACATCATGTACAAAAAAAAATTATTACAATACAATAAATGTAGTGTAAAACAAACGTACAGAATAAATAAAATTTCGAGAAGTAAATTTCAACTTTTCTACAAACAAAATAAATACTATGAAGAAAACAAAAACTAAAGAGAAGAAAGATACTGAAAATATGTAAGTGAATATAATTGAAATTGAAGTTGATAAAAAGATAAAAAGAATTATAATTAAAAAGACACTAGCAATACAACCCAGTCAACATTTTTTTCGAATGTCAATCTCGAGTTATTTAGGCTGCCACTTGTATACTCCTTTAAGTACCTTGTGTTCATGTAACAAATAAACTACATTGATTAGATAGTAATCTACATAAATATACTAGTATAAACAAACACATGTGTACTTCTATTCTCTCTCAATCTCACTATATTTCTACGCTACAAATATTTAAAAATTTTATTTTGGGTGCCTACACTTAATTAACGTTCGTAGCTTAATTATAATAATCGGCCACATAATTGACAAAAGAGTCTCGCACATTGTCCGCACATGGATTTAGGCCCCAGAAAGCACCATAACAACCATTTTGTTCGAAACAGGAATAACGGATTTCATTGCTGCGACCCGAACAACAATTCACAATGGCCCACACACATTGAGAGATGCCGGCTTGTGTAGTAGGTGGAGCAGGTGGCGATGAAGTGGGCCCTCTAGAAACGTTAACCTGTTGAGGTGAAGAGGATTGTCCTTGATCTGTACAATAATGAATGAATGAGTTCGTTTATAAAGCACAATTTAGGACACTTTACTTACTCATAAAACTGAAGTCAAAGTTTGTTGGTCTGGGATCGCGAAATATCGATTCTTCTTGAGGTCGTCCGGCAGTTGTTGGGCGTCTAGTAAAAATTGGTGTTGTAGTAGTGGTAGCAGCAGTAGCTGGACGTTGGGGATCTAATAAAATATTACGAAATCATTAAACAATAACGATTCAGTGTGCAGTTACAGTATCGTTTAGCATTAGCAGGCTTCAAAACCTAACCAAAAGTCAAAATCGAAACAGTTTTGAAAATTTTTTATAAAATAGTTTTGAAGCCTCCTGCAACTAAAAGCGAGTTAAGTTATCTTCTTATCGAATTGAATTAGTTTAATTTTCTTTTTAGCTCATACTTACTCATAAAACTGAAATCAAAATTCGGTGGTCTAGGATCACGGAAAATAGATTCTGTAGGCCTGCTGGTAGGTGTGGATGTTGCTGTAATTAAAAGCAGAAAACAAAGTCAAAACAAAACTCCTTAAAGCAAAGGCTTGAGAAAAACTTACTACGTCTGACACTAGGAAAGATAACGCGATCATCTTCATCAGCAGCTACGCGATTATCAAACGATATGGGTACATTACCCTCCGTAGTGGATTTACGAGTGGGCGGGGGTACAGGCAAATCTAAACCATTATGTTTTTTACCAGGTACAGAGTGTCTACAAATAACAAGAAGTTTTAATGGATATTTTAGAAGAAAAGGAAAAAAACAGAGCTTATCCACTTACTTCACATAAACATATTGTACTTGTGTCGGCACATCTGGTGATATCTTGGGTAAATGCCTAAAATAGGGATTACGTTTGCGTAATATGTGGCCACCATTAGCATCACGTCTTACACGGCGATGGAATTTCTTTGGTCTCTTGTTAAGCTCATCCTTGTTTGGTTCATTGTCTTCGCTAGTTTCTTGTGGCAGTAGGGGCACTAGCTTCATATGGGATTTTCTAGGCTTTTCCATATCCTCAGGTACTATAAGTGGCGTTTCAGGTAAAATATCAAAAAGAACTTTATCGGATTTTTCTTCGATAACAATATCGGTCATGTTGGGACGATGACGACGTCTATGGCCAATATCCTTGTAGCGACGTTTGTGTTTACCCGCTTTTGTTTCGTTTTTGGGAGGCACTAAAATGTAGAATGAAAAAACAAAAAATTTTTTTTTTAAATATAAAACAGGTTGCTGCACAGCATGTGGCGCGTTGAATGTGTTTGTTTTAGCACACGCCCACAATTCTATTTAAGTTCTTAATTTGTTTTATTTCAAACTCACCATAATCTTCACTCACAAAATCCTCTTTATAAATGATAATCGGATGATCCTCTTGCGGTATACCATCAACCATTTTAACACGATGTATCTGCAAACATGTACATCAGTTGTAAATTAACAAGATAAAGACAGAAATTAAAGTAAAAACAAAAACGCTGCTGTTTCAAGTTTTTTTTTAATTTCCTTTAAAATTTCTTAGAAACTATTACTTGGGCTTTGAGTGGCTTTTTTAATTTTTCTATAAACCATTATCCCATTTCGTGTTTTTGTATCTGTTTCTTACCTCTAAGTTATCGACATTACGAAAATCCTCATCATTGTTAAAATCCTGTGGTAATTCCTCATCTGAACTGGGTCTGGCAGCTGCCTGATGTTGTGCTACGATGCCCACAAGTAGTATGAGTAAAAGGAATTGTAAACTTCCTTTAAATGAAAAGCATTTCCGGTTTGGTCGGAAATAACCAACGACTGTGTTCCAATTTCTTTGAAAATTCATCATTTATTCTGTACGTTTGTGTATCTAGCTGAGTGTATGTGCTTGTGTTTGTTATTATTTGCTGGTGGCTTTTTATTTCACTTGGTCTTCTTAACTTTTTAACTGCTGGTATTCAGCTGCTAATGCTACTGCTGCTGTTGTTTCTTTTCTCTCTCTCTTTCTCTCTTATTTCGGCTGCTTTAAGGGATTTTTTTCTATTCTTCTTTTCCTTACAACAGTGTGTAAATGCTTAAACTTGTAGCAAATTGTGGGTTAAACTTTTGCTTTTTGGTCTTCTATTCTTTTTTGTGGCTTTTTTCTTATTTATTGTTGCCTTTCTCTCCCTCTCTCTCTCTCTTTTTTGTTTTCTTAACAACTTGAAAAAGTTTTTGAAATATTTTTTATTCTTTTATTTTATTTGTTGTATTTTTTAGTTTTCTTCTGTTTGTTATTGTTTTTTGCAGAAGACTTTTCGAGAACACGTAATAAAAACTGTTTGGCCTGGTGAATGAGTAACTAAAACGAACCTGAAATTGAAAAGCAATATTTACACAAATTAAACTAAAAGAAAAATTATGTAAAATGCTTAATTAAATAGAAGAAAACTGTTTAAGTTTAAATACTCTGCCATTTACTTGGTAATATTGGTAAAATAATGTTAAAATCCTTCAATGTAAACAACGCTTGAAAGTATTGTTTTTGGTTAGTTTTGAGAAGATGTTTTAAATTTATGTTTCAAATAGTTTTCCAATTATTTTCTTTTTAATTTTAATTTATTAATTACAATACAATTACAAATTATGTTACAATTATAAAGAGCTGACTAATGCAGACCTCATGGCTCAGGACATGATGGCCAGTGAATATCGTTTCGGAATGTTATGTTTGTGTTATGAATGTTATGCTATGCTAGCGCTTGAACAATATTGAATGGAATTTTCTTACAATTAATAGATTTTATTTTAGTGTCTGGGTAACGTACATACATAGCGGCCATCTATTGGTTTCAATTTGAACCATCGCTTATTTCGAATCTGGCAATGCTTGCATATGTCATTATATTCTGTTACAAAATTCAGTTATTATTTCCACTAAGCTCGCTTTACGTTTGAACAACGGAAATTTGTTTGGAAAATAATTGGTCGGAAATTTTTTTGCCAATAAAATCATCTTTTCGGAAGAAGCTCATTTTCTTCTTGGCGGGTATGTTAACAAGCAAAATTGCCATATTTGGGGCTCGGAAAACCCACACGTGGTCTTACAGAAGTCAATGCATCCATTACGAGTAACTTTTTGGTACGGCTTGTGGAGCGGAGGCATCATTGGCGCATATTTATTTGAAAATAAGGATAGCGCAACTAATACGATTAATGGAGATACCTATCGTACAATGATAACCGATTTTTTTACCCTCTTTTCATGGTATTGATTTGGACTATGTTTACTTACAACCGAATGATGCAACCATCCATCAAACGTTTGATGGCCGTTGAAGAAAAGTGTTATGCCGGCAAATCAAAGACAACTGAGCATTTGAAAGCCAACATTCGTGATGCCATTGGCAAGATACGAACCCATACACTCGAAAAAGTTCACGAAAATTGGTCCGATCGAATCAGATACTATGAACCCAGCCGCGGCAAAAAATTATATTCTATCGCTAAACCGAAAAATTGTACATGACAACAAAAAAATAGATTTGGAAAAATTTCAAACCAATTTTGTTTCATAGCATTTTTAAATTTAAACTTTTAAATTTCCCACCAAGTCGCCGTAGTCTAGTAGCTTATTAGACGTAAAAGCCAGGGTTCGAGCCCCAGGCCAGACATCAAAACAAAATACAAAAAGTATTTATTCGGCGACTTCCTCTCAGCAGATTTCTGGCAAAAACTCTGAGAGTAAATAAAATTGCCATGAAAATTTTTCAAGGAATCTGTCGTTCGAAGTCGACTTTAAACTGTAGGTCCTACCACTCGTGTATAAAATTAACAAACACAACATAAGTGGTGTGAAAAACTAGGTCGTAATCCTGACTGAAGGGTTGTAATGACCAATTATGATGAAATTTCCCACCGTATACAGAAAATGTAAACGGGGAATAATTCTAAAGCGAACTTCATACATAATTAGTCATTACAACCCTTAAGTTATGTGTGTTAATTTTATACACGAATGGCGGGAGCTACAGTTTAAAAGTCGACTGCGACCGTCAGGTTTTTGAGAAACTTTTCAAGCCAATTTTATTTTACTCTTAGATTTCTTGGCAGAAATCTGCTGAGAGGAAGAAATAATTTTTTTCAGATTTCGCTTAGTTAAAGATGTCTGGCCAGCAGTTTGAACCGTGGCCTTACGTCTAATAAGCCTTCTAGACCATGTCTGGGTAATATATGACTACTAAACATATACTTTCACCATTAAGTTTTGAATATTAAATTCCAGAAGCAATTAAATGATTTGTTCTTTGAGTTAATAAGCTCCTATTGCGATATATTTATTCAATTCATTTGAAAAATTACTTTAAACGGCTATTTATCTACTATTTCCATTGCCTTTCACAAAGCCTTTAAGACTTTCAATGTTGATTGAAGGGGGCTACAGCAACAATTTAAAGATTGTTTATTGAAGCCCAATTAACGATACTTTCCTGCTGTTTTGTTATTTTGGTATGTATGTTTTTCTTTTAAATTAATTGCCTTGCCTAAGTACGGGTATAAGGAAAAAAGTTTTTTATTTGTTTCAATTATTTATTCGTTTATCTTGTTTAGTTCGGTATGGTATGGCAAATAATGAATGTTTAGAAGCGTTCAAATTTAATCAAAAGGATCTCTGCTTAAATAAATATTAACTTTTACGCTGGTAAAATTAATTTACAAATATTAGAGGATGGTATTTTTGTTTTAAATCAATAAAGTCTTCAATTATTTTCAATAGAAATTAAAAAGAAATTGTTTTTCAAATTCAAAATATTAAAAACATATTTTTTTTAATTATAAACATGTTTACTAATTAAAATTGTGTAATTAAAAAACAAAAACAATATTTATGTATTTCAAAATAATTACTTCTCATATATTTCGTTGTTTTTTTTTTCATGTAAATTTTATGAATATTTTAATTAAAACTTAACTAGGGACCATCAAAATTCGCCTCTTACAGTAATGCATACTACATTCTATTTGTTGTTGTTATATTTCATCAATTATTTAAAAAAAGAAACAAAAATTGTACACATACATGTGTTTATTGTTAATATTTCCAACTAATTAAGAACTGTTGAATACATAAATAAATTATTTTTTAATTAAAAAAAATGTTTGTATAATAAAAACACAAAACATTTTGTGTGATGATAATGATGGACGCGTATGTGGAATATTTATTTCTGTTAATAATTCATACGCTCCGTTGTATCAAACCAAAATTTATGGTGGTAATGATGAATATTGGATATTAAAATATTTTTCCAAATCAGAATTAAAATTGTCGAAATGAAATGCATTAAAATATTTCAACATTTCGCATTACCGTTATTGGTTGGTTCTGTCATGGAAATTATGAATATTCGATGCATTATGTACACGTATGTATGTATATGCAATTATAATTTCTAAATTTATGGAAACGTTAAACAGTACTTTAGATTTTAATTGATTTATAAATCTCTATTTTTGAGTGCCACATAAATAATTTAATTTTCAACTTGAAGTTCTAATAAAAACAAATTTGTTCAGTAGACATACATACAGTGGACAGCAGAAGTCTTAGTACGGCAATATATTTTAGCAATTTCATGAATTTTTGGTAAAAAATTTTTATTAAAATTTATTGTTTATATATTTATTTTATTAATTTATTTCTGTAATATTATAAAACAAAACAATTTTTTAATGTTTTTCATAAAACAAGGGAAAAATAAGGAAAAGTTTCAGATGACTCCATAGGTACCCCCAAAAGGAGAACCCTGAGTAGATTTAAAATTCAAAGGCCTAATATATGAAAATGTTATCCCTTGTATTTAGTAGAATATCACTTAAGGTCAAGCAATCCATTTAACCCATTTGAAACTGAATGTACAAGTTTTGTTTAGTGTCTTGTGGTGGCAACATGAGCAAGTTTTTCGGTTGACTTTTGTTTGAGGTTTAGCGATAACGTAACCTTTCTTTCAAATGATCTCCTAAATACTCTCTTGAAGTCATATCGGGACTTTCTGTAAGAGTATTAGGTTGTAGTCGCCGTAGTCTAGTAGGTAGTGTGTTGGCTTATTAGTCGTAAAGCCAGGGTTCAAGCCCCAAAAAGTATTTTTTCGGTGACATCCTCTCAGCAGATTTCTGCAAAAACTCTGAGAGTAAATAAAAATTGCCATGAAAAAGTTTCTCAAAAATCTGTCGTTCGGAGTCGACTTTAAACTGTAGGTCCCGCTACTCATGTATAAAATTAACACACACAACATAAGTGGTGTGAGAAACTAGGGCGTATTAAGACTTAATTTTTTTATTTTAAGTTAAAGGAATTCTTGAAAGATAAAAAGATATTGCAGGATAAAAAAGTGGGAAAAGTGTACAAAAAAAAAATATAATACTGGTGCAGATTTTTCACAACTTCTTCGATAAGAAGACTATAATAAGTATTAAATAAAAAATCAATACG
Organism: Sarcophaga subvicina; assembly: GCA_936449025.2. NCBI lineage: Eukaryota > Metazoa > Arthropoda > Insecta > Diptera > Sarcophagidae > Sarcophaga > Sarcophaga subvicina. The sequence continues at coordinate 106,254,548 of OW388081.2, read as the reverse complement.
TTTGCAAAACAAAAATGTAAATACCTACAAAAAATGTTTCTCCATTTACACTAACATTTGCATAAATGAGTTTCAGCAATAAAAGATCTGTTATCACTTTTAAATAACCAAAAATTATCCTAATTTTTCTGTCCAGATCCTGTCACTTGGCATTATAGTAAAAAATTTATTGAATGCTACAATTCCAAAAATTTTGTTTATGCATACGGGCTAGCCACAATCTAAATAACTGTTCTGAAGCCAACCCTATTAAGAGATCTAGGGCTTTAGTTAAATAATCATTATAAAATGCAGTAAAAAATGAAAATTGTTTAATAGCAAATAGGAATCTAGCAGCAAAATGATGACAAATAACAAAATAAACGCATTAAGGAAAGGAATTCCAGAAAAATTAAAAAAAATATATTTGTAAACCCATTTTAAAGGCTTAATACTTAAATAAGTATTGCAATACTTTTATTGAATATATTGAAGTCACTGTGGTCTATTAGGTAGTGAGGCTACAATTCAAACCCTAGGTCAGACATCTCCAAGAAAACGAAATATGAAAAAATGTTTCTTCTTCGGCGATTTATCCTCTGCGGATTTTGGGCAAAAATTCTGGGAGTAAATAAAATTGCCATGTAAAAATTTCTCAAAAAATCTGTCATTCGGAAGCAACTTTAAACTGTAGCTCCCGCCACTTATATATGTATACACAGTAAAATTGACACGCACAACGAAAGTGGTGTGAGAAGCTAGATCGTAATCCTGACTGAAGGATTGTAATGATCGAAAATGTTATGTATATAAAGAATAGTGCACGTTCAAATTTTTTATACACAGTCCTTAAAGGAAACATAAAAAATTTCTGTGCAAATGGAGAAATTAGAAAACCCTCTGAGAAAAACAATCAAAATCAATAACAAAGTAACTACGTTCTAATCGAATTTGAAATGAGTTACTGTGGTTGCCTGCCTCTTAGATTATAGAATGATAAATACGCACTTGAATAGTTTTTTTATATAAAATATTAGATTTGATTTTTTTTACTATGAAAAAAACTGTTCATCAACTACTGTCCATTTAGATAAATTTAATTTAAAATATATACACTTTTTTAATTAGAAACAGCTTTTTTGTTTAGCATATAAGAACATAAAATTGTTCTTATAATTTTTAAATTGCATTTAAAATTATTAAAACTAAACAAATTTATTAAGAAGTCCATAAATTACTAATGAGTTCCTTGTATTTTCACTTATATTTGCATTAATTGTCGTCACAAAACACTGTCACTTATTTATTATTGTCACAGGCCTTTAATAAGCCATTTAAATAAGGGTTTTAAAATGAATATATTTTGTTTTACATACGTTTAATTACTTTAAATTCAGAATATTTAATTTAAAATCCTTAAGGTTTTTCACTGTTAACGATTTGAAATTTAAACAACAATTGATGTCTTAATAATTGCTTCAATACTATTTAAACGAAAAGTTCAACTTTTTCAATTGTTAAATATGATTTGTTGTTTTTGTTTTTGTTGTTGTTTTTTCTTAATGATTTCTTTGCAGTTAAATTTTCTTAATATAGATAAACAACGGCAATAATAAAAAACAAAAAAAAAAAACAAAAACAAATACAAGAAAAAAGCAAACATGTATGCACAGCACAACAATAGCTTTCTTAGAGTGTTTTTAGGCACTGACGCATACTAGTCTCAATGAATTTTCAAATAAAAAATGATTAAATTATTGTTCTTCTTATCTTTTCTTTAATATTGTTTAAACAAAAACCAAACCGTTATAAAAATAAAAAAAAATAAAAACAAAACACAAAATGTTATAATAATTGTTACTTAAAAAACCACACTTTACTTTCGTTTTCGAGGCACAAAGCAAGAAATATTCGTTAGAATTCTTTGGAATCGTTAGGCGAAATGAGGCAAAAACTTTATTGAGTTCTGTGTAATTTTTGTTTTTTCTTTTTGTTGTTGTTAAATTCGGAAACAACAGCAATAAATTTTAATTTTTCAAATTAATTCAACACTTGTGTACATAAATTTCAATAATATTTATTATTTGATCTAAACAGTGTAGTATTATCTTGTATTCTTCTTTTTTCTAATTTTTTCTTTTTTCCCTCTTTTTCTTCAATTTGTGCAAAACAGAAGATAAAATAATTTTAAGCGGCACAGTGGATACAACGAAAGCATGTACAACAATTTATTTGTTATATTTTCCTCTTCTCCCCTTGGTTAAAATATTTTACAAACTCGTATTTGAGCGACTTCAAGGTGTCATCATTTAATTATTATGCCTTAAACATTTTGAATGAGTGACTGCCAAAATAGTAGAAAAATTCGAATTTCGAATAACGACTAATTCCTTATATTCTCTTGCATTGTTCTTAATTTCCAAAAAATCATAATTTTTCACGGTTGTAGTTACCTTACATACATATATGTACATACGTAATTGACCATTACAACCATTCAGTCAGGATTACGGCCTAGCTACTCACACCACTTATGTTGTGTGTGTTAATTTTATGCATGAGTGGTGGGGCCTACAGTTTAACGTCGACTCCGAACGACAGCTTTTTGAGAAACTTTTTCATGGCAGGTTTATTTATTTTCAGAGCTTTTGTCAGAAATCTGCTGCAAGGAAGTCGCCGGAGAAACATTTTTTTTTTCATATTTCGTTTTGATGTCTGATCTGGGATGCGAACCCGGGCTTTACATCTAATAAGTCAACACACTTCCTACTACACTACTTAGACGACTTCGTTTAGTTACCTTAGGGCCATAAAATTAAGGTAGAAATGCTCTTTTCCCCTAAAAATTAAAAAAAAGGAAGGAGAAAAAGGCAATATTGTATAACGCATGCAGGGGCGTGTTTTCCTCGAAATCACTTTTCTTCGACTGGGCAACCACGATTTATCAAAAACTACTTGGCCAATTTTGCTGAAATTTTGTTATAATGCTCCTAAGAGAAGTAGCTTTAGCTACGAACTAGGAACCGATCTTTTAATTCGTAAATTATTAATAATTTTATTAAAAAACTAGAGCAGAAAAAATAAACGAATACTGGGAAAAATTTAAAACCGCCGCCATTTTGTTATTTTTTGATATCAGTTTTAGAGGATAGTGCTAAAGTGAGATGGAAAGAACATGGTTGTTTTTAAAATTCAGGACAGGGAGTAGTTGCCAGCGTGTTAGGATTATAAGGCAACAAATTGTTATTTATACGGGATCTTCTAATTAATTGTATATTTAAATTTTTGTTCGTTTTTTGATTAACTAATTCTCTTTAGCCCAATAGGTGATTGGTTAATGGTAGCAGGTCCTATTATAGTTTGATTACTATCCGTAGTTGTGTATAAACAACGTTCTGTGTTCAAATATGTTGGGTACAACAATGTGGACAATTTTCTCTTTGAATTTTACTATTTTCGAAGAGGTGACACAGCGTGACCTTATTATACTCGAATTTATAATCTCTAAAGGTCAAAGACTTTGGATTATAGGAGGGTCAACAATGTCTGTAAATTTTTAAAAGCAGTTAAGACCAGTTTGAGAAAGCGTGTTAGGTATTGTGGTGAGGAACCTTCCTCATAGATTTCTACTCTATTCCATAATTCAGAGCATGGTAAAAAAAATTAAAAATTTGGTTTTCAAGCGCTCTGAAAGTCAGAAAGCTTCTGAAAGTTTGATTTAGAGAGAGGAGCGAAGGCTCAAAATTTCTTCTCTTTGACTGCTTTCGATGGGCTTATGGTCAGCCATTTAATGTAGTATCTCCACCGCATGATGAAACTCTTTACAGAAGCTGATAAAACATTGCAGTAATGTATTATTGTAGAAGAAGACAGTATGTAGACTCTCAGAAGGTATTTAAGACCACAATGTCGGAGTTATTTTATCCTTTTTACACAAAAATATAAGAAAGGATATTTGGAAGGATGTATGGACCAAAGTGTTGAAGTAATTTTCTTTCATTTGTAAAGTGATTTCCACTGATTTGTTGATGAATTAGGCATCGATGGAGTGGTTAGACACTTACGCTCTTGTACCGTAGTGAGTAACATTTTATGATCATTAATATATCTAAGTTGCCTAATTTAAAATATGTATGTTAAGTTTAATTGTAACAACGATACCTTGAGACCCTTGTCGTCGTATATAACATTGACTCTATAAAGTATCGTGTACTCAATTTTATAAGCCGCCTATTATTCTTCTACACTATAAGTATTCAAAGCCAATATAGCCAATAAAAGAAAATTTCATATATTCCAACCTTAAATTTTTTAAATAAATAAAAAATATTAACAAAAATATTAAAAAAATATTCATGTTTACGGGCCAGTGCGATAGTTCATATTATTTTTCCTTCTTTTTTGTTTTAATTTATAAAACAATGAAGCTTTTTTATTCAAGTGTTCTGAGAGAAAACGAAACAAAATTAAAAATTATTAATTTGTTTACATTTTTAACTCTCACATACCACTGTCCTTCCCTTGAGTATTATCAATAGAAATCATTGTGTTACTCATTTAGGAAAAAAAACACACAAATGTAATGAATGAAGAATGAGCCTGTTTATCTTATCAGCACCATTTTTCAATAATTGAAAAGAATTGCTTGACGAAAAATATGTGTCAATATTTCATTTTTAAAATATGACTTTCAAACCATCACCAAAATAGCAAATGAAATACGATACGATACGATACGATGCGATACGCTACGTTATGATACAATACAACACACGACAATACAATACAATGATTAAATTTTATTATTGTATCGTATAATTTTTTTTGGAATTCCCACAACGTATTCTTTTTTATCTTTTAATTTGTATTGAGCACGTGAATGTGAATGTATTAGAAGGTGTATATGTAGATAAGGCTGCGATTATGTGGGTGTGTAAGTGTAAATTGGTATGGGAATGGTTCTTAAATCATGTGAATCATTTTTGTTTGACTCGTTGTCTATCTGTTTTCTTTTTTACAGGGAATACTTGTTCTAAACAAATTGTTTTTTTTTTTTTTTTGAAAGCGATATGAATGAATTACGATTCAATTGCTAGATACGATAAGGCAATCTAATGACGTTTTATTCATTTCCCCTTATATTTCTTGTGTTGATAATAACGTCAGTTTCAATTGTAAAAGAATTATTCGTATGTTTATTTTTATTTTAAACATTTAATGATGAATCAATAAATGATAGAAAAATTTCGTATTATTTTTAGTCGCACAGTCGTCTCTCGCAGTGATTTGGCACTTTTTTCATTCAATTCATGTTTTTTTTTTTTTGGGTTTTTCAGCACGTTTAATATGCTTCACTAAATAAAGTCTTTTAGTAAACATTGAGCAATTTGTTTAATTCTTTCTAATCTCTTTAAGTGATTGACGTTCAATTCATTTGAATACTTTTGTTTAATGGCTTTAATTTAAAGTAAAAGTCATTAAGTTTTTTTTTATTTTATCGAAAAGCGTGCTGCATTTGGGTTTTATTTTATAAACAATCATTGTCTACTAAGCAGGGTTTCCGTTTAGAGAAAATTCTGCAACTAATTTAATTATGAGTGAGTTATGAGTACTTAGCTGAATGTAATATTTCTCTCATTGGGAAATTTTGAAAAAACTTTTTTTTTAAATTAAAACTGCATTTGGACGTATAAAATTCTTTAAAAATTTATATTTTATTTAAAATTGTTTTAGTTCTACAAATGTTTACCCAACTGAAGATAATTTCTAAAAAACATACCATGTACTAAACAAAAACGGCACTAAATTGCTCTTGTGCTCCTTCAGTGGTATAAGTTTTGGAAACTTTCTGTTACTGTTTATGGTGGATGGGGCAGGATAAGTGCTGTTTTGGACCCAAAAACCAATTGCAAGAGCCCACTAGGGAATGATTGTTATGAAATACTTTCGCACATCTCTAAGCGATCTATACACACTGTTCCTACGACGCTATGGTTAAATTATTTAAAAATTCAATAAATAATTTTGATTTTATTATGATTATGATTTTATTCAACAGTTGGTTGTGTAGTGAATATGTGTGCTTCTTCTGCTCAAAATTAAAAAGCTTCACAAGTGGTACATTAGATATTGCCTAACCAAAATTTGCATAAAACTTATGCGATACGACGCTCCTCTCAATTGTTTAATGGTATTTCATGGATTCCCAATCATACACTGCACAATGGGGTGGTGAAGAATAAATTGCAACTTTTCTTCACAAGAAATTTTAATCGTTATGGTATTTCAGCTCCTAATAACTTATTTACTTATTTTACTTATTTTATTTATTTATTTAAGCCACTATAACGATCTGTCAGCGGCAAGTCTAGGCGACACGCTCTCTTTTATTTATTATCTTTGGGATTCTAATTAATCGTCTACGTTAGTGATATACGTAAAGTGTTTCCTTTTCTAGTGAATTTGACTTTAATGAGTTTCTCAATTTCCAAAACCGTTTGAAGAGTTCAAGTGAAACTATTTCTTAATTTGGATGATTACTTCCATGACAATTTTCTGTGACCTCGCTTTGTTAAGTGTAAAAATTTTAGGTTCCCATCTTTGCTAGTTATTTTCGAGTTTATGTTCATAAAAATTTTTTCTAAAAGAATAAACAGAATACAGGCGGTCTAATATTATCACTTGTGAGACATTCAGGATACTTTAAATTTAATATATGTAGATTCAATATAGAATTTTCTGTGTAAGACTATAATAAGGGTATTTTTCAGGGATGTGGCTGTCTAAGAAATATGAAATACTGGAGAATACGGATTTAGAGCTTTCAGGGATTCACAAAGGACTATAGGGCAACTGACTGAAGTTGCGAAATTAGCAAACAGCTCATACCATTAGCGAACCAAAATATCTGGTCTGTAGTCATAATCTAAAAATTTTTTAATTCCCAACCTAAGCTTAACAAAAATGAATTAAAGTGTATAGCTTATACACAACAAAACTGTTCATAAATTGTTGCATGAAATGGAATTCATTTAATTTATCGATTAATAATTTAACCTTCTTAATTGGTCATTACAACCCTTCACTCAGCATTACGATCTAGTTTCTCACACCAGCCATGGTTAGTGTGTAATTAAGACCCCACAGGTCAACATAGACCTACAATTTAAAGTAAAATCCGAACGATAGAAACTTTTCGTGGCAATTTTATTTACTCTTAGAGTTTTGCCAGAAGTCTGCTGAGAAGAAGTTGCCGAGGAAATATTTTCATCATATTTAATCTTTGCTTAGCAAATAAATACACATATACATACATACATAATTGGTCATTACAACCCTTCATTCAGGATTACGACCTAGTTTCTCACACCACTTATGTTGTGTGTGTTAATTTTATACATGAGTGGCGAGACCTACAGTTTAAAGTCGACTCCGAACGACAGATTTTTGAGAAACTTTTCATGGAAATTTTTTATTTAACCTCAGAGTTTTTGCCAGAAATCTGCTGAGAGAAAGTCGCCAAAGAAATATTTTTTGTATTTTGTTTTGATGTCTGGCCTGGGGTTTGAACCCTGGCTTTACGTCTAATAAGCCAACACACTACCTACTAGACTACGGCGACTTCATAGCAAATAAATAACTTTATCTTATCAAAGGTTTAAAAAGCTGTTGTTAAATATCGTATTTTGAATAAGAAAAAAACAAAACTAAAAGTTCACATACTTTTAAGAGAGAAATAAATTTTTTTGAATATTTATGCCGTAAAACATGCTATTATTGCTGTTTCATTGTTAACAAATAGAAAAGTACAATATTATTAATTGCCATCATTAACACTAAACCTACCATGATGCACCAAATGGCTCATTTTAAGTTGTTTTTATCAAAAATTTTTAAATACAACATTACCCGTATTACATCGCCATTTGCCTTAATGATTTTTATTGAAAAATACATCGAGTAACCAAATTAGGTAGGCTACCACTTTATACGGTGTTCAGATATGCATCTTTATTGCGTAAATCGCAATAAACGCCATTATTGAGCTCAATATTTCATATAAACTTTCAATTAATTATTGCGCAATAAATACGCAGATTGTTATAATATTGAGTATAACATAAAATGCTGTACTTTCATAAGTATGTTCAGTGCGCATATTACAATTCTCCGAACACTTTCTGTTGATATTTGACAACTCAAATGTCAATAACGACAAACAAAAAAAAAAAAAAACAAACAAAAAAAACAACAGCTTTTTTGTTTACCAGCTGTCAAATGAATATTGAACAAGCAGCTGAACTGCGTATATTATTATGTCTGAACACTTAAAATATTGTACTCAATAAACCGAATATTGACTCAATAAAGGTGCATTTCTGAACATAGTATTACAGCCAAACAGTGTAACTCATTGCATTTAACAGCGAATAAGGGTTGACAAATTCTATTTCGACCACCCATTGGTGGCTTGAAAATATGTTAATTTTTGAATTATTTTCGAAACCGTTTGCAATATATATAATAGTATAATATTACTAAAATACTTTTTATATCATTTCCAAAAAATTGTTTTTAACTTGTGATTATAACACTTAAAACAAAAAAAGGAATCTGTCTGAATTATTTCAAAAGCTTTTTTAATATTTTATGTCAAAAACTTTTTACTTCAAACATCTGCAGAAATTCTCATCGTAAAATTCTAACGCTAAAGTTTCACTCTCAGACTCTTCAATAGTTTTTCTCCTTTCTCAAAAATTAAACGAAAAAAAAGAAGGAAAAAAAGCAAAAGTTCCCTGTGGAAGAAAGAAAAAATTCAACGAATAAAACCTTTAAAGGAAATTTGAGAAAGCATTGCTTTAGTTGTTGTTGCAATTGGTTTTAGAAAAACAAAACAAAAACAAAAAATGAACGAACAATTGATGTCATGATGGCCAACATTAACTGTAAAATAAAGACACAGTAAAACATGCAACAGTAAAATGACACACAATTATAGAAATTTTAACAGTTTTTAGATGCATCACTAGGTTTTTAGACAGGCAGACAATAGTATAAGGATGTGGTGCAGGCATGCATGTCCTTATTAAAGGATGCTCCACAACATGTCAAACCTATCCTAAGCAAACAGGCCATCAATCTTGGCAAAGTTTACTAAACAACAAGAACTCTAGCAGAGTTCGAAGGGGTCATCACGATACTTGCAATGATTTCGAGAGCTATGGCAACAGCAATAGTTTTTTTTTTTTTGATGCTGTTAAGAACATAATGATGTTGTTGTCATGGTTACTGAATGATATACGACGAGTATATTCAGTATTATTTACAAACATATGAACACTTTTGTAGCTGCATGAGTAGAGTTCATTGTTAAAGTAGTAGTCACAGGCAGGAATGTGTTTAAATTACAGTCGATTTCAAAAGTAAATTTACAACAGCTTTAAATACATTTCTATCTAGTGTAGTTTTACTTATGTTAAGCACTATCAACAAAATACAAAATGAGAAGGTAACTGACATTGATTTAAACCAATTTCTTTTAAGTTAAGCAAGAGGAAGAAAACAATCACTCACTTGATGCAGCAATACTGTCTTCAGCAGTTGAAAGTTTTTTTTATTGAATTATCGCTGTACACCGCCCCCCACCCCCCGAAATCTGTTAAAGCGGTAAAGTGTTAATATTGATTATTTATGTCTGGTTTATGGTTGCATCGTTTGGTCACTTTGGTTATCGAATGTTTTAAAAGGATGTGCATTTTCATGATGATGGAAAATTTGAAGATTTCATCATAGCAACTGGCAATGCAAGTGTTGACACTCAATGTGAAAGTAAAGAAGAATGTTTATAATTTTATTAACCCAACAGTAGCGTAGCTTCGATGGGGCCATGGTTGTCGATACATACATATGTTTTAAAAGTATGCCACAGGTTAAATAGCTGCACAGACCAGATAGTATTTCAAGCTATCTTGTTAAGCTTAAATTAAATTTTTAAGCACACAACCCGCTTGCCCCCTTTTTGCAACTGAACTATGTGTTAATAAATATTTTCGTATACGTTAGTATTTTATCGACAGAAAAGTTGGCAAGTGTCAACAATACCAACTAAAATAACAACAGACTACAGCATTACTATCAGTATAGTCAACGTCATCATCGTTATCGTTATCGTTATTATTCTGCTTCAATTTTAAAAATTCTTTGAACGAAATTTAAAGCATTTCCTTAAATTAAAAATCTTTTGTGCATAAAAATGAGTTCATATAGCTAATATAAAATATTTAAACAAGAATTTTCTTGTAGCAAAATAAACAAAGAAAATTTTTTTAATAAATTTTAATTGTTTTTAAAAGTTCAAAAAATTAAAATATTTTTTAACAAAATTTTTAAAGTTTTTAAAATATTAAATACTTGGAAAAATTTAAAAGTTAACATAACAGAAGATAAAACCACATAAAGTGTTCAATTAAACAAAAAAAAAAAAAAAAAAAAATATGCAAAGAGGTAAAGCAATTCGAATTTATTTTCTTACTCTGGTTGAAATAAAAATAAAATAACTCTGATGTTTTTATGTGGCTAGCTGGGTGGTTAATTTTCTTTTTATTTGTTTTTTTCAATTAAATTTAGTTCCTTTTATAGTTTTTAATACACTTGGTATTGCAGTATTCCCACAGAGAATTCAAAAGAATTGAAATGAAATATCAATGTAGCAAAGATAGACCACATGATGCCATTTTTGTACCATTTTTTTTCATAACACTTGAGAAGAAAGTGCTTTCATAAAATTATTCCATCTTATTCTATTGTTCATCGTGGACATTTGCTTTTTTGCGGCTTCCCGTTCAAAATGTAGAGATGCTAGAGATGCTGCTGCTTTTACGGTTCTGGTAAGGCCAAAAGATTGATTACGAGTTTGTGTTTCATTGTATACCATCGGCAGCGGTTTTCTGCCGCATAGCACTTGAAAGAATAGAGGTTATGATTTTTTTTTTTTTTTGGAATTTTATAATATTTTCATTGAACGCAAAGATTTGTTAAAACCGCCAAGTGATGACCAATTTTTTTTTTCTTTTACGTTGTAACTCCAAGGTAACAGAAGATTTAACCTTACCATTTGGTCAATATTCTGTTAGCGAATTACTAAGGGATTATTTAATATTTAAATTACGTTTAATACCTGACTAAAGTCGCCGTAGTCTAGTAAGTAGTGTGTTGGTTTATTAGACGTAGGGTCACGGTTCAAACCTCAAATCAGACATCTGCAAATTCTGGAAAAAACTCTGACAGTACATAAAATTGGCATGGACAGTTTTTCAAAAATCTGTCGCTCGGAGTTGAGTAAAAAAATAGCACGCACAACACAAGTGGTTTGAGAAGCCAGGTCGTAATCCTGACTGAAGGGTTGTAATGGCCAATTATGTATGTATGTATGCACTTGAGGTAAAGTCTATACTCCGTCTGGTTAGTTGTTTCAAAGTGTGGAAGTTTGATAAAAAGTGAAATAGCAGGTTCTACTAATCTGTCTAGTTGACTAAAATAATTGTTGTAATAATACATTGCTATAACGTACTATAAATAGGCTTTTATCTCTCATATGTACTACCATTAATTTCCATTGATTTAAACAAAATTTTTTTTCCTTTAAAAATACTATTTTCAAAATTTTTATTCTTTACTTAAATCATTTTCTCAATTTTCGCATTTTAATCTGTTTTTTTTTTCTAGAACTAGTCAAAATATCAAAAAAGAATGACACTGACAAACAAATAAATCCTATTGTTTTTCTTAATTAGCTTTGTGTGCAACATGTTGCATTGTGTCAATATGCCACACAAAACATAGATATTTTTTCAGTTATTGTTTCATGTCTTCTGTCGTTTTTTTTTTTGCTTCTCCACTTATTTCCTTTCAGTGCCCTCTGTTTCTTTTTGAATTTAAAATAATGATGTGCTGTGAAGTATTGAAGTATTGTGTGTATCCTTCAAATTTTTCATACACATAATAATACGACCACACACACTTACAAACGTATGTAAAGAGTGTTAGTGAAACAATAAGAAAAACGAAAAATGAATAACTGAAGTTGTTGTTATCGATGACTTGAAGAAAAGCAAGAAGAGCAAAAGAGACACAAATATGTACAATGTTAATGAGGAATACCGAACGAAATGCTGCGAACGTATGAGCAATATTTTTAATTGTATATGTTCGATTGCTCATACACGTTGATGGGCCATCATTATGGGTTTTGTTTAACAGACATGTTTGTGGCAAGAAGCAAAAACAAAAAAAAAACAAAAAAAAACAAAAAAAAAACAAAAAAAAAAAACAAAAATAAAGAACCGACAATGTCGTAATAATACTGTACAGATAAGAATGACTATAGCAGCATGTGTGGTATGTACATACATGAATACATCTTACTTTAGCAATTCGATAATCAATATTACATATATTTTCTCAATGACTTTTACAAGTTGAGCAACAGAAAGAAAGAGAATCATAAAAAGATAATTATTATTTACAATCTGTCAGAAGCCTGCTTGTATGCAGCGAGCCAGTGTGAGAGAAGGAAATTATTATGAGATTGTTGTCTGATTTGATGATGAGTACAATTAACTGCCAAATAATAATAAATTACTTTAGTCATATCTAGACGAGTATGTTCAAAGTCTAAATGCTAATTTAGAAATCTCTCAATACAATCTGTAGCTCATTAATCAAAGAACATGAATTATCATAATGAAAAATGGATATTGTGAGCAGTGTCTACTTACTTTACTTAAATGCATATGTTTATAACTTATGCTCATTTAATTGGATTTGTAGCAGAATAGCCAAAATAATAAAGAAAAGTTCCATTCAAAATGTGAGCAGTATAGCAGTGTTTAAGAAGAATTTAATTCTGTCGAGCCTAAAAGAATTTATAAAGAAGCCAAGAAGCGATTTGACACCGTTTGACTATTTTCTGACAGACAGACTAGAAACAATTGACCATTGAAGGCCAACATTTGTGATGCCATTGGTGATATACCACCCCAAAGTGAAATACGACGAAAAAGTGCATGAAAATTTTTGTTTTATTACATTTTTAAATTTAAACTTTTAAATGGTCCGCCCTATATAAGAACATATGGCATCATTTAATGGCATCATCAATATTTATTTTGCACATCGAACTAATAACCAAACGATGGTGTTTTTAACATTTTCCATTTCGTGAAAAATCCATAACTTTTGAAATACACAAGTCGTATCACGCACATTGAAATCAATGGCACATGCTCTGACCCAAATCGACATTCTTAATCTGTTTTTCTCTTTTTTTTTTAACAAAAATTATGTTTTGTTGGCCGCAAATGCAATATTTTCGAAGTGAAAAAAGAGCTGTATTGTTTATTATATAGTTGCCGCAGTCTAGTAGCCAGTGTATTGGCTTAATAGACGTAAGGCCAGGGTTCAAATCCCAGGTCAGACATCAAAACGATAATATGAAAAATTACTTCTTCGGCAACTTCCTCTCAGCAGATTTCTAGCAAAAACTCTGAGAGTAAATCAAAATTGCCATGAAAAGTTTCTCAGAAATCTGTCGTTTGGAGTCGACTTTTAATTGTAGCTCCCGCCACACATGTATAAATTTAACACACACAACATAAGTAGTATGAGAAACTAGGTCGTAATCCTGGCTGAAGAGTTGTAATGACCAATTATGTATGCATTGTTTATTCCATTTTGTTTCATGACATACCCTATAAGTTGTTAAAGACACAACCCATTTGTAAAGTATACGCTACATTAAATTTTAAGAAAACTCTGTATATTCAATTGTTTTATATTCTTTAAACTATAAAATTCGAATTTAATTTACAATATTTACAGTAAATTTTTCTACACAAAAAAAACTCAGTCCACATATAATCCCACTTCTAAATGTATAGTTGGGTATACATTACATAAACATAAGCTGTTATGGAAATATTTACATAAAAATACATAAAAATCAACTTTGACTTATTTATGGATTTTTCATTTCATTTTATTTGGTGTTTTATTATTTCTACCAAATACTTTTGGTTTTCTTCTCCTTTAATGTTTGTTTTGTTTGCTGTAAAGCAGGCACCATTAGTATGTTTTAAAATTTTGCTTACAATACATAAATTCGAAAGAAAAACAAGAATTTAAATAATAACACAAAGAATGAAGAAAAGCAAAATAAGAGAAGATGGATAAATTTAATGTTCCATTAACAAAAGCAATTATTTTTAAGTATGCGTTACGAAATACATACTTGCCAGAAAGTTCGAAGACACTGTATAAGTATACAATTTAACCAAAATGTGAAACTATTTTTACGCGTATTTTATCTCTTTTCGTTTTTTAACAATAATTGCTATCAAAGAGTATCATCACCATCAGTATTGTCAGCAGCAGCAACAGTTATTTTCAAGCATAAACATTTCAAACCTATACTGGTTATGTACATACACGTACACTACAACAGAACTGTAGTACTAGTGGTAGTTTGTCAACATTTTTTATGTCAACATGCAGGGAGTATCATACAAGTTGCTTTAAACACCATCATACAGGCACACAATATTTGTATTGAATCAAGAAAAAACGATAAAGGTAAAAAATATTTCTTTCACTGTAATGCTGCTTACGTACGATACATGAAATGTGATTAAATATGTAAAGAATACCTGATAAAAGTACTTAAAACGATCCCGCATACTTTTAACACAAACCATGAAAGTTTCCAATGCAAAAAAGAAACATCACAAAAAGACATAATAGCCCGGCACGCAACAATTATGAATACGGTTATGGCTTAAGTACAATGGAGAGAAAAAACCATCAGTCAAGTGACAGCAAAAGAGACAGTGAAAATGTGTTTTCAAACACAGTACATACATAATTGTATTGTTGTCATCACTTTATCTTTTTCTTTGCAAAAAGACAGAAAATATCTTTTGAAATAATATTGGCTGAAGAAATTATTCTTGCAGAAGCCTTACAGGGTTCATTGTTACCCACAGCTCTGTGTAATGAGCCAATAGCGTACAATACAAATAAGAAAGTTAAACATTTAATAAGTGGTACGCTACGTTATAATTCAGGTACTAGAAAATAACTGTTCTAAAGTGTAGATTAAGACTCAACCAAACGCAAGCAATTTAATGAAGCTTATTTTCAGCTTGGTGGGTACGTTAATAAGCAAAATTGGCGTATTTGGGGATCAGAAAAGCTACACGTGGTCTAACAGAAGCCAATGCCTCCATTACGGCTTGGCACGGCTTGTGGAGCGAAGGCACTACTGGCTCATATTTCTTTGAAAATGAGGACAGCGCAACGGCTTGTGGAGCGAAGGCACTACTGGCTCATATTTCTTTGAAAATGAGGACAGCGCAACTATTACGGTCATGGAGACACCTATCACAGCATGATAACCGGTGATTGATTTCAACAGGATGGTGCAACTTGCCACACATCTCATGCTATAATCGATTTTTGAATCAAACGTTTGATGGCCGTTTAATTAGCCGAAATGGTGATGTTAATTGGCTGCCAAGAAGCTCCAATTTGACACCGTTGAACTATTTTCTGTGGGGCGCCATTAAAGAAAAGTGTTACGCCAACAAACCAGAGACAATTAAGCATTTGCAGGCCAACAATCGTGATGCCATTGCCGAGATACCACCCCAAAGTAAATTACTACGAAACAGTACATGAAAATTGGTCGGAACGAATGAGATACTCAGAGGCCAGCCGCGGCAGCCATATGAATGAAATATTATTTCATTTCTAAACGGACTGTTACTGTTGCTACACTACTGTAAAAGGTGTCTAATGCTCCCCTAAATATAAATATAGCGACATATTGGACGGTTATGCTCTTAGGAGCTACTGGACATGATATCATTAAAGCTTACAACAAATCCGAGGTAATTGCAGAGGCTAGCAGAATGGATAATTCAATTAAATTCTTACATGAGATTGGCATTCCTCTTCAGAGGAGCAAACATATGGTCTCACACATTCATTTACAAAAGAAAGATTTGATAATTCCAGAGGGACGAGACAGATCTGGTCCAATATAGGCATCAAACTTGACCACAGTCTACCTTAAAAAACTCGTAATAGTTATAACAAAGCACTGGCCTCTGTGCATACATGTCCGGGAATATCTTACAGCAGCTACTACAGATGCTGTAATGACAAGAAAGGAGCGGGCACTACATAACATCTTCTCTGTTACTATTATATCTGAAACAAAGTTTATTGTTAGAGTTTGTTGAAGCTTTCATTAAGGCTAGCACGATGGCATACAGATGCCAGTCAGGAATTATAATTTTATATAAGGTAATATAGCTGCTTGTAGTCGCCATAGTCTAGTAGTGAGGACACGGTTCAAACCCCCAGGTCAAACATCTCCAACAAAACGAAATATGAAAAAATATTTCTTCGGCAACTTCCTCTCAACAGATTTCTGGCAAACACCCTGAGAGTGGTAAATAATAAAAAATTGCCATGAAAATGTTCTCAAGGAATCTGTCGTTCAAATTCGACTTTAAACTGTAGGTCCTGCTACTTAAAAACACACAACATAAGTGGTGTGAGAAACTAGATCGTAATCCTGACTGAAAGGTTGTAATGACCAATTATGTATGTAACATAGCTGTTACAAGGGGACGTCATAGTACCCAAGTACGCTACGCTCTTCGAGTCATTGTTGAACTATGTGTGAATAAATTGTGTTGTACGAAGATTTAGTAAATGGCGAGAAATATCTACAATCAAAATAATTAATCAATAATTTAATTACAAAAAACCATGCAAGTTTTCAACCTTGATACCCCCCTGTGTATGGATCACATAATTACCATGTAAACCATTTTGCTTTTAAATTCATTTTAATTTATTTAAACTTATTAAAGATACTTACTTTTTATTCTCCAATATATTTAACAGGAAAAATAATTGTAACTTCAATAGCGTAATGTAGTTGTCGATCTGAAAAGGAAATGGAAAAAAACGAAAAAAAAATTAATTGAAGTAATTTAAGAAAATCATAGAATTAAAGGAAACGTTAACAATGTTACTTGTTCAGCTTAAAGCACTAAACAACAGAAAAGCATAAGAAAGAAAGTAATTAATGAGTTTATATCCTTAATAATAATAATAATTGGCTTGGCTGGCTTGTAGAAAGTTTTTCTTTTTCAATTTTTTTTGTTTTTGTTTGTTTTTACTTTGTGTACCTTTCAACAAATTAGCAACAATAATAATAATAAAAAGTAAATAAACGAACAACGGGTAGTTAATGTCAAACTACATTTGTTTCATCTCAATTTCTTGTCATTTCTTACTCATAAAAGTTAAAACAAGTTTACAATAACCATGGCATAGTTATGTTGGACATTGAATGAAGAAATGATATTTACTTTGTTCTTATTCCTTTGAAACTTAAGTATCTACTTTAAAATACTCTTGGAATTCAGAAAATTTACAGAAAGCTTTTATCTTTTCGTTGCTCTTCTTGTGGCGCCGTAATTTGTAAAGAATTGAAATAATTTCTCATTATAAAAAATGTAAAGAAACAATGTTTAGTAATAAAAAGTATGTTTTCTACGATGTTCACCTTAGAAGTACGATATCAAATGTACGATATCAAATGGGTATACTATATAGCATAGTTTCTGAAAACGGTACAAGGTATACTTTACCCCATCATTATCTGCTTATTACTTAAAGCATCCATATCAAAATAAAAAAGGAATACAACTCCCATGTATAGGCTGGCACAGAGAAAGTTATCTTAACATTTCTCGAACGCGTTTAGCAGTGGCATATCTGTAGTGTTTAATCGATACCATAAGAAAATAAAGGATTAAAGGGAATGCTTTCCGAAAATTATATTTATCTGTCTCATGTAGTATATCGACGCCTCCATTCTATAACGTTCTAATTGTACTTAGAACGTTTTTAATGTTCTTGAATTTTTAAATTCTACGTTCTCTAACTTAAATACTGTCAAAATTTGGTTAAGATGCGCCGATCCGTTATGAAGTTATAGGGAAAAATCTCCTTAGAGTACACTATGGTCGTATGTCGCGTGAAAACTTTGAGAGCTCATAACTCAAAACACACTTTTTCGACTTAGAATGTTATAGAACGGAGGCGTCGATATGGTATAATGCATTACAATAACTTCTTACACAAATTCATAAACAATCTGTATGGATTGCGGAAGTCCTTCCCATGTACAGTGGACAGCAAAAGTCTTAGTACGGCAATATATTTTAGCAAATTCATGAATTTTAGCCAAGAGTTTTTATTAAAATTTATAGTTTATATATTTATTTTATTAATTTATTTCTGCTTTATTATAAAACAAAACAATTTTTTAATGTTTTTCAGAAAACAAGAGAAAAATAAGGAAAAGTTTCAGATGACTGTATAGCTACCCCGAAAAGGAGAACACTGAATAAATTTAAAATTCAAAGGCCTAATATATGAAAATGTAATCCCTTGTATTTAGTAGAATATCCCTTAAGGTCTCCATTTAACCCATTTAGAATTGAATGTACAAGTTTTGTTTAGTGTTTCGTGGTGGCACTATGAGCAAGTTTTTCGGTTGACTTTTGTTTGAGGTTAAGCGATTACGTAAACTTTCTTTCAAATTATCTCCTAAATACTCTCTTGAACCCATTTCGGCACTTTGTGCAAGAGTATTAAGGCTGTGGGGACTTTTTTTTTGTCAAAATATATTGCCGTACAAAGACTTTTGCTGTCCACTGTATAAAAAACAGATCCAAATATAATGTCCATAAATACTACTTATTCTTTATCCTATAATTTATTTTACTAGATTAGGCATGATGCACTGTAGGAATGGGTCTCCTCCATTGAATATTGGTAGAAGTAAAAAACAAAACCTGCTAGGGGTACTCATCATTGTTTCATTATACAGGAACTACCATCTTTATTACCAGCTAGAAAATTTTGGTCACTGTATCTCTTTTTCATTCTGACATCGATGACATTTTCACACTGACATGATAAAACATACTGTGACTTTAAGTTAATTAAGAGACTTTCGGATTTGTATTCCAAAAAAAACAGGGTTTTGCTTATTTAAAGGTCCATTAAGTTAAACGAGCTTTCTAGGATATAGAATTTAATCTTTTTGATTTTAATTTCTTAAATTCAATTCAAGTTTTTAATTTGTTTCCAAATAAATGCTATGCTTAGCGCAACAACGAAATATTCAATTGAATTCGTCTAAAAGAGCCAAAGAAATTGTCACACATAAACTACACTTATATGAGACGGAAATATGGAAAAGTGAACCTGCTTGTAGAATGGCCAGACAGATCTGGTCCGTAATAGATTTATGCAGAAAAAATTTCCAGAGTCTATCTCTGGAACCTTATTGAAATTATAACGAGACACTGGCCTCCCGGTGGCTGGAAATAGAAATCAATTATTTCCGCGCAAGCTGTAGCAACGAGAAAGTAGATGAGAACATACAACAACAACAATGTTCGGGGAAGAATGGAGAATTTGTGAGCACTAATTTATTACCAGATAAATTCTTAGTGCTCGCAAACGTATCTAGGCAAAAATGATTGAAAAATGAAACAATAAGGCAATTATTCGAACTGTATGACGGAATAGATATTATTAGTGATACAACAATACCTTATAG
The DNA here is from genome assembly GCA_936449025.2 of Sarcophaga subvicina. Classification (NCBI taxonomy): domain Eukaryota; kingdom Metazoa; phylum Arthropoda; class Insecta; order Diptera; family Sarcophagidae; genus Sarcophaga; species Sarcophaga subvicina. Next base: position 106,234,861 of record OW388081.2, on the reverse strand, counting down.
ATCCAAGGAAGCTATGTCCATAGCTTATATATACATATATATCTCAGTACAGAGAACAGCTGCATTGCGTATCGCGTCGGCATATCGTACAATGTCCGCTCCAGCCGTACTGGTGATAGCAGGTATAATCCCTGTGGATCTGCTGGCAGTGGAGCGGATGGAGATTTATAAGGCGAAATCGGCTGGAAATCACATAACCCGTTACTTCAGGGAGAACACCATTTCAAAATGGCAACAACGATGAACGAGGAAGACGGACATAAGGCCATGGATTGGCCGGAAATTTGGAGAGGTAAACTACTACGTTACACAGATGCTATCGGTTCACGGATATTTTAGGAAATATCTGCACAGAATGGGCAAGGCCACCCCCCTTACTGCCTTTACGAGGAAGGGGAGGTAATTGATGACGCAGAGCACACAGTTTTCGAGTGTGCACGCTGGCAGAGCTATCGCTCTGTACTGACGTCGATATTGTCGGGATTATGACTGCGGTAGTGAAAATTTGACCTCAGTAGTGAATTACATAGAGCGCATTCTGAGACGGAAGAAGAGAGATCTTGAGGCTGCAGAACGAGTAAGCATGTCAGCATAGGTGATACTGTCACACGTGCCAATCGTAACCGAGACGATGATTTAGACGAGAGGAATAGTGGAGACGCTTAGATGACTCCTCAACTTTCGATTCGCAATCCGGACGCTGATATGAACATAAAGAGGCCAAAGGGCCAAAAGGACTCCACTCCGAAGTAATACCACCGTAGTTCCGGAGTGGGCACAAACAAGTCCACAGGAGACGAGGGGGGGATTTACATCCACACAGGGAGGATGTGACGACTTCCTCTATGGTGCGGTTAGGTATATTTACCCCTCCTCGGCGAAAAAAAATGTCCATTGGCACGGCAGACAGTTCAACCTAACCTAATCACATTAATTGAAATCTCTAAGATAAAAGAATCGTCCAGGCACTATAGCTTTCGTATGCGTTATTTACCGAGATATAGTGGCTCACAGTTTAGTTAAAGCACACAATAAAGCACAGAAGAAAGCATTAAAAAAATTCTACATACCCCTCATAACCTTCCAATAATTAATTTCAGGCAGTAAGTTTGTGTTGTCGTTTCGAGTTCTATAGTAAATTTGTGGTAAAATGCGAATAAAATGTTTGAAATCTATTTAAATTTTAACAGCAAAACTTAAGTCTCAACAAAATTGTAATCTCACTAAAATCTCTCACTAAGTATCTAATCAAAGCCAGGAAGATTTCTAAGAAAAATACCACTTTAGCCCAACCAACATTCCTTTGTCCTTTGTTAAGAATTTATTAACTATAAAGGAGAATTTAAGGATCATATTAATTTTCCTTTTTTTTTTTTGTTGAATTCGTTAACAAAATTCGATAACAATATAAAAATTTGTACAACATTTTGAATATTGAAGTGTTGATTTTATTGCATTGAAAGCCACAGGAATAACATATACGTGGCCGTAGAAGCCGTCGAAGCCATACAGAAGCCAATAAAATCGTTCAAGAATAATAAAAAGGAGCTAAAGGAGGCAGAAATCTATTTATAACGATGATTTCAAAAGCAAAATCAACCAATTGTAAAATCCAGTTATAATCTAATGGAGCTTTTATGAGTTTGTAAGCCATAGACCAGCTCTCGAAAATAAATTTCCATTTTATTTGTTTATTTTTCACTTAAATTTTCTTTTTTACTTTATAAATGTCTTTAAGAGAATTTTTTTTCGTAAATAAGGACAAGAGGAATATTGTATTCTTTTATTATATTTGATATTGATAAAGAAAGAAAAACCAATAAATAAATAAAAACCATAAAACCTTTTTGTAAGAAATGAGATATTGATACAACGCTACAAGCATATATACAGTGGACAGCAAAAGTCTTAGTACGGCAATATATTTTGACAAAAATATACACAGGACACAGGCTTAATACTCTTGCACAAAGTCCCAATATGACTTCAAGATAGTATTTAGGAGATTATTTGAAAGAACGGTTACGTAATCGCTAAACTTCAAACAAAAGTCAACCGAAAAACTTGCTCATGGTGCCACCAGAAAACACTAAACAAAACTTGTACATTCAATTCCAAATGTGTTAAATGGAGTGCTTGACCTTAAGGTATATTCTAGTAAATATAAGAAATAATATTTTCATATATTAGGCCTTTGAATTTTAAATTTACTCAGGGTTCTCCTTGTGGGGGTACCTATGGAGTCATCTGAAACTTTTCCTTATTTTTCTCTTGTTTTATGAAAAACATTAAAAAATTGTTTTGTTTTATAATAAAACAGAAATAAATAAATAAAATAAATATATAAACTATAAATTTTAATACAAACTTTTGGCTAAAGTTAATGAAACTGCTGAAATATATTGCCGTACTAAGACTTTTGCTGTCCACTGTAGTATGTAAAGGAAATTATTGAAATTTTCATATCAAAAAACATAACTTCAAACGATTTCCATTCTTTTTTTTTGGGGAATTTTTTTTGGTAATACAATATAAATATTTGAAGTAAATTAATTTGAATTCAAATACATGGAATTTGTTTTTAAAATCCCTATAATTTGCATTTCCAATGAATAATTTTTGACCAAAAATGCTTTCATTATAATTCAATGAAATAATGAACATTTCTTTTTTCTTGGTTTTCATTATCCATGCAAGCAAATAATTGAAAAATAAATGTTAAACATCTAAAAAAAATTTAGTTTGTTATGCAAATTATAATACCATACATAACAAAGCATTTGCAGTTCACTTTAAATTCGTTCACTTTTCCCTCTACCTTTCAAATAACATTCATTATAATATGTTTTCATTTGAATTATCGAGAAATCATTTGTTGGCAAAAAAAAAATCAGACCAATACCAATACACATCTACTCTACCCTATCCTACCCTACTGTACAACATATCAGCACATACATAAATAAAGTGAACTTTTATTTGAATCCACAAAAATATTTTACTATAGTCCGCGGCACCTACAGCTCAAAAAATCTTCATAATTATGTGAGTCTCTTTAGTTTTAGGATGAAAATGAGTTTGCACGATTACAGGGTATTTTTTTTAGCAAGAAACATTCACAACCAATGATATTTGAAGTAATGAAGACGAGTTTCACACTCCGAGTGAAAAGTTTCTCGAAAAAGCTTAAGAATTTTAAGATAAAACGTTTCAATCTTAATAAACTTAACAAATCTTTACATTTCCTAGCTCACTTACATACATACATACATACATACATACATACATACATACATACATACATACATACATAATCGGTCATTACAACCCTACAGTCAGGATTACGACCTTGCTTCTCACACCACTTATGTTGCGTGTGTGTTAATTTTATACATGAGTTTAAAGTCGTTTCCGAACGACAGATTTTTGAGAAACTTTTTGAAGGTAATTTTTATTGCTCACAGAGTTTTTGCCAGAAAATTGCTGAGAAGAAGTCGTCGAAGATATATTTTTTCCTGTTTCGTTCTGTTGGAGATGTCTAACCTGGATTTGAATCCAAGCCTCATGTTTAATAAGACGACTTCAACTCTTAGCATGACCAAAAATTTTAGTTAGGAAATCATTATGAATTTGCAATCATTTCCCAACAATTAAGATCATCCTTGATATTATACAACATACTTGACACCTAAACTACGCTAGCACTCTAGCCAACCAAGTTATTTTATTTATTGCACAAATTTAAAAATATTCAGAACCATTTGCAACCCTTTTGTGGAAGTCATGATTAACATTTGCTTCATTTAACAGTGAACAAAAGTTTCTTTAATAAAAATGAAAAGAGAAAAGAAGACTTCCGGATTCAAATGTCCTACCCAATGCAGCAGAATAAAGTTGCATTGCACATGCCAAATCAGATGCCAAATTCATCGGCATGAAGTTTGCAGTAATTCGTTCATCACCATTTCCTTTACTATGGCAATGGATAGCATAGATGAGAGAGGTTGATTTGTTGAAATCATGGCTCTCCTCTAGAGCACACTTAGCAAAACATGAAATGATGCCAGAAGATTAGAATGATGCAGGTTAACCGATCTCGAGAATTTGCATGGAGGCTTGGCAACACAACTTTCTTTAACAAATCTGAAAACTAATCTGAATCTGCTAATGAATCTAGCAACTGATTCGACATCTTTAACAACCAAGAGCAGTTTATCCGCATGTCTATCCCAGACGGCTTTAAAAATATCCTTGTGGTCCAGTTGAAATAGGTAATCCAAGTGAGTCTAGCGCTGAAGCAATACTCCTTCTCAGTCTAGCCTTTTTTCCAATAGGTAGCCTGGATAGGTAGATAGTTTATCTAAATTTAAAAATTATTTTGAAAGAGTATTACTACTCTAACAAGTTTACCGCCTACGCAATTACTCGAGATGTTGCTGGGACCTCGAACATATATACGAGGTGTATATAAAATTTCTGCAAGAGTAGATTCCTAGTTTAGAGTTGAAAGTCGCAGTCGAAAGCGACCTGACTAATCTAGAATCTGATCTTCATGTGTGTCAGAGAACATAAAAATATTTCATTTGATTTTGGAAGAAATAAAGTGCTGGTTCCAAGGCCCATCAAATTGAATTTCTAACCTCAAAAAATCAAAATTCTCTGGTTATAAACTATTTGTGATGTCAATAGCCCAAGATGACAAATCATTAAAGCCACACATAGGATTCATCAGCAATATGCGATTTTGTGACAATGTTTACACGACTCTGTTTGGATAGATAAAAGTAAGGGAATTAAACGAGGTCTTGTTTGATCCAAATCTGCAAATAACTGGTCCAAGAAGAACAAGAGTAAAAACTTCAACTCATTAAGAAAGATAGAATAGAATCCGTCACTCTGTGAATATGAACCTTACAAATCTAGTGCCATCTATAAAACTCAATACAAACCGAGTCCTCGGTTTAAATCGGTGCAAATTTGAAGCTAACCTACATAAATACGGCTAATAACGTTCGAACTAAGTAAATGCATGTTGCAACAAAACTAAAATAAGTGCCGCATAAATTGTTCTGCACTGCCGTAATAAGTCGCACTATACATAAAATTAATGATGTATTGTAGGATACCCAAAAAAAAAACTTGGTTAGAGCGACCATAATTTCCTTCCACGTTCCACTGTTCCACTGTTGTTCTAAAAGCCAAACCAAAAATTTCATAAAACTATTGAGATGTGGCAGACAATTGCAAATGCAGCTGCTATAACAACATTAACAAGAATTTAATTATTGAATGAAATAATGAATGAACAACCAGCGAGCGAATGGCACGATTGTGGTAACAAAAAAATACATATTTTTTAACGCTGCTCATCCTTGACGGCATAATTATGATTGGGGGCGATAATTACCACATAAATGTCCTTGTATTCGTATTCGTTAAAAAATTATTTTATTTTTGGATTTCATAAGAATGTCAGTGCAAAAAACAGGAGAAATCCATGAAACCACAAATATATGTACGAGTATATGATGATGAAAATTGAGAATGAATAAATTTTGAAAGCCATTTGAAAAGCGCAAAATATAGTTGCAACGCTATTGTTATGAAATGGGAAAGGAGGAATAAAATATTCATTTTATGCCAAATTTATAATGAGATTTATGACAACTGTCTGGTTAGCGGCTTTGTCACAGAAAATAAAAACAAATAAAAATTAATAAAAATATTATCAATTAATTAAAATAAAATATAAATTAATATTAAGTTAAATGGATTATATGATATTCTGGCAAAAACATAAAATGTCCATGAAAAGTTTTTCGAAAATCTGTCGTTCGGAGTTGACTTTAAACTGTAGGTCCCGGTCCCACCACTCATGTATAAAATTAACACACACAACACGAGTGATTTGAGAAGCTAGGTTGCAATCCTGACTGCAGTGATATTCGGTAATAAGTGTAGATTATAGAGATTAAGTTTCATCTTTGGAAAGATATACAGAAAGAGGACAAACAATGTTGAAATTGTATACCAAAATACGACGACTGCAATTCTAATCCTTTAGAAAGACCTCCAGAACGAAGGTTAAATTCTTTTCAGATTGAAATTAAAACTCTTTACGAGAATAACTCAGATATATTCTATCTACAGGCACCTTGTGAAAGGAGTCATGCAAACAGAGTCGTTTTATAATTCAGTAGTCAGACGGTGTTTTTTTTTTCTGGCATAACAATACAAAGAGGGGCTTGTTAGAAGTATTGAGAGACATATTAAAGGGTCTTTAAATAGTTCATCTAAATCACATCACTTGTAGAGTCAATAATGATCAATATTGACAGTCGACTATTGAATTCTACTGATTCAATAGAGCACCTTCGTAGTACGTGACATGTATTTTGTATTTTACGACTACTATACCAAAGTGCACATTGCATACATAGCATAATTGGTCATTACAACCCTTTAGCTAGGATTAAAACCTATTTTCTCACACCACTTATGCTGTGTGTGTTAATTCCATACATGAGTGGCGGGCCTATAGTTTAAAGTTGTCTCTGAGCGACAGATTTGCCAGAAATCTGCTGAGAGGAAGTCACCAAAGAAACATTTTTTCAGGTTTCGTTTTGTTGGAGATGTCTAACCTGGGATTTGAACCGAGACCTCACACTACCTAGTAGACTATGGCAACTATAGAATGTACATTAATGGAATGAAATAACCAATACCGTAGTACTCTTCTTTTAAGAAGTGTGTGTTTATAGTCGATTGCATTTATTATCACTCTTCCGGGCTTTAAGATTATTTTTATACAAAAGTCTTGTGTTTCCAAGCTCATATTAATATTCCTTTTCTTAAAGAAATATTGCTCTGTCACAAAGCTTCGCTTTGATCATCTTATTTTCTTTTCATTGTTTCAGTTCCATTAATTATGTTTTTCCAGCTAAGCAGATCATATATGGGTTGTAACAGGCCTAAAAATAACGCCCACTATGTAAATTAAATTGTTAGGTGCAGTTGTGAAGAACCTTGCTCATAGGCCCTAATCACACGAGAACAATTTTTAGTCGCACAATTTTTATTATTTTCAAATCACACGGAATGAATATTAGTTTCACATGAAATATATACGTATACACAGCTTTGTATGTATTGGCGTTTTTGCATTAATTTGATTTTTGGCTGATTTTTTAAAATGTGCATGTATTACTTTTGTGCTGGTGACGCGGGGTTGTAACTTTACGCCACGAAAAAAACCATTCTCTTCAGCTCTCTTGCCTATAAACAATCATTTTACGCCAGCACAATTGTTCTCGTGTGATTAGAGCCATTGAGTCATGCTCTTGTTTAAGAGATTTTATTGCTTGAACATCTTATCACATACTTTTTTGAAGCTATATCCTCTGTGAAGAACAGAGGACCAATGATTGTATCAAAAGGTCTTAACTTTAATAACAAATTCATTCCCTCGCGAAGTATTTTTTATAGTCAGGTTAGGGTTTGTAGTCACACTACGCAACCTCCAATTTTTTGGAGTAATTTACGCACCCTGGTACAAAATTTCAGGTACTTTTCGCGCACAACCGATTCTAATAAAAATAATAGAATTGTTCATTGATCATGCAAATACATCAAATCAATAAATTCTGTGGCATAATCTTTTCAATTGCAAACCAAATGTTGTACATTTTATTGTCAGTTACAAATATGTAGATGACGGTGAATGATACAATCGCTTTATATTTTCAATTATGGAGAGAACAAGAACATGTAAATTCATAAAGCGAAAGTTATTATAGCAGATGTTTTTTTAAATTATATTTTTCATGAATAATTAAAATAAAAACTTAATAAAATACGTGACAGAAATCATTCATTCATTTTAAATTATTTTTTTTTTAATATTTGTATAATAAATCCATAATAAAATTGCATATGTTAATTAAAAATTATATTTGGAACATTTGGCAAAATTTTATATGTTTTCGAATTAAATTAAAAGTTCTTAGAAATATTTAATTTAAATTTTTTATTTAATGAAGATTTATTGATTTTTTGGCTCACGAACCCAAAATGAATAGGCCACAAATATTAAATACTGTAGCCGGTAATACTAGTATGATATACCCGTATGTATGCGTTGCCAAACTTTTCTATGGTGTTCCTAAAAGGGCAATCTAAAAGGCCTAATTAGTGCATGCTCTCTGCCAACTCTTCTGTATGTATGATAAAGGGTTTTCAAAATCAAGTTTACGTTTCAATAGTATTTGATTTTTACAGATTTCTGTTAGAGAGTGTATAACATTTAACATAAAATTATCGATATAGTGCCAGAAATCTTTTATGTTATCGAATGTCATTGAAATTATCAATAAAACCATTGCCAGTTACCAGTTACCCTTCAAAATAAATCTTCTTAAACAAGTTAAATTTCAAACTAAAATGTCTGTTTAACTTGCTGTTGTAAAACAAACGCCAAACCTGAAATACCTTGTTTGTATTATATGTACACACAGTCACTAAAGTATACATACGGTTAAAAAATTTCAGAAATTTTTTAACTAATCCGTTTTCATTGAAAATCTTTATAGTTTCCTTGATGTTAAGACGGTCTTTTGCATTGGTTCACACATTTTTGAAATTGAACTGAATTGTGGCCCTGCACAGGCCAACAAAAGTATGCATCCGATTTACAAATTTCCCAAATTTCTGAACCAATGCAAAAGACCGTCTTAAATCGAAGAAAGATGTCAGACAATTACAAAGATTTTCAACGAAAACGGATTAGTTAAAAAATTTCTGAAATTTGTTATCCGTATGTATACTTTTGTGGCTGAGTGTATGTGTATATTTATTTGTATGAATTGTTTATATGCATTATTGATCTTTGTTTTTCAATTAAATTATTCAATTTAAATTTGTAATAATTGTTTTTGTTATTATTATCGTTGCACACTTGTTGTTCTTGCCTTTATATGTATGTATGCTTGCACCATATGAGATTGACTGGCATGCTGGATGGCTGGTTCAATGACTACATGTCTAGGGTAGAATATTTTTCTGTGGAATATTTCGACGTACGAGTAGCATCCACTTGTAGACTGTGAAAAGACGTGCGACTCACTACATCAGGAACTCGTTGGCAGTTGGCAGAACGATAAAATGTAGGAGACTTACAACACTCAATTCAATATCTGGTGTACGTCCGGATTGTTCAATACCACTATTGCTGTTAACTGAAGATAGGCCCTCCAAAATTAGGCTACAACATGTGTACATCATCATGATATAAATTGTATTTCAAATAATATTTCTTTACATTTCCTTAAAATAGTCGCCCACTTTTGCCACTAACTATACTGTAGATATGTAGAAAATATTTAAACATTTTCACATTATTAAACATTTTCAGCCTTTTTTTTGCAATTAAAATATTAAAAATTTAATGAAACTCACACTTGACGGCATTACCATTAAAATTTTAATACAAAAAAAAGGATAAACATGGTCCGGCAATTAGTGACGAAAACTTTTATTGTAAAATCCATTTACGAAATAATGATAGGGCCCACTAGTTATTTGAAAACAATAAGAGATTTTTGGAAGACAAAAAGAAATTTTTAAGTGCCTACTTTGTAGAGTGTTGTAAATGAGTGACATAATCTATAATGGAGTTATTTTCAATATTTCTAACCCCTTTTCATTATTTTAATTAATTTCAAACATTTTGAACCTAAGTTTCTAGCCTTCTATACTGCCGTGGATCGCTTTGCCACAAACAAATTTTTAAGAATGTACGAGGAGTGTGCTATATTAAGAATATTTTTGTCATACTCGTTCCGAAAAATATTCACATTTTAGACCCTCATTTACCAAAGAAATTTATCTAAAATTTGAAATAAAATATATAATTTCGGAATATAAAAATTTGAAGCTGTGCTAGGTTAAGTTTTGAAAGTGATGCAATGTTTGATGGGTGGCGAATTTGTCCCTGAATATTTCTCAATTAACCCAAACAGCCAGGCTGAGATTAAGTCCTTAATACACGTAATTTTAACGTATGTTTTTGTCCATAAATGCTAAAGATTTCAGAGGAAAATTTCAGACCATTTCCGAGGTATCTCTTATATGCGTTCCGGTATATAGGAATATAGGTGTGTATATTGGCTGCATAGAGAATACTGTCATCAAATGCTATGAATTATATACATACATCGCTTCAGCGCATTGTATGCTCACCAGTAGAGAGCAAACATTTTAAATCAAATCAAGTCTGTATTTTTTCTTACCCTTATATCTTATCAGAAGTCGCCGTAGTCTAGCAGGTAGTGTGTTGGCTTATTAGACGTAAAGCCCGGGTTCGTATCCCAGGTCAGACATCAAAACGAAATATGAAAAAAAAAAATATTTCTTCGGCGACTTCCTCTCAGCAGATTTCTAGCAAAAACTCTGAGAGTAAATAAGCCTGCCATGAAAAAGTTTCTCAAAAATCTGTCGTTCGGAGTCGACGTTAATCTGTAGGTTCCGCCACTCACGTATAAAATTAACGCACACAACATGTGTGGTGTGAGAAGCTAGGCCGTAATCCTGACTGAAGGGTTGTAATGGCCAATTATGTATGTATGTATATAGGAATATTATTAGCAATTGCACTGCTAATAAGCTGGTCAGTGTTGGTACAGAGTGTGGTCCTCTATCTTACCTCTCCTAGATTAACTCTACTTTGAAGAGAAGAAATTGTTTGTATGTGCCACACAATTTTCCTAGATGACAGTATCTAGCAAATGTAATAGAGAAAGCGATTTTATAATGTTAAATTGGATTCGGTAGCAAGTTATTAATCCAACAATGGAAAGTATTTCTGGTTAAATGCGGATTTTTCAATTATATTGGCATACTATTTACTATTCAACTTAATATATCGCAGGACCATTCCTTAAAAAATGTAACTAGAAAGGAGAGGGAAAAAGTCAATGTATTTCAAAACAAATCAAAATTAATACATTGCCCGGAATACTTGCTTTGAAAAAGTGAACAAATAGAGTGGGTTGATGATATTCTAAACAGAAGTTTACTTTAAGTCCACTTAATATTTACCACACATCTATACACCACACAAAGAAAGAATCGCTAGAAATTATTAAAAATCCCCTGAATTTTCCATCAAATTTTTTATTTGAGCAAATCAAACAGCTTCAACTCTTATTACTTTACTTTACCTTCTTTTCACTTTTTAGCTTTAAGTTCTGTTCTCTGTTCTCTGTTTTTTTTTTTTTTTTTTTTTATTAAATTTATTTAAATTGTAATCCAATATTTTACCAACATTTTATTTTTGAGCTTAAAATCATGTCAACTTATTTAGCATAACCAGAATAGGTTTTGTTTTTCGTTTTCATTTTTTTATTTAACTGGCACGAAATACAGTCGTATAGAAATAATTTTTTTTATTTTTTTTTTAATTTTATTTTACTTTTTGTAATACGAGAAAGACAAAAAGCAGAATATTTCCATATTGAGTGTCAAAAGTCGATTATGTGATCTGGGTGGGGCGTATGAACACACTAAAAAAATATTTAAAAAAGAAAAACTCAAACAAATTTTGAAAAAAAGGTGGAATAAAATTGGAATAAATTAAATTAAATTGAAATTACACATCGAAATACAATTCAATTCGAAACTCTATCGATTATTTAAATTTTATTGAATTACATTCCATGGTAGTGTAACAATAACAGTGGCAATCAATAGTGAAGTTCGAAAGGTTTCGCAATCATACATATTACGATTATTCTTCTTGCAATTGTTATTGATTATGCTTCTATGACAAAATGAAAAAATTTAACAAATAAAATTTATAAAAACGAATGAATTACAAATGCATTGTTAAATATTAGGAAATTTTATATGCACAGGTGCGGATATGGTCGATAACTTAAAAGCAAAACTGATAATAAAAATAGAAACTATTTTTGTTGTAATTTATTATCGGGGACATTTCTAAACAGCTTTCGTTACGATCGGGAGTTACTTGGGACGTGTAATAAAGGCGACGAAGCAAATTATTTTTCTCAAATAAGCAAAAAAGGCACATATGAAAAATACATGTCATCGTCCAGAAAATGCAAGCCATCGACCAAAAACCTGGAAGTCATTTTCCATAAAAATGCAGGTTAACGTCCAAAAAATCAAGTCAACGTCCAAAAAATGCAAGTCATGAACTAAAAAAACATACTCATCGACAAAAATGCAAGTCATCGTTCAAAAAAATGCAAGTTATGAACAAAAAAATGCAACTCATCGACAAAAAGTGCAAGTAATCGGCCAGAAAAATGCCAGTCATCGCCCAAAATAATGCAAGTCTGCGACCAAAATAAGCAAGTCACCGAGTAATAAAATGCAACTCATCGACCGAAAAATGCAAAACATCGACCAAAAAGTGCCAGAGATCGACCAAAAAGTGCCAGTCATCGACCAAAAACTGCAAGTCATTGGCCAAAAAAGAAGTCAACGGCCAAAAACGGCAAGTTATCGAACAAAAAATAAAAGTCATCTGCCAAATATTCAAGTCATCGATCTAATAATGAATGTCATCTACCTAAGAAATGCAACTTGCGAAAAATACATTTTGTTGTATATATAAATACATATAAATACACATTAACTCAATGAGAATTATTAAAATCTTGAAGTTCATTTCCTCTCAATTTCATTGTTGCTCATTTATATATATATCTCCGATCCCAAGTAATGCCCGACCATAAGGAAACCTGTTTTGGAATCCTCGGCGCCATGCCTATCAAGCCCAGTAGGTTCATTTCCCCCATTTTTTATCTGATATATATGATTTAGAGCATTTCATTTGAAGAAAACAATTGGCTTCGTAGGCTAGAACTCTCTCAAGAGTTACCCTCAAAAATTTAATAACAGCACTTAAAGACAGTTTGCAAAGATATCAGACATTAAAATAATGAAAGTTTGAAAGAAATCCATAGAGTTAGTAGCGATACCTTGCAACTACACTTTGCTTCTTAAGTGGACAACAAGGCAGAAAACGATAAAAAAAAAATTGAATATTTTCATAAATTATTTACAGTGTAAAATATGTAAACAAATATTTGTTTAAGATTTTACTTTTTTATTTCTGTTTTGTTTGCCTTCAGCATTCATTCATTCATTCAGTCAACTTCTGTTACACTTTCCTTATGGCAAACTTCTGCCTGTGCTTCTCTGTCACAAGTCCATATGTCAACCTACTCTCTAGCACTGTGCGTATAACTGTGTTTTATCTGTTTTATTTTCTTATTACAATATTTTCTATTTGTTAGTTTTTTTTTAGCATTCATGACATTCATTTGCCCAACGTATGTATAGACAGTCAAATAGGCAGACTTGTGATTGACAGTCTTTTTAAAATTCTGTGTGATTTGCATGCTACATCCTTATCAGATTCATTATTGTCATCATCATCATTGTCATGGAATATCTCTTGAAAGTCAATTTTATTATTTGCAGCAGACATTAGGAAACATCATTATTGCTGTTTTGCTGTTGTGGTAACAAATGTAATATGAATGTATTGTATCCATAGCACTTGTGCAATATGTATGTATGTAAACAATTGTAAATATATAATACATATATGTACATATATAACAATAAGATGCTATTGATATTTACTCGATAACATCTTTTGGTTTTGTTTTTTAAGTGCGTTGTTTCGTTTGGTTTTTCCATGTTTCCATTTAGAGACTCAACACGTTTGTTGTTACAGCTAATGACGTTGTTAAGCATTAGCATCATCATCAGTGACATTGTCATTTCTTCTGTAACGCCATTCGTCGGCATGTGACACAAAAAGAAATTGCAACGAAGCTCATTACGCTGTTGCTTTTTTGTCATGTAGAGCTCATATTTTTATTTTATTATTTGAACGTGAAGCTGGAAAATCGATTATTTGGGTTTGCGAATGTAAAACGAAAGTGCTCTCGTCACAGTAACGCTTTAACAGCAATGGGGAAAATATTAATGACATTGTGTTAATTATTATTATTCTTATGGTGTTCGTAAATCGTATTTGAAGAATATATTTCGATTCCCCATATGTTTTAGTACTAGTTACACTCTACTTCACGACTCCTAAAAAGAATGGGAATGTACAATCGCATTTTGAAAGAATATTTTTGACGTCTGGTTTTGTACTGCGATCAATGATTCATGAAGAGAATTATCGCAAATAATACGTTTCTGAGCCGATACAAAATGAACAGAATGTGTAAATTAGGTGTACAGCTTACGGCGGAATGTAAAACTAGGTGTGTATATTGGCTGAATAGAGAATACAGTCATCACATGTTACGAATTACATATATGCATACATCGCTTTAGCGCATTGTAGACGTAGTAGACATTAAACATTTTAAATCAAAGCAAGTCTGTATTTTTTTCCCATCATTATCTCGCATCAGAAGTCGCCGTAGTCTAGTCTCTGAGAACAAATAAAATTGCAGTGAAAAGTTTCTCAAATAAAAATCTATCGTTCGGAGTCGACTTTAAACTGTAGGTCCCACCACTCATGTATAAAATTAACACACACAACATAAGTGGTGTGAGAAACTAGGTCCATAGTCCTGACTGAAAGGTTGTAATGACCAATTATGTATGTATGTATGTATGTATCTAGTAAATTAAATGAATAACGTCTGATTGAAAATCATTCGTAAAATATTGAGATACCACGCCATCAAAACTAATACAATGACATAAAGAGTGTTCCGTCGTTTCGATATCTCCTTTAATTGGCCTGTGTACTCTACAGGCCTTCTCTTAAAGGCCCTATATTGGACCTCCTTATTTTCAGACAAATTTTTTTTCTACGTATTTGGGTCTTTCTAGAGTTTTTTTAAAAGACCTTTATTTGGCATAGCAAAAGAAATATGGCAGAAGACTGATAAAAAGAATGATAAAAACTCAGCTTTTTTTGGGAGCAAGATATCTTCAAAGCTCAAAAAAGAATTGTTAAAGGACCTAAGCAGAGTAAAAGGTTATTGCTCTATAAATAATGCAGTTATTCTCTAAGGATCACTGGGCATTCCAAACACATTGGAGAAAAGGTACATGTACTGAAGTTGTTGAAGAAGCTGCTGAGAGATATGTATGTATGGAATATTCTATCATATTCAAAGGATTTATTATTTCCATATCTAATTTAACTGGTCATTACAACCTTTTAGTCAGGATTACGACCTAGTTTCCCGTGCTGTTTGAAGTTTGAAGTCAACTCCGAACGAAAGCTTCTCAATTTAAATTACTATTATATCGAGCCATAACCGCAAAAAAAGCTTAAGCGACATATTTTTCATATATCGTTTTTTGTAATAAATAAATTCATTACCCTCATTTGCATCATCTATAAAAATTTCAGAGTCACACTGTGCACCGTTATGAATTCATAACAAAAAAAAATTTTAACTTAAGTGCACTTTGAAAATTTGTTTGTTTTTTGTGACAGCGACTTGTCTCTTAAGATAAAATTTTCTTCTTAAAAAATTTGAAAAATATATTGTTTTTAAAAATTATAATATAATAATACGTTTGAAGTATTATTTTAATATTCGTATGTAAATATCTAAAAAATTTATAAAATTTGACAGAGGTGAATAAGGAAGTGTTAAAGTTTTGTTAAAGTTTTGTGTTAAAAAATTTTTTTTCTAGAAGTTTAATAAGCGCTCCCTAGTTCCATACAGCGATTCAGACACATCTTCTGATGAAGAAGAAACCTGTGTTGCACAGAGACGATTTAAAAGGCAACGAAAATTACCTTTACGGCTGAAAACTAAAAGTTCGCAACACAAGTGTTCTGTTCAATCCGTGTAAGAACAATGAAAAATTTCGTTGAACAATTTACGTTCTGCTATATTTGAAAAAGATAACTCGAACATAGGTCTTAAATATGGTTATTTTGAAAATTCGGAAATAAAATATTTTGATATAAACTCGATTTTACGATTTAGACGACACTCTGAAATACTAGCCAAGGGACCTGCAGAATTATATAAAAGTCCATTGAAAATTTCCTCTACAAAGTACAGAGATTTAAAAACACTCTGTGACAACAAAATCATACCTGAAAGATTTCACCACGAATTTTTAAATTTACAACATGATCATACCATAGAAGACCTAATGCCTGAAACCGATCAAGAAGACAATTCCCTTTAGATATAAAAAATAAATAATTGTTTTTTTTTTTGAAAATGTTAAGTTTTGCAATGACTTTTTTATTATTTTCTTGTAACCACGTGCAGTGTTCATAATGATATATAAAACATTTTTATTTCTCGTTGTTAATAAAAAAAGTTTAAATTAAACTATTTGCATGGTTTTATTTTATATATTGTAACCTTTAAAGGAAAAGTCCTAACTCTTTTTTTTTTGTAAGCCCCAAAAAATCTCTACTACTCGAGTTAGGGCCTTTCTATATTAATGCAACGACATGTATGTATGTATACGTAACAAAGAAGAAATTCGAGTCCTTTAACACCTATTTCCCATATTACGATAATAATTCTTACTGTTAGACATTCTCTGCATTAATTACAAAAATATTTAATTTCTAATACAAATATAAAGCCTTTTATATATAAAAACATAGATTTATGTATAAAATGTTATAATAATGACCTAAAAAGAATTATATTAAAAAAATATAATTTAGTAAATGAAAAAAAACCTCCGTCATAAGAATATTTTATCTTAACCGACAAAGTTTTTTCCCAGTAGTTAATCAGAATGACAGCAAAAATAGCTTAAGCGCCAAAAATTGCTATTATTATACTTATATGCGAAAGCAATTGCTTTCATTTTATGCATTGGAGCAAAATGTGCCTTCATACACAATTTTGTTGCTCTAAATTGATTTGAACAAGAAATAAATAATAAAAACCTTCCCCTGTAAAATTTCGTTTTTGTCGCTTGAGCTTTTTTTGCGGTTATGGCTCGATATTACGCTCAGAGTTTTTGTCAGAAAACTGCTGAGGGGAAGTCATCGAAAGAAATATTATTTCATATTTCACTTTGTTGCAGATATCTAATCTGGGGTTTGAAACGAGACCTAACGTATAATACCAACACACTACCTACTAGACCACGACAAACTATGTATGTATTTCCATACATGTAGAGTTTTATCACCTATACAACTGTATCCAAGCTATCTTATCAAGGGAAATGAAATACTCTTCCGAAAACAAAGATGGAAAACATAGTCCGTGGACCTATACTCTGTTCATTATGTGGATAAATGGAAAAATAGAAGTTAGGAATTTGTCAATTGATATAGTGAAGGATAATAATACGGATGCATTATACGCTTTCGTAAATCATGAAGATTTGTTTATGGCAAATGCATCAATGCAAAATATTAAGCGATGGAATTGCGAATTGTACAACTAAAGAGCCTTCGGTGGCCCTCCAAATAATTCAATCAAAAAGTTCTTTGACCTATAACATTCCAGGGAGACTGACGTCAACAAAAAAATATCATAGTAATGTTAAGCACCTACCTCGTCTACAGAAATAGTAGGCAACGTTTCTCACCACCCAATACAACAACTTATTTGAAAGAGAGCGTAATTCCTAAATAGCAGCACATTGCTACCTTATCACCCTATGACCAGATTGATAAATGCAACTAGAACAAGACAAATAATTAACTTTAAAGAAGAGAGAAATGCTTTGAGGTATAGGAACATAGAGCTCAGCAAAGCAACAGAAATGACAATAAAAAATTCCACGAAATATAATAAGTCACGTAATTAGAGATTTCTCTGAATTATGAACCAAAATTCCAGCATGATCTAATTCATAATTTTCTTTTTTTTTTGATATTTTGGTTTTAACTTTGGTTTTGTTTAAAAACAAAAAAAAAATCATTTTTTTTCTTTAAATTTGAATTAATTAAAAATTTAATTTCAATGTAAAATGACTCATACATCAATGCTTATACATGTACGTATTCACGTACATACATACATACATATATGAGTATATATTTCAATATTGTGTTAGCCTTGTAAGGATGGGTTGTGAAACAAAGAAAATATCGTGTTTAAAAATTCAATTAACGTTCCGAACTGACAATTTCTAGTGACATTTGTCACCAGCCAAAAGATGTCACTTTTATCAATGGAAGCGGAAAAACAAACAAAAACATTTTGAAAAATTCCATTAAATTACAATTGTTTTGTCTATTGTGGCAGTAATGATGTTTGCAACAATAGCTGCAAACTGTGTATCATTAGTTAGATTGACAATGCCATGGGGAAAGTTTGTTTTAATTTTGCCATTTTTTAAATGTTAATAGTTGCTAGAAAATTTAAATTAAATTCTTTAAATTTATTTTTCTAGAATATAAACATGATACCTATGTATGTATGTATGTATGTATACTCGTATCTACTTTCATGTATTATTTCCAGTGTATTTGTTTTAAAACATATTAAATTTGTATCTTTTTTTTGTCGTTTTTTTTTCTATTTGGACAACTCGGGTGTATTCAAGTGAATTTTCTGTTCTGTTTCTTTTTCAATTTTTTAATACTTCAGAGAGTAGAAAGAAAAATTGAAAATAAAATTGATGACAACCAACATTTTGATGAATGATGAATTCAGTTCAACTGAATGTAGGAAAGCAGACACTGCGACGTCTACCAAATTCAGCATAAAATTTCTTCTTAATAAAAAAACAAAAAAAATATAATTTATAAGAAAAAACAACAACAGCAACAACAACAAAATATACCATATACATACATATAAAATATTGTACATTGTTTTTGTAATCAGGTTAGCATAGCCATGGCCATCAATCATTCAATTGCTACCGTTTAAGTGATTTTTCTATTTTTTGTTGTTTTGGATTGTTTTCTCCGTGATTTATAAAAAAAACAAAGAAATTTAATGAAAACTCTGCTTAAATTATTTATTTTATTACAAAAAGAAAAAATGGTTTCCGGCAAAGTTAACCTTTTTTAATATGAAGTATTAAAATAAATTTTGTAAGATTTAGAAAAACTTTTTTGTAATAGAACAACATACATACATATGTACATAATTGGTCATTAGAACCCTTCAGTCAGAATTACGACATAATTTCTCACACCACTTACGTTGTGTGTGTTAATTTTATACATGAGTAGCGGGACCTACAATATAAATTCGACTCCTAACGCCAGAAACTTTCATGGCAATTTTATTTTATTCTCTGAATTTTTACCAGAAATCTGTTGAGAGGAAGTCGCCGCAGAAATATTTTTTAACACTTCGTTTTGTTGGTGATGTCTGACCTGGGGTTTGAACCGAGGCCTCATGTCTAATAAACCAACACCCAACCTACTAGACCACGGCGACTACAACGGTTTTCATTAAACAAAGTATCAAACTAGCTGTAAAGGAGCGTGATTCTATTAAAAATTCAGAAAAAATAATTAAATTAAAAAAATTTTAATATAAAAACGATAAATTTTGTCCATAATGTACCCAATACAACAACACACATGTCAATTTATTTTTTTAAATTTTTTTTTCTTTGCTCAAACTTGTTTCAAAATCCACCTCAGTAATAGCAAGTATTTGCCGAAAGTTATTCCTACTTGGGAAACGAAAAGGCGGCGCCCCCACAACAATAATTTTTTAAATTAGAAAAAGCAGCTTGGAATTCAAGAAACCGTGGGTGGAGCAACATACCTGGTTGCCGTATTTCAAAAGTGCTGTGTAGAGCAATGCATAGCGAGAGAATCACCAGGAAACTGCTTGAGTTCGACAAGAGAGGGATTGCATTCTAACAGGAATTCTAACTGAACATTGCGCTGTTGATAATTTCGCTGATAGACTCGGCCTGCCCCAACAAGATTATTGCAGAAACTGCCATTATATGGGGGAAACGGAATCGGTACAACACCCTGCCCTGCATTACAAAACAAATTTTATCGGTTTTTGGGTGACAGAACGTTTTAAAACATGGGCATGGTGGCGAAAGTGCCAGTTACTTCTGGAGCTCGGGGTGGTTCAAACCCACCGCTAATGGATCATGACAAGAGGGCTTACCTTACACAATGGACCATAAGGACCAACGAGTTAGCTTGTCTATAAACGGCAAGCTACCCGCTAACTTAATCTGACAGAAAACTACTGAGAGTTTTTAATATCGCATGGTGAGTTTCCGACAGTATTTAGTATAGAAAAGAGTGGGTACAAATCATTGATTTTATCTTTCGTAAAGGCGAATTCTAAAACAGCGGCACTGCTATTTGCATTTGAAAGAAACATTCTTCGTTAATGGTCTGTAACGCATTGAGTCAGACTTGTATGCAGCAGCGGGTAATGAAAAATTCATTTAAATTTCGATTAAATCTGGTGAATGGGAACAAATAATTTAGTTGATAACGTATGCAACCCATTGGTATGAATTTACAGAAATTTTGCGTCACATTCTTCAGAGAAAATACGGATTAGAATACGAAAAATATAAATACCTGGCATTTATTCTACAACAGACTGCAATTTAAAGCTATTTGTAGGCACAAATCAATGGAATCGAAAATGAATTCTGTTGAAAATTTTTTCATTAATTTAATTCTAAAACTTGACGTGCATCCGCCTTAATGACTGTACCAGATTAGTGTGAAAATCCAATCATAAATGTCCCTGACTGCGGTGATTATGAGTCTTAATGTGTTATTCAATTAAATATTTTAAAAACGTAATTCAAACAAAATTCTCTGAATTTTTACGGAAGAGAATATTTTCTAAACAAAACAATAAGTGTAGAAACCTTAACACAATATGTCAATAACCTACGCTGCGGCACAAATTCCCATAACGCAAGCCGGTAAATATTTATTTTATCATTTAGTACTTTAGTAATTATAATAACAGACTACTGTGATTACCCTAAATAATAAGCGTATGATATAGAAAGTAATGGGGAAGCAGGGAAATAAATAATAAAACGATAAAAAAAAACTGGTCAAAACTTCTTGACAAAAAAAAAAAAAATATAAAAAAATAACATGCGTTGTTGACAAGGTCGTTTTAGCCACAACTCACTTAGCTTGTAGACTCAACTAGTTTTTTTTCTCTTAAAAAATTATTTGTTTTAGAATTTTTGTGTTTTAATACTCAACGAGAATATTTGTAGCAGAATTTTACGAATATTTTTTAAAATATTTTTTTTAATTTTCTTGTGTTTATTGTTGTTGTGTTTTCATAGTATTTTAAATATATTTGTCCTAGTCTTTAATTTATTCAAAATAAGTTGAAAGACCTTTTGCTGTTTTGTTGCGTTATTGAAGTTCTTATTTTTTTTTGCTATCAAGCATTAGCTATTGTATGTATCTTCGTACTTTATTTGTGGGAGACTATAAATTTTCAACAGCATTTTTAGAAATATGACAGCATCTTTGATGAACATGAAACAGCAACAGAAGAGTCAAAAAAAAAGCAAACGAAAAACAAGAAAGATTTTTAAATGTTAAAATTCCAGTTCTTTTGTTAATTAAGTAACCCCATTTAATATACAGTTTTTATTCAAAATAAAATAAAGAAACGAAAATAAAATAGAATTTGCCTTTTAAAAATAGAAAAAAGAAGGAAATTTTTTCAAACAAATTGAAAAAAAAATTCATTTAAATTTTTAAAATTCAAATTCAAATATTTTCATATACTAAATTTAATTCAATGTGTGTCGTTCTGCAGCAAAAGGTTATTTGACATTTTAACAGTGGAATTAATAGTAGAGCCCCACCACGCCGATGTCTAGTAGATAGTGTGTTGGCTTATTGGACGTGTGCGGCTTTAGTTCAAACCTCGGCAACTTTGTTTCAGTAGATTTCTGACAAAAACTCTGAGAGTAAATAAAAATTTTCTTGAAAAGTATCTCAAAAAAAATATGTCGTTCGAAGACGACTTTCAACTGTCGGTCCCACCACTTATGAATAAAATTAACGTACAAAACATAAGTGGTGTGAAAAACTAGGTTGTAATCCAGACTGAAGAATTGTACTGAAAAATTATGTATGTATGTAGTAGAGCTCCACCAAAGCTGAAATACGGTGCTAGTTTATCATTGGTAAGAATTCGCCGTAGTCTAGTAGGTAGTGTGTTGGCTTATTAGACGCAAAAGCCTGGGTTCGAGCCCCAGGCTAGGTATCAAAGACAAAATACAAAAAGTATTTTTTCGGCGACTTCCTCTCAGTAGATTTCTGGCAAAAACTCTGAGAGTAAATAAAAATTGCCATGAAAAGTTTCTCAATAAATAAAAATCTGTCGTTCGGAGTCGACTTTAAACTGTAGGTCCCACCACTCATGTATAAAATTAACACACACAACATAAGTGGTGTGAGAAACTGGGACGTTGTACAATGGGTCAATTCGATCTCCGGGTACTGACTTGTCTTAAATGACGAAGTACACGTCCTCTAACCTAACCTAACCTAACCTTATCATTGGAAATAAGCCTTCCAAAGCGAATACAACATTGTAGGCCTATGTACAGATTTTAATTAATTTTTAAAAAATAATTCTCGCATCATCTAAAAATATATTTTTGAAACGAATGCTTTTAAGGCTTATAAACTTTTCTACGTGATTGTAATTCTACATTTTTTTTGGCCTGGAGTGATCAGCCGTTGTACCCATTTACTATTATTTATTACTCAATTTTACATGTTTTCTTTGTTGTTGTGTTATTTGAAATAGTTTCCTCTATAATGTCTTGGGACGAGATCTGTCAAAAAGCTAGTAACAAGTAAGAGGGTTAAGAAAGGAGCAACTGGATGGGAACCTTTTAGTGTGACGAACAAAGTTTTGATGCAAATTGTTGACATGAATCTATCGCAAGCCTAACGAAACAATAGGCTGGGCTGTGCGCCATCAAAATTTGTGGTTTAATTCAAATGGGCATTCATTAACTGTCATATTCAAGTCAGTTGAATATAATACTTTTATAATTGACTTAAAGAAAAATAGACATCTTGGACTAAGGAAAATAGTTCAACTAATGAACAATTTTTAGTCAGGAAGAAAAAATTTGGTAGTAAGTAACAGAGGAAATGAAGTTTTTTGAATTAGACCAGGTTACATGTCACGAGGCACGCAATTGAGAGACGAGTTTGGTAAGCAGTTAACCTCAGGTTTGAATTTGACATAGTCTAGTAGCAGTATGTTGGCTTCAAACCCCAGTTCAGACATCTACAACAAAACAAAATATGATAAAATATCTCTTGGCCGACTTCCTCTCAGCAGATTTCTGGCAAAAACACTGAAACTAAATAAAATTGCCATGAATAAGTTTCTCAAAAATCCGCCAATCATCTATAAATTAACACACACAACATAAGTAATGTGAGAAGCTAGGTCGTCATCCTAACTGAAGGGTTGTAATGACCAATTAAGCAATTGTTTATCCGCCAAGATCAAGCGATTTGACTAGCAATAGGCTGATTTTTGTGATATCTTTCATGTATAGATACAAGTCGGCTTCAATTTCAAACGTAGAAGTATGCCAAAATTGCCGATAAATCTAAGAACCGAGGCATTCGTTCATTCCCCAAAATCGAATTAACGTACGTATGTATGGATATCCATAGAAATATTTCTTTTGCTCATCTCTCAAATAGAAAAAAATTTTTTTAAATCAATTAAAAAAAGGAAATTTTAAATCATTTTGCAACCGTCTGTCAATTTGCCATTTGCACTTCAAGGATTTATTTGAGTTGCGTAAATATTTAAAACAAATTGCGTTTGGAATTTATGCGTTCATTGTTGCCACATGCAACTCATCTCAACTCAACTCATTCCAATTCAATTCAATTTGTTTAAACATGAAAAATTTATAAATATTTACATTTATTGTGAGGAAAACAGAACAAAAAAATTAAATGAAATTAAAAAATTATTTGCAGTCTAATTTTTTTTGGTTTTAAACAATAAATGATGCTCTATGAACAAAAGATGTGTGTGCACACGTATAAACAAAATTTATTTCGTTTTTTTTGTTGTTTATGAGATATTTCTGGCAGCTCAAGTGGATAGTGATGACAACAGAAGTGACAGTGAAGAATGAAAATACATATTGAAGTGAAGGGAAAGTTGAAAAAAAAATGGCAGTAAAATTTGAATGAAACATTTTTCTGAGGCTTACTCAATATTTCATTTTAAATTAAATACAAAGGCGTGGTAGAAAAACAGTCTCAGGGTTGTGATAACTTAATTGTATACATCTGACACGTAGTTTAATGTAAATTTATAAAAAAAAAAAAAATATTGCCACTATTCTCCACTGGATGTTTAATTTTCTAGACCAGAAGTAATTTATGGGCGGTCCATTCCTATAACATGTTCTTGTGGAATGTAGTCAGATCCAGAGAGAAGTGAGTTTGAGAAATCAGTGCAACAACCAACCAAAAACCCAAAAAAATCATTTGAAATCAATATCTGGCTAGAAACAGTCATTTCGAACTAAAGTTTAACTTTTTCTGGAGACTATTATGTTTCGTTTTAACTTTTATAGAAAATGGCCGTGCATGCTGTATTCTAGTTGTGATCGCTAACCTTAAGTCAGGTTAACGGGTAGCATGCCGGTCGCAGGCAAGTTCACTCGGTGGCCATATTGCCCATTGTGTTACCCAGTACGGGGTAAGCCCGTTTGTCCTGATCCGTTAGTGATGGTTTTCAACCACCCCGAGCTATAGAAGAAACCGGTCAGTTTCCTTAGCGGCACGTGCGCCACTATGCTCAGATCTTCAAACGGTCTGTTAATGAACGGGGTCAATGAAGTCTGTTCTGAAGTGCAGAGTTGCAGAGAGAAACACTAGATTCTGTTTCCTCCACATCATGGCAGCTTCTGCAATAATCCTGGTGGTGCAGACCGAGCTTGCCAACGAAACTGCCAATAGCTCAGTGTCCCGAATTTCTGTTAGAATGCCTACTGTTTTCTTGTCGAAGGAAGGAATGAATCACAACAATGTATATTGATTGACCTTTCATGTTGTGCAGTAGTTCATCATTTTTGCACATTTTTTAATAGCATTTGATTACAACATTTATACTCGAAAGCATGACCGAAGACTTAAGGCCACATGCCTCTTCAACTTTCTCATAACCTCACACTCCATTTTGTGGTGGCTGTTGTTTATCTCAAGGGGAGCATAAGCCTGGATAAGTTAATTAAATGCAGTTATCTTTGAGGTTTGAGGAGTTTAACCAGTCACTAACACTAAAGTTCTTGCCCCAACTTCTTGGCATAGTCGCTAACGTATTATTTTAAACGATAACATGGTGATGGACAACTCATGCTTTTGAACACTGTGAGGAGTATGTAAGAAGAGTATGTGAGATCGTATGTTATCTAACTTAATAGATCACATTGATGCGCAAGCTTGTAAGGTATCTATAGATGAAGGGTCAAGTTAAATCTCCAAAGAATCATGCTATAGGGATCGAAAGGGATATGCATTGACACTGAAGCAGAGTTTTTTCTTACTCAACATATCGCGGCAGTTGTCTCCTTTGTATTAGAAAAAGTAGCATATTTGTTCAGTGACAGGCCACATCAATTCTTAGGGCTGTTTTGTTGCATTACTCTATGAGAAATGAACATAATTTATCGAAAGAGTTTATAAAGGCTGCAAAAGAAACAATTTTTTCTGAGATATACACAAGCAGACGAGCTCCTTATTATTACTGCATAATTTATATTTAAGAATTAGGGAGCAATGTGTACCCTTTGCTACGTTCCCCAAACTTGGTTTAGGTGTAGAAAAATTTTTACTCAGTGAAACTCTTTTGAAATCTTCCTCTATAAACGTGTATGGCGGTGTAAGATAATTTTGGCGTATTGAAGCGTATAATTACTTCCCATTTGCTATACAAAACTCAACAAATTGAGTTGATAAATGAAAAAACAAATGAATTGTGAAGCCTGTACCCCTGCAAGGTGTTTTGGGATGATATCAGCCATAATTTTTCATCTTAAAAAATTATGATAAGATTTCAAATTACCCAAAAAAAAAGTGATTTACGAAAGATAATATACAATTTGCAAAAATAATTAAATCAACACTGTAACATTTATATGCATATGTATGTACATTCGTTTTGTTTATATTAATGAAGGTCATGTTTGTATATTTTTTTCTCATTTTGTTTCTAAATTCCAAAAAAAATCTGTTTGTTTAGTAACACATTCATATTCATACATAAGTACATACTGAAATATTTAATTATTATAATTAAATATAAACAAAGACTTTAAAATTAATCTAAACTCAGCATGAAACGAACCACCTCTCGTTCAGTCAGAACAAATTAGTTTCATTTTATAGCATTTGTTACCTTCAAACAAACATTTATTTAAGCCAACACCTAAAGAATCTCATGATCATGTTCATAAAGTGCTTAATAATGCAATACAAGATATTGTACAATAAATGGTTTTATAATTACCATGGGGTACAATTAAGTTTACTTATGGCTAAGAAAATTAAAAAAAAAAATCCGATTTTTTACAATTAGCCAACGAATAAATAAAAAATGGCGGACGTATTCACGTAAAAGAATAACATTTTAATTGTTAAGAAAAATGTATTTTCCAATTAAAAACTATTCAATCGAAATCTTAATGAAAAGAACGAAATTATGCAACCGATATGGTCATTAGGGACACCCCTATACTCATATACATTTTTTGCACCAAGCAGTTTTATTTTATGTAAAGCCCATCATAAGGCGTTCATACTAAACCACTGCACTTTCAATTCAATTTCGGGAATTTAATATATTTTTCGCATATTAAAAAAAAAGAGATTTCGACATCACACCATATCGCATATTGCTTGTGGCCTAGTTTAACAAATACTAAAAGGCATATTGGAAAAGATCGTCACTCTTATGAGAAGTTCGAACAAAATAATGTGAACTTTAAATGAAAAGAAAATCAACCGGCAACTAGCATTGCAACCATAGACTATGGAATGCGGGAAGTACACAGTGAAACACCGCTTGGAATCCGCTTGTATTAGCAGAAAACCTAAATCTCATTGAAAAAGCTTAAAAAATCAAAACTTTAGTGCATAGACGGAAATGGGGCATTACGACCCTTTAGTCAGGATTACAACCTAGCTTTTTACACCACCCACGTTGTGTGTGTGTTAATTTTATCCATAAGCGGTGAGACCTACAGCTTAAAGTCGACTTCGAATGACAGATTTTTGAGAAACTTCATTGAAATTTTATTTACTCTAAGAAATCTGCTGAGAAGGCATTACTCGGAGAAATATTTTTTCATTTTGTTCGTTTCGTTTTGTCGAGCTGTTTGAGGTGGGATTTGAATCACGACCTCATGTCTAAGCCAACACACTGCATACTAGACTACAACGACTTCATTGATACAATTTTTTTGAATTCTATACACTCCACTAAGAGTACAGAATATCAAAGACGTAGCATTTTTTAACTGCCTTGGATGCAGGATGAAAGAGTACATTGGGTCTGCAGAGTCTGGTAATGCATTAATAAAGCTTCGTTGTTTCTTTAAAGTTCCCCGGTAACTGGGAAAATGAAGCTAGGATTCAACAATTCGGGTTTTCCACCACTACAGCACATACTCGAAAGGCGTTATTTTCAGGTAACAATAGATGACAGCCTCATTATCCTACGACCAATCATCTGCTTAGCTGGAACAATAAAAAAACGAACGAAACAGAAACAAGGAAGATTAACAACCAAATGGAACTTATGGCTACAACCTTAGGCACACGAAAAGAAACACGTTTTCTTATATGGGAAGACGCAGCAGCTAAACGGATAAGACGCAAATGCTTTGTGGAAGCCATATGCTCCCAAAAGGGGTAATGGAAAAATAATTTTGAGATTAAAACAGTTTTGTTATGCAATTGAAAGAATAAATTCTTTTTCAAACTGTGATCGTAAATTAAGCCCTTTGGAGAAATGATCAAGACGGCTTGACAAACAGCAATCGGTTCCATATTTAGGCATTCTCTATGTGGTATAAGTTTCAATATAAAAAATTGATTAGCCGTAGGTTTAACTTCAGATAGGGTTAACACTTATCAGTCAGTAAGTGTTAAAGTTTTTGTCATGAGAACTGGAATCAGCATATTTTAAAAAGTAAAAATTTTGATTAAAATTAAGGCTTGCATCATGTACATTATTATTACAGGCATAAATGTTAATTAAATTCAGAATATATAATTAACTTTAAAAGTTTTCTTTAAACTTGATAACTCCACCTTAAAGCCAAAGAATTCCAATAAGTCATGCCTGAAAGCATGAATCACACTTTCAATAATAATCGATCTTAACTTAATTGGTCATGGGCTGTTGAAAAGTTCATGTCTTAAGTAAAAACAATTCTCAGACAGATGTTTGAATTGCTCAACGAAAAAAATTAAATTTATTGTAATTAATTGTATACAGAAATAACAACAACAACAAAAAACTATTTAACGAATCAGGCATGATCACTTTTATACAATGGGTGCGGCGTTCATGACATTCAATATTGTATTGTTTTATAAGACTTTTTTGCCTTCTCTCCCAATATAATGATTATAGCAGAGTAAGAAATTATTTAAATTACAATAAATTTCCAGAAATAGAAACAAAAAAAATCAACTCAATTTAAATAATAATTATTATAACCCAAATTTAAAAATTTATTTTAAAAATAACCTTCATAAGCAAGATTTTGTTTTTTTTTTAACAGCAATTACTGAAATTTAAATTATTTTTTCAATAATTTTAAGAATTTTTTTGTTGTTGCTTTTTTTTTAATTACTTTTTGTTTTCTAAATTTAGATTTTTTTGTATAGAGTTGTCACCTTTTAGACAAATTGAAATACATATGTACATATGTAGGTAGGTAGAGCCTACCTATTAATCAACACCAGAGCCTGTATTGACAAAAACAATAACTTTTTTGTTCATCATGATTTATGAATCGTTTTTTATTCCTCTCTTTGTCATGCATTTCCCTTTTTTTAATTTTCAATTTAACTGTCTGTTGTTGTAATATTTTGTATGACAATTGTCATATAAACACTAACAACTACATTAACAACGAGACTTGTTTTGTTTTACGGAGAAGAGAATTCATTCAATTGGAAATTGAAATAATTTTTTCACCTTTTCAATGATTTTTTTTGTTTTTTTTTTTTGTTTTTTTGTAATGTGACAAATTTTTCACAAATGACTGACGTTAGGGTTGTTTGTATATGAGAAATACCTGTAATTACTGAATTTCTTCTTTTTTTGTTTTGTGTTGTTTGTTGAATTAGGTGGGCGAAAGAGCGTGAAGGTGAACTCATTTCCTATATTTTTAAATTTGTCATTGCTTTGTCATCAAATGATAAACAGACATTAAAAAAAGAAAAAAAAACATTGAAACCCTACTGTTTGACACCCAATTACCATATTTAGTACACGGTTTGGACGATGTCCAGTTGGGAGACATTAAGACTGAACCTGAATGGCTATGAATCAATAAATGGGTATGTCTGTAGGTTGCTGGTTTCAATTAACAACAAATTTATGAGACTGACGCATAATGTAAACGTTTGTAGCTGCAACTTGTACAAGAGACCTTGGGATAAATATTTTAATATCAGTTGGAAAATAAGACGAAGGATCAGAACTGGGTTTATTTGAGTTGCATCAAGCAGTATAAATGCTAGAGTCTTTCCAAGAAGACAAAAATCCACTTGGTGGAATCATGGGTACTGAACTATTGTTGGTATTTTCAAAAGAAAAATACTTCATAGAATAGATGGGGCCATCAGTATTGGGCGATGTGGGCTTTATGGCAGCAGAGATAAAATTAAACGTATTAAGTGACCTGGCCGAGTCCAGAAGGGGTGTAAAGACGCTTCAATGGAGAAACTGCTTGATTAACGGTGCAGAAGACCACCTGACCAGATTGAAAATGATGAAAAAGTTTATGTAAGGAATTGAAGAAGAATAATATGATTGGAATTCACTTCCGCTACAGGCTAAAAGACAAGTGTTTGTTATAAAGTAAGTGAGTGCTAGTCGCCGTAGTCTAACAGATAGTATGTTGGCTTATCAGATGTGGATTCAAACCCCAAGTCAGACATATCCAACAAAATGAAATATCAAAATCATTACAACCCTTCAGTCAGGATTACGACCTAGTTTCTCACACCGCTTATGTTGTGTGCGTTAATTTTATACATGCGTGGTGGGACCTACAATTTAAAGTCGACTCCGAACGACAGATTTTTTAGAAACTTTTCATGGCATTTTTATTTACTCCAGAGTTTTTGCCAGAAATCTGCTGAGAGGAAGCCACCGAAGAAATACTTTTTGTATTTTATTTTGATGTCTGGCCTGGGGCTCGAACCCTGGCTTTACGTCTAATAAGCCAACTACCTACTAGACTACGGCGACTTCTTTCTCAGCAAATTGCCAAGTACAATTTCCCAAAACAAAAAATCTGTCGTTCGGAGTTGACTTTAAAGTTTAAATTGTAGGTCGCGCCACTCATGTATAAAAATTAACACACACATAAGAAGTGGTATGAGAAGCTAGGACGTAATCCTAATACAATAATCCTGTATTATTATTGTATTATAAATTAATATTAACGCGGAAGGTTAAAATTTGAATAATAGCGATGGCTGGCGACGTGAAAAAAACTGTAACAAAAAAGGATATTTTATGCACGTGTGATATCCAACTTTTTAGTAGAAGTTAGGCAATTAAATAATTGCAATTAATTTATTAGAAAAGCAAAAGAAAGATTTGAAGAAGTCAGGCTTAGGACAGAATTCTTAAGCCAATCTATGCAGTGTACAACCACTGACATCAACCACAAACATCAATTAAAAACTGGAAATATTAGAGAAAACTTTTAATAACATTTAGGTTGAATATTTGAATGATTTTTTTTTCAAATCTTGTTTATACAAGGAATTCTGCTTCAAATTTGAAGCTATAAATAGAATATTCTTTACTTAAACAAGAAAAAAACGATATAATAGCAGCTACAGTAATTACTACTTTTAAATGGTAAACATTTTGATAAATTAGTTGAAGACACATGCATGCTAGAACCTATAATTTTGCAAAAGAAAGTTAACTTTCACATGATCGCTTGGACTCTTTTTATTTTATAGCATTTAAGCCAAGAAAGCTATTTTTGCTATCGTGCTCAAAATTATTTTCAATAATAGTTACGACGACAATTGTACACATGGAAACTAATTTTACGCTTACCAAATATGTTGATTTAAATTTAATTTCGATTTTAATTTGGATTTTTTTTAACTTCTCACTCTCATACAATGTACGAAAAAATAATAATTTTTCAAATAAATTGATGATGAAAATTATTGTGACAAATTTTGATAAATGAGTTTATCTAGATTCATTTATAAATGTATGCGTGTATATTCCTAACCTTGTTTATTTTTTAATTTATTATTCGATTAAGCTTTCAGCTGAGCGAGTACTATCATCAATTTCAAAAAAAAAAAAAAAATTCTCTTTTTGGATTTATTTTATTAGAGAAACAAAATGAATCGCCCGGTAGCTGTTTATGAATTAGTAAGAACAGTATAAATGCGCTTTTATTTTTTGCAAGTGTCAATATGAATGACAGATTTAATAATCAACTTTGACAAACACTGTCAGAAACACTAAAAAAATAAATTTTTTTAAATTAAAAACATTGAAAATAGAATTTAATGTGGAGGAAATTAAAAGGAAATGGTATTTTTTAATTAATATAAATTTTTGTCTTTATTATTTTTAACATTTACTTTGAAAAAGACAAATTCTAAGAAGTTTTTATGTTTAACGTTTTATACAATCAAGGACCTGAAGGCTTTACCTAGGAAATATTAATTATCCATCATGTGGTTTTGTTATAAATGTAATTGTTTTCTGTGGAAATTAAATTGCAGTTTCCTTTAAATACAAAACAATTTATATGTCCTTCCTAATTCAGCAGAAGAACAAAAAAAGAGAAAGAATTAACCCAAAAAAAATTACTGAAAAGTTATAGAAGAAGTTTGACAAATTATACAATGTTTGATTTGCCTCAGGTTCAAATGCAGGAGAATGACAGGAGAGTGATACATACAAACATACATAATGCATACATAATTAGTCATTAAAACCCTTAGTCAGGATAATAACCTCGTTTCTCACGCCACTTATGTTGTGTGTGTTTAAGGTTGTTCCAAAGTAGAATAAAATATGAAACCAAATTGAACTCTGTATTTGAAATGTAGTTTTGGGATAATATTCATTACAGAAATTATATTATATTAAATCCAAATTATATTAAGTCCATCTAACCCTGTAGTTTTAATTGTAAGGTTCACTGTAATCCGCAATTAAATGTATCACACCAAAACATTTGGGTTTGGCCTAGTGGCTAGTATGCTAAACTATTTGCGTGAGAATCATGGGTTGGATTTCAACCAGAAACTCTGAACTGTTTCTGTATTAGACCCTCCATTGTCTTCACAGAAGCCACCGTTGTCTAGTAGCTAGTGTGTTGGTTTATTAGACGCAAGGCCACGTTTCAAAACCCTAATCAGACATCTCGAACAGAACGAAATACGATAAAATATTTCTTAAGCAAAAAACACCATGAACAGTTTCTCAAGAAGCTGTCGTTCGGAGTAGACTTTAAACTGTTGGTCCCATTACTCATGTATAAAAATAACACACACAACATAAGTAATGTGAGAAACTAGCTCGTAATTCTAGCTGAAGGGTTGTAAATAACCGATTATTTATGTATATACATAGGTCTTAAGCCTAGCTGAAGTGCGTATGGTGTTCCTAGGTTCAAATACAGCAGAAGACAAAGAATTTTTCCTTAATGTTCAATTCCACTTATAAAAAATGCATCCAGGGGTTCCTGACCTTTTCATAGAGGACTACATCACCAAAAAATGGCATAAAGACGTTTCATATCTGTATTCTCGAGGACATATCAACTCCAATCCCTCAATCTATTTTATTCTATTCGCCTATAAAAAGAGATTTAATTAAAGCTCAGTGAACATTAATGAAAATTTATTATTTTTGATACGTTGGTTAGAAATAATAAAAATTTTCATTGTGGAGTCATACTGGTGAAGGTTAAATCGTTACTTAATTTTTACTGTCTATTAAACAATCAAATTGTGTTACAATTGTAGATTTAAAATGTTCCATTGAAGCCATATAACTCACATTTCTATAAATTCAAACAGTATGTTAAACAAAAAACAACAAAAAAATAAAAATACTTATTAATATTCAAAAATACTACTTTAATTAATGCAGGAGAACAATAAGAACAACAATATCCACAACTCTCAACCAGAATACTATTTATCTTGTTTAATTAATGATAAAAGAATAAAACAAAAACAACAAAAAAATAATAATAATAAAAAACCATCAGCACCAAAAGCAACAATGACAGCACCAACCAACAACACTAACAACTAAATGATTATAAATTTTATAATTTATAACAAAAAAATTAAAATAAAATTCAAATTAAAAAATAAAAATAAATCTTGTTTCTTGTGCGTCAAAAGAACAAGAATTTAATTATTTTTCTTTTATTCATTTTTTATATACATATGTATACTTTTCGTTAATGTTTTGTTTTGTATTTTCATAAGAAAAAAACTAGAATTTTTTTATACTTATATTTGTTTAATTTGAAACTATATCGCCACATAATAAATACTATTTAATTACAATAATAATAGGGGAGTATTAAGTCATTGCTATGATAAATTGTTTAAATTATAGATTTAGAGGGTATAACATAAGAGGCAAGAACATGTTTCTTTTAAAGTTTTTTTTTTAAATCAAAATGTTAAATTGGATTTAAATCGTATAATTATTCTACAAACGTAATAGAATTTCGAAATATGTTTATTTCTCAAGCAGGCATACATACATAAAAGGTCATTACAACCCATCAGTCACGATTACGACCTAGTTTCTCACACCACTTATGTTGTGTGTGTTAATTTTATACATGAGTGGCGGGACCTACAGTTTAAAGTCGACTCCGAACGACAGATTTTTGAGAAACTTTTCATGGCAATTCTTTATTTACTCTCAGAGTTTTTGCCAGAAATCTGCTGAGAGGAAGTCGCCTAAAAAATACTTTCATTTTGATCTCTGAGCTGGGGTTTGAACTCTGGCTTTACGTCTAATAAGCCAACACAGTACCAACTGGACTATGGTGACTTC
Organism: Sarcophaga subvicina; assembly: GCA_936449025.2. Taxonomy (NCBI): domain Eukaryota; kingdom Metazoa; phylum Arthropoda; class Insecta; order Diptera; family Sarcophagidae; genus Sarcophaga; species Sarcophaga subvicina. The sequence continues at coordinate 106,200,557 of OW388081.2, read as the reverse complement.
AAGCATTAAATCCAATTCAAGCCAGATTTTCTTCTGTAGTCGCATCAACAAAATTAAAAATTTTAAGAAAAATTTGTAAATAAAAAAAACTTAATTATTATTCCATTCCGTTCTTATATATTTTTATAAATTTTGTATATATTTTCTTAAAGTCTCTAAAAGGAACATAGCTTCTCAACAAATCCTTATTGTCTTATGTAAAGCTAGCATAAAAGTGCCATATATTACCTACTTCTAGCTCTTTGTCTCTTCTGAGACTTGCCTATGGTTTGCCTCTTCTGTGACTTCCCTATCGGTAGCAGTCAAGAACTTCACGTACAATATCATCCTGATGAGTTGCACGATTTCTCTTGGTGCTCGGCCAAAGCGATGGCTTTGTGCCGAAGATAAGTAGAATTTTTCAAAGACAAGATTTAATAAAAGCTCGCAAGGCATGCAATTTTTTCTTGACTGCGTTCCATCTTTTTCGTTCGAAAAGAACCAGGAATTTTACGCTGGTATTAAATATTTTAATCCTTAGAATACCCTTTATTGGAGTTGGACCTCTTAACTTCTCGACAGAGTCGAATATTGCACATCCTTTTCCTTGGTAGCAATTATGCTATGACCGAAAAGAAATTTGTGAAGTAATTAAATTTTTGTAAATTTGTTTCTCGAACAGACCTAATATTTTTCACGTTTAAACAAGTTCAAGCCGTATTTTATCTCGTTGCAAGACAGAAATGAAATATCGGGTTTTAAAAGGACTGTCCAGAAAATATTCGATCTTATTTATACGCCTGGGGGCAAAGTCGTAAGCGAAAAGTGAGATAACATCTTCACCAACAATTTGAAATGAAAAGAAAACATATACAAATACAATCGATCTTAGCAACGCTTCGTAGCCATGAATTAGATATGGGCTGACCTCATCCTAGTTAAACAATTAAAGCGGTGAACTCAACAAAGACAATCATGACCAAAGAAGTAAAATTCAGTACCATTTACGGGCAAGTTCATTGCACTGAGTGTTCTTTTTTTTGGCGTGGAATAATTTTTCTTCTTTTTGTACAAAACAAAACACAATCATCGATGCGTGCTATGTTAACTTATTTAAGCATTTAAATAAATGACAAAATATACGCCTTTTTCTAGATGGTGATGTACTGTCTCACTAGGTGAGAGCTATTCAGAGCGTTCAAACCTAAGCTCTTTTATCTTACAAAGAAATATTCAAAAATAAAATACTTCGGTCTACTTTGGTCTAGCAAAAGCCCTAATAGTGCAAAATTGCCATAAAATAGTTACTTAATTGGTCATTACAATCCTTTAGTCAGGATTCCAACCATGCTTCTGGCACAACTTATGTTGTGTGCATTAATTTTATTCGTGATTGTCGGGACCTACTGTTTAATGTCGACTCTATCGACAGATTTGAGTAAATTTTCATGGCAATTGTATTTAGTCTCAGAAGTTTTACCACAAGACTTGTGAGAAGTCGTCGAAGGAAATATTTTTTTCATATTTCATTTCATGTACAAGATGTCTAAGCCAGGGGTTGAACCTCGGACTATCGTCTAATAAGCCAACACACTATTATTTAGACTACGGCGACTTTTCTATCACTTGAAATCGAAGCTAAACTATAGGATTACGTCATTAATCATCACATAATTATGTGTACTTCCAATCTTGATCAAATGTCTGTGTCGTAAAGATATTTAGACAATGAAGAGATAGCGTGTACGGTTGATAACGCTCTTACTATAGGTATAAACGTATAGAATATCGAGGGAATAGTGTATCCTTTGTGTCGAAGTTTGTCGAAGAGAAAAGGAAAAGAAAGACATTTTTTACTAATTCTGTTATATTTTCTATGCTACATCGAGTAATTTCGCACCGGTCCCCGGATATACAGTTAAAGAAAAAAGTCTACTTACACTGCTGTATGTAAATTTTGTTAACGGCGTTTTTTATCAAATTGTTTTAGCGCCGTTTAAGGCAGTTGCAATTAAGAATGTTTGAAGACAAAAACGAATATAAAAAATAAGTTAGAAATTATTAGAAAAATACAAAAAAAAATAGTAGGAAAAAAGTCTACATACAAAGGTGTATGTAGATTTTTTACTGTAACTGTATTTTATATTTTTGTTAAATATTATTTTGTGAAATATCGAATTATTTTAAAAATCTTCAAAAAAAAGTGATTATTTAATCACTTACTGTGTATCAACATAAAAATAAAAATTTTATTAAAAAAAATTTTATTTTTAAAACAAAATAATCTCACGTAATTATCTCAAGGGGTTAATACATAAAATATGCTGTTAAATATTAAATAATAATGATATTGAAGACAATAAAAGAAGAAAAAAACAAATCATATAAAATGCTTAAAAAATAAGCCAAACAATTCCAACAAATGAAGGCAGCAACGTTAAGTATGAATATTTTGTTTATAGACTGATACTTCTTGATATACTTATGTATGTACATTTGTATGTAAATATGTATATCGAAATGTATGTATATAATAAATAATACAGACACACATACATACATAAATAAATGAATACATGTATTTAGAAGTTGTTTGCATATGCATACAGTAAATTACGTTTGTATTTTTGAACACCCAAAAAAAAATGATGACGAATTCTGTTTGCGCTGGCTTGCTTATATTTGGCTAAATTTTATTTTGTTTTTGTGTTTTTTTTTTGTTATTATTTCCTTGGGTTTTTTATGTTGGAAGAAGACTCACTCACTGGCACAGTCAATGGCACTACACTCTACTCTACCAGACATGTGCCAAATTCAGTTTCTGATGGCTTTTTCTTTTTTCTTTTCGATTTTTTTTTGTTTTTTGTTTTTTTGTTTTTGAGAAGGAAAGAAAGAAATAACAATTAATGAAATACATTAAAAAGTTAGCGAAACGAAAATGTTACAGTGGCAGCAGTTAGTTAAGAACGAAAAAGAAAATAAAATTTATCTGAGTTACTCGTATAGCAAAATTAAAGGTACTTGTACGGGCAAGTCTAAGATCAAAAAACGATAATGAGGGTTTCATTTGTTATATTCTAAATGTAATGGGGCTTCATTACGTTTATTATTAACAACTTTTTAAAAGAAATTGCTAGAGGAATGGAGATTTTACTTCCATAATGACAGCATACACAGCTCATATTGGCCGAAGTCGACTTAGAAAGACGTGTTTCAAGAATTGGAAACAGTTTTTGGTCAAAGAGAGATCTAACTTTAATAAACTTAACTCTTAAGCTAGATATTATAAAGTATCGTAGCATATATTAGGTGGGTCATCATCGGTTTAAATTTGAACCACCGGTTCTTTCGAATCTGACAATACTTATGCCATTTTATCCTGTCACAAAATTCAGTATATTATCTCCACTGAACGTAATGAATCTATTTACGCTTAAACAACGTTGGGATTTATTGGAAATTTATTTCAAAAATAAAGAAAAGTGGACGAAAATTACACGAAAATGTCGTACAAAATTTGATCGCCGAGAATGACCAACAGTGTCCGGTACACGCATGTTTATTGCTAAAGTTCGTGAAACTGGTTTTATTGTTGATGTGTTAAGACGTGAGCGTGCTCGTACGGCGCGTGCACCCGAAAATATCGAAGCTGTGGCTGAGAGTCTGTGTAAGAATACATCAACAACAACTTGTCATCGCTCTCAAGAACAAAACATTTTATGCACCAGTTCACCACGAATTTTTATTAAATATCTCGGTAAGACGACTACGCACCAGTAACCACTTCTTTTCTCTTCGCTAGGTAAGCCAATGAAAAACTGCACGATAATGTCGTTTATCTTGATGAGTACGTTAATAAGCAAAATTGCCTATACATGGTCTGACAGAAGCCAATGCGCCCATTACGAGTGACAGTTAGGTGCGGCTTTCAGAGCGGAGGCGTCATTGGTTCATATTTCTTTGAAAAAGAGGACGACGCAAGCATTACGATCAATGGAGACACCTATCGCACAATGGTAACAGATTTTTTTGTACCCGCTTTTCATGGTATTGATTTGAACGAAATTCGGTTTCAACAGGATCGTGCAACTTGACACACATCTCATGCCACAATCGATTTATTGCGTCAAACGTTTGATGGCCGTTTAATTAGCCGAAATGGCGATGTCAATTGGCCGCCAAGAAGTTGCGATTTGACACTGTTGGACTATTTTCTGTGGCATGCCGTTAAAGAAAAGTGTTATGCCGACAAACCAGAGGCAATTGAACATTCGAAGGCCAACACATGTGATGCCATTGCCAAGATACGACTAAATACACTCGAAAAAGTGCACGCAAATTGGTTCGATCTAATGAGGTACTGTGAGGCCAGCCGCGGTAGCCGTATGAATGAAATAAAATTCCATTTCTAACCGGAATAATTGTACTTCACAATAAAAAATAAAAATTTGGAAACAATTTGCAATACAATACAATTTTAAAGTTAAACTTTTCTATTCGTAAACTATCACTCCAATTTGTACCACTCTTTACCATGCTGCACACCCACTGTATTGCAGCAAGAAACATATGGGTAAACACAATCAAAAAGCAAAAATTTTATGAGCGAATTTAAATATTTGCAAAAACTTTTCTTGATTTAAAACACATTCGTGCAATTTAAAATTATATCGCTTATATTTGGTTGGAAAAATTTAACAGCGGGTTTAAATTTAAATAAAGAAAAATTATGGTAAAAATTTTAAACAGAAAGAATATGTACAAAAATACAAATTCAGAGATCAAAGGTTAAAAACTTGACATAAAAACTTTATCCTTAATGGTTGAATAATTTGACCACTTTAAACAAAAGCGAGCACCACAAACAAAAGAAAGAAAATAATAATAAAAAAAGGATGAAGAAATAAATACAAAAAAGAAACATCAAGGGTCAACAAAACTTGTTCGTTTCGTTCAGACAATTGAAATGAATGCCTTTCAAGTTTTCTGCTACAGAAAAAGAAAGTTTTTTCCAAGCCTGTCATTACGTGTAAACTAATAAGATGACACATAAAATGAACAAAAACTTTAGAAAATATTATTTCTCCGATTTAACCTTTGTTTCTGCAATACCGGTTATCAGTTGAAAAAAGTTTCTGTATACAAAAAAGGTAGCAAGGAATTTGTAAAATTTTCAATTTGCTGTCTTTACTAAAAATAAGGACATAATTTTTCAATTTGTATTCAATTCGACTTTTTCTTTTCCTATTACAGAAAGCGGAGTTAATTTGAATAAAAACATTATGTTATCAAAAGTTTACATTTTCTTTGAAAATTTTTTCTGCGAAAAAGGCTCCTGTATTCTAGGAATCATTGAGTATTTGATGTGCCATTGTAGATAACGTTTGTACTACAAATCGATAATAAGGCAATAAGTTCTTGAGAAGCCATCATAATGTGTGGAAAATTTTACCAGAGCTAATATTAAAGTTAATGGAATACTTATTATTCTCCAGACGTTCCGGAGTGCAACAGCTGCTCTGGTAATTCTTCGGTAATTCTTTTTAAAATTGAAAAACTTAGACAAAAAAAAGTTATTTGTTTGAAGGACGTCCGGGGAGAATGATCGATTATGTGGAAAGATAGGTCTTGCTGCACATATCCCAATATATACAAATTGTAGCCTAAAACCCAATTAGTGGTATATCCCAAATAGTTTTGGAACTGGAGATATCGGGCTTCAAATATTCCCTATGTTAACAGTGCCGAGATAGGATGACGGATGATGGATATTGTGGAAAAATGGAACTTACTGCAGATATCCCACTATATACAAATTGTAGCCTAAGGTGTGCCTAATAAAGCCCAATTAGTGGTATATCCCAAATAATTTTGAAACTTGGGAAATCGTGCTTGAAAAATTCCCTCTCTTAACAGTGTCTGGGAAGGGTAAATGGGACTTGCATCCCACTATATACAAATCATAGCTTCAGATTTCCCCAATTAAATCCTGTTAGTGATATATCGCATATTGGATGTAATAACCAATTATGTATGTGATAAAGAGAGCTTCGAAATTAGAGGAAAGAAATAAATTCGAAAAAGCTCAAGGCAGAATTACATTGAGGTGATTAAAGCGGCATGAAACCATGAGTCGAAAAATTTTCATATTATTCTTAGAACTTAAAGAATTGAATTGAAATAAAAACTTGAACATTTCTTAGTTTGAAATTTAAATAAAACAAAATGTATGTGAGATATCATCGAAATATTTTATTCGTTTTAAAGACCTATTGATGCCATTATATGAAGCATCATCGTTCAAATATCCGCAATTGTCTAAACTGACCACCGAAATCGTGCGATTTGACCCTGTTTTTTTTTGACCGCGAGTAACATGGAAAATTTGACATTTCGTTTGAGCTCTAAAAGAAACCGTGGTGGCAGTTAAACGATGTTATATTGCACACATAATGCCATAATTAGGTTTTTCAAATCAACGAGAAATATCGAAGATATTACACACTCATGAAGAAGTCCCCATATGTCTGTACATATGTAAAAATAGAAAAGTACTTTTTGTGGTAATATTTAAATCTTATACATAAAAAAGTACCATCTAAATTTTATGATTTTTAAGCCATAAAGCATATGCTTAATAATTGCAATGTACAATTGCACAAAGTTTTCTATTCATAAAAATTAATTTATTGTTAAAAAATACTTTTTTTTTTAAATTAACTTTAAACCCCATATACTTAATGCTAGAAGTAACCGGTAATTAAAATTTGTTGAAAAGCCATAAAATATACGATACAAAGTCGTTATTCAAAAAAAAAACAAAAGACAAGAAAAAAATTAATTTTTTTTAGAAAAATCTCAAGTTCCACAACAAAGTACATAAAGCATGCAATTCAAAATCGTTTCTTATCTTTTCTGGCTTACCTTCAATTCAATTCAATTGTAAAATAACCGTGTGTGTATGAGTGGGTTGCATAAAAATTTCATTGAAATCACTTAAAAATTTATAAATATTTCGAAGCACGTTTCACTACTATTTTTTGGTTTTCTTTTTGTTGCTGTAAAAACTAAACAAAATAAAAAATATAAACAAAACAAATTCGAATATTTAGTTATTTTTTTAAATTGTTTTTGTTGTTGTTATATATGTATGTAGATTTATAATCAATAATTATATTTGATTTATAATTGAAAATTCCTCACGTTTTGTTGTTTTTTCCCACTTTTCTTTAATTATTTGTGATATTTTATTAAAATTCTTGTTGTTGTATTTATTTTGTGGAAACTAAATTTGTAAACACTCGAAAAGCAATATTACTTTAGTAAATTAATAATTAAAATCAATTAATAATCAAAATTAATTATAAATTCATACATATGTTGCTCACTTCAACAACAAGTAGACGTTTTTGGTTGAATTTTTTTTTTCAATCTTTTAGTTCTTTAAGCAATTTTATTTTAAATGTTTTTTTTATTATTTATCTGGCATTTTGTTTACCCACACACAAAAAAAAGAATTGTATTTAAAAAAAGAAGACAAAAATTTAAAAGAGAAAAAAATTAAAAGAAAGAATACCGAAACTAAAAGGGTCGACTTTTTAAAAAATCTCAAGCGGGCTCACACCACCGCCACTTTTAATAGATATTGACTTTATAAATAATAAAATCGTACTGAATTAATGTTGAGAAAATTGCAAATGTTTTTAATGTGATATTTCTTATACAAAAACAATCTCTTCTGTTTCAGTTTTTTCCCTATAAACAGCATCAAAAACACAATGTAGGCGTTAAGCGTACTGATAAGGAGTTTGAATTTGCTTTCAGTTTTTTTTTTAAATTTGAAAACTTTTGTTCAAAAACCAAAAAAAAAATGATTTATTTATTCGGCAACATCCTCTCAGCAGAAAAGTTTCTCAAAAACCTGTCGTTCGGAAACGACTTTAAACTGTAGGTCCCGCCACAAATTAACGCACACAACATGAGTGGTGTGAAAAGCTAGGTTGTTATCCTGACTGAAGGGTTGTAATGACCAATTATGTATGTATGTATGTATGTGCATATGTTTATTTCTAGTAATTTAAACAATACTCATCAAAAAACAAGAATATATTGAAGTCGAGAGACGTTGAAAACAGATTTTATGTTTTAAAAACTCTTCTTAACTGGTTTCAGTTTGATCAAGCTTCGCAAATACTTATAGATGTATGCATATACAGTTTAGAGGAAACAATTTTTAATTAAAACCAAAAAGCTGTGTTAAGGCAATCCCACAACAATTAATTTTTGATAGTTATTTCCTAACCAATACTCAAAGAATTGTTTTGCCATCTAAAATTTAAGCTTCAACTTCAATAAACTACTATATTTCTTAAGCCTCGGTTGGCCAAACGTCCACGGAACGTACGTTCGTTTTTAGAATACGAACAGCAATGAGAACGCTTACCGAGCCGTAATGTAATTTCGGTAAGCGTTTACATTGCCTTTCATATACTAAAAACGGACATACATTCCTGTACGTTGATGGTTTGACTAAACGAGTCTTTATTATTGGACAACATCTTTAAAAATATTCAAGCATTGTTTCTGAAAAAAAAAATTCAAAATTATCAACTTGAGCATCGCGAGCATAGCATTAAACGCCTGTCGCATTCGTTGTATTTTTTCTCATGTATAAAAACAAAATAACAACAAAACAATTGCTTTAAAAAAACCGTTGACTGGTTGAGTATATTATGAACATGCTTTATGGTATTTCTCTGACACGATTCTCTTTCACGATCTCTTTCTTCGTTTATTCTCTATTGTGCTCATCATTTTTGTTTTGTTTACTAGTCTCTCTTTTTTTATTTTGTATCTTCTTTAACAAAATTGCCGGACTACCTTTTTTTGTGTGAAATTAGCCTCAAGTTCTCTAATACTGGACGATAATATTGAATTTGCTATTTAGTTACAGCACTACCACAGTGCCGAAGTCATTTGTATGTAAATGATTTTAAATTTATTAGGATTGTGATCAGTGATCGTTGGAGCCAAGACATTTCTATTCACATTTCTATTTGCATTTAATAACGTCACTTTACATTTGAAATACAAAAACCTTTGTACTTAGGCCCAATGGCTCATACAATACTGACTCGTAGAATTCCCACCATCCATACAATAGTAAATGTATGACGCAGACCGTACTTGTTTCATTAATTCACATGTGGGGTGTGACAACTGTATGAAATATGTATGTATTGTATGAAATATTTACACTTTTATTAATTAATAACTTAAATAAGAAAAATAAATGCAAATGTACCTAAATTTTGTTTAGATTAAAATTTAATAAATTTAAAATATGCAATATACCGCTTCTTTTGGCGGCTGAAAAATAAGCTGCTGCAAATGTTTTATCAATAAAAAACATTTTTAAAATATGCACTTAACGCGAAACAAATTTTATTGACACCACAAGAAATAATCAGCTACTAATTTGTAGTCATGTAGTCGGTAGCCCGCAGCCTTGCATGTGTTTATAGTATTACAAATCGACGCCTCCATTCTATAACGTTCTAAGTGTACTTAGAACGTTTTTAATGTTCTTGCATTTTTAAATTCTACGTTCTCTAACTTAAATACAGTCAAAATTTGGTTAAGATGCGCCGATCCGTTCCGGAGTTATGGGGAAAAATCTACTTAGAATACATACGTATGTCGCGTGAAATCTTTGAGAGCTCATAACTCAAAACACACTTTTTCGACTTAGAATGCTATAGAACGGCGGCGTCGAAATAATACATCTGTTCATACGCCCTTAGATGGTGATTGCAGGAGGTATATGGCCTATACAAGTAATATTTTCTGATCTCGACCCTATTTATTGTGAACGTAAAATCTTGTAAATGGGATACATGATGGGTTTGGGTCATTACAAACCTTCAGTCAAGATTTTATACATGACTAGCAGGACTTACAGTTTAAAGTCTACTCCGAGCTACAGATATTTAAGAAACTTTTCAAGGCAATTTTATTTATCTCCAAGTTTTTGCTAGAAATCTGTTGAGAGGAAGTGGGAGATATCTGACCCGGGGTTTGAACCGTGGCCACACGTCTAATAAACCAAAACACTACCTACTCGACTACGGCGACGATTCTATAAATTAAAAACAGGTTCTGTGCTAAAGATGCGTTAAAAAAGGTTTACAAAAATGCAATGAACGCGAAAAAAATGTTAGTGACACCACGAGAAATAATCAGCTACTCATTTGTAGTCATGTAGCCGGTAGCCCGCAGCCTTGAATGTGTTTATAGCATTACAAATAATATAGCATTACATCTGTTTATACGCCATTTGATGGGGGTTAAGTTTAAATTAAAGTTAAATTTAGCACCCAGATCAGCAGACACAAGGAAATCATGGATTCCAAAAATTATTCACTCGATCCAAATAATAAAAAGTTGATTGATAGCGAGACGATCCAAGTATACCAGTATAATTATGTATAAAAATATTATAAGAAATATATACTAGACAATGTTATTAATTTCAATCTCCCAGAGTTCAATTCATCATTCTAAAAAGGGTTGTGTTTTTCCATTTTATTTAATTTTAGCATATGCTTTTTTGTCTTTAATGTATTTACCACAATTACAATTAATTTATAAATAAAATGCATTCATTATATGATTCTGGTTTATCAATTAAAAAATTAAAAAAAACCAAGAGTCAGTAGACTTTGTCTTCCAACATTTTCAAGAACACTAAGAAAAATGACAGCGAATTTAATTTATAAAAATTATTTTGGATTTATTAAGGGTTTATGAAACAAATTTTCATACAAATATTGTTTTATAAGCCATTTATAAATCAAAAATAATTTTTATGAATATGGTAGTAAGATTTTACAGAATTAGTTGATCCATTCTATAGCCATTCTCAGTGTATTTGCATCATTTCGGTTTTTTTTTACAGGAAATTCTCTTAAAAAATATATAAAAATAACAATTCTTTAAACAATTTTCGCTAAGGAAGCGGCAGTTAAAAAAAAAAACGAAACAGAAAATGAAAATCTTTGAATCGTTAAGAAAGTATTTTTTTTTATTTCTTCAGAAATTTCAAAATTGTATAGGAAATCCCATAGAACTTTGAACTTTTTTCTGATACGAATTGTTTAATTGTTTACAATTGTTTATATTGTGTTTAGGAGAATTAAAACAATCATTTCTTTAACGTCTAACCATCTGGTTATTATCAGATCAGAATAAAATTTAATTAAAAATTAATTGTGAATTTGCAATTACACTCAATGAAGGTTGAAGGTTTTTCAAATTATGAAAAAAAAAATATTTTTAATGAATAATTTCATAGCTTTTCATTAGCTTTTGATGTAAATACCACAACTTAAAGTCAGGTCTCCAGTAGATCTTAATTGAGTCTGTGAGCTTAATGTTTTACAGTCAGTAAATGTGAGTATAGTTTGCTCAAATAGTGGTCATTGGGATAAACGGATTCTATGTAAGCTCTCCGGTATTTATTTAATTGCATAAAGGTTTACAGTTACAGAAAAAAGCCTAAAGACGCTGTTGTATACAGACGTTTTTCCAGCTAATTTTTTTCTAATAATTTGTAGATTATAATATTTTTTATTCGGTTTTATCTTCAAACGTTTTTAATTGTAAAAGTTCCCGGGAAAAAAATCTACATACAGCGTTGTATGTTGACTTTTTTCCCCGACTGTATATGGTCATTTGACACAAGCCTATTGGGTCGTAAGCTAAACATAACATTAAATTCCATAAGCTTGGCTTGTGCACACTTTCTGAAATTTGTTGCTCTTAAAGATGAATTTTCTCGAAGATTAGAGTGACATCTTTTGTGAATTTCTTTAAGGTCATTCACAAACAAGGTCATTGGCATTGAAAGGCGCCACATATGCACGTCTTTTGCAGAATTTGAAACCGAATTAAAGAGAATGAAAGTATCACAAACTTTCTTTGTCATTGCTTTGTAGCATCAATAAGTAAGGAAAAATATCTTTGCGAAAATTTTCTGCACAATCGATGTACTTATGTATTCTTTATGGGGTTATTTATACTTTGATCGGAATTGCGTCCAATCACAATCATTTCGAATACCTAGGGAGTTCGCGATCTGGAGATATCGGCTTGTAGGTAATAAAGGTCCAAAACCCCATACCGCATTGCATAGAGGGTGGGTTGTAAATGCAGTGAAGATAGTTGTGTCTCTTATACTTCTATCGGTCTCACCTATCATGTTTCTATTCCATATATCGATGGCTTAATATAAAAAGGGCCTAACTCGATTTTTGGTTACTGTACAGGAGAAGAAAAAAACTTAATAAAATCCGTAAAATTTTATATACAACAAAAATTTTAACACAATTTTAAATAAGAAACAGCAACACATTTAATCTCTCATTTCAAAAATTTTTATTTTTTTTGTGCATCTGACATTTGTCTCCCAGAATAAACAAAAAACACTATTTTGAAAAAAATTGAGTTAGGCCTTTTTTATATTAAGCCATCTATATAGAATACATTCCGTAAATGTCTTGGGAAAAACATTTAAGAACAGAAAACATTACTCTATGTTTTCCATCGACGTTTTTTTTAGTTTTTGATAAGGCTGGCCGCGAGACGTTGAAACAAGAATTGAAACTCGGGAACCCATACAAGCTATTAAAAAGATATTTTTAGAAATGGTGATTTTTTTCTTATTATCCCCACTTTTAATTATACATTAAATCATATTCATATATTCATATCATATTCATGTACATATATGCAAACCGCAATAATTCAAATTCAAAAGCCCCGCAAGCTTTTAATTGTTAAATCACATTCACATATTGTAGTAGACAAAGAAGAAGGAGGAATACCCTCACGTTATCAAAGTAAACACAATTTGAGCGCCCTTAGCTTATCACATTTGGAATTATCGCATGAATTGTGTACCACGCATTCAATTCTATTTCACTGAAAATAAATAATTAAAATACTGTCAAACGTGTATAAATCAGGAGTACCCCTCTTTAATATTGATTATGTTGGAAAGAAAAAAGAAGTTGAATTCATAATTTTACAAATGCAAGTCGCCGTTTTCTAGTAGGTAGTGTGTTGGCTTATTAGACGTAAGGTCAAGGTTCAAACCCCAGGTCAGACATCAAAACGAAATATAAAAAAAAATATTTCTTGAGCGTTTTCCTCTAAAATTAACACACACAACATGAGTGGTGTGAGAAGCCAGGCCGTAATCCTGACTGAAGGGTTGTAATGGCCAATTATGTGTACATGTATGTATGTATGTATTGGTTTTAAAGTATGGTAATGTGTTTTCGTTTTCCACGACTTCCGTCTTGATATGTAAATCTAATGGATTATCCCCTTAAGAGAAATCAAAATTCCATTAACGGCACTTAATTAGGTAACTTGTTGTGTAACATTTTGTATTTGAATTTTGTATTTCCACTGCTGGTCTAGAGCTTTAAATTCGTTATACATACATATTTATTTATTTATTATTTATTTATTTATTTTCAGCCTGTCAACTTCTAGAACCTACTGTTGATTTGTTATTGTTATACTTTCTAAGTAGTTTTGTTATAGTAATTCATTAAAAAAAATTTTTTTTTTAAAAACATTCCGAAAATATCTTCACAAAGAAACAAAATTAGTTACAGGAGGATTTCTATGTACATTACACATTACTTTACTTTTTTAGTATCGTAACTTTACATTATACAGTAAAGTAAATAAAAAAAATTCAAACTCAACGCTTTTTATGTTAAAATATCAATATTTTTATTTATTTTGATGTTGGCAACACTTTACGCCAAAGAGCCATTAACCGTGAGGTGGTGCTTGAATTGTCATGCACAAACAAGTAAACAAACATGCGGTTTCACTACAAATAGCTGTGGTACGTACGTAAACACAATGATTGTCGTTTGCCGCTTGTTCTCTGATAATAAACAAAATTGAGCATACAAAGTTGGACAGAGAGGCAGGGGAAGAGAGAAAAATGAAGAGAACTGAATAGTGTTTGCTGATAATAATGCTTACGCTGGTTGAGTTGGCTAAGCGGTTGTGTTTCGTTTCCCAATGTTTTGTTTGGTGTTGTTCACGGGTTCAAGACCCAAGTTGGGTAAAAAAAATATAAGAAAAAAATGTTGTTTTCAATCAGAAAGAGAAATATTAATATATATGGGTTGTGGCATGCGATTTTCAATGGCATAATGTTCTGACTTGGCTTCTATTCGGAGCAATAAAACAGTAGACAGAATCATTTCCAAATAAATCGTAGATTAAAATTTCTGGTTATTGCTTCAAAATTGCTATGTTTGTTCAATAAATGATAGTGTTGGAAGCGATTTCCAATAAAAATAAGTTCTTTTGCAAAACAAAAATAAGAAATGTAAGCGTTCAGTAGTGGACTGACTACCACTTTATTGATGTCAATTAAAAAAAAATTTTAATTTCTCTTTTACTTTCTTATTCCAGCAACAACAAATTTTGTGGGCAAATTCACCCAAAGTGTTCGTCGCATTGTGCAGGATGTCAAGGATGAAGGAGCGCCAAGTAAGTTACTTACTCTATTCAATCCCCATACTCTTGTAAATTCACTACAATGCTATGCAATTTGTTTGTATATCCCTAGGCGGCATGAGTCGTGAAGAGGTAATTGAGACCAATGAGAGACTGAGAAACTTACGTATACGTTTAGAAGAATCCTACGATACCGCTAAGCAGGCTCTAATTAATCTCATGAATAAATATGGCGATTCGAAAAGTCAACGCAATGTTTTCCAACGTTATCCCATGCTCAAGTTAATGATAAAGGTATACTTAATACATTTTACAAAAGCTTTGTTGATAGCTTGTTCGGTTATAAACTTTGTTTGTAGGATGTAATACGCTTGGAAACACAATATTGGGCTTTAATCGATATACCGCGTCAGGAAAAACAAGAAACAGTACCCTCCTATGTCATGCGTGCGTGTGCCATTATGGAGAAGACTCAAAAGTCCGGAGAAGGTGTTAAGACATCAGCGAAATTAGCCGAAGAAGCGGCCGAAAAGCGTGAACGCATGGAAAGATTAGAACGTAAGTGCTTTTGTACAATGGGTTAATCCGACCTCCGGGTACTGTACTTGTCTTGATTGACAGGTACACGTCCTCTAACCTAAGTGCTTGTGTAATTACAAATTATAAGAAATGCAAGTGACTGCTAACCTTACATTATTACACTTTAAAATGCCTTCTTCTTTTTTATTTCCATTCTTTTTAGATCTGACAACGGCACAAATCGAATTAGAAAATACCCAACTTATAAATGATTTATATCGACTACTTAAGAAATATTTGGGTCTACGGCATCTGATAAGAGTCTTAAAGGTAAGTGAATAGAAATTATTCTTGCCATATAACTTATAAATCCCTTTCACTTAACTAATCGCGTTTATTTCGCACTCCAATTACAGGAAGAGTATGGCAGTTCAAAGTTATATCCGATATTTCCGCGTTACACAATGCTCAAGGATATGATTAAAGGCATTATGCATGATCCTGATTATATGGAAGTATGTCATGAAATAAACAATTGAAATCTAAAATACTAAAGTGTATATTAAAGATTTGTTGCTTAAGCTAAACTTTAGAGAAAACAAATTAGAAAAAAAAAGAAAAAAAAACATATTTTATATGTTATAATATGATAGCATAGTTATGTCTGTTGTGTTAGAAAGGATATTAAAAATGTACACAAGAATTATTTGTATAAAGAAAAGCACAAAACATGGAAACATAAAAGTCAGAAATCTTAGCAGGAACATACAACAACATACTCGTACATATTTATACAGACATATCAGTATACAAAACCACCATCACCAAAACAACATCATACAACATACATATGCAACATATATAAGTTTATGCAACATTTGCATCATATCTTTAACACTTTAGTATATTATACGAGAAATAACAACAACAAAAAAAAAAATATAACAAAGACATACACTAACAACACAAACATCAAAACGAAATTGAAAACGAAAAGAAAAACTAAAAAAATGAAATCAGCCGCACATTGGCATTTCTGCCTTCCAGGATATTGATGAGGAAATTACAAGATTTACATGGAATGGTGGAGAAGATAAGGTACAAATAAAAAACTCATCAACTATTTTTCAAACTCACTGAAATGTTACAATCTTTTAGGTTGCAGTTAAATTCTTGAGCAGTATTTCTCTCCTTACAAGACTCTGTAGTTCACATAATTATACGGGGGCAAAATTCTTATAAGGAGTATAAGGGGTATTAAAAATATTTACAATCGATTCTATTCCAGCATGCAGTTAATATAACTCCTTCTCCTAATATGTACGTGCGTCTCCCTACATGCCTTTTACTTGATGGTTTTCTTAGGCTGTGTGTTATTGAAGATATCGACGCCTCCATTCTATAACGTACACTTAGAACGTTTTTAATGTTCTTGAATTTTTAAATTCTACGTTCTCTAACTTAATTACTGTCAAAATTTCGTTAAGATGCGCCGATCCGTTCCGGAGTTATAGGGAAAAATCTCCTTAGAATACACATATAGTCGTATATCGCGTGAAAACTTTGAGAGCTCATAACTCAAAATACACTTTTTCGACTTAGAATGTTATAGAACGGAGGCGTCAATAGACAGACTTCGGCTTTCAAAATTGTTGGTTTTATAGCAATCCAGAACGCCTCCTTACGGGCAGGTTAAAAGATTTCCAATATTATTTGCTGATTAATTGGTTTGTACCGAGATCACTCAAATCGACGTTGCATGAGCCACATTCATATACCTGTATAGACTTAATTGCTGTTTAATACTCATGTCATAGTTCCAGTGGGGAGATGGGAGGTACTTAAAAGAAATATATACCATTTGCCCCAATGATGTACTATCGAGAGCAAAACAGTGGTGTAGATTTTGTTCTATGGTCTAATCTTTATCCTCTTCTTAGACAATAATTCCGTTTAATAGCAGGTAAAATAAAGCTGCTTAATCCATGTTCAGTATATTCATTGTCAAGATGGATGCGACAATCTGGTAGTCACTCTTAGGGACTCACTCTTACTCTTACCAAACTGCACACTATCATATCGTAATTTGAGCATGAGTAGCCAGGACCATCAAATTCGAATTCAGCGGCTTATCGTATCCGTCTGTCTCATACAATGTAAAAATTAGAAAATTGAATGTTTTTTAAACACTACTCTTAAACATCACTTTCCCTACTTTCCTATAATATCGCAATTTCGAGTAGAATATATTGCATTAGTACAAGCTCTCACCCAATCATTCATTGGATTCAAACCAAATGGAAATTAGTTTCATTTTTGGTCAGTCCCTGTACTGACCAAGTGCCACCAAAATCAGGGAAGAGGAAGAAGTTGGTCAGCGCAAGGGCTGCACATCAAAAGCACGACTTTCCAATGTAGGGTAGTCGTGTCAATACAGGGACTGCGTTCACCCCTGGCATCACAATGGGCCGCTATGCGTGCTCAAGTGAGATTTGTGATATCAGAGCTACCACTCCGACCTGACCTGAGTTTCATTTAGGAAAATTAAATTATTCTATGAAAGCTTCTAGTTGATCTTCTTATGACGATCGTTTA
Source organism: Sarcophaga subvicina (assembly GCA_936449025.2). NCBI lineage: Eukaryota > Metazoa > Arthropoda > Insecta > Diptera > Sarcophagidae > Sarcophaga > Sarcophaga subvicina. The sequence continues at coordinate 106,182,914 of OW388081.2, read as the reverse complement.
ATTAATTAATTAAATTATTTTTAAAGCTTTAGAGACAAATTTTTATTGGTTGCTTAGAGACCCAGTTCCAAAGAACTTTGCCCCAATCTTTTCATTCACACAACTGCGGTAAATATTTTCTTGCGTATAACATCCAAATGAATTGAGTTGTGGTGGGCTAGTAGGTAGTGTTTTGGCTTTTTGGACGTGTGAGGCCTCGGTTGAAACCTTAGGTCAGATATCTTCAACTAAGCGATGTATGAAAAAATATTTCTTCGGCAACTTTCTCTCTCTTAGCAGATTTCTGGCAAAAGCTCTTGGACTAAATAAAATCAAATTGTCATGAAAAGTCGTTTCACAAAAATCTGTCGTTCGGAGACAACTTGAAACTGTTGGTCCCGCCACTCATTTATAAAATTAAATAATCCTAAAGGTTTGGAATGACCAATTATGTATATATGTATTGAATTTGGTCGACAAAAGCTTTTGATACATTTTCTTTATCCAAGGCCAGTTGGCCGGCCGATTATAAACAAAAATTAAAATTAGATTTCCAATGTTTGGAATAGAATTTTGTAGTGCCCGAGTGCTCTGAGTTTATACCTGAAACCTATCAAAAGGAGGAAAATAAAAATGTTTAAGAAAATTTACAAATTTGGAAAAAATTTTACATATGTATTCATATAATCTTGATAAATATCAAATTTAAAGATTCTAAATTGCAAAATTTGGCGATCATAGCTCTGAACGCTGATACTCTTTTGTTGATACACTAGTATCTTTAACTTCATTTTATTGTACAAGTTTAACGCTTTAACCCATGCCTACTTTGTACCTTTTACTTTATAATTTTGAGTCTGATGTGAAAATTGAAAAAATTCGATAACCCATGCCTACTTTCAATTTAATCAAATTTCTCTTTAATATATTATGAAAAAAAATTATTCTACAGGATCGAAAAATGGAACTATAGCTGGAACTCTAACAAACTTATAAACATGTATTGGCTTTAAGGTTAAGTTTTTTTTTATAATATTCACACATAACTTTTCAATTGTCAACAGATTACAGATTTCTGACTCCTAAAATATTTCAAAAACTAACACTTTTTATTTAAAACAAAATTTCTAACAAACTTCTCAGATTCTATACAATTTTATGGTGTTTTAGTTTCTATTTAAAAACCTTTTTTTAATTTTATTCTGTATGTGTGTCGTAATAAATGTTTCATTTCATTGTTTTTTCCAACAAATTTGATGTTACTTAACAGAGACTCTATGTATGTGTGTAAAAAATAATCCAAACTATGGCCCCTGACTAAATTAAAAATTTTATTATTTTTTTCCAGATAAGAATTCCATTGGTATTGAACACATCATCAACGTCCTCCTAAATTTATATAAAAAAAAGTAACGAATTTTTTTTTGCAAGACCCTACTTTAATTTGGCTGTAATGACGCTACAAAAACAAAAATTAAACACAACCTTTAAAATCTTTTTAATTTAAAATCATTACAAGGACCTGTGTGTAAGCTTAATTTTTTTAATTTGAAAAAATTTTCTTTCAGTTTTTCAGTTAAAATTTTAATTAATTGGTTAGCAAAAGACTTTTACAATGAACGAGCATTTACCATAGAATCTGGGAATTTTGTATAAAAATTTTGACGAAAAAAATAGAAAAAAATAATAAATATTCTACATAAACAATTAAAAAAAGTATTTAAACAACTAACTAAATTAAACTATTAAGACTCTTCTGCTAAGTATGATTACAAGACATTTAATTGGGCAAACATAATTTATTTTAAGAGGCTTTCTTTCATCATTAAAATATTATTTTAAAAGGCAATTGATAGAAATTACAGAAACAAAATATTTGTAATAACGCACAATCTTTTTTTTTTGTTATTGCCATTTTTCTAATGGCTTTTAAGTAATGCTAATGCTTTAATTGTTAATTGAAATTGTTTTTAATTAAATTTCTATCGATTGTCTGTCTTTGTCTGACTTAATGAATATGTATTCATTTCATATACCTAAAAATTTATGTATGCAAAGCATTTATAATAAGAGAGTAAAAGAGAGTATCTCTTAATATATGTAGAATGTAAGTATTGCTTTTTATGTAAGTGTTATTATGTACAATACATATTGTATTATTGCATACATACTTACAAGTCCGGAAATATAATAAATTTAAATGAAACATACTTGAGAATATAAAATATTGGAAGCTAAAGCATTAAACTATATGCATACATATGTATGTACATATATGTGGAATTCAATGACGACTTTTGAATGCCCTTTAGTATTATAAGGACATTAAAATTGAAAAAAAAATTGTTTGAAAAACATTAAAAATTTTTGAAAATTTTAAATTGCTATAAAAATGATTGAGAATTTCTTAAACAAAGAAACCTACCCAATAACTAAGAGTACCTATTATCATCCAAGTTTATAGGTTAACAATAAAGGCCAAATCACAAGGTCAATCACTTCAACTCAAGTGTTAAATATTTTCCTCTATTACTGGTATTTCTTAAACACGTCTTACTTAGTTTGTTTGCGCTTGTCGTCGCCATTTTTAAGCGGGATATGACTTATAAACACAGCACATACAATAGTATCCACTCAAAAACTGACTAGGAGTGCAAATTTCCTGTCGCTGTTACCTCAATGTCTCACTATGTTGATCTACTATTGCCCTGTTATCTCATATGTTCATCTTCTTGTACGCAGCAAATCTTCTGCTTATTAGACGTGAGGCCTCGGTTTAAACCCCAGGTCAGACATTGCCAACAAAACGAAATATGGAAAAAAATTTTCTTCGACGACTTACTTCTCAGCAGATTTCTGGCAAAAATTCAGAGAGTAAACAGAATTGCCATGAATAGCTTCTCAAAAATCTGTCGTTTTGAATCGACTTTAAACTGTAGGTGCCACCACTCATGTGAATAAATGACACACAGCATAAGTGGTGTGAAAAGCTGACTGAAGGCAGCCACATCTATAAAGACTATGTTTACATTGTAAAAGTTCCATCAAATAGTATAACCTGTGTCTCTCTCTGAATGTGAAAAAATTGTTGAAAGCCGTAATTTGTATTGCCTATTTGTTACGCCCTAGTGATACATTTTCCATTCTGTATCTTCTTTTAGATATTAACTGTGTAAAATTGCTAACAAACTCTAATGGCTATCAGATAAAAGTTAAAATTGGAATAATTTTATGCGTTCACTTACCATTCATGTTATTATCCCATAAGTATCGCCATTTCCGCCATTTGATATTGATTGTTTAACTTTAATTTGATTACATATTTGAAGGTTAATTGACGATATTTCGTCAAGCACAACTGGAACCGATATGGATGTCTAACTCTCATTTAGCAGAATATATGAACTGTATCCAAGACAGTACAAAATTGTACTTGTGAATATGCTGTGGGAGTTATAGGCCGCATTTATGTTTATGTTCGGTGGACTTTTTCCGCTACTGTTTGAAACATGCAGCTCGAAAGATAGTGAACAGTAGAAAATCACGTATTGAACACTTTTAAGACCACAGTCTATAGGCATAACAGCAAATGTCGCTACGTAGTCGGCAGTTTATTACTGTCAAAGACGACATTGAACAACTTTGGCGGATCTGTAATATAGGAAATTTGAATTTTATTAGTGCTGCCAATAACAATTTTTCCTATTTTTAATAATTTTTGCAAGTTATTTTTAAAATCTTATTCAGGCAATTCATTGTATGTTTGTATAATCATGTAGTCATGTTATCGTACAAATAATGACTGCATGCATGTGTTCTATTTCTGACAGGTTGAAGTCCGTGGTTTGAAGCAATGAGCGTGTTTCTCTAAATTGTTCCTTCTTTGTGATATAAATATAGTCTTTATCTTGGAAGCAGTAAGCATCAGTCCTTTTAGTAAAGGCTTCGTATAATCTACCTATCCTACGCCTATCTTTCATTATGCAATGCTGCATTTAAGTTCTCATTCGCTATACTGTTTGAAATCTGATGCCAATATTTGCCATATTCATTCATCTATACCGCAAGCTCTAGGAAGATTGAAGTAAAAAGAATACACAGTGAGCGCGATAAGTGAGTCAACACTTTTGTTCTTAAGTATAAAACAGTTTTGTTCTTAAGTATAAAAAGTTCCTATATCATGAATTGTTGTTTTTATTTTATTTTTGGAAATTTATTCGACTATTCTCATTTACTTTAACGCTATCCTAAGAAAATGACTTATTTCGGTTGTGTTTACTCACTTTTGGCGCTCAGTGTATATGAAGGACTCACAAATATCTGATCAACAGAGAACCTCTAAATCAGGTCGATTATAATGCACGCTTGAAGCAATAATGTTAACGAGCTTATAAACAGGAGAATAATAACATGTTATTTAGAACGTTGGACAGTGTATAGAAGATGTATAAAGAGTCAGAATTGTTTTGAGTTTACTTCTTTATTTTATATAGCATCCTACATACATACTTATATCCAGACGTCGACAAAAAGATAACATGATAAAAATGTGAGTGTATTCGTGAGAGGAATGTGTTAACCCAGAGGAAAATTGTTAGTAATATTTTCAAGTCTACTTATTAACCCAATAATATGTATATTTGAGCGGAAAATATAGAACAAGTTTACTGCGCTAAATCCCTAAAGACAGCGTATTTAACTTGGCAAGTATTCTTCCAAAAATCGAAATCATTTCTCATTGATATTTGTGAATCCTACTGTAATATTTCTTTGGGTGTATAATTGATGTCTGAACAAAAAGTGACATGAACCTTATTCTTTAGAAGCTGACAAACAACTGAATGCATTTTTACGCTCTTTTTAACGAACGAACGAAGCCGAAGATGTTCTGCACCAGGGGGACATTGGTGCCGACGTTTGCTTATATCTGATCAAAAACAAAAGAAGAGATCTTTGAATTCTATTTTATAGCGTTTCGTAATTATTCTATTATTTTTGTTTTTTATTTTGTAAAATTTTTAGTTTCTATAAAAGATTTTATGGGCTTACTTCTCTTTTTGGCCAGAATCTGAACATTCCCTTTAAAGAAGTCGTAAATATGAAAAGTTTAAACAAATATTTCAAACTTTTGCTTTCGTTTGATAAAATACACAAACAAGCGTCTTGTAAATACTGAAGGACATTCAAAACAAAGAACAAATTCAAACAGTAAACCTACATGCATTACCAATAAAATAAACTTTTTAGTTAAATACGATAAAAGTAAATAAAATTGTGTGTTTAACAACAAGATATCATCATGTGCATGTAAATACATGCGTAAATAAATAGTTTTGTATGGAAAAGAAAAACCAAAAAAAAAAAACAAGAAGTATTATTATTAAATAACCACAGGACGAGTAAATATATTAAAAATAGTAACAAAAAAAAATAATCCTCTTTACAAATAATATACATACAAACATTTGTACTTATAATATATACATACACATAAAAATATATCAACAACTATATGTAGTAGATATAAATAAAACTGAAGGTACACTCACACTATTCATACATAATCATTGATAACATATCAACAAAGGGTATTCAATTAATCGGAATAATCGGTTTAAGTAATCGATAAAGCGATTAAATAATCGATATTAAAAATTTTATCGATTAATCGCGCCAATAATTATTTGATTTAAAATAGAAGAAAGAGAAAATTTGATTTACAAACCTAAGCAAATTATTGTGCTTTCGAGTAAACAATTACCCAGGTCTTCAATATTTTTAACCCAGAAACCAGATATTGTTTTTCGAAAGGAGTTTGATGCACTGAATCCGAATCCAAGCTCAGAATTGCTGTTTCCCTGTAGGTGTTTGAGATATCCTAATAATAAAAGTGCAAAAACACAATTTTTGACTACATTCGTGCGGATTATATTTTTTCTGAAAGTTCAGTGCAGCCTCTCAAAGTGGTAATCTTAACATTCAAAACCTTTTTTTAATTTATACGATATATTTTCCAGTCTCTTGAAGTCGCCGTAGTCTAATAGGTAGTGGGTTGGCTTATTAGACGTAAGGCCGCGGTTCAAACCCCAGGTCAAAACAAAATTTGAAAAATATTTCTTCAGCGACTTCCTCTCAGCAGATTTCTGTCAAAAACTCTGAGAGTAAATAAAATCACTCATGTGTGAAATTAACACACACAACATAAGTGGTTTGAGAAGCTAGGTCGTAATCCTGACTGAAGTGTTGTAATAGCCAATTGTGTATCTATATTTTCCTGTCTCACATACGAGTATATCGTTGAACTTGACCAAACTTTTCTATATTTTATATGCAAATGTGATGCAATTTTTTTATTCCAATTTTTTGGACAATGGAATATGACCTGGAGAAGTATTGGGCCTTATAAGCATGTACTTATCTTTATAAGTCTCTCCTCTAATGCTATATGTATTATAAATCAGAAAAGGGTATGTTAAAATTCATATCAAATAGCTATTTGACAACACATATTGTTTTTAACGCAGTGTTGTTGGCTGAAAATATGAAAACTATTGGCAGTTTATATGAGGCTGATATTTAATGCATTTAAATGAACAATAATCTGGTAAAATATTGCCGAACATAAATAATAATAATAATAGAGGGTCATAATTCTGTACATAATATTGTTATACTCGAATCGCCTGTTTGTTGCAAACCAGATGCACATATAACATAAAATGTATTTATCATATGTAAAGTACATGTCATATGTATTGGACATTTGGAAATAAAAAACCTAAACTCAGCTTGTAAATCAATTGCTTTGAATTCAGTATTTAAAGTGCAATTTTTAATGTCAACAAAAGAAACCAACCTATGGTAGAGTGTACAAAAATCGATAATACTTGCTACACCCAGGCACTTAATTGTTTCAAAGTTAAATTGAAAAATACTTTAATTTAATTTGAAAAATGTAATTCAATATGCTTTGAGAAATTGAATACCCTTAACATTATATACACATACATATACATATACACCGGAGATACAATTAAGTTTAAACATCATCATCAAAACATTGATTAATTAAGTGTTTTATTATTAACATTATAAATAATTAAGTTCTAGTGTTAACAATATTTTCAAAATATGAGAAGAAAAAACAAATATTTGTATTGTATTAAATTAAATTTATAAAAATGATTTAAATTATAGAAAATATATTTGTAGTTAGACAATATCAGGGAATTTAAAATCCCTTAAAACAAAAGAAAAAAACAAACTAAAAATACACAAAAACTAACAAACACAACAACAAAAGTTATTATTTAATTAATTTAATAGTAAAAAATTAAAATTTATTGATTGTGATTGCCTACTATTGTTTATCTAATTCTGTTATTATTATCCAAACATTTATTATATTACACAATGGATTAGGAATTCAATTTGAATAATTTTTATAATCATTTCCATTACAATGAAATTAAATGCAAAATAATGGGAACTACTTTCTTAGCTTAGAATGATGTATTCTTTTGCGCAAATATTCAAAGTCAGAGTTGGTGGAGCAATAAAAGTGGTGTTCTTTTAACAGTACATTTGCAAATTACTTGTAAAATCATTAAGGTTTTAAGAAATTTAACATTCTGTAGTTTTTGTACTGTGGATGGACATTATTTTGCTTCAATGCTGCGTACATTAGTTATCACAGTTTTGTAACGAGTATTTTCTGTGAGTTTGAGAACCACAATTTGAAAAATTTTACAATATGCTTATTTCATAGCACATGGTATACTTAACGGATATTTTACTAATACTGAGTGGCAAAATACTTTTTCGTTCTATTTATAACACAACAATTTTCGATATGGCAACTTCTAGAACTTCAAATATGTTTTCGCTTTATTTGTACCCTAGCCATTTTCGATATGGTAACTTCTAGAATTCCAATGTTGCCTTGTTATTTTTTTTTTTCTTTTCGGTCTGTCGTGGTCTCTCTATATGGTTTTGTTATTGTAATTTCTATAACCAATATAGTGAATTTTTTATTCATCTTTCCACATAGTTTTATCAACGCCTGAATTAAGAGCCTTGTGTCTTTCTATTAAATGTGGTTTCTGAAATCTTATTGCATGGAAACAATTTCACTTTATTTGGTAGATTAAAGGTATTATCTGTTACAGTACTATTGGGCCATTTGCTCCTTTTGGTGCAACTGGCCACCACTATAGAGTGCACCTATCTCTAAACGAAGTGACTGAAATGTTTCTTAACTTATTTCTTAACTTATTTGTATAATTGAAGTTGCCAAAGTCAAGTAGGTAGTGTATTGGCTTATTAGATATGAAGCCATGTTTCAAACACCAGGTCAGACATCAAAACGAAAATACAAAAAAATATTTCTTCAGCAAATTTCTGGCAAGTCTCCGGGAGAAAATAAAAATTGCCATGAAAAGTTTCTCAAAAATCTGTGGTTCGAAATCGACTTTAAAATGTATGTCACGCCACCCATGTATAAAATTAACACTTACAATATAAGTAGTGTGAGAAGCTAGGTCGTAATCTGAATGAAGGGAAGGGAGCGACCTATTACACATATATGTATGTATTTGTTTGTATTACAAAATTCACGATGTCAGTAGCTTTATTCGTTTGCTGAACAAATAACCTGACAACTGACTGAGTTCCTAGACCATTGTGTTTTCATTGTTATTATAAGTTGGCTTAAAATAAAAATCCATTTAAAGGAATATATACATGAGCTTGCACACTAACAAACTACAGGATACTTACTATAATAAAAGCTTTTTTTGTTGTTTAAAAAAAAAAACATTAAAAAATATTTAAAATATCTTTAAAAAAACAAAAACAAAAAAAACACTATCAAACATGTTGTACTATATACTAAAGACACATAACAAATTCTAAATGACTTTGTAATTACAATACGCTTAAAAATTAAAATTAAAAAAAATTGAAATAAAAAAACTAATAATTTAAATAAAAAATAAATAAATTAATAAATATATATATAAAAAATAAATAAAAACAATAAAAATATATATAAAATTTTGATATAAATGTTTTTCTATATATGAAGAAAATATAACAAATAAAATACACAATATATATACATAAAATACATACATACATATAATACTTATATATATATGAATAATTAAAAAAAAACATTAAAATAAAACCTTAATCAATCAATAAAATAATAAAAAACAAACATATTCAAAATGAATACATACAAACAAACATACATATAATATTATGTATTAGACAAACAAATTAATAAAAAAAAAACTAAATGGCTTTTTAATATAATAGATATTAACCATGAAGATAAAAAAAAAACAAAAAAATGTTGCTTAATAAAAAAAAACTAAATTATTATAAAATAAAATAAAAAATATTAAACAAAAATGTAAAATACAACAGAAACATACATACAAATATATGATAAATTGCTGTAAACTTTACATAAATTTTATAAAAGCCAATTTCTATATAAAAAAAATTGTCTTAAAAACTAAAACAACCACAAGAAAGAGATTATGAAAAACATGGCCCTAACACCCACCGACATTGTACACTTGCTACCACTATTTTACTTACTACAACTGATACAAATAACCACCAAACAAACAAAAAACCAACAACAAATTTAAACACAATAAAAAAATTTATAAGAAATCTTAAAAGAAAAAGTCTTAACAAAACAAACTAAAACTTAAACCACCCGAAAATAACTAAAGAAGATGAAAAAAATGATACACCGATAATTATAGAAATTTAAACAAACAAACAAACAAATAAGTAAACAAACAACTTTGCTAAACATTTACAACAATATACATACTTATAAAACAAAGGAAAAAATAAAATTAAAAATATACTTCAGGAATTATTAACAAAAAAAGAAGAAAAAAATTATTATACAACTGAAATAAAAGAATAAACAACAAAGGATATATGAAGAAAACCTATATGTACTTATTACATACATACATACATACAAACATACAACTACATATATACTATATAATGTGAAACAAAATATATAATTTATACATACCATATTGTATACCTACTACATACCTATCAGACATGCTATATTATATATAGATAATGAAAAATAAAAAAACATTTTAAAATGAAAAAAAAAAAAACATTTTCCACTGTCTCTCTAGATGTCTAAAAAGAAATGTATGTAACAATTTGTATTGTATTGTATTTTAATTGAATGAATATAATAAAATACAATAATAAACAAAAAAATAAATAAATTATAAAACAAAAAATAAATAAAAATAATTATAATAAAATAAATGAAATTAAATAAATTGCAAAATTAAAATAAATTAAAAAACTCAATAGTTTTCTTTTTACTGTTACCGAATGGTTCATGACTTGACTAACATATTGATGTTTTAGGATTCTCTACTAAACTCCAAGGATAACAAAATTTGTTCTTTCCTTTTGGTTAGGAAAACGTTTATAAATTAATTCACACAATTTTTTTTTGTGTGTCCGTAGAATAATTTTTATGAATTGATTTTGTGTTTGATGGGATTTCTCTCTGGGTGGCAATCTGGTGGTGTACGGTCGGGTGAGAATGGGGGTTTTTGGCATTGGTGTTTGTGTGTTTAGTCGGATTTGACTCTACCCAAAAAATTAATTTGTGGTGTTTTTCTAACCTGGTGGATTTATGAAAAGTGTGATGAATTTATTGATGTCGCCATGGTGTAACAGGTAGTGTGTTCTCTTATAAGACACGAGGTCCTAGGTCAGATATCTCGAACAAGAATTTATTCGGTGTGGTGAGTTTCTAGGGTGGTGAGATTTTGCAAAGTGTGGTGAATTTTTCCGATATGGTGGAGAAAAATTAAAATCCACCAAAGTACCGTTATTCCAAATAGATGCTGTATTACTATACGTAGTACCACTACACTGACAGTGGTGAATTGTTCGGTTTTTTGTCTAGAATAAGTAATATTCACCTCCAATAGTGAAGCAATATGTCGGCTCCATAATTCTTTATCAACTGTGTGGTTTGTGTTTGGATTAGATACATACATAAATAAATAATTGGTCATTACAACCCTTTAGTCAGGATCACAACCTAGCTTCTCACATCACTTTCATTGTGATTGCTAGTTTTATACATGAGAGAAAGTCGACTCCGAACGGCAGACAGTTTGAGAAACTTTTTATGGCAATTTTATTTACTTATTTGCTAGAAATCTGCTGAGAGGAAGTCGCCGAAGAAATATTTTTTTTCATATTTCGTTTACTTGGAGATATCTGAACTGGGGTTTGAACCAAGGCCTCACATCTAAGAAACCAACACACTACCTACTAGACTACGGCGATTAAGTTTGGAATAAGGCTATTAATATCGATAGTGAAACACTAAATTTAAGAAGTACACTCAGCGAAAGCAGATTGTTGCCATATGGTGTCAGTAAATTGTAGTTAAAATTCTAAAAAATTTCAATTAAAAAAATATTGTGTTAAATCCATAAATAAATATGAAAATTTAATGATATTTCCAATAAATAAAATAATGAGTCGTATTTGAAGAACAACAACCCATAGTGCAGCAATGATATAATTTTGCTCGCCATGGCTTTGCAACTATAAGGTTGTATAACGAGATAAAAGCAACAAAAACAATAATATTTTTGTATATTTTGCTCAAAAACCATCAGAATTTATTTATATTCGTTATAAACATTTAGTATTTAAATTGTTTACTTTTTTTAGTTAGTATGGCAACATTGTAATATTTATAAACTATTTTCGTTGTTATTTTATCGATTTACGCTTTTGCAATTGTTGATCATCGTTCGTCAAAGATTCCACCGAAATTGATGAAGTCGAGTCACCTTTCGATGATGCTGTAGACTTGGAACTTGAGCGTTTCGGATATTTAACTGGTTTTGTATTGCCAGAGAATTTTAGAACGAAACGTAACTCTTCCATTAGTTCAGTTTTGAAGGGTACCTGTTTGTGATATTTTTTAAAAACAATTGATAAAGTGTTTGAAAATTAAAGAAATTGATTTTTATTTAAGAATTTTAGAAGAACGAGGAATACAAATAAAGCTTTGTATGTACAATCATTGCCAGGCAGCAAAGGGAAACAAAAACATGCAGCATTAAAACATTTTTATACAAACATGTGAATTAGAGGAAGGGACATGCATTAATTTTGTTGTTCTTAAAAAAATGTTCTTTAATTTTGGGATTTTCATGTTTTTTTTTGTTTTTTTTATAAAATAAATTGAATTGACAACATAAGTAGCGCTCTTTAATGGGTTAATAGTTTAGAAAACTTAACTTTAAAAAAAGAAGAAATTTCAATTCCTTCTATAAGATGTTTTATGGTGTTAAACAAAAAGCCGGCTGATTATATCAGACGAATATGTAGAAGTAGTGTTAATACGGAAGTAATATGTACAACAACATATATTTATTCAAATAAAAAATATTAAAAAATGATGGCCTATTTTAAGGTTAAGCTACAGAACAAAATGTGTGGAAAACTTTAAAGCACACTTTAAGGGATTTACATGGGTAAGAAAAAAACAACAACAAAATATGTTACAAAGCTGAAATGAAATGTGTTTTATGTAAAAATGTTTGTAAAAATGTTTTATGGATTATTTGCCACAGAAAAAGATTTAAAAGCGATTAACGAGGGAAAGCAAAAAGGAGACAACACTGGGTGTTACAACTAAGGACACACACTAAGTAGTGTCAACATGAAGGTTACAATGTGAATGTGTTGAAAACATTTGATTTTGCTGTAGTTTTGTTCATTTTTTTTTGTCTGTTATTCTTTGAATACCTTGTGATGACGGGCAGTAGCATAAATGTGTAAAATCCATTCCAATATGCCAAAACAAGTGGCAGTCACACATCCCAAAAATAATACCAAATATATGCCACCTACATTGGCCATGCCTAGCTCTGCAGCACCATCAGCTTTTTCAACCTGTCTTCATTTCACGTTGCGTAAAACGTATTGGGTGGGTAAAAACGTTTTCATTCATTTTATATACAGAAGCACAAGCCTCAAATTCAAAAAGTGTTGGATGGGATGTGGATGGTGATGGTATATTTGTGTTGACAGCAAATAGTATTTGTGTGCACATTTCATTTCATTTTGATTTTTGCAAAAAAAACAACATTTTTTTTGTGTTCAGATTAGCGAGCAAGGAACGCAATTGCAAGAGAAACAAATGTTCAATTGCCTCAGGTGTATGAGTGTATTTCAATGCGGAGATTTTCATATACGTTGAGGAGAAACCACGACAAAACAGCAACCAAACGGTAGTCAGCAGTCGGTAGTCGATAGTTAAGGCAGGCAGGTAGGCATTTGGGTAATCAATGTTTAGCAGGGCATTCCATAACGATATGGTTGTGATGTGATGGTCAGTCAGGATATATTTTCATTGTGCGTTTATATGTTTGTTTGTATGTATTTAAAGCCATAATTTAATAAAAATAAACAAACAAAAAAAATGGAATTTTATAATGCTCGACTGAATAGATTACAAATGTAAATTCTTTTATAGAAAGGCTAAGGAAGGAACATTAAGAAGAAAAGGAAATTCTAAACCAATAAAACGAAAGAAAAGAAAAATTCAAAAAAAAAGAAACAAAAGCCTGGAAATGTTCAAGGAAGTTATTATTGTACGAGAGTAAAAATTATTCTCTTGACAGCTTGTTGTTGTACAATTTTTTTTGTTATAAAATTTCGGTTTTAAATTTTTTTTTTGTTCAAATATTTTAATAATCAAATCAAACAATAAATGAACAATAAACAGTATTTAATGCCTGTTGGCAGTAATACCTTATTTTCGTCGCAACGTTCCTTGACACCAATTAACATTTCCGATATTGAAACGAAAATACCGAATATACAACCCCCAATTAGGACCAAGAATACACCACCCAAATTGCTAATTTCTAAGGCCAATGCTCCACCTTCCGAAGTAGTTGCCTTAGATTTAAAAAATTTGGTTGGCATTGAATTTATTGAATTCGGGTTTGAAAGAAAATAGAATTTGTTTTAGTAACACGGTTGGTTTTTTTGTTTAAGAAATATTAAAAAATGTTGAGAATTTACAGTCTCAGTTTGAAAATTTTTAGGCAAAAAAGAAAAAGTCATAAAACACTCTTGTGATACTTGTTTGACGGCTTAAATCTTTATTTCAAAAATTTTTGGAGTTTTTATTTTTTTTTATTAAATTGTTAAATGTATGTACGTTCGTACGTAACGTAATTGGTCATTTCCTTTCAGTTATGATTAGGACCTAGCTTCTCACACCATTTATGTTGCGTGCGTTAATTTTATCCATAAGTGGAGGGACCCACAGTTTAAATCCGACTCCAATTGATAGACTTTTTTGAGAAACTTTTCGTGACAATTTTAATTCACTCCTTAACACCTTAACAGAAAGGGATTCTGATTATAGCTGATTAGGCTTACTGGGAGTGCTAAACGCCTCAGCATTTTTTTGGATAGCAAGTAATTTTAAGCAAAACATCGTGGAGTGTATAATGAAGGCGACGGTTGCCCCTTACGCTGTAAAAACAACATTGGAAGAAATTCTAGTTGCTAAATACGCTCTAGTTCGGTCAATACTGCTATACGGTATAATAGTACGATGTATTGGTGAAGACAGTCATGTGCAGTAGTGCGCAGAGAGTTTCCTCAGTATATATTGCCTTACGCACAATGCCAACTAGCGCTCTTGCAGCGATGCGTGTAAGACATTGTAGTCGTGTAGTGTCTAGATTTGAGCAGGCTGCCACCCTTACCTAACCTAACCTATCTTAATCTAACATGTTGAAAATGAAATAACTGGAAGGAAAAATTTCAAGAATGCCTGAAGAAATTAGACCAATAGATTCTAAAACTATGTACAATATTTAGAGGAATTACATACATACATACATAATTGGTCATTACAGCCCTTTAGTCAGGATTACGACCTAGCTTCTCACACCACTTATGTTGTGTGCGTTCAATTTATACATGAGTGGCGGGACCTACAGTTTAAAGTCGACTCCGAACGACAGATTTTTGAGAAACTGTTCATGGCAATTTTATTTACTCTCAGAGTTTTTGCCAGAAATCTGCTGAGAGGAAGTCACCGAAGAAATATTTTTTTATATTTCATTTTGGTGTCTGACCTGGAGTTTGAACCAGGCCAACACACTACCTACTAGACAATGGCGACTTTAGAGGAATTACTTCCAAAAAATCAGAAATCATTGGAGTCTACAAATATAGCATTTTGTCGAATTAGATTACATGTTATATGAAATTTCATATAAAGCATCATAAGTGTGGGATGTATACTCCCCATATTTTATTATCCGTGAATTATAGACCAGATGGCTAGGACGTATGAATATCAATAAACATGTTAAATTTAATATGTGTGTTTCATTTTCATTTGATATAATCAAAGATAATCAAACGATAAAGGCCCTGCAGTTTATGGCAAAAATTAGGTGTACAAATCTTTGTTAAAAAGCTTACATAGAAGGTTTTCGATGTCCGGTGTCCACAGCAAACTTTTTGTACTAAAATCAATACGAAGCTTGAACTAATACTTGATTTTTATTTTTTAATTAGAACTGACATCTCTTTTTAGTATCCTATCCTATAGTACGATGTCATATGATATGATTATTGGCTGTAATGAATTTAAGTGATTTATTGCGTTTGTTTTATTGAATATTTTAAATATGTTTTCTATTTAAAATTATTTGATATTATACACATACATATGTATGTATTGCGCCGTCAAACAAGTCTTAAGTGTTTCATAAGTCAAATGGCTTATTAAAATTCTTTAAAATTGATAAGAAAAAAAAAAATAAAACAAAGTATTGTTAAAGTACTTACCGCACACGCACCACCGCCACGTTTTTCTTGCCACCATTTGGTCTTCATTTTGGTTAAAACACCCTGTTCCTGCAATTCCAACACAGCCTGACTGAGTACATCACGATATTCCCAATCTGTTCAGGTTACCCATAAAAATAGAATTGAAGAAAACTGTTGTAGTCGTATTCGGTGATGTTAAATCTGTTTTTTGTTTTCTTTTTTTTTTTTAAGAATTAACTTTTTAAATTTGAGTGTGTATCTGTATGAATGTGGTATTGTTTGTTGCATGTTCTTTAAACATAAAAAGTTACGAGTTTCTTACAAAATAAAAAAAAATAAAAAGCACATTTGGTCTTTAGAAACCTGAAATGGTATTGTTTCGAAATGAATGCTTACGTCACTTAATGAATGTTAAGACAATTTGAAGAAAAAAAATCAGCTTCCTTCCTGAGGCACTTAAATTCATAATTTAAAAAAAAACGTTTTAACTTTACTTAGTATACAGGATAATTGCAGAATATGGAGGATCATAGAAATCGTACCAGACTACGGCAACTTTGAAAAATCTATTGATGCAACTATATAGTCTAGTAGGTAGTGTGTTGGCTTATTAGACATAAAGCCAAGACATCAAAGACAAAATACAAAAAGTATTTTTCGGCGAGTTCCTCTCAGCAGATTTCTGGCAAAAACTCTTGAGAATAAATAAAAATTGCCATGAAAAAGGTTCTCAAAAATCTGTTGTTTGGAGCCAACTTTAAACTGTAGGTCCCACCACTAATGCATAAAAATTTAACACACACAACATAAGTGGTGTGAGAAACTAGGTCGTAATCCTGACTGAAGGGTTGTAATGACCAATTATGTTATGTGTGTATGTGGAGAATATAATGTCATTCACATGTCTGCTACGACCTTTATGGATCCGAAATGTCTAATTTTCATTGACTCTGAAAACAAGCTAAATTTGACCGATGCCATGGGTTACGTTGGTTTAGAGGAACGCTGAGGCTTGTGACATATTCGCATATGCCTGCGGCTTAAGAAAACCCCATAAGAAAAAGTCTAACAAGGCTAAATCGAACGATCTCGGTGGTCAGTTCGCATTATCTACATGTGGGATTAATATACCCTCTACGCTAAGTTCGTGTATAGGTTATCTAATACATGACTAAAAAGGTTGGTAATAATCATCCAAAGTGCCTGGCCAACATCATTTTTAAAGAAATATGGATCGACGACTCCGTCAGCTTATAGTTCACACTAAACAGTAACTTTTTCGGGATGCATTGATTGCTTTAAAGTCGCAGTAGTCTATTAGACATAAGGTCACGGTTTAAACCCCAGGTCCGACATTCCCTACAAAACGAAATATGAAAAAAATATTTCTCAGCAAATTTCTGGCAAAAAAAAACTCTGAGAGTAAATAAAATTACCATTGAAAGATTCTCAAAAATCTGTCGTTCGGAATTGACTTTGATCTGCAGGTCCTCTCACTCATGTATGAAGTTAACACACAGTCGTGTGAGAAGCTAGGTCGTAAACCTGACTGAAGAGTTATAACGACCAATCATGTATGTATGTATTCTGTATTGGCTGCTCTTTGGTGACATGTGGACAAGTATCGTTTCAGCTGCTCTTGGGTGACATGTGGACTAGTATCGTTTCAAATTCGATATCTTTGGCTGTTCACGTAGCCTTTCATCCACAAATAGACTGCATCACTGAATACGATTTTTCAATGAAAATTAGTGTCAGATAGGACCTACATTTTAATAAAAAAAATTTTGTTATGCCAACTAATTTGACAGATTTAGCTTCAACAAGATGGCCGTTATTAACATTAGAAGTTCAGAAAAACCTGTTGGAAGATCCTGTACAAATAAAAATTATTTTATTCTTCCTAGGCAATCAACATTTGATTGTGCTCTCTAACTAGTCACCCCTCTATAAACTTATGTATGGTCTTCATCACTATCTCCGTTCTTAAGTTTAGCTTCTCTTAACTCATAACAAGTGCTATAATAATCGCAAATGATTGAAAACAATGACGGCTACACTGGTATCGCAGGGTATTTTATGTAAAAATACTAGACAGGCGGTACAGGCTTAAGCAAGTACAAAGTACTCTTGTATTGAATTTCATTAATAATCAATACAGGAACAAAGAGCGTTTAAATATTTTAAATCTAAATTTTCAATACTGTACTGTACTGTAATAGCAACAGTGTTGCAAAATAGGAAAAAAGAGTTAATCTCCGTTTGCATCGAATACTAATTACCCGGTAAATAGGCTTTCAATTCAATCCAAAACGAAAGTCTTTACAATTACAAGATATATATTTTACTTTTTATTTAAAGCACTATTCATTTAAGTGCCCTCAAACTCAAGGATCTCTTAATTATTCAAGTGGTATTTATGCTTGGCTTTATAAATAAAAATTAAAAGCATTCGTTCGCTCTCAATTTTTTTCCATTCCATAATAATTACTGACAACCACGATTATTATTAAAACAGAGAGAAGTGAATGTCATTAAAATAAAACTTTTTATAAATATTTATGCGAATATGTGGCAACAGTAAATAAAATGATGTCTGCCACACATTCGTTGTGTTGCTGCCGCATATTAAAATAAAAAAAACAATTTTTTTTTAAATATCCTGCAAATATGAAAAGTTATACAAGTAAAATTTTACACCCACACAACCATGTTGTTCAACCCACATGTATGTGTGTACACATGGTCAAACCTTGTGGCATTTAGTGGAATATTTTTAAAATTAAAATTTTTAACAATGTCAGCCACCACCCACCGCCCAGTGTCAATGACGACACAACATGTTCTATGTAAAGGAGGTGAGGGTTGGTAGCTGGTAGCTGGTTATGTTAATTTAAGTCACTTACTTTTACGCATTGCAATTCCGTATCCTTTTTCATCCAATAACGAGCCAACCTGTGTTAGACTGCAACGTCGTTCCGTTATATATTCAATGGTTGTGGATTCCATCAAGAAGGCATAGTTTTCATTTTCAACACGTTGCACACCTTCTATATTCGAAGATGTCATGTATTCCGGATGACTTGACATATACTCGTACATTTTCTGATATGTGGGAAATTTAGCATCCTAGAAACGAAAGATACAAACAGATAAAGAGGAGTTTTAGGCTGAACATTTGCGTTTTAATTAAGGCATCAAATTGAGGTTGCATGGGGAAGTAAGCATATAAGAGAATATCAAGTATTGTTTAAGAAAACAACATTTTTGAGGAAAAATTATAGAAATTTTGTTAATTTGTTGTAAAGGGTGTATTTTATAGAGGTATAGAACTTTAAGTTGCAATAAAACAACGATGGATTATTCGATTGACATGAATTTTATTTATCAGAAAGATAATCTTGTGGCATTACATTTTAAATATGATTTCTGGCATATGACCGCCACGGCTGGCGCGGATGTAGTCCAATCTGGACGTCCAATTTTCGATGACTTTTTCCAACATTTGTGGCCGTATATCGGCAATAATACGGCGAATATTGTCTTCCAAATGGTCAAGCGTTTGTGGCTTTACCGCATACATGACTTTACATACCCCACAGAAAGTAGTCTAGCGGTGTTAAATCACAAGATCTTGGAGGCCAATTCACAGGTCCAAAACGTGAAATTAGGCGGTCACCAAACGTGTCTTTCAATAAATCTATTGTGGCACGGGCTGTGTGACATGTTGCGCCGTCTTGTTGAAACCACATCTCCTGGACATCATGGTTATTCAATTCAGGAATGAAAAAGTTAATAATCATGGCTCTATACCGATCACCATTGACTGTAACGTTCTGGCCACCATCGTTTTTGAAAAAGTATGGACCAATGATTCCACCAGCCCATAAAGCGCACCAAACAGTCAGTTTTTCTGGATGTAACGGTGTTTCCACATACACTTGAGGATTACCTTCACTCCAAATGCGGCAGTTTTGTTTGTTGACGTAGCCATTCAACCAGAAGTGCGCTTCACCGCTAAACAAAATTGGCTTATGAAAATCGGGAACAACGGTAATCTCGTTTTGGGCCCATTCGACGAATCTACGCCTTACTTGATGATTGTTTGGCTTCAAATCTTGCACGAGTTGGATTTTGTAAGCACGCAAACCAAGATCCTTCCGCAAAATCTTCCATAAAGTGGATGGACACAGATCCAATTCCTGTGCTCGATGGTGGATGGACTCATTCGGGTCTTCCTCAATGCTACGCTCTACAGCAGCAATAGCTTATTCTGTACGCACCGTACAGCGTCTCTGGGGATGCGAGTTATCAATAAGAGTAAACGTGGTGCGAAAACGTTCCATGGTTAATCGAATTAACTGCTCTGATGGACGATTTTGTCGACGATAAAATGGACGTAGTGCGCGATACGTTTTCCGCACAGAACCATTATTTTCGAAATAAAATTGCACTATTTGCAAGCGTTGTTCAGGCTTGAGTCTATTCATGATGAATTGCCAAACCAAACTGAGAATAAATAACTTGACAGCTGTTAAATCGGTCGCCATCTTGAAAAGTAATGCCAACTTAAAGTTCTATACCTCTATAAAAAACACCCTTTATATCTGCAGAGGTTGAACTAGTTCTAATAAACATATGTATATGTATTGCGACACAACAATAGAATTCATTAGAATTGTCAAAATAAGACTCTGTTTCCAGGTCTAATTTATTTCATCATGTAGTTTGGATGGGTAAGCTATGACCGGCAGAGAGGCCAGCAAATGAAACTTTATTGAGACCAAAGACGAGATTACAAACTATTCGTTGGCCAAACCAGTTATGTGTACGACTACAACTCTGAAGAAATAGCTTCCCAGAGATATATTTTGAAAAAAGGGCTGAGCTAAGTACACAACAAAACCTAATCACATTCAAGTCATTTTTAACCTTTTTTTAACGTTCGCCGAGGCCGTGTCAGCTCCGGAGTCGGTAGAGTACTTATCGATTAATGTTTCCCTGTTTACAGACATCGCTAGACTATTACAGAGAAATCGAATGATAACCTCATGCTTCTCTTCATCATTGCAGTATTACAAAAGCATCGATAAGCCAGATAAAATACGCTCATATAAATGCTGTTTAATTCGATCATATAGTGGTCAGGTCTGCTGTGCTATAGCACACGCATTTTCTTTTATATAAGACCAACACTCAGGGTATGGCCCCTACTCACGCAGTGCATTGTGTTAGAATTAGGAAAATAGATTATGGGAAGGAGGACAGACGGAGTAGTGTTTGTGCACATTAGATTTGAATCCTTTTATATTATAAAGGGCAGAAAGGACCTCTCCAGGTAGGGAGTTCCATATGCGTATAGTAAAGTAGTAGGCTAAAGAATGAGGTCGGCCTGTAATGTAGTCTGCGACTCTGGCCAGTCGACCACAAACGTATGTACCCTGCGAGAAGGACGGGTGCTACGTAAGAATACACGATTTTCGGGAACAAGTCCCTTCATTCCGTCATCAATAGAGTCGTATGCCCTACTTCTCACTAAGGGGCACATACGCCCTCTCCTGTAGGCGTTGGAGTAGCTTCAAAATAAATTTTGAGTCACCGCCCCATACATGAGAGTTGTATTGCATTCTCGGACGTATATAAGTGGTGTAAATAGTAAGGAGATCATATGAAGTGAAGTATTTCTTGCACCGTCTTAAGTTTCTGGTTTCTGTAATCCGTCGAGCATACGCCAACTTTCATAGCCCATAACCCATGTCCCCGTTGTTCCTCTTGCCAGCATATAGCTTCCGCTAGGCATCTCCTTTCTACATGGTTTGTTGCTCCTATATTTTGCACTTGTCCACGTAAGGTCTTACTGTCCTAGTTATTGAAGTGTCGTTCGAAGAACATCTGAATCGTGATTGATCTTGGCTTCTTGAGCTTTAAAGATTTCACTCCATAACCATCACTATAATAACGTTGGCACTCTATATGGTCGACTCATTTTCTATGTTACTTGTAGGTTTAGTTACAGAGATCCAGGATGCGTTGCGGCCCTGCAACTAACTCTGAGCCCGAACTGATTTTAATTCCATCCGAATGCCATTTGTTGTCACTACACAAAGGCATATCATAAGTAGCCAACAGCTTGACTTTACCTTGTAACATTTTATTCTTTGTGCCAACGTCGTCTATTCCAATGGCTTTTATTTCCCTGATGTTTATTTCAAGTCCAAAATGAGACGCTAGTTTTGCTTGTAAGGTAAAAATATTGGACGGTAGTAGTGTAATTGACTCCAAAGAACTCCTTTTTGCACGGAACAAATTTGATCAATCATCCAGACCAATATGAAATAGTTTAGATGATCGAAAAAAGTTCAGCTGAAAGAAAATATTTCAACATTGATGCCCTGTATTGAAGTGCAGGACATCATATCCTGTGTATCATACTTGTTTCATTATTATTGCTTAGGCATACTTCCCTGAAAAACAACTTGTATGTATATGCACGTTATGTAAGACAGCTTACCTGGAAAAATGTAAACGTACTGCCGCCAACTTTAGCGCCATAGTTAACGCCACCTTTATTAGCAGCCAAGTCCTCGACATTTTCAATGGGAGTGCTTAACGACTCGACTGTTAGAAATGCAGCCAAGTTGGCTGTGTACGAAGACACCAGAATCAAAGTGAAAAAAGACCAAAATGATGCAGCGGCACGTGTTGAAAAGCCTCTAAAGAAAAATGAAAAAATAAATTAATAAAAAACATAAAAACGGAATTAAAATATTATTATAGCAGGCACAGTAGTGGAATTTTTTAATACCACTGCTGTTGTGTCACTACTACTACTCCTACTACTGCAGCTGCAACTTACTTTGGTGCTAATTCGGAGCCTTGTTGCAAAAGCGTGCCAATGGCATACCAAAAGCAATTAATGAAAGTAAATTGGTTCTCAAGTTCAGTTGGCTCTTCTATGCAAGGATACGGATTATCCCATTCCGGCGGTGATATACGACCCAAGACAAACATACTCAACGAAACGGCCACGTATGCCAAGCCCAACCATAGCCATACCTCACCAGAGAATGGTGACATGAACGAGAAGAGTTTTGGTGGTTCCTTCATGGGTTTACGAAATAAAATTGCAATGCCTAGAAATTAAAACAGAGAAATTATTAAACAGGCGACGTTATCATCATCAACAGCTTCTGTGGGTAAAGGCTCTTAAATTTTCATTATGAAAGACATTGATGTCATTGTGATTGTCAGATTTTCTAGCCTTAATGTATGCAAACGAAGCGTATGGCATATGAGTTTTGCATTTTTTAGTAACATCATCGCCATGGCAAAGTCATTATTGAGTTGCCGTAACAACGTTACTTATGCTTACAGTGACACAAATTCAAAGTCATATGCGTGGATATGTTTTAAGGATTTCAAGATTTTATTTTCGTTCGATAAGTATTATAAACTAAGAAAATATGTGTTTAGATAAATTCTTGGGAATGAAAACCATTAAAGCTTAAGACAAATACCACATTATGACAGTAAATAATTGATTAAAGCATCTTCAAATGTCATTAGATTTCAATGGCACCTCGGTTAGCCAATAATTTACAACTCAATAGAGTTCTGCTGATAGGTAAACAAATGGTAGTTGGATGGTACCAATTAATGTTTAAACAATTGGCGAATGCCGGGTGTCTCTAGCAAATATAACGAGACATTTGATGGTTACCCTAATGTGGGTTCCTAAACTCGAGGGCATTAAAGATAACAACATTGCTGACGCACTCGCAAAAACTGATACAACGGACAATTTGAAAGATGGGGAAATAATCCCACCAGTTCAGAACAAGATTTTGAGGTAAATTTTATACAGAACATAAGATTCTAAGAAACTAATAATAATTGTAACGCGACCTGCGTCCTGGGAATACCTCGCAACTACTACTTCAATGACGAGAGAGAAGAGAACAACATGGAACACTTTCTCTGTCATTGTCTGGCACTTAGGAGTAGGAAATGAAGAGTAGGATTTCTGGACACTTCGAAGTTATTGGCGGAACCTTGTATAGCCTTGTATATAAGTGTTTCGTTTTGGGAATAAAAACAAACTATATCGGGTTTTCGAAGTCGCCGCAGTCTAATAGGTAGTGTGTTGGCTTATTAGAAGTGAGGCCACGGTTCAAACCCCAGATTAGACACCTTGAACGAAACGAAATATAAAAAAATATTTCTTCAGCGATTGCTTCTCAGCAGATTTTTGGAAAAAATCGTAGGAGTAAATAAAATTACCATTAAAAGTTGCTCAAAAAACTGTCGTTCGGAGTCGAATTTAAACTAAAATAAATAAATAAATAAAGTTAACACACACAGCATAAGTGATGTGAGAAGCTAGGTTGTGATCCTGACTAAAGGGTTGTAATGACCAATTACTCTTCCAACAGAATATTCCAAACTTTGGCAGTTGATAACGGCCATCTTGTTGTAACTACATCTGTCGCTTCGAGTCGAAATTTGAAATTCCGATGTTTTAGTGAACGATCGGGCAATACCCGTACGTGAACCTAAAGCAAGATGGACCCCAAAAGGTCACCGTGCGAGTGTCGCTTTCGAGACGCTTACAAAACTGGAGCTTTCGCAGACCTTAACTTACCGACTTTCGCTTCGTAACTTAGGCTGCACTCATACAATATTCAACTGATCGAGGTACTAAAGGTAAACGATGTATGTTTGCTGAATGCACTCTGAATCACTTAACAATTAACCTTAATTTTCATCGCATAATTATCTTCATGAAATTATCGAATTTGGGACGATATTAACACAAAACATGAAATCCAAGTGCGTCCAAAGTATTCCGAAAAAGTCATTGTTTGTTAAGGACAGTGTCACTGGTCCATATTTTTTTGAGAACGACGTTGGCCAGGCGAGCATTATTGGTTCATATTATTAACTTTTTTAGCCTGAATTCGATGATCTGGGCACCAAAGACATTTAACTGCAACAGGACGGAGCTCATGCCAGATTGAATATTCCAAACGAGCGATTTGAGGACTTTGTCATCTCACGTCGGGGTGATAAATATTGGTTACTGAGATCAAGGAATCCCGAAGTCTACATAACCCATGTCATCGGCCAATTCAGCCTAACTTATACGCCAGAGTCATGGAAAACATAAAGAGGCGAACATTTAAACATATGCAATGACATCCATAGGTCTTTCGAATGAGAGAATGTAGGAAACATACACTTTGTTCTATTCACATTTAAAGGGCTGAAGCGCTTATTTAAAGATTCGATATATCTTATTGTTCTTTATAGATCGGTTCTATAATAAGCTTTAAAATAATATGATTTCAACATTAATATGCTTACCAAGATTCATGAATGGTATGGTAAAGTCCACAGCACTTTCTCTATCTGATGTCATGGTCAAATCCGTTATACCCAAGTCTGCGCGCTGAAAGTGATACAAAATAAATGAAATTAAGAGACAATAAAAAATATTTTTTTTTAATTTTATTTATTTCTTTAATGCTGCCTGCCAACAGCTAAAGTAAACATTTTCAGCTGCATAATGAACCAAAAGAAACACTGCCATTCTTAAATCCTTAAATATACAAAAAAAGCGAAACAAAATGTTTATTTTTTTCACCAATGTCCTTAAATAACTGGCAACAAAGTTTTTTTGTTGGAAATCATTTTAAATTATATTTTTGCATTTTACAAAAAGAAAAAAACAATATTAAAATAGTTTATTATGTAAAATAGCATTAAAAAAACAGAAATACATTTACATTTGAGTATATGATGATATATCGTATATTGTATGTATGTATTTCATTCATATTATTTTTTCCGTTTATTTTTATGCTCCACTCAAAACACAATAAATCACAGCTGAAATGCAGTTAAATTCGCTTCTGCATGAATTTTGTATGGAAATTTATGGACCGAAATGGAAACAGAATAAATGCAAATGCCATTATATTCTTTCGCTCAAACACTCCCACTATATCTCCGTCTCTTTCTTGCTCCTATTTCCATCCGTGAAAATATTTTGTTGAAAATTGATGAAATGAGTAAAAAAAAGTGAATAAAAATTTAAAACTCTGATAGCAAATATAGGGTGCTTTGCTCCGTTGCACAGAACTACATGGGTCGTTATATCAGGGGCTTCATCACTAAGTTCTGATAAGAAAAAATTTAAGACAACCTTAATTGGGAAATTTCCAAGGAATTCTCTATAATACAGATTTTTGACAAGACAAGACGACAGAGACTTCTTTGCTTGATCAAATAGATTACGGTATTGTTAACAGAAAATCCAAAACATTTTCGCCAATATGATATGCGATATTCGAAATTCGAATGCAAGCAATGGACCATCAAAAAAGAAAAAGATGTTGTGCACAAACTTATTGATAGTTCAAGAGAGTCAAGATCAATGCTTTCAAAAAACACTCCAGGCTTCAAACATCGCTGCAGACGATATTTTATAACGATAAACAAAGCTTATTCATAGAAAAAATAAATAAAAATGAATGGAAATAAAGGAACCATAGTCTAGTAGGCAGTCTTCTGGTAAAAACTCTAACAGTAAATGTAATTGCTATAAAAGGTTTCTAAAAACTCGGGCCTTGAAAGTCAACTTTAAACTGTAGGTCATGCTACTCATGGAAAAAAATTAACACACTCAACGTGATTGGTGTGAGACCATAGGCCATAATCCTGTAAAATTGGACTCGTCACAGCTACTAAGATAAATATTTAATGCCGCAGCGAAACAAAGAGATGTTCATACGCAACATTAGCTAATAAGTTGATAAATTTGCTAAAAATATCATCGCTTAACGAATAAATTTAAATTGCAATCAAAAGAAAGAATCGTTTATTGCATCTTCAATAATCACTTCAAATATTCTCATAAAAAACGTCTGCAGAAACATTAGTTGGCTTTAATTTAACGTCACTACCTTTCAGTAAAGTGTTCGAGTGATTTTGATTCCTGGCGTTATTCATTGGTTTTGTAAAATTGAGATTGATTGTCTTTACGTCTCATATGCCAATTGAACTACAGTCAGCTAATCAATCATAGCAGTATTTGAAACAGAGTGTTGCTGTTCGAAGAGTAGTTTGTAATGAGCACAGAAGGTAATCACATACTTTAGCGTAATGATTGATGTGAAGCTGAGCTTCAAAACGCGCTTTATATAGTTGGCGTTAAGACTGTAAAGATAAACTGCGTCTTGCATTGCCCAACCAAATATTTTTGGGCCATGGGGAAAAATGAAATATCTATCAATAGCAGCAACAGTATGAACATATGTATGCGAAAATGTACTGTATACGGCAAATAACGCAGATACATAGACGCTTTGCGTTAAGAGTTTCTTTGCAGGAAGGTTTCGGAAGAGACAATTGGAGAAACTTTCAGGAAGATACCGACTGATATCCATGCCAAAAACTTCCTATCAGACTTTATCGTAACAATGAAAATTAGAAGAGTGCTCACAATCTATTAGAAAATGACAGCAAAGATGGCATGTGTATTACAATGGTAGGTAGGTTTATGCTTTTACATCATGTGCAAAAATTGGATTACAAGGCCGCGCAGCAAGCGGATATTATAACATTACGCTTATCCTGTGCGTAAATGGGTACATTCCACGATATTTGCAACCTTTTAAGCTGACAGAAGACAACCTGTCACTTTAAATAAGCTTCTGGAAGTATGTCGTTTTATTATTAATTGTTGTTAGGTATCTTGTTTTTGCTTGTTACATTGGAAAATCGTAACAAGTCATTGTGAATGAAATACGACCTCATGCATGAACAAAATTTTAGTGGGCCGTTATAGATATAACAAGACTGGTAGCAATGTCAAGTGTTGTAGTGTGGCGGCAGAAGCAAATATAATCTATAAAATACGCAGTAGTCTAATAGACATGCGGCCTCTGTTCAAAACCCAGCTTAGACATGTCCAACAAAGCGAGATATGAAAAAACATTTCATCGGCGACTTCCACTCAACAGATTTTTGGCAAAAATAAATAAAATTTCAATGAAAAAGGTTCTCAAAAATCTTGTCGTTCGGAGTCGACTTTAAATTGTACGCCACTCATATATAAAATTAACACACACAACATAAGTGGTGTGAGAAGTTCGGTTGTAATCCTGACTGAGGGGTGTTATGACCAATTATTATGTATGTAAGGTGCAGCACTATCGTAGCAACGGATATTAGAAGAGCGCTTACAAGGTCCCAGAGCAAACTAGATACATATGACATTACAATTCTCCTGTTCGCTCTTGGGTGCTGCCGACAATATTTGCGCTAGTTTAAACTGACAAATGGATTCTGTTATCTCAAATAAATACCTCCTGTTAGATTTCTTGCTATGAATGAACAACAATCTCATGCATGAACAAAATTTTAATGGGTTATTATACTTATAATGGAACTGGTACTAATGTGAAGTTGTAAAGTCAGGTAGCAGATGTAGAGTGAAAAAAACCAACTACACTGCCTGCATCGTAGATGATTTGGTCAGTTAAACCTGACACCATCTAATAAACTTCACGGGATATGAGTATTAACTAGTTTTATAGGATTAAGTTTCCTCTTTAAGGCTATAAGAAAGCAACAATTTTAGAATATTTTTCAATTGGAGTAACCATTACAATTAAACCTTGCCTTACCACATTGCTGCGGAATGCATATTTACACGTGGGGCAAAGAATTGCAATATCAACATATTATTTCGAATTATGAGGCGAATTGTGTGGCCTTATTATAAAGTTATTCTAGCTTCAAATGATTATTACTATTATTATAGGAAGTGTAACATTTCAAATGTGTTATACAAAGAAAATTTTTTCATAATATAAGGTATCCAAAGAGCACTTAAAAACATTCTACATACTTAAAATCATATACATAAGTATTTATGAGTCTATTATGCTCGTCTATATAAAAACAAAATCCGCTTTAATGTGCACTATGATAAAAAAAAAATTGGAGGAGATAAAACACAAACAAAAATACTAGCAATACCGAAAAAATACGAAAAAAACTCATTTGCATAATATATTTATAAGTCCAGATAAATTGTACAAATTTGAAAACAAAATGAAAATAAATGAGAACAATCGCATTAAAATTAAATACAGTTGATGTTATAAAAATAGCATTGCAATCAAGCAATCAATCCATTAAACGTTGATGCATATTTCAATGAATTATACACACTAAGGGACCAATTTGAAATTAATTTCCATGATTTTGGTAATTCAAATAAAACAAATGTGTGACCATTACGTGCCATTTTTAAAAAATGATAAAATTTTTGCTGCTATTATTTTGATAGCAACTTCACAGAACCGTTTTAGCAGTCATTGCAGTATTCCATTTTGCTAAGACCAGGAAACGGATGTAACATGCTAACAAAAATTATTCCAATGAGTAGCAAAATTTTGGAAAGAAACGAATAATAAAACCACAATACAATATTGTATAATTTAAATGCAAGAGCCAAATGCAATGGTTTACTATTGTAATTCTTAGTTTATATGTTTTCTTTTGTTGTTGTGTATGTATGTATAATGGGCCATAAATCATATCTGCCAAGAATTATGGGTTAAAGTTTTACAATAAGTTTAAGCGAGATTACAAAAGCATTAAAAGAGAAAACTCCGAAAGGAATATGCTAAACAAGAATTGAAATTACGAGAAGAGAAAGTTGTGGGTATTTTCATTGTTTTATCAAAAAAATTATGTTTCCGTAATCCTTTGGGGAGAAAATAGTTTATAACGTTCAGTTATCACCACAATAATCTATCAGTTATGCTTTAATATAGAGCTTGATTGTAGGATTGTCTAAAAGTTTGGTTCTAGGTTCTTTAAAGTAGGTATTTAAGAATCTTTGTACTTTATTAATTACATATCAATTACGTATAATGTATGTTTGCTTCATCAAAGGCTTCTTACATACGGATTTACTATAAACATCTACCACATATGCTTTAATATTGCTTTCGTACTTACGCCTTCCATAATTTCCAATATCATGCCATTCCAGGTTTTTGTTTTTTGATCCAAGTTACCATATTTTCCATCCTCTTGCAGACGAAATGTATACGAGAAACCCAACTTTTTACCCAATTCTTCAATGAGTTCGATGCCAAAACCTTCATATTGATCGTTGCCTTCGAGTTTGTTGGGAACGTCCTTTAACATGCCGTATGGTTCGCTCTGAAAAGAGGGAGAAATGTTATGAAAAGTTAAAAACATTAAAAATAATTTGTGTAAGAAGTTGATCTTCATTAGTAGAGGTAGAAGTAAATCAGAATTGTTGTCATGTGCTTTTACTGACGCACATAGCACATTTACTGCAGCCAAGAACATCAGCAAATGCAAATATTTTGTTTTACGAGAGCGATGCGACAAACCAGAGCTTTTGAAGACCAACATTTGTGATGCCATTGCCGAGATATGACCCCATACACTCGAAAAAGTATACGAAAATCGATCCGATCGAATAAGGTACAGTGAGGCCACCCATATGAATGAAATAATATTTCATTTCTAATCGGAACAATTGTACTTCACAACATAAAAATAAATTTGGCACAATTTCAAACCGTTTTTGTTTTATTGCATTTTTAAATTTAAACATTTAAATCACCCTCCCTATACGACAAGATAGAAGTGGATTTATTTAATTTTTTACTTACAATAGCTGTTATGACCACAAAACTCTTATTGACCAGAGAACGTTGATCTAGATCGAGGGATGCCACTGGTGCTGGACGATCAATGCTCACGCCTTCATCGGTTTTCCAAGTACCAACTTTTTGAATGCCTGACACACTTAACTCGACAATTTCCAACGTGAATTCTGTTCTTAGGCCCTGATAATCAAATTTAATTTCACCCGATAAACCCTCCATGTTTAACTGTCGCAAAGAGATAAAAAAGTCCAAAATAACGTAAAAATTCAAAAATTTCTCAGGGAATAGTTTAAAAATTTATTTCTTTTTATTTTTTATTTTCTTTTGCTCTCTCCGTCTTACCGATTTCATGTAATTGACTAGAGTGAATCCTTTATCCCAGGAGTTAATATCGTTACAGTTTAACGGAACTGCCTTAAAGGTGACATGCTTGTATGTTTCAGCCAAAAGTTGTACGCCATCATAAACTAAAGCCATATTAACGGTCAGAGGACATGACACTGAGTTTTACAGTAAATCAGCAAAAAAAAAAATGGAAGAGGATGTTAAAAGAAAGAAGATAAAGAAAAAGAAAATCAAGTTAAATATTCATTCTTAACATTTTAAATGTTGCTGTGAGAAACTGTTAAAGGAGATTGCATTTTAGGGCAGAAAAAGAAAAAATAAAATAAGAATGATTGAGTGTGTGGGTTGCTTTTGGTTGAATATGAGATTCTGCACCTCTGTAGTCCTTTCAGATGTAATCTGAAATGGCAGACTGGTAATGTTGAATAAAAGGAAAAAATAAATGATGATGAGAAAGGAATGAATGAAATAAATCACAAGTTTCCAAATGTTTTCAAAATAAATTGAATATTTTTTTACGTCCTGAGAGTGATGAATGGCAATATAATTTCAATTTTCTTTTATTATTGTAATCGTATCAAAAATGTATTGCAGTTTCGGAGGAAATAATTTTCGTGGAAAAATAAATGCCGTTTTAAGAATTCCAAACTTCTACTTTGCAATGTTTAAATAGCAAATAATTTTTGAAATGAAAGGAATTCAATAAAATGGGTTTAAAATCAATACTCAATCCCAATTTAATATTTGTTTTGTGACAATAGCACACAAACTGGTTTGGTGTACAGCATTCCCAGGAATGCTACTCATAAGTACTCATGAAATTTTGAGTATGAGTGAATCAACAGTATTGAAATTCAACTACTCTGAATCATTCGTACTCCCTACAACATTGATTTATAAGTACAGGTTGCAATGAGTATGAATACAACGTTGAAATCAAACTCATAACATTCGAAATATGTTTCATTCATACGCCTACTCATTCAGATTCATAAATTTAGAAAAATACTTATAATACTCATAAATGATTCGAGTGATTCGAATCATTCATCAAAATTTACAGTGTTAGTTGTTATTGCATTTACAAAAAGAGAAGAAGAAGAAAAAAGACAAAGACATCAAGCAAAGCAAACACACAACCTTCTAGTGAGTATTGTGGTGTTCGTACGCGAATCATACTTATATTGTGATTCTTGTAAATGTTGAGTAAGGGAGAGCCGAGAACAACAACATCATTTTTATTGTTAAGTATGAGTACGATGAGTACTTCAAACTTTGAATATGAGTAGTATGGATATGATATTAAAATAAGTATGAATGCGTATAAGTATCAGAAATTATGACTATGTTTCCAATCTACTCAAATTTTTGAATACTCATTGCTGATCTCTGATGCATATATCGAAATAATTTTAGAACATTTAAAAGCAAAAATCAAGACTGCGTAAGTTTCAGTGCTACTAAGTGCGGAATTATTATATCTGGGGAATACTGAAGCGGTAAATTAGTTATGTGAGAAGAAAAACAGGGAGTAGTGTACAAAAAATAGTGTTGAGCTTTTTTTTGTTGTTTTTGATGCCCAGTGTAATCATTTATTCTTTAGTGCGTAATGTTTCAGATTTTTGTTGTTTATTAAACTCACCATTTTGAAAAGGAACTTCCGATTCGGATAAGAGTTTAGCAACTGCTTGTACATTCTCATTATCTGGTGAGACTAAACGTAGACCCGTTATATTAGTATCGCCATGACGATAAGGTTCTAAATCGATTGTTTGCAAATCCAAATTCGCTATAATGTAACGGTAAGAACCAGTCATTAAGCCAACTTGTTGGGCCTTTAAAAAATACAAAAAAAAAATAAACGAAAAACTGAAAAACCCTTACAAAGCCAAATACACATTCGTTACCTGTTGAAAAAGGTCCGGCATTGTGGCTAATGAACCGACCACAACAAATGAAGTCTCACCAGAATTTTTAATGCGGCGCAAAACATTTCTATAATTACCGTTCACATCCAATTCATAGCGCCTTAAAACGATAGTGGGACCAGAAGTGTCATACATTTGTATGAGTTCAGTAACTAGGGGAAGATGTTCACCTGTTGTGTAGAGCAATAAAAGACAACAACAAAACTAAGAATTTAACATATAAAACCAATGCCTTGTAACATTTTACCAGTTTCATAAATTATGGTAAATGTCTCCCAACCCAAAGTTGTTACCAAATCTTTTAAGGCCACCGCCAACTGTGAAGGATGCGGATGCAAATTAATCGTTGGCAATTGTACATTGACATCCAAACGTGTATCAATGAATGGCAATTCTTTGGCATCACAAAGACTCATTGCATGTTTAGCAGCCATGCTGGTGGTGGGACCAAAAACAGCCACAAGATTTTGCTACAAATGACGCAGTACAAAAACAAAAAGAATAGTAGGAGTTATTTCCTAAAAAGTTGTTTACTACTGCTTACCCTTAATGCTCGGCATAGTTTCTTCGATGTTTCGAATGCATTGTTAGGTGCAATGGGTATGGTTATGCCTTTTAAATTTAAGTCTCCATTATCTTCGTTTGCCTTATCGATGGCAATATTAAAGATTTTCTCCATATCGGGATTGTCATTTTCGTAGATAAGAGCTGTAAATAGAGAAGAGAAAATAAAAACATTTAAAGCAAGTGATCTTAAAGAGAATTTTTATTTTTATTTATTTTTTATTTTTTATTGTTTAATAATAAAAACACAGACAATAATACTATTTTTTATATGCAATTGCTAACGCTAATAAGACTATGCAATATGGATGTCGATTTTTCACGATAAAAGCAAGTTTACGCAGCCTATCATTGTTTGTATAATGTATGAATCAACGATTGTGGATTAGAATTTAATTTAATTAATGCACTCGATCGCCTTATGTAGTACAGTAAGTAGTATGTTGACTTATTAGATGTGAGGCCAAGGTTCAAACCCTAGGTCAGACATTTCGAACAAACTGAAATTTGAAAATTATTTCTACGCCGACTTTCTCTCAGCAGATTTTTGGCAAAAACATTGAGAATCAATGAAAATTGCCATGAAAAGTTTATCAAAAATCTGTCGTTCAAAGTCCACTTCAAACCCTAGGTCCCGCCACTCATGTATAAAAATTAGCACACACGACATAAGTGGTGTGAGAATCTAGGACGTAATCCTAACTGGAGGGTTGTAATTACCAATTATGTAAGTATGTAATATACTCGATTACAAATCAGAGCAATTTAACTTCAAGTACGAGAGATAACGAATAAACAAGGATGACTTTTTACATTTTTAACAAATATTGCGAATTTACTTCCCGTCAGACCTGTAACCCCCTGATTCTCCAGAGAGGGAAATTTCGTCAACAAACGCTATAGGAACGTCAAGCACCGCTCTTGGAAAAGATTAGAACTTAATCATAAAAATTTCTCACAATTAGTTGGTTGTTAGGAGTCGAAAGATGGTAACCCTATCATATACAACTGGTTCAAGGCCAATTACCTTGGCTCTAATAAATCGATTGTTAAACTGAAGCAAAGCAAGGGAATAACAGAGACGTTGTGTGATAATCATATGTTTGTTAAAGCAACGTAACCGAAGCAAATATATTTGTAACGAGCTTTGTTAAACCAAATATGCAACGTTTTTATGGATAACATCTAGTAGACCGAAAAAACAGATTCAATTGCATATTTTAGGCTTCTGCGCAATTTACATTTACACTATTAAGAGGGTGCAAAAGAGATCGAAGCAAATAATATCTGAAGGTGCAAAATCCGCGTTATATGGTTTCGAATTAAGCTTTCTGTGTTATGCAGGATCATCAAAATTTGTCTGCTCTGATCAATTCTGGCATTTTTAATTCCAGTGCTTGCTTCTAACATAGCCGTCGTGGTCTAGTAGGTAGTGTGTTGGATTATTAGGTGTGAGGCCACAGTTCATACCCCGGGTCAGACATTTCCAACGAAATGAAATACGAAAAAAAAATTCTACGGCACTTTTTCTCATCAGATTTCTGGCAAAAACTCTGAGAGAGTAAACTGTAACAGTAACCCACAACATAAGTGGTGGGAGGAACTGGCTCCTAATCCTGACCGAAGGGTTGTAATGACCTATTTTGAATGTTTGCTTCAAACTCGTTAATTGTTGCCAGTAAAGATCAGAATCAATCGTTTGACCAGCCGATATATGTAAGTTCTTAATGAACAATTTCTTTCCAATTCCATTAGGTACACAGCATTTCGTTCCTTAGTGTCAACACTGAATACGAGAAGCTTCACCTTGCTTCAACCTTGAACAATCAATTGTTCAACGCCAGTAATAATTTGCATTAGAAGTGAATCAGATTTGGAAACATGGTTCTTTAATTTTTTCCATAGCACCAAAACATCCAGCATCATCCACCAAAAAGGTTAATAATTGTTCGGTAAGGAAAGTCTTGTTCCTTAGCAATATCTAAGCTACTTATATGCCAGTCATTTAATGATTTAGACCAGAGAGGGTCAAAATATCATCAAAATCAAACGAGCGTAATATTTCACTCTAAGAGTAAATAAAATTGCACTGAAAAGCTTCTCAAAAATCTGTTGTTCGAAATCGACTTAAGCTTTAAATCCTATCGTTCAAAAAAACCTAGAATGCTGCTTGATCCATCACATTTTAGAATCACTTATTGAAAATTCTATACCCAACTGCTACCAATACCCAATGTTGACTGATGATTAATAGAAAATTCCTACTAATCTTATAAAAATAAATAAAACATTATATACGTATGTATGTATGTACTTTATAAATAATTATTTCTAAGAAATCTGTATGTATGTATGTACGTTCCACATTCCTACGATACCTGTTTTATTTATTTGTTTATTTGTTTTTCATTAGGAATTATAAAGAAAAATGCCATCAATTAAAGGAATTTTCTCTGCAAACAAAAACAAATGGGGGAAATTGTCAAAACAAAATGACGGTTTGGGAAAAGGAAAATGAAAATGAAGAGAAGAGAGATAAACATCGTGTAGTTTGTTTTTAATTTATTGTCACATTTGTTTACGTTGAAAAAAAACCCAGAGCGTCATTATTTTCGTTCTTTACGTTTTTATTTTTCTTCGTAAATAATTTGTTTACGCTCATTTGCACACACAAACTCTCACTCCCACGTACAAATAATGCATTCATGTGCTCATTAAAATTGCGACAAAAACGAAAAAAAGACACAAAAAGAATGTAAAAGAAAATTTAGATGAAAACAACAAGAAAAGAAAAAAAACAATTTTTTTTTCGAATGATAAGAAACAAGGAAAAAGAAAGGAAAACGCATGCCCTGTGATATATTTTTTAAAGGAATGTATTCGGCGTTTAAGTTAAAGCAACAGTAATACTGCACGGGCATAGGTGTCTCATATGAAAGGATGGAAATTACAAGAAATTTTACTTCTTGGTTTAAGTCTTCTGGGAAACCTATATCTCCGCCTAGACTGAGTTAGTCCAGGAAGTATAAAACAACGAATTTTTTCTATCGGCATTCACTTTTGGGGTTATATCGCTCATGTCAAACCAAGCCACATAGAACATGCGGGGCTGGAAGCCTTGTCCCCATACATATCTATTTTAAATCTAGAACTTCATTGTATTACATTTTGCGGGAAAGAAACTTTATAATATGGCTTGATTGTATGAACTCAACGTAGTCTAGTAGCCAGTGTGTTGGCTTATTAGACGAAAAGCCGTAAACATCTCGAATAAAACGGTCTTCAGGCAGAAAAATGGAGAAGAAATAAAATCGCCATGAAAAATTTCTCAAATTTCTCGTTAGAGCCGACATTAAACAGTAGGCTACATACAGAGGTGGCCTTATAATTAGAAACGATGTTGCTGGAACAGAGTTCTCTGGAGTGACGAATCTAAGTTTAATTTGTCCCAATCTGATGGAAAAACGTATGTAAGACGTCCTCCAAACAAAGCCTTTGATCCCAGGTACACAGTGAAAACTGTAAAACTAATTAACAAACATACATGCTGCTAAGTCGTTTCTAATCCACACGTACATAATTGGCCATTAAAACCCTTCAGTCAGGATTTCGACCTAGCTGCTCACACCACTTATGTTGTGTGCGTTAATTTTATACATGAGTGGCGGGAGCTACAGTTTTAAGCCGACTCCAAACGACAGATTTTTTAGAAGCTCTTCACGGCAATTTTTATTTATTCTCAGAGTTTTTGCCAGAAATCTGCTGAGAGGCAGTCGCTGAAGAAATATTTTTTTTTTATAATTTCGTTTTGATGTCTGACCTGGGCTACCGCTACTCATGGATAAAATTAACACACACACGGTGTGAAGGTTGTAAACCTGACTAAAGAATTCTTTATTAAACATTTCATTATTTTAAGCATCTGCTTAGTAAGCAATAGCATCGAGTTATTTTGCATGTGCATTAATAGTATGTTGCTCACGTCTAAAGTAAATCTGACCCATTTTCTGTTTCTGAATGCAACATCTGAATGCACTTGCACTTGTACGACTTATTAGAATGTGAACATCAACAAACAAAGATTTTTTGTATCTCTTTTCTGTTTTGTTGCAGCAACCAATGTATTTTAATGCAAAATGTGGCATATTCAGACATACATATATACATATACATATGTATGTATAGAATGAAAACAATTTAAGCGTACCTAGATACGTATAAAATATTGTATCGACATGCAAATACGCATAAATTTTAGTCGAAAGTCATATTCGTTTTGGAACCATAAATAGGAATTTCTATTAAATTTATGAGATTTATAAGAAAAAAAGAAATGAAAATAAAAAAACAATAATAAAGCATACGATGGCTATAAAATAAATGTACAGCCTGCCTATTTTACGTAACCAAAAAACTATAAATTTTTTAAAATTTTAATTTTATTTTTGGTTAAAAAAAATTCTATTTATTTAGATTTTTATGGGATTTTTTTCCAATTTTTATGCTTTAATTGCTGTATGCAACAACATACCAATATTTGTTGTTCTCTCTGTATGTATTTGTGGAATCAGATTTGCAAATACTAGCCAGAGTGTTACAAATAAAGTTTCCCAATTGCTGAAGTTATTTATTTTCATAATTATTCTTTTGTTTTTTTATTGTTGCTTTCGTTATTGAATTTTATATTGCAACGAATAATTTAAAAATGTTTTTTTTTATATTCACAAAACAATTTCCACAATAATAATTTATTTAATGCACAAATGCTTTATATTTTATGTTTCAGTTTTTATGCACATTTTTTATATTTTATACACTTATTTCTATGCCACTCGCTTTCATTTATTACAATCAACTGAAATGGTTTTTTCTTTTTGAAACAGAATTTTTTCGCAAATTTCATTAGCTTGCAAATGCTAATGAGAATTCTGCACAATGAAATTAAAGAGAAATTTCATTAAAAATTCAATTTCATTTGACTTGACTTGGCTTGGTTTGGTAAAAGCAAAAAAGAGTACCATCATGAGCAGCTAGCTAGCTACCTGATGAAATCAAATTAGTTTTGCGAATATTTTGTTTGTACTCAAAAATATTCATTGTTTAGGGCAGAAACAATGATGCGTTTGTGATGTACAGGGACCGGTGCTTGAAGTGTTGTCAATTGAAAATTTTGTATTTTGAAATTTTTATTTCAATTTCTTTAACGCTTCAACATATCAAACTTATTGTTGACCTTTTCGATGGCAAAATTGAAGAGATCAGTTGTTTCTGTTTTTGAATCAATTCATTACTTTGTACCTTAGGTTAGGTTAGGTTAGGTTTGGGGACGTGTACTTGCCATTAGGACAGTGGCCAAAAAGGCCCACTGTAATAGCTTAAAAAAAATAAATAAATAAATAAGAGAGATAGAGAGGAGAATGAAGGCCACCTATCATTTGAAATTTAAACCATATGATATTTATAATAATTATGCGATTTTATTCTGTCACAAATTTCATACACATATATTATGATAATATACCACTGAATGTAATGAATCGATTTACATTTAAACACGATGATGTCGATTTTCCCAACAAAAATGTGTGTGAAGATAGATTTTAAAATCTATCTCCCCAGACGCAAACCACGTCAGTTAACAGAGCTCTGTTATGTTACTAACAGAACTCTGTTAAACAATTAATTTATGCTGGGAAAGAAAATCAAGAAAAATTAAATAAATTCCTATGTAAAATAAGAAAAAAAGCAAAAGTTGATAAAATAAGTCCTATATTTAATCACTGTTAATAAATATTGCGTAATAACAACTACAATAAACAGATAATCACACATTTCCGAAAGCTAATGTAATCCGATATACATATAAATCAATATAGGGATAAATCAGGACAACATGGGCGGACAAAGTAAATTGTTTTTAAAGCATTGTACGTCCCTTTAACTAAGTCAATCGCCGGAAAGCTTAACAGCGCAAGTTTTCATAGTAGATTTTGAAATTTTCTGAGATTTCAGATTTTAAAATCCATTCACACCTTCACATCACAGTTTTGTGTTTGTTGTCCCTCACACCATCCACACCGTCACACCACTGTTTTGTGTGTGTTGTCCCTCACACCACTCACACCCTCACACCACAGTTTTGTGAGTGTCTTCCCTCACACCACTCACACCACTGTTTTATGCTTGTCGTCGCTCAAACCACTCACACCACAGTTTTGTGTTTGTTGTCCCTCACAACATTCACACCCTCATACCACTCACACCCTCATACCACTCACACCCTCACACCACTCGCACAATCACACCATTCACACCCTCACACCATTCACACCCTCAACCCACTCACACCCTCACACCATTCACACCCTCACACCATTCACACCATTCAGACCCTCAACCCACTCACACCCTCACACCATTCACACCCTCACACCATTCACACCCTCACACCATTCACACCCTCAACCCACTCACACCATTCACTCTCTCACATCATTCACACCACAGTTTTATGTTTGTTGTCCCTCACACCATTCACACCAATCACACACTCACACCATTCACACCCTCACACCATTCACACCCTCACACCTTTCACACCCTCACACCACTCACACCCTCACACCTTTCGCACCCTCACACTGATATGACTTCAAGAGAGTATTTAGGAGATCACTGGAAAGAACGGTTCCGTAATCGCTAAACTTCAAACAAATGTCAACCGAAAAACTTGCTCATGGTGCTACCAGAAAACATTAAACAAAACTTGTACATTCAATTCAAAATCGGTTAAATGGAGTGCTTGACCTTAAGGGATATTCTACTAAATACAAGGGATAACATGTTCATATGTTAGGCCTTTGAATTTTAAATTTACTCAGGGTTCTCCTTGGGGGGTACCCATAGAGTCATCTGAAACTTTTCCTTATTTTTCTCTTGTTTTATGAAAAACATAAAAAAAATTTTGTTTTATAATAAAACAAGAATAAATTAAGAAAATAAATATGTAAACTATAAATTTGTATACAAACTTTTGGCTAAAATTCATGTAATTGCTAAAATATATTGCCGTACTAAAACTTTTGCTGTCCACTGTATATATTGCTAAATATAAGTTAAGTTATATCCATTTGAAATAAGTAAGTTTCTTC
Organism: Sarcophaga subvicina; assembly: GCA_936449025.2. Taxonomy (NCBI): domain Eukaryota; kingdom Metazoa; phylum Arthropoda; class Insecta; order Diptera; family Sarcophagidae; genus Sarcophaga; species Sarcophaga subvicina. Next base: position 106,142,324 of record OW388081.2, on the reverse strand, counting down.
ATTTAAGAAAAATTTATTATTTTTCCAGGTATTCATCGTGTATTTGAGAAGATCACAGCAGTATTAAATATTAAATGCGAAACTGATTTAAAGTTTACTGCATATTTTATTTGAATTACGCCTGCCAGGAGAAGCCACCTTTTATTGTTTAATTCAATAGTTTCTCTGAAATGCACATTTCAAGTTGATTGTTCTGCCAATTGTTTGTTCCGCACACCAGCTGGGAAAGCAAGCCTTTGTTGGAAATTAAGTTTTTTTTATTTTTCTTCCAAAATACATCATAACACACACACTTCCTGACATAAAATTTTTGAAGTAAATTTTATGAAAATATTCAAGGCAAAAAATTTCTGACCGTCAACTCCAATAATGTGATACCCTATGTTATATAAGAATAATTTAGATTTTTTTGCTGTGAAACTGCGTTCAAAAAACTATAGTATCATGGCTTTTATTATTATTCCCTTAGTTTCTTTTAAGAAACAGAGACTGATAAGGGAATTCAGAATAGCATTTTCATGGGGATTTTATTTGTTCTCAAAGTTTGCACCGAAGACAGCTAAGAAAAGATGCTTTTTTTCGTATTTTGTTTTATTTGAGAAGCCTGAACTGAGGTTTGAACTTATCTGCTCTTCTCTAATAAGCCTACACACTACCTACTAGACTATGGCATATTGATACATTTTCTAGCTGTGGTTAAATCTGTAGATAATAAAAGTAAACCAAGTTAAGAATGTAACGTGAATCAAAAGAGCAAACAAATACAGTCCCTGTACATGAAAATGTTGTGGCATTCAACATTTAAAAATGTTATCACATTTTTAGAAATTTCTGCCTAAAACTACACTGTGCTATACAATTTAAGGTCATTATTACAACTTGCTGTTAAGTAAAGAGAGGATTTTAACGGGCACATAAATTGTTTTTCATTATTATAAGTGCGCAATATCGTAGAAGTGAGCGTTAAGCTAAAGGGAGGATCATTCTACCTTTAACTTTCAAAGTTAAGTTTATTTATTTTCAATATGGAAACTTTAAATATAAACAAAAAAAAACGAAGCCTACATTGCCACTGCGTTTAAAAGAAAAACTTGTTTAATTGAGCAGTGTTATCGACATTGCTCCGGCACTGCCATATTTAAAAAAATTAACTTTATTTTATCATAACGAAAAGAAGTTAAAGGTGATTTTAAAGTTGACTTTAGTTAACTTTACCTTTAAATAAACCCAACTTTAACGGGAAGTTGTAATAACGGCCCTTAGTCCTAAGCCCAATATGATGTTGTTGTATTCTCTTCTGAGCAATTCTGCCTCTGTTTCCCAAACAGTGAAATTTCAAAGACCTGAAATTATGACCGTACTGGAATTTATTAAAAAAATTTAAATTACATGAGATTCTGACGAGCCATCGAGTTATCGAACACGATAAATTCCATAAAAAAATGTTTGAATCGTAACGTCTGAACTACAATGCAAGATTCATCTTAAAAAGAGAGAAACTTCAGATTTCATCATCATACAAAATATATCGTATGAATGAATGAACATGGTGGTCGTCGTAGGGTGTGTTGGCTTACCATACGAAATCTAGAGAGAAAAAATAATTTCACTCGAAGACCCACTTTCAGTGGCTAGTGCTAGTGCTAGTGCTAGTGCTAGTCATCTAGTAAAAGTATGAAAAAGCTTCTCAAATCTATCACTTGGATGCGGTTTTAAATTGTGTAGTCCCGCTACTAATGTACAGAATTAACGCGCACAGTATGAATGGCGGAAAAGCTAGGCCATACATACATAACATAATTGCTCATTACAACCCTTCAGTCAGGATTACGACCTAGTTTCACACAACACTTATGTTGTGTGTGTTAATTTTATACATGAGTGGTGTGACCTACAGTTTAAAGTTGACTCCGAACGACAAATTTTTGAGAATCTTTTCATGGCAATTTTATTTACTCTTCGAGTTTTTGCCAGAAATCTGCTGAGAAAAAGTCACCGTCGTTTTGTTGGAGATGTCTGACCTGGGATTTAAACCCACGTCCAATAAGCTACCTTCTAGACTACGGAGAGTAGAATTTACATACTTTATGACAAACTCTTGTCCTTTAGTTTGTACTGAAAGTGAATTCCAATCATATTATTCTACTCCAATTCCTCGCATAAACTTTTCATCATCTTCAATCTCGCGGAGGAAATATTTTTTCATATTTTCGTTTTGATGTCTCGCCTGGGGCTCGAACCCTGGCTTTACGTCTAATAAGCCAACACACTACCTACTAGACTAAGGCGACTTCAGCTAGGCCATAAGCCAGACTTTTTGTGTTGACATGGAATTGACACTGGTGGTGACCGAGCCTAAGCAATTTTGTTTTAAAATTCTGACTACAGTAAAACATAAATAAAAAAACTTAATATTTAACGCACCAAATTTGTATTACTGTATTATTTACAAAAAAATCTTGAAACCTGATGCATTCAGTGTATTCCCCTAAAAAAAAACATTTAAAAACCCTTAAAAAAATTCCTACAATTTCCGTTAAGAGGGGGAAAAAATAAAAGTGTTGGTCTATTTTAGATTGACAGTTGCCATGACAAGCAGTCTTGTCTTGTAAAACATGTTTGGAAGAGTTTCGTTAAAAAAGAGGGTGTGAAAAACACTTTAAACAGACTTATGAAGTTCTCTACAAAGTGACTTGTTGCGAAGTACATTTTTAAGTGTCCTTTATTAGATTTATCTCTTCAATTTAGGGTATATTGCATGAATGATTTTGCAGGTTTTAGAAATTGAAAATAAAAGTTTCGTGTTATTCTAACACTGTCATTGATTGTCAGATTTTTAGAGGCATTGTTAGATAGAAAAATAAGCAAAAAAAATTGAATTGAAGAATCACTGTCATGGTATTGGGTTGCCAAGATGAATTTAACACACTCAATCACTTGAATTCAGTTGTTTTCACTATATACATATGTATGCATGTATATTTGTTAGTATGTATGTATATGCAGCTATGTGTGTGTGTGTGTTTGTTAAAACATACAATTTTTTAGTTTTTCAACGAATTTTTAGTTGCTACAGCAAAACTGAAGCTGAGAGAACAAAAAAGAAAGGAAACGAAAAAAAATTTACAATTGAATTGTGCTGTCAATTAAGAGTGTTTGCCATGCCAATTTACTCTGTTCTGTTCACGAGGGGATGATTTAATTCAAATTTAAATAAATTTCCATATTCCCTTATAGTCAAAGCATAACAAAAAGGAAATTCGATTTTGACACAATTACTCATGTTCCTCATGCGCACTGTTGATGAGCTGGTGAGGGGGGATATGGGAGACTCTTTGTAAATGGAGTCTATTAAAATTAGTTTATTTTTGTACTACATACATACATACTTATATGTATACATAATACATACATATATAAACTGAAACACTCGCACATCGAAAGGCTGTATAAAATTTAAATTTAAAACGAGAAAGAATTTAAATAAAAAGTGGAAATATTACACAAAACTGTGGACTATTTTTAAAAGGTCTTCTCTTTTGCATGATTTTTATTTCAAACATCCTCTTCTACTAACAGAAAATTGATAGTTTCAATGACATAACGACACGGTCAAAACTTAATCCAAATACTATATATTATAAGCTCAGCCAATGATGGCTGCATTTCTTGAATGTCATCCGTTCAATTACTCTGACATATATACAGTAGTATACTTAAGAAATCATGTCGTAACTACGTAGAAATCAATACGATGGTCGGATCTTAGAAAAGGCAATAATTCGGCAGTTCAAAGCTTGAGAAGAGATGTGCCAGAGGGATTAATTCGCTTAATTTGATTTACACGATGTGAAAGAGGACTGTGGCATGCAAATGTATGCTGATGACTTGCAAATTTATAAACGTATACATATACATATGTATATATAGGGTTTAAATTTTAACCATCGGTTATTTAGAATCTGGCAATACTTACACTCAGCCACAAAAGTATACATGCGGTTAACAAATTTCAGATATTTTTTAACCAATCCGTTTTCGTTTAAAATCTTTATAATTGTCTGACAACTTTCCTCGATTTTAAGACGGTCTTGGTTAAAAAATTTCTGAAATTTGTTAACCGTATGTATACTTTAGTAACTGTGTGTATGTCCTTCTATTCAGTATATAATCATACATACATAACATAATTGATCATTACAACCCTTTAGTCAGGATTACGATCTAGCTTCTCACACCACTGATGTTGTGTGTGTTAATTTTATACATGAGTGGTGGGCCTACAATTTAAGGTCGACTCCGAACGACAGATTTTTTAGAAACTTTTCATGGCAATTTTATTTACTCTCAGAGTTTTTGCCAGAAATCTGCTGAGAGGAAGTCGCCGATAAAATATTTTTTCATATTTTCATTTTGATGTCTAACCTGGGATTTGAACCAAGGCCTCACGTCTTATAAGCCAACACACTACCTACTAGACTACGGCAACTACATTACTATACTATCTTATGCTTTAGCAACGTGGAAATTTATTGGGTTAACGAGAAACTGCACAATGATGTAGATTTTGCCAAAAAAATGTTTTCGGATGAAGCTTATTTTCATCGTGGTGGGTACGTCAATAAGCAAAATCGCCGTATTTTAAGGTTTAGAGTGACTCTTTGGTGCGCATCATTTTCCCATATTTCTTTCAAAATGAGGACGGTGCAACTATTACGGTTAATGGAGACACCTATCGCACCACGATCACCGATTTTTTTGTACCCGCTCTGCATGGTATTGATATGGACGATATTTGGTTTCAACAGGATGGTGCAGCTTGTTACACATCTCATGCTACAATCGATTTATTGCGTCAAACGTTTAATGGCCGTTTAATTACCCGAAATGGTGTTGAAATTGGCCGCCAAAAAGCTGAGATTTGACATCATAGGACTATTTCCTGTGGGGAGCCGTTAAAGAAAAATGTTATGTCGACAAACCAGAGACAATCGAGCATTTGAAGGCCAATATTCGTGAGGCCAAAACCTTATACACTCGAAAAAGTGCATGCAAATTGGTCCGATCGAATGAGGTACTGTATAATAAGCAATACGAAAAAGTTCAATTTAGCAAAATTTCAAATCAGGTAGCATCCCATTGCGTCTAAGGGACTTATACACATCCTATTGATGGTTATCGGTATAATCTTAACTTGATCTATACCTAGAGGTATTACAATAGCAATGTTATCAGTGTAGACAACTCTGAATAATAAAAGTCTTTTGGTTTTATAAGAAGGCTGTTTGAAAGAAAATTCTTTGGGATATCTTTTGGGATTTGGTTACTGGTTATGCGCTTGATCAATGTTATCATTTTAACATCCAGTAAAAAATGTATTTGGTTTTTTATTATTTCCATTGGAATAGTGATACCTTATTTTGTACAGAATAAATACCGAAAAAATGTGCAAAAAATGCACTTTAAGTAAATGTTTCTCAAATATTTTCATTCTTATTTTCCTTGAAGCGCAAATGCCGTTTTAAAGTCTCTTAAATTGTTCATGAATAATTTAAAATATTTACAGTCAGTGCCTTTATTATGAGAATGTTATTGTATGACACTTTCATATTTGTAAACCCTTAACATGAGATATATACATACATACCTATACACATGTACATGCATTAGAGTTAAAGAGAAACGTGTTGCAACATATGGCTGCAAGTGATACAATATTTTTATTTACGAAGAAAATAGAAAGAAAAAATGGGTAAAAGTATGCGTCTGAATATTCTTTTATTCTGAACAAACGCAGTCGACAACAAATCACATTCTTTAGAATAGCAGATCTTTTCTTTTTTCTCCTTTTAACATTTTCTAAAGAATAGAATAACGCAACTTGAACAATTTTAATAGCAGAGCATTGAAGTAATGCAATGATAGGTGAGATAATTTATTGAAGCAAAGAACATTTTACTTTTAGGGAGCCCTGCTAGTCTAGTCTGCTAGCTAGTGGATAGTGTGCTAGGCAATTAGCGTAAGATGTGTGGGTTCGGTTGTCACCAGAGAATCTCTGGTATGTTGCACTACATCAAGCATAAAATCTAAGTTAATTGGCTTGTAATAATTACATCTAGTTTGTAACTATAAATGAATAAAGTTTTAAAACATTTCTAGCTCGACACAAGGAAAGCTATTTTACCTAATACCATAATTTTTCATGGTTTCAGGACCACATGTCTTGTAAAGCTGTTAACTACCAGATATCTGTCATCTGAAGTGCCATTTATTTGGTGAAAGATTTGCCATTTCAAGGGCACTGAAAAATAGTTCAAGCTCACTACAAATATTTAAGCATTACGGCGTTAATATGGTCGTTATAATTAGCACGATACTGGAAGTGTTACAAAAGTTCAGACAATAGCGTTGTTGCTATGCGTGTTGTAGAGAAAAATACGAAATTTCCGGTTCCACAAATTTTCGATTCTCAACAATTTCAATCTGATCTGGAGATGCCATAGGCCATATTTTTTTGAAAATACCTACATACATACATACATAATTGGTCATTACAACCCTTCAGTCAGGATTACGACCTAGTTTCTCACACTACTAATGTTGTGTGTGTTAATTTTATACATGAGTGGCAGGACCTACAGTTTAAAGTCGACTCCGAACAACAGATTTTTGGAAACCTTTTTCATGGCAATTTTATTTACTCTCAGAATTTTTGCTAGAAATCTGCTGAGAGGAAGTCGCCGAAGAAATACGTTTTGTATTTCATGTTGATGTCTGGCCTGGGGCTCGAACCCTGGCTTTTCGTCTAATAAGCCAACACACTACCTACTAGACCACGGCGATACCTCGCTATCGTTAATGGTTCATAAAGGAGACGTGTCAGCTATGAAGCATGGAGCATGGAGATTGTATGCAGCTTTGTAGCGTACCAGAATTTTATCGGATTAATACAAAATGTCCTTTTTGACTCAGGGAATTCGGTTACAAATTGTTGGTAGAAGGGTTAGCTCTGGTAATATTAAATGCTTGTTTGCAATGAAACTAAACCGAAGCATTTCTGAAGCGTTGTGATAGGGCATTATTAACTTTAAGAGCAAGATCAAATTGGCTGCCCTGATGGTCTATTTCGTAGTGTGCTAAACATCAAATGAAGAGGCCGTGGGTTCGATTCCCACCAAAGACCCTGTGTATTTTGTACTTGTCTGATTGTTGAGAATTTATGATTTACCGAAATAGAAAAAGAAAGTGAAGGTACACAGACTAGCCTCTTTCCTTGCTGCTATACTATCTGTTATTCCAAAAAAATACACTTCATGACTACGAGTTCATTTGAAAAATTGTGATCCAGCATTGGATATTTGGTGAAAAATGTCTGATGGTGTAAAAAACAACGAATAGATGGAAACTGTTCTTCTACAGCTCGCTATATGTTTAATGTGGTGCCACAGAAGAAGGAAGCGGTTGGATTTTTACCTTCCAGTTGATAATTTATCGGATTTACGGCTTAATATTAGGAGATAAGGATTATCACCATGTCACAACGAACACACAGATCTATATAGGTGTCTGACCTTTTGTTCTGACAGTGACGTCTACAACCTACATATTAATAAAGTTATGAGGAGTGACATATTGTGGTACCTTAGTTAACAGCACAATTGGCACCTTATATAATAGACCCCCTTATGATCATTGAATATATCGACTACTTTGTATGCTACAGAAGTTGTATGAATAAGAGGTCTGTGGTAAAATTCTTCCTATTCCTGAAGACAGTAGGAGTACTTATTCATATGCAATGAATAATTGAAATCAGATTTTAATTCTTGTAAAAAAAATTAATCATCATTAATATTCTTTCAATCCTTTAGTTTAACTATTTTCTCTCTTGCTAGTATAGTATGTTTGCCTTAATATATCTTAAGTTTGCATTGTTAAATACTTTAAAATTTTGACAATTGATCACAGGAAATTTACATGTCTAAAGAGGATGTAATGTAACGATAGTGGAAAATTGGATTAACAGATAGATAGTATGACTCTTACGAATACAATTCTATTTTCCATTGACAAGAATTTTAATTAAATTTATTTAGTGTTTAAATATCTGAAAAATTTCTCTTGATTTTCATTATTTCGTATGTACATAAGTTATGTATGTTGCTATTCTACTGAACATGTAGATTTTACTATAGCAACTGCATACATATTTAGTCTGACGATTAATAATACAGTGTGTGGTAACAATTATAAGTTCTTTTATAATGGAATTGAATGTGAAATATTGAGTGTAATTCGGTAAAATGTTAAATTTTTCCAGTTTCTATAAACTTTAAAGACTATGTTCTCAATTACGAGATGCTCTTGGTATCTAGTACACATATCAACAAAGTTTATTATACACTGTACCATAGGATTGTGCCTTCTTACCACTTTATGTTCTCTTAGTCTTACATTAACAGCGATTTCTTTTGTATCTCTTCTATTTTCTGTTTCAATACAACATCTGCAACAATTACTTCCTGCCTGAAGGGTCTGACAAATGCATGTATTTTTTTTCATAACTACATACATACATACACCTGCACATATGGTTATATACTTACCATATGCACATACATTTCTTATTCACATATGTATCAGTGACTGTGTACGTATGAGTTTCTGCAAGAAAAAAATTTTATTTGAAAAGAGAAAAAAAATTTTTTTACATACACGTACTGCAAGGAAACATGATAAATTTAGAACTTTTGCAATAATAATGTGGATTTAAACAATGTACTCGTACGTATGTAAATATAAAGGATTTTCTATTAAATATAGGGTGTCCCTTAAAAAAAAGAAAAGTTGTAGATACACGAAGAAGACTTACTACACTAAACAAAAACTAAAAATGTCATTGAAATGCTGGAGCAATGAATGAAAAGAGCATTATTTTGCATATAATGCATGAATGAAAATATTTGCCGTAATACATGTAAATTAAGAATCTACAATATTTGCTCAAGTTGGATTTGTCATGTACATTCTGAAAGAATATAAAATTTGAAGAAAAAAAAATACAGTAAAATGAATTTAAAACGTACCAATGCAGAAGTCAAAATAAATGGAAAGAATGTATTTTTTCATACAATATTTTAACCCGTCATTCTACCCTTTTCCGTCTGAAGGTGTTGCTACAGAACTCATAATCTGCCTCCTTAGTCATGCTGACTATGATTGACGACTATTCACCTTTAGTCGCCGCAGTCTAGTAGCTAGTGTGTTGACTTATTAAACATGAGGGCACGGTTCAAACCTCATTTTAAAAAATATTTCTTCGTCGACTTACTCTGACCTATTGTTCTGACAGTGACCTCTACAACTTACATACATTACGAGGAGTGACATTTTGTGGTTCCTTAGTTACCAGCACAATCGTTACTTTATATAATAGACCGCCCTTATGATCATTGAAAATATCGACTACTTTGTATGCTACAGAAGTTGTATGCATAAGAGGACTGTGGTAAAATTCTTCCTATTTCTAGAAACAGTAGGAGTACTTATACATTCGTAATAAATAATTGAAATTGTTTAATTTCTAGCAAAAACGCTGAGAGTTAATAAAATTGCCACGAAAAAATTTCCCAAAAATCTGTCGTTCGAATTCGACTTTAAAATATAGGTTCCGCCACTCATTTATGTACATTACGTTACAAAATTAGCCATGAAAACTTTCTCAAAAATCTGTCGTTCGGAGCCAACTTTAAATTGTATATCCCGCCACAATATTAGCGCACACAACGTAAGTGATGTGAAAAGCTAGGTCGTAATCTAAACTAACTAAAGGCTTGTAATAACCAAATATGTATGTTTTGTGCTGCAATTTAATAATTCTAAATTGTTGTAATTGTTTTGATTGATTCAATAATTCAAATTTAATATTTTATTATCATATATGTATGTACATGGTTAACGTTCTGTTACAATATAAAATTTCCTCTTAGTAATCGTGCACCAATGAACTTGGAAGTTAGTACTTTAGAATACAAATTATATGTTTCTTTAGTAAATATTTTAAGAATATAGTCTCATGTGTGCATGTTTTTAAATTTTATTTGGTACTTTTGTTTCCACAATATATTATGCTGCAAGTATTTAACTAAAATCAACAAAAAAAACAGCTCAAAACAATGCCTTTATAAAATAAAAGGGGAAAGATTTACATTGAAAACTAAAATCCAAAGCAATAAAAAATTATAAAAAAAACTACGGAAAATAAAAACAATAAAAGAAAAATCAACATTTTAACTTTATTTTTATATACTGAAACGCTCTTATGTACACATATTTACGAAGGTAGATCAATAAGTGTTTGAAAATGAAATTTTTTATAAAAGGAATAAATAGATTCGCGAGTCAAGACAGCCCTTCAGTCAGGATTATGACGTAGTTTCTCACACTACTTATGTTGTGTGATTTAATTTTATACATGAGTGACGGGACCCATGGTTTAAGCTTGACTCCGAACGACAGATTTTTGAGAAACTTTTCAAGGCAGTTTTATTTACTCAGAGTTCTTGACAGAAATCCGTTGAGGCGAATTCGCCGAAAAAATATTTTTCAAATTTCAAATTTTGTTGGCCATATCTGACCAGGGATTAGAAAACCACCTACTAGACTACGGCGACTTCATAGCAAATCATAGTTTTGTTCAATTATTTATCCATCGCAGAACATCTGTTAGACTCACTTTCATCTCAAACGCAATGCGAAGACATGTTTTTTGGACTTCGAATGGAATATCAAAAAATAATATTCGAAACTTTTCTAACTACACTCGTTTAAGTAAATATGTATGCAGAGTAGATACATGCATGCATAAATGCACTCTCTACAAATGCATTTAAAAAAGAAAGTAAAAGAAAAAAAAGCAACAAAAAAAGATTTTTTTATATACAGTTTTAGGACAGTTAAGGAGGCACAAATATAATATTTACCCAACTCTTCACAGTTATGTTTAGTGGTGAAGGAGTGAAAGTAAGCAACACCTCCCCTTAAGCACATGTAAGACGGAATAGTTTTAAAAAGACCAAAAGAAAACCAGACTCAAAATATGCACAGTAGCAAAAAATAAAATAAATTTACCCAAAAATAAGAAACAGCAGCTGTTTTCAAAAGGGGAGTTTAAGTCTAATTTAATATGTATCAGAATGCCAATTCGATGCTCATTGGGTACGAAGTGTATTTAAAAACTCTCTCTGTAATGTAATGCATTTGTGCCGTCTTTGGAGCATTCCACTTTGAACGTGTGTAGTCTGTGATAAAGTCGAGTAATGTGAAGAACATGTTCTTTTAATCGATCTAGAATATGTCATATTGAAACGATGCTCTATAAATTAATAGAGGTGGTAACTTTATTGTCAATAAAGAACATTTTCGCACTTTTTTTAAAAGGGGTGGTTACCTGCCCCGGCATGGTATCAATGTTCCATTTTTCATCGAACACAAAGGGTGTAAATAGTAAAAATATTCGACGGAATAAGTTTATCTAGCACTGTGGGGGGTTGCTTACCGAATAAAGAATGCCAAGCCATATGTTTAGATTACTGAGCTCTGTCTGGAACTCAACTCATATTTCACGACAGCCCCAGATCATAATTTTCAACATCAAAGTAAAATCAAACTTGTATGGATGCATACGAAAAATCTCGAATTTTTTATTTTTTTTTTTTGGCCAGTGTGATCTCTGTTGGATAATCTATGTATGTACAGCTGCAAGATAATCCCTTCATGAAATTATGACACATTCCGCATGCGATCCGCAAACAATAACAAAAACTTGACTGGAATCCTCAGGAAGGTAAAAGTACAAGAACCCATTTTACTAAATGCAAAAGAGAGAATTACAGGAATGATAAAGACCTGGGAAGGAAGTTATCAACTCTTAAGGGATTCGAATGGCATTTTTTTGTCACGGCGCTATGGTGTTTATGAAGTACAACTTGGAAAGGAAAACTTGGTTTGACTAAAATCGTAGGACCTAACATTAGTGTTAGGTGTAGCCAATGTTTTCAAGTACGAAATTAAAATATTCTTTTAAGATACGGTACTAAGAGCGTTCACATTCTGTGTTAAATTCTGTGTGTGTATGAAGCATACAATGAAAATTTTCACCGATTGTTACTTTCGTATTTCTTTCGATATTTTTGAACTGCCTTTATTTTACTTTTCTACAATATTAAACCACTGTGATTTCCTTCTCTTCCTCGACTTTTTCGTTTACTCTCACACAACTTAAACGAGTGCTGTACGAATAATACATGAAATACGTAAAATATTCTTCTTTTCTTATTATTCTATCCTAGTTTTGCAAACTGCTGCACGTCATATATTATTTGTATGCAAATTTACAACATGTCCATCAAACATTGATTGTTTTTCTCAGAAAATGTGAGATAAAAGAAAATGTAATTTTCTCGCCTACCTCTTCCCACTCTACCGTTCTGTCGCTTTCACTTGATTTATTATTGCGAAATTGTGAATAAAAGCAGTTGCGGGGGATATACTGACTCTTGGCTAAGGCAGCAATCACTGCAAAAAGGAATTCAACCACACACAACATAACAATTGAAATAAAAATAATTATTTTTCACCCTGGGAATTATTAATCTATACATACTATATGTATGTATGTATGTATTTTTATACTGTATTAAGCAAAACTATTGATTTTATAGGATTGTCAGAGTTAATAAAAAATATAAAATAAAAGAGTGTGATTATTTAACAATTTTAAGGATTTATAAATTAAAAGAAAAAATAAGAATTAAAATTTCAATGAATAATTTTCCTGTTGTAAAGTTTTTAAAAAAATCTAAACAGAAATAATCTGAAGATATACCAGCCCGTATAAAATATGTATGTATGTAGGTTTCATATTGATTTTATGAAATCACCGTAATCTAGTAGGTAGTGTGTTGGAGTATTAGATGCAAGGCTGTAGTTCTAGCCCCAGCAGAAACATCTCAAACATAACGAAATATAGAAAAAATATTTCTTCTGCGGCTTTCTCTCAGCGGATTTCTGACAGAAACTCTAAGAGTAAATAAAATTGACATAAAAACTTTCTCAAAAATCTGGCGGTCGGAATCGACTTTAAACTGTAGATCCACCCATAATCAAATAACATGGGTATTGTGTTGCAGTTAGGTAGTAATCCTGACTAAGAGGTTGTAGTTCAAAAATATATTTAAGGATAGCAGTTGATATAATGACTTAACATTCGAAATTTTTTCTTTCAATCTACAAAGGATACAAAGGACAGTGATTGCCTTAGACGTCATAAAATTGTATAAATATGTGTTATGAAACTCTTGTGCATAGTGGGTATGAATATACCTATTGGCTACACTCTATCTGAACTCTCTTTGATTTTAGGTTTTCAGCAAATATACCGGATATCCTTTTGTGAAAACGGCTTACACCTCCCAGAGAACATTATTTAGTTATGCAATGATGAATATGGGTCACGCGACAAAGTCCAATGTGAAATTTTTTCAAAACAATTGAATCATAGATTGAACTTTGCTGTACCCATTACAAACCTTCAGTCAGGACTACGACCTAGCTTCTCACACCACTTATGCTGTGTGTGTTAATTTTCATACATGATTGGTGGGATATACAGTTGATAGTCGACTCCAAACGACAGATTTTTTTTAAGAAATTTTTGATTTACTCTCAGATTTTACGCCAGATATCTGCTAAGAGGAAGTTGCTTTCATATTCGTTCGTTTTTCATATTTCGTTTTGTTGGAGATGTCTGACCTGGGGCTTGAACCGGGGCCTCACGTCTAATAAGCCAACACACTACCCACTAGACTACGGCAACTCGGAATAATTATAACATTACATATACACACAGTTACTAAAGTATGCATACGGTTAACAAATTACAGAAATTTTTTAATCAAGACCGTGTTAAAATCGAGGAAAGTTGTCAGACAATTATAAAGATTTTAAACGAAAACGGATTGGTTAAAAAATTTCTGAAATTTGTTAACCGTATGTATACTTTAGTAACCGTGTGTAATTTTCCAGATCCTCATTTAATTTCTTAATTATTTTCCAAAAGTTGGGGTGCTCTTATATTCTATTATGTAGTGTGGCACTAATACACTAATAGAATAAGTATGTCGTGGGTTGGATTCTCTTTTCAGCTACACTACATTGTGTTAAGTGTTGCCATGTATCACTAGACATGCTATGCATTTTGTATTTTGTCGATATTTTGTCCGAGTATGTATATAATAGGAAGATTACGTAGACAAATTTGTAAATGACTAACGAAGGCAACTCTTAACTAGACAATGAGACAGGATTGAAAGAGAACAGAACAGGATGAAAGAGAACAATTAAAAAGCCATGATCTTCAACACTATATTTCTGTGAGTAAAGTTATAAGTAAACATACAGTTTATTTGCCTTCTCAAAAAAAAAAATTTTTTTTCTAAATTAAATAAAGAAATTTACATAAATTTCCTGAAACTTTCAATGAAGTGAGAACAACTTTCGAGATTTCATTTGCTGCAGACTTTGGTAAAGTTGCATTGAATTCTAAATGTTTTCTGTTAAAGCAAAAATTGCCCGCTTTTCCAAACTTTGCTTCATTTCGTATGAAATTTTTAAGATAATTGCAGAGTTGTAGGCAACACAAACACATTTCATATTTGAGTTGATTTGAGGTGTGTGTCTGACATAGTTGTGCGTATTCAATGTCATAGAAACATCTTCTTGGTTGCAGGTAATCTTGAACTTTCACTGAATGTATTCGCATACTCATACATACACACACACCAACATGCTGTCATAGATTTATACACTCTCAGGTGTTATTTACTAAAGAGAATAAGTTGCACAAAGATTAGGACAATAACAAGGACAACAGTCATGATGATGATGATGACGATGATCCTGATAGTTTATTTATTTGCTTATTTGTGCATGTATGTATGTATGCGTGTGAGTATGTTCAAGAGAGTGACATAGCATTGCATGTCTCTTACCTCTTTAAACTAAATGTGCAACAACGTTTACAAAACTTCATAAATTTTTTTCAACTACAATTTGATTCTCTCGTTATGCGTATACGTATGGACATTAAGTTTCATGCAACAAGTCTCTGGAAATTTATGAATTTTATTGTTGCTGTTGTTGTTGTTTTATACTTATTACCCAGATTTCATGTACTCGTTACATTGAAGTAATTCAAGGTTAATAGCAGAGTCAGAATGTTATTAAATTTTTATGCAAAAAAAAATTGCAACAACAACAAGTAATTTAAACCATTAATTTGAAATTTATATCAAGGCTTTAAGCCTGCTGCTGTATGTTCGTGAGAGAGTGTTCGTTAGAAATTTCTCAAGGTTGGCATAACTTTTCTAACAATGAATTTTTATATACAAAATATGGCCTGTCCATTCACTTATGTGAGTGGCTGTTAAAAGTTGATTTTAAAACTGTGTTTACAAACTGAAAAAAAATATATTCGTATATGTATTGTGTATAGTGGTGTGGTGTTAACTTAACATTTATGATGACGGCTTAACATATCCATGCACTTTTTGTTCGTATGTATAATAAAATATGCAAAATTGTTTTCATTGAATTTTTGATTTTATTTTTTATGAAACTTAAAAAAAATACAAACTTTTTATGTCTGAAATATTTATAATGACATCAAGAGTTTTATCTGAAAATATTTAAAGTGCAAGTGATTTTGTCACATGACATGAAATGTTTTTGTTTTGAAGTTGACATTGAAATTTATATGTGTATGTGTGAACAGCCTTGGCATAACAATTTTAAATTCATAAACTTTAATAGAAAATTTTATTTAAAATTTGATTTATAATGTCTGTTTTAGACAAATACTTCCTAAAAGTCTTGGATACACTCATAAATAAATGCAGAACTGATAAAAACGTCCTCACACATAGCTTGGAATTGTTCTGAGCTAGTTGATGTCAACATTCTTAAAAATCAACTACAACCAGCATTAATTGAGCAGGGACATTACCGAAACGCACTACCACCACCACTAAGCTATTACTCTTGCTTATTTTTTGTTATGTTTGTGGTCAAAACTTCTAACCGTACTAGAAATAACGCCTTTATAGGACATGCGTCCATATATACGTATGTACATAATTGGTCACTACAAACCTTTAGTCAGGATTACATGAGTGGCGGGACGTACAGATTAAAGTCAACTCCGAATTACAGATTTTTGAGATATTTTCATGACAATTTTATTTACTCGCAGAATTTTTGCCAGACATCTGCTGAGAGGAAGTCGCAGATGAAATATTTTTTTATATTTCTTTTTGTTGGAGATGTCTGACCTGGGGTTTATACCGTGACCTCACGTCTAATAAGCCAACACACTACCTACTAGACTACGGCGACTCGGGACTTACGTCTTCCAGGTATTTTGTTTTCAATGTCTTTGGAAATATGCAACCTTAAATTTTTGTTGTGCAAGGTTAAAAGCTAAGGGACCCCATATACAACATACCAACGTACATACCAAAAACATCGGCTATTTGAAACGATTTAAAAAAACATACTAAAAACAAGTCGCGTTCACTGAACTCCCTAAATCTTTATGTCTAAATACAACAATTAACATATTCAGATATATAGAAATTTAAATGACTTACATTTTAGGCTTCCAGAATGTTTAAATTGATCTCAAATAGTAATGATTTCAATCTGTAAATAAAGAAAAAATAAAAATTAATACATTTGTATGGATATACAATATTGCTTAATTAATTTAATTTTAAAAATTATTTCACAGTGATCAGAGACAAAAAAAAAATCAAATAGCACGTATGGTTCACCAAATATTTGCAGTTAAACAATCCATAGACGGGCAATACACTTTTTGTAACGGCTAGACGCAGGTCTACAAAAAAGGTTAAATCATCCATCAATTTAACAAGAAAAAGGTTTTGGATCTACACATTTCCAATAGCATTGAATACGGTACAATACGTTGCATATAAACGGTATTTATTTTTTTCAGACCCCTGGGTACACATATGTATCATTTAAATCGTAGCAATACCTGTAGAAATGATTTTATTTATATAAAAAAATATGCAAAAACAATGGGTTCATATCCAGATCTTAAGAGCTTATTGATTTCAGCAAAAAAGTACAGTTTAAACTTATGAAAATGTAATAAAAAAATATGGCTGACCACCATCTTTTGAATGTTTAGAGTCAAATGTTATATTGATAACTTGGGATTCCCGTAAGGAATTGAATTGAATTGGCGATCTGTTGTTACTTTCCGTAACTAGTGCCGGTTCAACTCAACTAACTTTAGACACTAAACTCCTGTGGTTATCATCATTACATCATTACTTATGAAATTTTGCAACCAACATTTGTTTACATATGACATTTCTTGATAATGATGACGGATGGAATCTCATCATACTAGAATCAGCTAAGCAGACCAATCACCTGCTTTGTAGAAAAAACTTTCTAATGAAACTAAAACGAAAAAAGGAATTAAAACAATAAACGCGAATTTTTTTTGAGAACCGAAGGTATGAAAAGAGCAAATTAAGATTATCATTGATCGATTAGAAGCTCTCTTGTGGTGTTGTGGATGATGATATATCAATCACTGACGTTGCTTATCAAATAATAATAATGCCAAGCATATATTTAGGATACTGAGCTCTATCTGGAACTCAACTTACCATTTAAGACAGCCCTAAATCGTAATTTTCAAAATAAAACTTGAGGGGAAGATCTCGCAAGGATCCCTCACACCGTCCCTCACACCGTCCCTCACACCGTCCCTCACACCGTCCCTCACACCGTGGACACCGTGAGATGTGTGAGAGACGGTGTGAGGGACGGTGTGAGGGCCGGTGTGAGGGCCGGTGTGAGGGACGGTGTGAGGGACGGTGTGAGGGACGGTGTGAGGGACGGTGTGAGGGACGGTGTGAGGGCCGGTGTGAGGGCCGGTGTGAGGGCCGGTGTGAGGGACGGTGTGAGGGACGGTGTGAGGGACGGTGTGAGGGACGGTGTGAGGGACGGTGTGAGGGACGGTGTGAGGGACGGTGTGAGGGCCGGTGTGAGGGCCGGTGTGCGGGACGGTGTGTGTGACGGTGTGCGGGACGGTGTGCGGGACGGTTTGAGGGACGGTGTGAGGGACGGTGTGAGGGACGGTGTGAGGGACGGTGTGAGGGACGGTGTGAGGGACGGTGTGAGGGACGGTGTGAGGGACGGTGTGAGGGCCGGTGTGAGGGCCGGTGTGAGGGACGGTGTGCGGGACGGTGTGCGGGACGGTGTGAGGGACGGTGTGAGGGACGGTTTGAGGGACGGTGTGAGGGACGGTTTGAGGGACGGTGTGAGGGACGGTGTGTGAGACGGTGTGTGGGACGGTGTGAGGGACGGTGTGAGGGACGGTGCGAGGGACGGTGTGAGGGACGGTGTGAGGGACGGTGTGAGGGACGGTGTGAGGGACGGTGTGAGGGCCGGGGTGAGGGACGGTGTGAGGGACGGTGTGGGGGACGGTGTGGGGGACGGTGTGAGGGACGGTGTGAGGGACGGTGAGAGGGACGGTGAGAGGGACGGTGTGAGGGACGGTGTGCGGGACGGTTTGCGGGACGGTGTGAGGGACGGTGTGAGGGACGGTGTGAGGGACGGTGTGATGGACGGTGTGAGGGACGGTGTGAGGGACGGTGTGAGGGACGGTGTGAGGGACGGTGTGTTGTTATGTTATGTTATGTTATTTACAGAACTCTGTTATCCTAAAATTTATTTTCACACACATCACTAACTTTACTCTAGCCCCTTTACTTTAGGTTCTTCACTAAAAATATTTAAAGAAAAAAGTACTCTCTCAGAGCTTCCGTAGCAAATGTACTGGTACACTTGGAAAAAATCTCGAATAATGAAACTCTCACAATACTCTTTAATATCTCATTCTTAACGACATGAGCTTATCTATCCAATACATTCAATTTTATTAATTTATTTTTATTTTTTTATTATTATTTATTGAAATCATGTGCTTTCTATTTTATTTTTAAATTGTTATCATTAAAAAAAGACACCCTGTATTATATTTACTCTTCAGCTTATGTTTTAAATTTTATCATACACACATTTTCTCAACAATTTTTAAATTTCAATTTCATACCAACCACTCTGAAATTCGTCAATAAATGTTTAAATATTTCTATTTTCATCACTGAAGTCTCTAGTGAAATATTAATGTTTTTTCTTTCTAAATTTGGCAAACATTGCCAACAACCATCGACACGATGTTAAATCTGCACACATAATCGAACTTCCCAATACTTATATGAAGGCCCATAGAAAAGGAGTCCAAACAAACCACACGCCTAACGAAGCCTATTTATTCAATTCATCATTAATAATAAAAATTGACGTTCTAACAACCAGTTAATAGCCAAGACATTGTCAGGATAAACGACTACCAACTGCGTTGTATGTTGATGGGTGTATGCAGAGTATGAGTTTATATTTTTATAAAGGTTTTCCTATATACAAGTGTGCGTATGGGAAGAGACTGATTAAGTTAATGTTATATGAATGCGTATGTGAGCTAGTATATATGTATGTACAAAATGTGTACTCAACTGGTTCTTTAACCAATATACGTTGACATTAACATTGATTATCATAGAAAAATATACATACATACAGGCAGACATACAAACATACTGTATCTTTTACTCTCATATGCTTTTCTTCTACTCTAATGGGTATAAAATTATTTCATTAGCATTTTACAGAAAAAAAATCGAATAAATCAGTGAATCTTATAAGCCAGTGAATTAAGAGCAACATCTTTTAAAGCCATAAAGGTAAAGCTTTGTACCTGAAAATGAAACACTAAAACAGTTTTATGAGTGCTAAAAATTGTAGAACAGGGTTCGTTCACCCTTTATTAGATTTGTGGACACGTTTCAAACCCCAGGTCAGACATCTCCAACAAAACAAAACATTTGAAAAAATATTTCTTCGGTAACTTTCTATCAGTAGATATCTGGCAAAAAGTCTAACACTAAATAAAATGACCATGGAAACTTTCTCAAAATTCTATCGTTCGGAGTCGACTTCATGCATAAAATTAACACACACAACATAAGTGGTGGGAGAATGTAGGTCATAATCCTGACTGAAGAGTTGTAATGATCAATTATGTATGTATGTGGTTGCTTTAAATTCAATACAAACCTTACATTTCATTCGGCAAAGTTTGTTTTTAAATGCAGATTGTGTTCCACGTTTCCATATTTTAGAAAAGCAGATCTGGCTATTTCACTACAAAATCTCTTCCTCTGCAGTAGGGCCTCAGTTGGCTACTAAGCCAACCAAGCCACTCAAATATATCCAGAAGTGATTAATTTTGTTTTTAGGCCGTATTTCTGACATTGTTATTGCAACCAAGCTTAAGCATATTTATCATCAGCATACCTTATATTATTTATTAACATGCCATATACCATACCCTACGATTTCTAGGGCTTCTTGAATGATTTTTACTGAATCTATATTCAAACGAAGTGAATAAAGAATGCATTCTTCTTTTAAGCTTTCTATACTAGGATATCTGAAGTCACCTTAGTCTAATGTGAGGCCTCAGTTAAGACCCTAGGTCTGATAACACTAACAAAACGAAATATGACAAAATATTTGTTCGGCGACTTCCTCTCAGCAGATTTTTGGCCTAAAGTCTGAGAGTAAATAAAAAAATTTGCCATGAAAAGTTTCTCAAAAGAAAATCTGTAGTTAGAGTCGACTTTAAACTGTAGGTCCTGCCACTCATACATAAAAATAACACGCATAACATACATAAGTGATGTGAGAAACTAGGTCGTAATTCTGACTAAAGGGTTGTAATGACCAATTATATACTGCGATATTTTGCATCTTTCGCCATCAACTGTATTAAATGCTGTTGGACTGTTAGAGTTTAATTTCATTGACACTCAAATTGTGTTTATCTAATGATTACTTTCAATTTCTTTAAAACGTATTTTAAAATGTTACCAACATCTCTTTGATCTAGGGGTATGAGACCATAGTAATATATCGCCGAGTATCGTAAATGCAGCACGATCATTACTGATACTGTTGCAGATAGGGCTGTTAGATAACAGAAGTCTCATACGTTTTCTACTGGATAAAAGCTTTGTTCCTCCTGAGAAAGAGCACTTCATTAGCTATCTCGTGATGTTTTTATTTTTGTCATGATTTGATCATGTGAAAAGATTTCCATTATGAGAAGTAAGTGTGAAGACAAATTTCCAATTGCCTCACATATCAGCCTAATGCTTATGAACTGACGACCTAACTTGAAAGCCGCCTCGGTGGATATCCTATGTAGTTTATACAATCACAATTGAGCAACTACTTTAATACTTTAAATTTCTATGTTAGTAATGATTTGTTTTTATTTCCATTATCTGATGAAATCAGTTTCAAATACATTGATGCCGACAAGGTTTTGGGCAGAGGCAAAAAGTTTTCTATTTTTATTATTTACTACAGTCAGCAGTTAAGAAATAATGCTTCATTGCTTATCCTTTTTAAATGAATTATATTTTCAAATATTATTTCAAAAGTAATACTATTTAGCATGCAATTGCTGTTGCTACATGCGAATAAATATGAATAAATACAACAAATAATAACCAACACAAACAGTCGTCCGAACAACAACAATACCAACTCACTAGTGACATACAAAAGAGAAAAAAAAATGGTGGAAAAAGAAGTGAAATATGTCAGTGTCAGTAGAACACTTTTACAAATCCAACTGTGTTTATATGTTAATCATAATGTATGACTGTCTATATATGTATGTATGCAAGTATTTGTTTAGCTAAATATATGTAAGTGTAATTGTATGTATAAAAATTTATTTAAGCGGCCTGCCTGCCTGTATAAAAATTAAGGGAAATCTCTCTCTCTCTACACAGTTCCACAGCCTGTACCAAAACTCCATACAAATTGTTATTTGTGTTGTTGTTGCTGCTGCTGCTGCTGCTACAGATTTTAGATTAATTTTCTGTACACAAGTTTTCAACCACTTTTTGTTTTTATTCCAGTTTCGTTTTTTTTTTCGTTCTTTCGGTCATTTGTTGCTGATGCTGCATTTATGCGAGCAGGAATATGTATCACACGTAGTTGTTGTCATAAATGCTTTTTAAATTTTCTCTCACTCAGTGCTGTTTTGTTATTGTGTTTGCGTTTGATGTTGTTGTTGCTTTTCATTATTAGACATCTGAACTAAATTTGTTTATAATTTGCAACAGGAAATATTTCATTACTCTCATTGACTCTACTTTTCTATTGTGTTTGCATGTATGCATGTATGTCAGTGTGTGTGAGTAAAAATATGAGTACATCATTTGTGTATGTATAGGTAATTTATTTTTATTCATGGCAAAACAACTATTTCGTGAGAGTTGTTTTGCCAAGAAGAGAGTTCATAAAGTAAGAATTTATGGCATTGCCAGAGTAAAATTGTTTGAGCGCTTTACTGTGAGCGTATACGCAATATTTGTTTGAATTATTATTTTAAAATAGCTCATACGACATGGTGTTTTAAAAAAATTTTGAAAATAATATTCGTTTATGGAAATGTATGTACACTTGTGGACACACAATTAAGTCACCTATGCAAAATTTTTCATTTTTGTAAAAATTAAAAAATTTAAGAAAAACGGAAATAAAAACTACTTATATTTATTAATTTCATATGCTTAATAATTAATTTACAACAAAAACTTAAATAGTTTTTCATTGTAAAAAATGTTTTGGTACGAAGTTGATATCAGACTTAAAATTTAAGTGGACACATAATTAAATCATTTGAAAAAAAAAAATATTGAAAATTTAATTTAATTGATTTATTTTTCACCCATACTATTTTGAACCCTTAATATTTTGTGGGGAACCCTTTTTGGAGTATTATTTCAGTACATCTTTGTGGCATTGAGTTGATTAAATTGCGATACTGCTCAGGACTAATGTTATCCTATTCTGCCTGGATAAGCTGTCAAAGTGCTTTTTGCTGCTGGGTTTTTTTGACTGCAACTGCTCGTTTTACGATCCCCCAAAGATTTTCAATAGGGTTCATTGTAATTTACATTGTAATTTACTGGAGATATATATGGATTTATTTTCCCAATCCGATACATTGTATGTCTAAGGATCATTCCTTGGGAATGGCACGTACATAGATATTTTGTACAAGGCTTTTAAAATATATCTCAATACCCATTATATATTTGCAACAAACACAATATGCTCTCCTTTTGTTATGCCATATTATGCTCTCTCTCTCTCTCTCTTTTCTCTAAAACTCAACAACTTTCTCAGTCAGAAAAAAAAACAGCTGAGTCTTAAAAAGCAGTGTGTATTTGTTATTATTTTCATCTTTTCAAAGTCATTTTCAATACAAAACAAACACTTGTTACTGAGTATAGAGTCACAAAGTGGAAAGAATTCAAGGAATACATGAAGCAATATTTGTATGAATTGATGTAAAAGATTTTAATTTTCTAGTTTTGTAGTTCTTTCTAGTGTTAAAAGTTTGTTTTTATTTTAATAATGGATATCAATTCATTACTATACGTACACTTTACAGGCCAAAATTACTCGAGCACAGTAAAATATTATGGAATTTCATTGAAAATTGCTAGAAAAATTGCCTTTTGTAAAGATAATGATACAAAAACAATACTTAACTCTCCTGTTTATCACAAATTCTATGACTCTTTCTCTTTTATACTTGCTCACCCACATTTAAGCGCGCACTGATGGCATGGTGGTATACATTTCCTCAATGAAACTGGCAAATAAAATACAGCAACAAACAGTTTTCAAAGCAAAACAACAACAAAATATACACAATAAAATACTAATCTCCCGTTTTTTGCTTTTTCTCTCTATCTCTATCTCTCTCTCTCTCTATTCGTTCCTCAGACACACAAATACACGAATACAAGGGTGTATGTTTAAACAAACTTAAATGCTGGTACTGATAAGAAAAGAAAGCAGCATGGAATTCAGTTCATTTGAAAATTCCAACAAGAACGGTTGTCTCAAAGCGGTTAAACTCGTATATTGTTGAGAGAAAATTAAAACAAAAATATATTTTAAAGCGAAATACCAAACGCCATTCTAATACATAATAAAACTACGTACACACATTCATACAACATATATATTTATATGGTACATAAGCAAATATAAAAGTGTATATCCCTTATTTTATATAAACATTAACACGGATAAATTGTATACATATGTACACAAATAAAATATAAAAAGGAAAAAGGTTTAACAGCCTAAAAGTATATCAACACTCTTGTATTACAATTGTTTGAAGGAAGCGTAAGAAGAAAGGGAAAAGAAAACGCAGAAACCCTTGTTTAATCAAAAGCCATATGTTTGCAGTATTTATTGAATAAAACGCATCTTGAAACCTGTTAAATTTCTTTAAACAACCAAAAAAAAAGAGGAGAAAAAATATTTTCTTCTGCCATTTAAAGTTTCCTTGTGAGTGTTCTTTCCTTAGCATACAAGTGCTTGAGTTTATCAGTGTTCCTCTTTGGTTATTTACAAGAACTTGTGTTTGCTGTGAATATTGTCGCTGAGACGTGGTGGTGATAGAAACGTGTTACACGTGAGACTTATTAGACAGTGATTAGTGTATTTCGATTACATCGACGTATACAAACAAATAAAATAAAAAGAGAGAAAGAAAGAGCGAGTGATAGGTGTAATAATATAACACATATAAACTAAAAGATTGATTGCTGTGTACACACATACACTCTCACTCACTCACAATCACACATACAAATACATTATAACACTGAAATAGACTTTAATGCAAACAACAACAAAATTAAAGCAAAAGAACTTAAGATATTAAGAAAGAGTTGAACGACAAAGCAAAACAATTACTGTGTATAAGTGAGAGAGAGAGAGAGAGAGAAAAAACTATTTTACAACAACAATTTAAAAATAAACAACAGCCCGTTCATTATGTCCGAAATTGTGGAATTAAATGTTGGTGGCGTACACTATACCACCACATTGGATTCATTGCTACAGGAGAAATCCTCTTTGCTTTGTGAAATGTTTAACAACAAGGATGATCTGCTTAAGGACAGCAAAGGCCGCTACTTTCTCGATCGTGATGGTGTCCTGTTTCGTTATATTTTAGATTATCTACGCGATAAGGCTCTACAGTTGCCAGAGGGTTTCCGTGAAAAGCAGCGTCTTCAGAAAGAAGCCGAATATTTTAAACTTCACGGCATGTTGGAATGTTTGCGTAAAGATCGTGATTCTCGTTCGCCCGGCTGCATAACCATCGGATATCGTGGCAGTTTCCAGTTTGGTAAAGACGGTTTGGCTGACGTCAAATTCCGTAAACTGTCTCGTATCCTGGTATGCGGCCGTGTTGCCTTGTGTCGTGAAGTTTTCGGTGATACACTCAACGAATCCCGTGATCCCGATCATGGTGGTCCCGATCGTTATACTTCACGTTTCTTCCTGAAGCACTGTTTCATTGAACAGGCTTTTGATATGCTGCATGAACAAGGTTTTCGCATGGCTGGCAGTTGTGGTTCCGGTACCGCTGGTTCAGCGGCTGAGCCCAAACCGGGCGTAGATACCGAAGAGAATCGATGGAATCATTATAATGAATTTGTTTTCGTGAGAGATTAAATTGTCGTCTGAATATTTGGTAGCAAGTAAGTCCATTTTTTTCCGTTTATGTTTTTTGTAGGAGAAGAAAAGTAACCAGTGAGCCAAAATAAAATGTAATTTATTTGGTTTTACATTTAGATTAGAAAAAATTGTTTTTCTTCATGTAAAATTTAAGAAAAACCAAAAAAATATGTGAAATTAGACAACTCTGAAGCTCTAAACAAAGTTTATTAACAAGACAAAAGAAGATTTAATGAATGTTGAAATTAGAAAAAAATGCAAGATGTATACACACGTACATATATATAAAAAATAAATTTTTAAATTCACGTTTTAATATAAATTTTAAAGTTAAATATTTTGCTTTTAAAATCGTATTCCAAATTTTTTCGAGTTTAGTAGAAGTGTCAAAGCATCGAATTTAATTTATAACGTTTAACAAGTCTTGAATTTTTTTCTGCAAAGTATGTATTACGAATAGAGGTTAAAAAACCTCCTTCAACTAGAATTTAGAAATTCCATGTAAGAAAATATTTCACCATAAGTTGCTTTCCTTGAATATTATTTGGTTTCTATTATTATTCATCCAACGTTTCCGTCTCCATGTTACACGATTTGCGGCTGTAATCATTGTTCTTGTAATCTAGTTCTTGTAGAGTCTTACGCCACCAAGTGTTGTTCGGTGGACATCGGTCACCGAACTCATCACACTTTGGCCATTCCTGTTATACCATCCAGCTTCTTTCAGATAATATGGGCAATCCATTTCTAGAAATCCATGTCGCCGATAATATTGAACGAGAGTACATGTAATTCCTCTTCTGACTAGATTTAACTCATGATATCTACCAAGGCAAATAGTTGACGTGCTAGGCTGTATTGTTGTTTTACTCCAGTGTAGGTTTAAAATGGCTGACTCATGCTTCAGTTGTCAAGAGCTGGAAGTTTTTCTTTTTTTTTTTTTTTGAAGCATGAATAGAAAATTTTTCAGGTTGGCAGGCAGAAATCACTTGCTTCACTTCAATACAAAAGACAGCTCGATTTATTTGAATGAGTTTAAATTGAATCAAAAACATAGTCTTTATCGTCATATTGAACATTCCATTTTCCTTTAGTGGCCTTCATGACCAGATTTGTAGGAAACTGAATTGCAAAATCAGTTTGGGAGTCACAGTGATTGCGAAAGAATCTCCCAAGAGCCATAAGTATATGTTGTGTTCTCAAGGCACTTAACTGCGGTTTTAAGTAAAGAAATGGCGCTGTTTTACTTAAGTTCTTGAAGAATTTCTGTTCGATTTTCCTAAGTAAAATACAAATTTCTCCCTCAAGACACTTATCCGTAGCGTTAAAAACCTCTACAATCTTGGTATCCAAGAGTTTTTGTTTTTGGTATCTTCAGAATTATTATGACTATGTTTTAAACTTTTTGTTATAAATTATCTGCCATAAAATAGAAATTTGGTAAAAAGGTTGCAGTATACTTTCGGTGAAAACCTCAGTAAAATATTTTGCAGATTGCTGGGAATACTGTCCAATTTCAGAAACTTGTTGTCACCAGTTTGGAATAGAGACTCAGGATCATTTCATCATTTTTGCCAATAAACTGTTTCATTGCCACGTCATGTTGTCTGCTATTACTTTTATGTAGTAATGTCCATGTAGAAAGACTGGTTCCATTGTCTGGACAATGGAATGTATTGCACTCGTGCTCTATGCTTATGTATATCTGCTTGGGTCTAAATTATCGCTTAGGTCTGCTTTTGTGATAATGTTTCCCTCGCTTTTTGTATAAATATACTTGCAGAGTTTAATTAAATAATGATTTAACCTCATGCCATCAATAATATGATGTCGCTGCTTCTACTCTATGTGGCGTATACTTGACATGAAATTATAAATCAATATTGCTCATACGTCTGTCGAACAGTTGTTCTAATGCCTTTACATTGTTAGTACATAAATTGACCTTTTTGTGACTTTTTTTTTATTAAAATAATGTAAAAAAGAAAAATATCTCTCGAAAATATAATTCCATTATGATTTTTTAAATTTAACTTGGATAATACCCGCTACTAAAATTATAAGTGAACACATGAGGCACATTAGAAGCAGTTGTTGCCAGAATTAAAACTTGATTCTCTTCTTTCTGTTTTCTTCTCTTGCAGCAAGAATGTTGGGAGGGATTTTTCTTAAGTACATGGCAAATTGAGAAGAGAATTTGAAGGCATATCAAAAACAACAACAACGGCAATCGAAATTAAATTCGAGTAATATTAAGCCAACAATGAATGGGTGGCTATTATAAGGCGGCTAAATGCTTTTGGGTATGGCACCATCGCTTGTATTACTTGTATCTTGACATCAAACAATCACTTGTAGTGTCCAGAGCCTAAGCAATAGCTTTGGCTGCTTTTAATGCCATGTTAATCGCTTTTGGCCATTTGAATAAGACTTTTATAAGTAAAAATACAACAACTCTTCCTTCAAACCAATCTTAAATTTTTTTAACGCGTTCTAGCGATAACACTGAACGATGTCTGTAGTTCATCTTAACTGTTAAGGCCTGCTAGTAGTTATGCGTACTTTATCATTAGAAATTAGTCTTGAAGGTCAAGTTTATGGTTCAACGAATTGTGTTACTCTTTCACGCTGGTAGTTTTATTTCGAAAAAAGGAAACAAATTTTGCTCTTAAAAGTTTATTTAAATTAAATTTTATCTTAATTTTTTTTAGTTTAAAAGTTTAAAGAGTTAACTGTTAAGATTTGCTGTGAATTACAAAAAAATTTTAAAATTGTTTTCATTTTTGGGATTTGCAAGGAAATTCTTTTAAGCCGTATTCTGTTTTCATTAAAGAAATCACTCTCGAGAGTTTAACGAAATTTTAGAAACTTTTAAAAACTTTTTCTAAATCTTCTAACAAAATCTTGTTAATAAATTTAAATGTCGTGGGGAAAGAAACTAAAAAAACTGCATAAAGAAAATGTATTCTAAAACTTAAGGAAACAAAAAATGAAACGAATATTTCTTTAATAAACTGCAGAAGAAACTTAAATAAATTAGTTGGATATGGAAATCTTATAAATTTTTATATACAACTTAAATTAGCAAAAAAAAAAAAATTAAATGAAAAACCCCTTTTCCACAGACACAATGCAACTGACAGAGAATGATACATTGAAGTAAAAAAAAAGCAAGAGAAATATTTGAAATAAAATTGAAATAATGTCCGTTAAATACAATAATAATAATAAAAGAATTTATACAATGAGTGGGTCATAAAAGAGAACTAAAAACTAAAGAAGAATTAAGAAAAAAAAACACACAGAATTAGTATCTGAAGAG
This sequence comes from Sarcophaga subvicina, assembly GCA_936449025.2. Lineage (NCBI taxonomy): Eukaryota > Metazoa > Arthropoda > Insecta > Diptera > Sarcophagidae > Sarcophaga > Sarcophaga subvicina. The sequence goes on along the minus strand of OW388081.2, from coordinate 106,113,211 downwards.
AAAAAAAAGAAAAAAAAATATTCAAAAGAATTTAATGATTATTGAATAAGAAAGAAAGTAACAGAATATAAAAAAAGGAAAAAATTAAGTGTTACGCAAGTGATAAACGAAATCTCGTTTTAATGGCTTTGATTGGCGTATACTATTGTGTACGAAGAAAATTTGTGTTAAAATTTGTAACAAAAAAAATTTTTCTTTTTTTAATATGGTGACTGTTTCCTTTTGTATTGCACTATATTGGCAAGAGTTTGAATACAAAAAAATTTTAAAATTCTTTAAAAATTAAAAACAGATTTAGTTCAGTTTATTAAAATTATTTTGATTGATTCCATAAAAGATGCCGTGCGATATCTATAGTTATTTTAAACGAAAAACGAAAATACAGTGAGCGTCAAAAGAAACTGTACATACATAACATTATTGGCCATTACAACCCTTCAGTCCGGATTACGTTCTAGCTTCTCACACCATTCCTGTTGTGTGTGTTAATTTTATACATGAGGTGTGATACCTATAGTTTAAAGTCGACTCCGAACGACAGATTTTTTAAGAAACTTTCATGGCAATTTCATTTACTCCCAGAGTTTTTGCCAGAAATCTGCTGAGAGGAAGTCTCCAAAGAATTATTTTTTTATATTTCGTTTTGATGTCTGACCTAGGAAGAAACTGTACACTAAGGATAAAATTCCACTAACAAAAAACTTAACTTTTACCACTTAAGGAGAGTGCCCGAAAAAATTTGACAATAGTTCGAATTTTTTTGTAATTTTATTTCTTGTTTCAATTTTAAAAACTGGCAATGAAATAATTTTAAAATAAAAATAACGGTAGTTTATTAATACAAATTTTTTATGTACAGTTAATTCCTTTTGATGCCCACTCTATGAATTTAAAAAAACTCTTAATTCAGTAGTAAATTCTTTAACGAAATGTATATGAATGTTGTTCGAAATCATCGCATAACGTTTGGCGACAACAAAGTTTTCAAATTAAAAAATATTGTTCAAAAAATTCACAAGAAACCCCTGTTTCCTTGCATTCAGTTTTCTCATTGCAAAGCCATATAAAACCAGTTCATAAAACTAGAAAAATAATCCAAAATGATGTAACAAAATTAAATACATTCTGCTACTTGCATTTCTCCTGCTTGCAAAATTTGGTATTTGAATTTTAGTTCTATAAGTATTCATTGTTTCTCTTATAAGTGATTATAAGACCAAAAAACAAAACTTAATGTCTTGACATTCAACCAACAAGTTATTTACAAGTTTTGAACTTGCTTGGCTACATATTCTACTCATGGTAAACTTTTTACGAGCAAACAAGTTTTAAGACAAATGAGAGTCAAATATTGGTTGATTTTGGACAATACGATAAGTGTTTCAAAACTTTCTCCTACGTTTATCAAGTCACTGGCTAAGTTGAGCTCGAAGTTAGTTGAACAAATCACCTCTGGATTCAGATCTAATCACAGTGTTCTCATGGTAAATATTTTGCAAATTCTTCCAAATGCGGTATAATCTGTGGTGTTCAAACATCTGAATATTTAAATATAAATGTACAGTACCGTACAAAAAGAGTGCAACGCTGTTTAATGTGTTATTTAAATGAATCTGTTTAAAATAAGAAATTCAAAATTCCATCTTCTGCTTGTGTTTCAATTAAAGTGTATAAAAATTAAATACAAAAAAATACATGGTATTTAGCGAAATGATCGTGTTTTTTGGTTAATGATATAAAAATGTAGGCCGGTGAAACGAACATAAGATCCCTTGAAATCTTTTCAAAACGTAGGAAAATATTTCGCAGAAAGCAGTTGCAACAATAATTTAAAAATCTTGGATATAAACTTTTCAATAAGGCTCGATGTCAATCCATACAGTTTGTAAAACCTAAATACATATATTCTTAGCAGATAAAGGTTTTATTTTTAATACCACACATTAAAAATGACTATGGGAAGGAAGTAAACTTGAAGTCGCCGTAGTCTAGTAGTTAGTGTATTGGCTTATTAGACGTAAAGCCCGTGTCCTTATCCCAGGTCAGACATCAAAAGAAAAATATAAAAAAAAATATCTCCGGCGACTTCCTCTCAGCAGATTTCTGGCAAAAACTCTGAGAGTATATAAACCTGCCATGAAAAAGTTTCTCAAAAATCGACGTTAAACTGTAGGTCCCGCTACTCACGTATAAAATTAATGCACACAACATGAGTGGTGTGCGAAGCTAGGCCGTAATCCTGACTGAAGGGTTGTAATGGCCAATTATGTATGTATGTATGGGAAGTAAGTTGGTTAAATTTTTTTCAAAATTGTAAAATTTTCTGTTTTTGTAAAAAACAAAAACTTGCTAAAAATAATTGTTTTTATTTGCCCTGCGAAAAGTTTTCTAAGTACAAATAAATCTTCAAAAATCTAATGCCAATTTTATTTGCTGGAAAATATTATTTCATTTAAGGAAAACAAGTTTTACTGTTTGCCTTTCGAAAATATTTAACGTACACTTTATGGCTAAGAATTATTGACTGGTTTTTGGGCAAATATTTGTTTCTATAATAAACGATTGTTTTATTAAATAAAACAGTGGTATCAACGAATTTCATATTTGTTAGCAACTGTCACAGGCTAGATTTTCAATTAAAATTAATTTAAAAAATAATAAAAAATTATCACTTTATAGAACTGTATTTAACCTTGCCTTAGGGGTTAAGAAGCAAGCAGTTGCCATTTGATATCATATCATAAAGTAAGATTTATTCTTTTTTCTTTTGTATTCCTTTTTCTTGTAATTTTATTTTAATTTGATTTTATTGCAGAGAAAATGGAAACAAAATCGATATTAATTTTGTAGACGCAATTGATTGTTTCTTTTCTATTTCTTTTGCCATGTTTTCTTTGCCATTTTAACGGGGGATAACAAAACAATTTACACATCATAAAAACGTAAGGAAAATAAATAAATGAAAGGAAAACGAAAATGAAATGAAAAAAATAAAATAAAAAATAAAACAAAGGAAATAAATTGTAATAAAGGAATACAATACGAATTACAACAATTTTCAAAATCATTCTATTGATTGAAAATAAAAAATAAAAATAAATTTAATAGAAAATTTAATTTAGAAAAGAAGAGAAAATAAATAAAAAAATTTAAAAGAATATATCTAAGAAAACGAAGTAAAACTAAATAAAAGAAAATATTAATACGGGTTTTATAGTAGAATTTCAAACAAAATAAATTGTTTCAAAGGAAAATTTGAAACAACTAAAAACAGTTTAAAGAGAAATAAATAAAAACAAAATGTTTAAAGACAGTCGTAAGTAAGTCTATTGTTGTTATTATTTTAATAAAAAAAATTAATTAAATTATTTTTAATTCATAATTTTATATGCAAACCTATTCTAACTAAGCCAGCAAAAAAATTATTTGAAAGTAATAAAATGCTAAAGAAAGACGAAATCTGAATTATAGAAATTTCTTATAAAACCAAAATCATTATTTTTCCTTAACAATAAGGATTTCAGCTAAGCTAAGATTTAAGCTAATTTTTGTTAATTTTTTTTGTTTTTTTTTTCAATGAAAACGCTTCTTTGAAATTCCATTTTAATCAGGTAAGCCTTCATCATTTTTTTCCAATGACGTTTAAAAGTTTTGAATTAATTTAATCGTGAAAAACTCGGTCAAGCTGCATTTCAGCTTTACCACCATGACAACTTTCCTGACACTCAAAACAAATGATTTTCAGATATTGCTAGCTTGGCGCTTTCCAAATACAAACAAAGTGTTTTGCTGTTCGTTAAAGATTTGAGTAGTCTGAAAAAACTCAACACCATTTCAGTTATCAATGCTATAATTTGAAAGTCTTGTGCAGACTATCGATAAGCAAGCAACAGACAACAAAACTTCTTATATCGCTAGATTACAGCAGCTCATATTACGTTGTCAACCCCATCAAACACTCAACAAGAAAACTTGTTTGCCTTCCAACGTTTCTGAAGTGTATTATCAGACCTTTAAGAAATAATTATTTTTTCCTATTCAAGTAATTCTTCGTCTTCTGTAGCAATATGCTGCATAAATGATTCACTTCTTTGTGTTTTAAAAGCTGTTTGCAGAGGATCATCAAATTACTTGGCATCAATTCATAGGTAATTTAAACTTCTTGTGAAGTTAGCCCCCTCCTCTATCTCTTGATATCTTGTGTATGAGCCATATTCTAATAGGATTACATCTTCCATCAAAAGCTTTAGCTCCGCCATCGAAGAGGTGTCTCCACCAACGGCCACATTCAGAATGTCAAGGTTTGCTCAAAGTAAATGTTCTTGAACTTACTTGTCCTAAACTGATAAATGACATGCCAAAGCGAAGAGTACGTATCTGTGACATTGAAAAATTCTGACACGTAATAAAATCATCCAATCCTGCAAATTTTTCTAAATAATTACACTCCTTAGAAGTAGAAAACCATCAATTGGAATATTTCTTCCAAAATTATTCATCTGTCCAAATCAATATAACTTTTTAACAAACTAGGAATGATAGAACTGTTGTCAAACAGTCCACCAAAAATGTAATCTGAAATGCCACCTTTCAAACACGTGTTCATTTGACACAATCAAATTAATGTTAACCGCTATATCGACCAAAAACACCATGTAGTGACAAAAAACTGAGAATAATTGGATAATATGACTATCATTTCTGTGCTGTGCTTTTTTTGGTGAATGGATCAAATATTGTGTTGGTGCGCAAAAGCAGAATTTTAATCGATGTTCATATATTTCTTATACACCCAAACCTGTTTTTACACGGTTTTTTTTTACGCGAATTTGAAATAACACGGTTTTTTTTTTAACAAATTTACCATATTTTTTGGTCGCTCCTTTTTATACGGATAAAATCGTTTAATAAAATAAAAACTCTGTGTATACTATTGAACTAAATCTGTGCGTTTTTATAAATTTTTTCAATTTTATAGGCATATGTAGGCTGCTGCATCAATCCTATGTATATCTTTTCAGTTTGTTTATACACTTACATACATACATAATATTTGTCTTTTTTTACGCGTTATTTTTTTTACACGGTATCCACTGGAACGTATCTACCGTGTAAAAAAAGGTTTGGGTGTATACTGTAGGGGTATCATGTCCAAGCAGTTGCTATCCTTTTAAAGGAAAGAATCGTCAACACAGTCAAATTCGGCCAGATCACCTCCTAATTTTACGTTATGTTAAGGCAAAACCTTGTTGAAACCCAGTTTAATCAAAACCTGGGCAAAACCTTTTACTATAATTCCGAGATGATCTCACTAATTTCATTAGTAAACCTGTGCAGGTCATCGCTTTTTAGATCAGCAAGTGTCTCTTAAGCTTTATGGTAATCGATGGCTAAGCAGACGATGTTTACTTTAATTGGTTGTGGAATCATATTGTGGGGTTAAGTTGCGGAAAATTTTTTGGCTCTGAAACTGCGAAACTTATTGCCTTCGACTCTGTAGGGAATCAGAAAATTTTTTTTCATCATATTAAGAAGTGTATTTTCTCTCCAGTTTTTTAACTTTGTGATGTCTTTCTTAGGTATGTTGATGATTAAGCCCTCTTTCAGTTTGTTCGACAGCTCAGCATAATAAAATAGAGTCTTTTAGTCATTCCCTGCAACAGGATTGTTAGGTAATGTTTGATGATTAGCTTTTCACACCTTTAAAATAATGTTGCCATATCTAGAATTTTTTACTATATTAGAGGATGAAAAGTTTAAACTTCTATCACCAGTGTAGGTTTGTCCATACACATCCCCAAAGAGATGAATTGCAACATATTCAAAATTTACATAAGATGAGATGAGATCGTCGTTGCGGTTTCGCAACAGTTTTGTCGGATCTGTATAAAAAGCAGTCTGATTATCTAGAATATGTTGCGTGTTCTAAGTGATTTCGCAGCAATTTGTGCTTCCATTGTAAGGTTTTCAAACAATTCATATGGTTCCTAACGGCTTTAAGCTAACATTTTCATCAGTAAGCGTAGAGTTAGGATTTAATGCTGTTGCATGATACTATTACGAATTTTTTGTAAACCTTAACAAATAAAAAATTGTATAACCACTTGCTAATCGATCTTTAGAAACCGAGAAAGTGTTTCAATTGCACTATAAAAGCCAAAGTACGTTTGTAAAAATATGCAGGCATACATAAGTATGTCTTGATTATTGCAGTGATTTGCTGGCATTATAAGTTTGTTAATATAATTTAATTTAAAATTTTTTTTTTACAAAAAACACAATATTATACACAATATTTTGAAAATAATGAAATATCCACTTATATTTTTAACAAATGTTATATGTACCACCCTTGTGAAAATTTTGATAATCATTTTATGTAATACACACACCCCCAATATAAGAAAATATAAAGAAAAATTGAAATAATTTTCAACAATTACAAGCATTTCCTTTTAAAGAAGAACTAAAAAATATAAAAAAAGAAATAAAAAAAAACCTAAAATGAAACTGAAGAAAAACTTTATAAAATAGTTTGTAATTATGCCAAAATTAAAAGTAAAATAATAAAAAAAAGAAATTTTAATGAAAACTGAAAATGACTTCCACCTTTTTTAATTATAGAAGAAGAAAAACCTTAAAAACTCTATACAAACTAAAATTAAATGAAAAAAAAGAAAGCAAACTCTAAAAGAAACACACAAAAAAATATATAATAAATTATGTATAACTCTAGAAATTATAATTAATGTTTAAGAAAACAAAAAAACAAAAAAAATTAAAAAAAACTGAATATATTTTCCTGTGAACAAATATAAGAAATAAGAAATGAAATCCATCTGTTACTGTTTAAAACATATAATATTACATAGAAAAAGAAACAACACAAACATTTATACAATTAATTGTATAAGTAAATACAAAATAAATAAATAAATGAATAAATGAATAAATATTATAAATAAATTAATTAAAAATTCAAAGTAAATAAAGAAACATGATATATATACATACCAAAAAAAACTGGTCTACTGGTATTGTCATTAATTCAATATTTATTTATGTGCCACATAAAAAAATATTAATGAAATGTTTAGAAGTGATAGTTCGGAAGTCTCCAGGTTATTTTTAATTGTTAAACAGCCTCTAAGAGGAAAGCATTCCTGAATTATGTATGCATATACAAAAAGCATTGGATATTAATTTCAATCCAACCTTTTCCATTTCAGTTTACTTAGGCTTCAATTCATTTTCTTCATTTGCGGGCAGGCCGTCCTCTTCTTCTGTACCCTTGTATATTCCATTCTGTGGCAATTCTGGTAATAACATTTGCCATTACAGTAATCTGTAGGCATTGTGTTGACTTATAAGACTTGAGACCACGGTTCAAACCCCAGGTCAGACATCTCAAACAAAACGAAATATTAAAAAATATTTCTTTAGCGAATACCTCTCAGCAGAGCAAAAACGTTAAGAGTAAAGCAAATTTTTGTGAAAAGTTTCTCAAAAATCAGTCGTTTGCAGTCGACTCTAAACTGTAGGTTCCACCACACAACATAAGTGTCGCGGCTGCTTCTCAGCAGATCTCTTGAAAAAACTTTGAGAGTAAATAAAATTACGATGAAAAGTTACTCAAAAACATCTGTCTTTAGGAGTCGGCTTTAAAATGTAGGTGCCGCCACTCATGTATAAAATTAACACAAACAACATAAATGGTTTGAAGAGCTAGATCGCAATCCTGACTGAAAGGTTGTAATGACCAATTGTGTATGTATATATCTAAAGGTATGTATAACCCAACTGGTCTTATATTTTGCTAGTACCTTTGACTGGAAATGTTATTAGGCCACAATATATGAATGGTCTCGTGAAGAATACGGTTCACAAACACTTGTACATCTCGAGTACAAGAAAGTGGATTCTACATTTGCATTAAATATTGCAATTTTCAAACATAGAAATGAGTATAAGGCAGCCATATATATGACAGGCGTTTTGTTAGTTTAGGTTAGGTGGCGGACCCCCTCTAAGGAAAAGGTCCCACTTAGGCCATTGTGATATCACAATTAATTCTACCAGGAGGTCAACCATTCCTTAGAGAAAACCATCCCGAGTGAAAGCGAGAGAGCTCGCTTAACAATATCAGAAGATTAGAGGTCAGAAACCTCCGTTTCTTCATATAATCTTCATGTCAGGGCACTGACACATGACATGAAATACAGGCTCTTTCTCCTCCTCAGCCCCACAGGTCCTGCAGAAATCAATAGTTAAAATGCCGAGTCTTTCTTTCGACAAGACTACCGAAGGACAATGGCCCGTAAGGAACGGCATTGCGCGATGGATAGCCATACGATTTAAGGGCAGAAACTGTTAACCATTAGTAATAACCTGGCCAGATTCTACTATTATTTTGTTTTCATATGCGTTGAGCTATTAACCCTCAGTAAGTCGCCATATTCTACAGCAGGACTAATCAACTGCTTAGCTGGAACAACAAAAATAGATTCAAAAACACGGAAACACAGCTGAAATGCCTTGTGGATGCCATATACTGCCAAAAGGAATACTGGATAACAAAAAGTCACCATAGCCTAGTTGGTAGTATGTTGGCCTATTAAACGTGAGACTTAGGTTCACAGCCCAGGTCAAACATCTCTAACTAAACGAAACATGAAAAATATGTTCTTGGCGACTTTATCTAAGCTGTGTTCTGGCTAAAACTCTGAATGTAAACAAAATTGCCATGAAAAATGTTTCAAAAATTTGTCACTCAGAGTCCACTTTAAATTATAGGTTCTGCCATTCATGGATAAAATTTCACAGACGCAACAAAGGTGATGTGAGAACCCAGGTCGTAATCTTGGATAAAGGGCTGTAATAACCAAATAAGTAAGTATAATCTGATCGAAAGACTGACTTTGAACTCCACTGTAAATATTAAGAATGATAGTAACAAACAATGAGAGACAGAGAGACTATGGCTGGGAAATTTTGATGCATTTACTAGCTAGAAACCGGTTCAATCAGTTCGCTAAAAAAAACCTTGAAATTCTACACGGATGGAATAAAGATGGTTTTACCCCGATAATGGCAAAATGCTACCAATTAAATTTGCACATATTTGGTTTAATAAAGCTTGACTCGTTGCAGTCTATTAGGTAGTGTGTTGGCTTTTTAGACGTGAGGCTATGGTTCATATCCTAGATCAGACATCTCCAACAAAACGAAATACAAAAAATATTGCTTCGGCGACTTTCTCTCAGCAGATTTCTGGCGAAAACTCTGGGAGTAAAAAAAATAATAAAAAGGAACAGTCGTAGTTTGAAGATCGCCATTGAAAAGATCTGCTTTGTAAGCAAACAAGAATAGCGAATAAACAAATTGTTGCTGTATCGTCAAGTTGTAAACGGTGGCATACAAAAGTAGTGCGAACAATAAAGAGTTTAATTGAAACTAAACACATATTTGTCTTTGTATTTTGTTTGCAATCAACGAACTCATATTTTAAACGTTTTTAAAAAGGTAAAAAACGCAACAATATTGTTCAAAATTATAACCAAACTGTTTTGTAAATCAATTGTGCAATTTAAATGACCAGAAATAAGATTTTAATGATTTGGGTCGCCCGATGTGATAACTCTAGTTGGTCAATTCAATTGCCGACGCCATGGGTACGATTCCCACCAGACAATCTGTGTGTTTGTGATTGTCTGATTGTTTGCGTTATATTTGATTAACTCCAATAGTAAAAAGAATGTGAAGATTATTACAAAGATAATCTCTCCAGTATTTCAACACAATGCCCAGCATGAATATGAGCCCTCTCCTGAGTGCTGGTAGCAAATTAAAATAATTTTTAATTTTTTTTATTCATTTGTTGTATGTTATAAATTACATAAATTAATTATATTTGAACTTTTAATTTAAAATTCAATTTTAAAAAGTATTCATTTAGGTGTCATTTACTTTAATACTATTTTATAAAACCAAAAAAAAAAATTATATGAGTTTAATTCGGAAGTGATATTAAATTAAATAAAACAAAAACAAACAAAAAAATTTAAAATAATAATTCATAAACGAGTAAATATATTCGAAAAAAAACAACAACAAATAAATACTAAATAGATTATCACTGCAAATTAAAAACATTACAACAGAAAGAGAGAAAAAAATTATTGAAAATTTTATTTAAATTGCCACATACCGTAGAAACCACAAACTGAAAAAAAACTACTAAAGAAGCAACAATATTCAATTCAAATGAAATGAGAAATTGAGCCACACAAGCTTTGTGATGTAATTTCCATGTCCACATTCCTGGAATATGTAATTGAAAAACACACAAATGCTAAATAGAAAAAAAATTAAAAGAAGAAAATAAATTTAAAATTAATCGAAAAATAATTCATGATATCCACAAGGTATGTAGAACCACAGATATACGAGTATATCGTGTATATAAACAATAAAGAATTGAAATATAAAATATTTATCGTTTTCTAGCGAAGAAGAAGAATTCTTCAAATTGTTCAATTGAAAGCGAATTATTAGCAAAATTCCATTTAGTAACATTTGAACAAATAAACGAATAAACAAATAAACGGAATAAATAAATAAACAAATGGCAAATAATAAAATTGAATTTTCAATACATTTTTGCATCACATAGAACACACGCCACAAGGAAATATTGGGCACCGGCAAAAGATTTACAATTTTAATGAGTTACACAGAACATCTGTTGAAATGCTCTTTTTTTTCAAGCAACCGAATGCAAATAATAGTCATAATGAGTTTTGAAAACTATTAAAAAAAATTATTGCTTTATTTGCTACAAAAGGTAACAAAAAAAAATGAAAAAGAAAACCAAATTCAAAGACCCCATGAAACTAATTAAAATACGAAATAAATTATAAAAGAAAAATGCTGGGAAAATATAAGTTTTTCCTTTTATTTGCAAACAAAAATTTCACTAATCATCACAGTAAAAAAATTTGTAGTGTTTTCAACTGCGAAATATTCAGAAATAGAAGAAGAAAGTAATCTGAAGGGTTATTACACACTAAACTTGCAAAGATCGGTATGTAAAAATAAAAAAACAAGAAATTATAGAGAGAGGTAATAAAGTTAATCACCTGAATATAAAATTGAAGTTAATAAATAACCCATAAATCTCCTGGACCCCAAAGAATAAAGTTTTTTCAAAGATATTTAAAACTTTTCAACACTAAAACATCTGCTGGCCGGGGTACAGTACGGACCTTACAATCTACGACATGTTAGGTATTCCGAATTACTTACTTACTTACTTAAATATGTGTGAAGATAAATTCGAATTTGAAACTCCAAGACGCAAGCCATATATTTTAGCAGTGCCACATTTGGCGTTAACAGAGTAAAATTTCCTGTTAACAGAATAAAATTTGCCCTTAACAGAGCACTATTAGCTATTTAACAGTATCCATCTGAACAAGCCCACTTATTTAGGAAAGTACTCCAGGTCTATGAGTACCATACTACATGCAAAGGAAGGTTCCAAGTCAGCAGCATAGTCACATATAAAGTGATATGGTATTGAGAAAATTAGCTTTGAAAATATAAATTTTTTGCTTGAAAATTCTCTAGAAGATCAGTGGCCATTTCGGAACATATAAGAAATGGTACATCACACAGACTATATGCAAATGGTAGTCCAGAGGATCCTCTTTCGAACCGTGGTAATGGGATAGCTGGAATAATTTTGTGAGTTAAGAAAATTTCCGTCCTCCTTCCCCACCAACCATCCTTTATATTTCAACACTTTTGTTCATAAATAATAATGATCCTATTGAGAACTATAGTCTGTAATAATTGCAAAGTAGAAGACTAATCTACTATTACCACCGTTAAACAGTTAACAATGCTACGTTAATAGCAAAGTTTATCCTGTTAAAGTGAAAAGTGGCGCTGCTAAAAGTGTGGGTTTGCGTCTTTAGTTTTTAAATACGAATATATATTCACACACATCTTACTTAAATGGTCATTACAACCCTTTGAGCAGGATTACGGTTTAGCTTCTCACACCACCTGTGTTGTGTATGTTTATCCATAAGCGGCGGAATAAATGTTCGAAGTCGACTCCGAACTACAAATTTTAGAGAAACTTTTCATGGCAATTATAATTATTCTCAGATTTTTTTCCAGTAGAGTGCTGAGAGGAAGTTACCGAAGTAATATTATTTTATATTTCGTTTTGAGATGTCTAGGCTAGGGTTTGAACCACGGCTTCACGTCTAATAAGCTAGCGCTCTACCTACTAGACTACGGCGACTACATGTATTCCGATAGCTTCAGATACATAGGAAACTTTCCTCTCATTTTATGGGGAAGTTCATTTCGCTGGCAGTAAGATAATACGTCAAACATCATTATTATGCACTGCTTAACACGTTTAGATAGGAAAAGGATCGACTCACTTCTATCCACAAATCGCATGGCCATTTATCGCACAATAATCTGTCCTTTTAGTAGGCATGTCGCTAGACTCGACATTCCGACTAATGAATTCTACTGGAGCTGTGGGTCCGAGGAGGAGAAAGAGACTGTCTTTCGTCTCATGTGCCAGGGTCCTGATCTTGTCATAAAATGGCGGAGGTTTATGACCACTCATTTTCTGACACCCTTTACCGAACCCTCTAATCTAAAGATTGCTGCAATGGAAAGATTTATTTTGGACTTGGGTTGGTTTGCTCCTCGTAATGTTTGATAAATGTGTTATTACAATGGGTCTAAACGTTGGCCTTAGTGGGACCTCCTTATTTCAAAGAATCGCTACCATACCCACCCCAACCTAGGTTAATCAACAAAAGCTATCTATGTTTGCCAAACAAATCCAAGGAGTTTTATAATAAATTTCTTTCACCTTTAAGAACATATACTTTTGATTGCCGAATCCAAACATGGTGGCGATATTATCGTAACTTTGGCCAGTATACATGCTCACTGTCGAACATGCCAACATGATGGTCGAGAGAGGAATGATAATAAGAAAAGAGATATTTGTGATTACCTATAAAGGGGCAAGAGCCATCTAGCCCAAAAATTTCAGACTCAAAAGACTTTTCATGAGAATTTCTTATAACGCGATACTCTAATTTCGTATGCCACTGTCCCCTCTTGAAGCAATGTAGAACTATAAGGAGAGAGATTGCTAATGTGTAACTTTTCAGAGTTTTTAATAACGAAATATTTATCACATATAACTCAATCGAATGCAGTATTTAAATATTTAGAAGAATAATTCTTCCACCAATAACTCTGCATATAGTATTTTCTCTGATTTTATGATTGCAAACAATGGTGAAGGCAAACTTTTTATTCTGATTATGTTGCCAATTAAAAATTAATATACAAGGGAATATTGTAATTTGCTGCTTTTGTTTAATTAGTAGTTTTTTATTATTATTATCATTATCATTATATTGTTTCATTTAAAATATTAATAATTTGCAAACAGTGTTGTTGGCTTGTACGTTACATTACTAGCTTTATAACAATAGTACCACAACAACAAAAAACAAAAATCAACTTTTGAGAATATTTAAATATTATTTATGATAACAATGCAAGGGAATACAATAAAAAAATTCTCGTTGATTTTATTTGCAAATCAGATGCAAATAAAAATATTCAACCAACAATCCTTGAAATGTGAAAATAAAACAACAAAAGTAAACAAAAAATAATTTAAAAAATAAGAAAAAAATATGGAGAAATAACATCCTGTGAATAAGCTCAGGCAGGCAGTGTGTTGCATAAAACACTACAACTATTCGGGCAGATAATACAATATGCATCGTTGGAGGTTATGTGTTCTCACCAAGTGAATTCGGCCAAATAATCAACAGATTTGAGAAAAAAAAACAAAATTAAAACAAAAAATTGTCCTCTGCAGATTTTTGGGCAAAAACTCTGAGTAAATAAAACTGCCATAAAAAGTTTCTCAAAAATCTGTCGTTCGAAGTAGACTTCAAATTGCACTCATGTATAAAATTAGCACACACAACATATTTAAGTGGTGTGAGAAGCTAAGTCGTAGTCCTGACTGAAGTGTTGTATCAGTGTTGCAAAACTGAAATTTTGAACTATAACTGAAAAAGTACTTTTTTACATCAAATAGTACTTTTGTAAAAGATACATTCATGCATACATAATTGGTCATTATAACTAACTAACTTCTGACACTACTTATTTTGTGTGTGTGTGTGAGTGGCGAGACCTACTTTATCGTGGCAAGTTTTTGCCAGAAGGAAGTCGCCGGAGAAATATTTTTTTATATTTCGTTTTCATGGAGATGTCTGCCATAGGGTTTCAATCATGGGCTCACGTCTAGTAAGCTAGCACACTACCTTCTAGACCATTTATTTATTTATATTTAATACACATGCAGGACAAAAACTGCTGATTCGTAACGTAACAAAACGTAAAAGCTCCGTTTAATCAAACGTCGATGGAATGTAATGTAACATACGTTCGTTTGTAGCAAATGAAGAGCAATGCAAATGCTTAACGAAATCACATTACTGTTCGGCAAGCGTTTTCATTGCTTTTCGTATTTTAAAAACGAACGTACGTTCCGTGGACGTTTGGCTAACCGGAGCTAAAGCCTAATTCTACCATTAGCATTGCGTTGAACATGTTGATAATGCATTAATAGTTGAAAGGCACAAGACATAAAATATGTAATAATAAAAAAGTATTGAAAGCGTCGCGAGGGTACTGCTGTACTTTTGAAATAAAAAAGTACTGAAAAAAGGACAAAAGTACTGAATTCTTCAACACTGGGTTGCATTGACCAATTATGTTACGTTATGAGAAAATTTTATGAGCTCAATTTTATGAACTCAATTATGACAAGAAAAACTATTGTGTACATACATATATAGTACATGAGTTGTGTAAGAAATATTGTATTACTTCAGGTAAGCTATGAGAACTAGAAAAGTACTATTTAGCTTCGATGTTATTATTCACCAATAGCGAAAGAAAAGTTTGTGTAAGTATAAAACGAATATTCTGGCGGTGGAAATAGTATAAACCTGGAATAATAACCGATTTATTACACAGACAATGATGCATTTCCTGGTGTTGAATATAAATCCCCTACGAGGCTTTATTTATGTTTATTTAATCAATTTTTTCATTTATCGGAATGCCAAATGTTTGGGCATGCCTACCAAAAGGACAGTAGCACATAACAATCGCCATTGCGACTTGAGGACAGATATGTGTTCGTCCTTTAAATCACAAATCAATGCAAGCACAAAGTCTTCTATTATTGTCACAAGTCCAGATGGATTGTGTTGTAGAGAACTCGTTTCTCTTTTTTTCATAGGCGTTTTGGGTTGAGATACACCAAAAGCAAATTATTTAAAAGATTTTTAAATATCAAAATCATATATTTTTTTGAGTATCCGTAGCCTTGTCGGAAGTGTGTTGGCTTATTAAAAGGCAAGGCCACTGTTCAAACCCCAGTTCAGACATCAAAACGAAATATAAAAAATACTTCTTGGGCGACTTCCCTTCAACAGATTTCTGGCAAAAACTCTGAGAGTAAATAAAATTGCCATGAAAAGTTTCTCAAAAATCTGTCGTTCGGAGTCGACTTTAAACTGTAGGTCCCGCCACTCATGTATAAAATTAACACACACAACATGAGTGGTGTGAGGAGCTAAAAGAGCAGAAATTTATACCACTTATGTTGTGTGTGTTAATTTTATACATGAGCGGCGGGACATACAGTTTAAAGTCGACTCCAAACGACTTATTTTTTGAGAAACTTTTCATGGCAATATTTATTTACTCTCAGAGTTTTTGTCAGAAATCTGTTGAGAGGAAGTCGCCAAAAAAAAATACTTTTTGTATTTTGTTGTGATGTGTAGCCTAGGGTTTGAACCCTGGCTTTACGTCTAATAAGCTACTAGCTACTAGACCACGGCGACTTCCAAAAAAGAAAATGGCAGAGAAAATTACAAGATGCTATGAACTATTCCAAGAATATAGATGAATAAGTAAGAGTTAGGGAGATGTCATCCAAGACTAACTCAATTCCTGCAGGGACATGAAGGTCGTAGGACTAACTTATAGAAGTTGCCGTAGTCTAGTAGGCAGTGTGTAAGCTTATTAGATATGAGACCACGATTCAGACTACAGATCAAACATCTTCAACAAACTGAAATATGAAAAATTATTCTTCGACGACTTCCTCTCAGCAGATCTCTTGCAAAAACTTTGAGAGAAAATAAAAAAGTTTCTCAAAAACATCTGTTGTTCGGAATCGACTTTAAATAGCATGAGTGGTACGCAAATATAGATCGTAATCCTGACTGAAAGGATTGTAATAACCAATTGTGTATGTATGTATGTTTGTATGTATAATAACAATACAGTTCATGTGAGAAAGATAAGGTAAGCAAGGTTAATCATGCGCTAAGTTGACATAACATAGTTAAAAGTAGTATGATGCTTAAGTTGCAAATGTTTTCGTAAAAAGTCTGACCTACTCAATACCACATGCAAGGTGTCAACAGTAGTCTAGTAGGTGGTGTGCCGGATTATTAAACGTAAGGCCACGTTTCAAATCCCAGGTCAGACATCAAAACGAAAATATGAAAAAAATATTTCTTCGGCGACTGCCTCTCAGCAGAGTTCTGGCAAAAACTCTGAGAGTAAATAAGATTACTATGAAGAATTCCTCAAAAATCTGTCGTTCGGAGTTGACTTTAAACTGTAGGTCTCGCCACTCATGTATGAAATTAACGCGCACAACATAAGTGGCGTGAGAAGCTATGTCGTAATCCTGACTGAAAGGGTTGTAATGACCAATTATGTATGTATGTAAGTTGTCAACTTCCTAGTTCAATAATTGTTGGTTTAATGTTTTTCAAGGATTGTGGAATATACTTATTATTCAACAGAGGATTACTAAACAGAAGATTTTGATCAAATTGAAATACATACATGTCTTTGAGTAATTGACCACAAAAAATGCAATACAATTTGAATAAATAATAATAAAATTTATTTTTGATTTAAGATCGAAATAAAATTCATAAAATAATCATTGTTTTAAGCTATAAATGCAATATTTAAGTGTATTTATGTTATTTTATTATTGTTTTTGCTTTTTGTTGTTTCAAACTGATGAAAAATCAATTTTTTATTAACGCTATGCTGTACAACAGAGTTCATCATACAAAATAATATTTTATTATGTCCAATAGGCATACATACATATGGAAATACATACATATTTATATGACAGCCTTTAGGTTCCCCTTAAAAATATTTCAAATACAATAAATATATGGAACTGAAACATATAAACGTGGTTGGAGGGCATTCAATACAGTGCCATAAATAAATATTTTATTGAAAATAAAAAAACAAAACAAATAATTTAAAAGCAAATAAAAAAAGTATCGAACAAAAAAGAAAGAAAGAAATATTTACATAAACTCTAACCGGCAGTTGCAAATGTTTATACAGGGCAATAAATTTTTAAAACCGGAAATCAGGTGCTGCCTGCCTGCCACTGAATTTCTTGTGGAATATTTTGTTGAAATATGAAGCAAAAAAAAACTGCCAGGAGTTCACATAAAATTATTATTAAGAGTATAATAAACAAAGGAACGAACAGGCGGAAAAGGGAGACATGAGGAAAAATAAAATTGTTAGCGCCGATATAAAGTTCATTTATTTTTTTTTTTTATGAGCAAAAAGGATACAATAAAGATTTTTGAAATGTTTTGCAAGCAATATAATCTAAAACGCTATTCGATTTGGATTGAGGAAAAAAGGGTAGAAATCTTGATAAAATATATTTGGGAAAGCATATATGCATACATATGTACATACCATACAAGCATAGGGAAGCATATGGCTTAAGGTTGTAATGAAAAAAACTCTACAAAATTTAACATTAGCAGGGTTATTGCTTTGATTTTGTAATGGCAGAGGCAATTGGACATTTGTTTTGCTGAAACCAACAAACAAGACATGAACATTCTGCTCAGGGCGTTCGTTGTGTTAGATTGTATTGTATGTGGAAAGAAGGCGTAGGTAGAATTTATGCCAATTAGATTAAAAGCTGATTACATTCTGAGCAACAGGAAAACCTCTGCTGGCGTAAATCGTTTGAATAATGCGATCATCTAGTCAATGCGACACAAAGGAACATAAATATCAGATTTTTTGTATACATTTCCTAGATATTCTTGGAGACGCTATACGGTACAGTTGTAGTCGAGTTGTACATATATCGTTTTAGATCTTGTAAGCAGCAAGTACTTCAGATGAGTTACATACATACATAATTACGAACTGCTTGTGAAGAAATGCAAAGTCTTAAATGGACGTATGATCAGATAAGCAATAAATGTGCAAAGGGCGAACTTTTCGTTTAAACGCAAGGTAACACCAAAATAAACCCTGGAACCCAATTAAGTGAGCAGTGCCACTCTTAATCTTAATGAGAATATAATGGGCATAATGACCCTTCTCTCCTTGAATTGAAAATTATTTTAGAGACAATTTTTACATTGACTTTTTATATCATATGTCAACTAGTTTTTATAATATCCAGTAGGAATTACCTGTAAAATAACATTGAATATAAAAATCGAGACGTTCTTTTTTTTCTAATTCTTTTGTTGTGCTTTTTCTTTTCTAATCCAATATTTCTTCTTCCCCCGGGCTTCATTTGATTTAAAACTCTTTCATTCCTTACGTGTGCATTTTGTTTTTGCTCAAAATCATTTGTCAACCTGATAATTTTCAAATAAAACTATGAACAAAAGATTTCAATATACGAAGTATTTGCATAGCAAATGAATGAAGCTGAAACGATTTCGATTTTTAGTAGATTTTCCTTTCAAGGCTTAAGAATGAAAATTTCATTCGTACTCAATTTGTAAGTAATTGTAAAGATTTTAACTCAATAAAGGATTTAACTTTTTTTTTTTAAATAAAAAAAATCCACAAAAAAGATGAAAAAGGGATGAACATTAAAGTATTGTGGTGAAATAGACCAAAAGAAAATGTAATAATTGGAGAAAATCTAAAACCAACGCAGGTTGTGTACAAAAAAATTTGTGAAAAAATATTCCGAAATATTTTATGCACTTTGGTGCAAAGGTCAAAGGCAACAGGGGTGAATCATAGGTTACTAAATTTAGATGTTGTTACGAAAATGGAAATGGTATTACATCGTTTGACATTAAAATGATAAACAAAAGCTACAAAAGCAAAAACAATGGACTTGTTTACATGATAAACGAATAAACAGAAATAAGGCAACAACATCGGTATAAAAAAGATGATAAACAAGTAAACCAGAAGCAACAACAAATATTATCAGAATAAATGTAAACAAAATATAGAAACAACAATGAAACAACGATGTTTACATTTACAGAGATATCGAGAACGCGAAGTCATTCTCCTTCAAGAGCATCCATCAGACTATTCACCCTGAGATATGGAAGGCAATATAAAGCAGGCAACGATGTCAGTAAAAATTCAGTCAGTCTTGTGTGAAGGCGTGCTGCGTGTGAAAAGAATAATTGTGGTTTGATGATCTCCGCTATAAAGATCGCTCGAACAATTGTTATTGTTTACGCAAACGAGTGTAAAGCAGAATAAGAAACAAAGCAATTGTTGTTGTTTACAGGAAGTTGTGTACAGTGGCACACAAAATTGTGCAAACAATAAAGAAATCAATTAAAACTGAACACAAATTTATTTTGATTTTTATTGGAGTAAGGCAAAAACTACAGCGGTCTGATTTAGGCGTCAGAGTCAGAGAAAATTGGATATTTCAGATACTGCTCACCGAGAACAGCCACTGCTGTCATATGAACGATGTTATATTCTGCACATAATGGCATTAAGTCTTTCAAACGTAGGACACATATTAGGAAACATATGAAGGAAATGAGTCCAAAACTTTCAATCCTTTGTCAATTGATTGGTAATGCTGCTCCACTTCCATAAAGTGAAGATGCAGCTTCAGACTTATACCGGTTATAGTTGAATGGTCTTAAAGGAAACAAGTGAACTTTCACCTTACACCGTTGTCAACAGACCACGGATGTTAATGAGCATATCTCCATAAGACATTAATGAAATGTAATTCAAATGCAAGAGAAAATGCGTAGCATGTTTTCTTAACTTGTTCGCGGCACGAAAACTATCTAAGTTACCTGGACGAGATGAATCAGATTACAGGTAACACCTGATAACATGGTTAACCTGATGTTAAGGTCAATTGGAAATCGGTGTGCGTCTTCGCTAAGAATGACAGGGAGTTGCTATCTCTGTCTGCGGAATGACTCCAGCAAAGTATAGATTCTTGTCAAATCATCCTTTGTGTATGTCCAATCCAGTTTCTTTTTTGGATTGCTAGATATCTGCTGAATATTTTCATAATTCAAAAGGCCTTTCAAATAATTTTTTTGGATCTCTAGAGCATTTACGTCCTATCTATAGCTGCTGGTTGTCAAAATTGACAGTCAACTAGATTTCTCCTCAAACAAATAGCTTTTGAAGCTATGTTCACTTATTGCACATACTACGTTGTCCTCAAACACACATAATAATAAGAAAAAATTAAATTTTTAATCAACTAAAACCTACAAAAAAGACAAGAAAATCCTTTTTTTCTCATTTTAATTCACTTTTACTTAAACTAAAAGAAAAAGAAGAATTTTAATTCATATTTATTGCTTAAGACTTATAAGCCGTCTATTAAAGAATCAAACCAATAAACTTGACAAGGGTTTAAATTTGAATATGAAAAGTTTAACAAGGATTAAATATTTCACAAAAAAACAATTTATTCACAAAGATTTCCTTTGACTTTTTCTTGTTTAACACTTAATTAACTTTAAACCTGGGCATATTAGCAAATAAATTTTGAAATTTTATTTCCATATTCTATGAATAACAGAATTATTAACGCATGCCACACACACACACAAATAAGAGAACAACAATTTAATTGCCATCGTTTTACTGTCAAAGTATTAACACAATATTTTAGAGGAAATTTTAATTACAAAAAAATGTTCATTCCTTTAGCATGTGATTAAAAACAACCTTGAAAATCTATTTAGACAGTCAGTCGGTATTAAATGTTTGAAAAAGGAAAAACGTCATGTACTAAAAAAAGAAAGTATTTTTATAGAAAGCCATGTTAAAAAAGGTTTTGCTTTCGTTGAATATTTCATGTGGAAATATTAGCGATAATTTAGTGTAAAATTAAAAGCAAAGTGAAATAAAAGAATTTATTTTGAACAGCGTTTCTCAGCGAGAGAATGCGGAATTTACGTTTTGGTGAAAAATGTAGATTTACGTTGTCTTTAAGTTATAATGATGAAAAAATGAGTAATTTTTTGTGTCTTTCAATAACTACCTGCTAATTGAGCAATATGTACTGTTTACATACTATGTATGTAAGTTGGCAATTACAACCCTTCAGTCAGGATTACGGCCTAGCTTCGCACACCACTCATGCTTTGTGTGTTAATTTTATACAGTTTTGCGGGACCTACAGTTTAAAGTCGATTCCAAACGATAGATTTTTGAAGAACTTTTTCATGGCATTTTTTTTTTTACTCACAGAGTTTTTGCCAGAAATCTGCTGAGAGGAAGTCGCCGAAGAAATATTTTCTCATATTTTATTTTGTTCGAGTGGCATCACGTCTAATAAGCCAACACACTACCTAATAGACTACGGTGACTACTAAAAACGGGGTTAAACGTCCTAAATTTGGTGGGATATAAGGCGCTAATGCTTCCATCCTTACTACATAAATACATAGTTGGTCATTACAACCCTTTAGCCAGGATAACGACCTATCTTCTCACACCACATATGTTGTGTGTGTTATTTTTATATTTTTATATATGAGTAAAGGGACCTACGGTTTAAAGTCGGCTCCGATGACTGTGTGTGTTAGTTTTATGCATAAATAGCGGAACCTACAGTTTAAAGTTGACTGCCAACGACAGATTTTTGAGAAACTTTTCATGGTAGTTTTTATTTACTCTCAGAGTTTTTGCCAGAAATCTACTGAGAGGAAGTCGCCGAAGAAATAATTTTTTTCATATTTCGTTTTGATGTCTGACCTGGGGTTTGAACCAAGACTTTCGTCTAATAAGCCAACACACTACCCACTAGACTACGGCGACTTCTGGACTTCTATAAGGATGATTTGACATGTAAATTGTGAAGTTGAGAGTGACTGTTACATCAGAGGATTGGACAAGAATATGGTTTACTTCAAAGTCTTCGTAGTCTACTAGGTAGTGAGTTGGCAAATTAGGCTCAGGGCCATGGTTCAAGCCTCAGATCGAATTATAAAAAGATGGCATAAGTTCTAAATGTAAACAAAAATTGCCAAGAAGACTTTCTCAATAAAATGTGTCGTTCGGAGTTGATTTTAAAGGGTTGGAATAACCAATTATACGAGTACATATATGTATGTATGTACGTATATTATATATGTCTATTATGTACATATGTATATTATATATGTATATATTATATAGACTAGTAGGTAGTATGTTGACTTATTAGACGTAAAGCCCGGGTTCGTATCCCAGGTCAGACATCAAAACGAAATATGAAAAAAAAATTTCTTCGGCGACTTTCACTCAGCAGATTTCTGGCAAAAACTCTGAGAGTAAATAAACCTGCCATAAAAAAGTTTCTCAAAAATCTGGCGTTCGTTATGATTTACGTTAGCAGACGAGATGGTTACAGTACACACTAATCAGAAATATTAGCTATTGTAGCTGAGTAGATGTTTAGAAATTCGTGCATCTGTAAGTGAAGTTTATGGTCACCTAGTTGCTGAGGGAGTAGAAAAGTCATGTACCAGATTATCTGGCCTATACAGGACTTGGTAATTACAGGACTTCTAGAGTGGATGTTGCCTGTGCATTTAAAATTACAGCACAGTGATCCATAAAATTTTACTTATAGCTTGACCTCTTTGCACAAGCAAAAGATAGACTGGTAATCGATCACTGGTTAACAGTTGGAGAAGTTGTATTGTTGGAGAGAGGGATGAGATTATTTTTACTCTTATACTGAACACCTAAATTCAGGATATAATCTTTTTTTATGGATTATCCGGTGGAGTAGGCTACAAATTTAAATATACACTGATTGGAGGCGTGAAATTATTTAATTCTATACGTAAAAATCTTTCAGTAAATGCACTGTTTTCAATAAAAAAACAAATAATTTTCCAACATATAATTTAAATCCTTAAAAATATTTTCGAAAACGTTTACATTAAACACTTTTCATAAACCAAACGGAAATGGTGTTGACTTTCAAGTCAATTCACTCAATTTTACATACTTTTTAAGCACCTTTAATTACGCACGAAATGGGAAAATAAAAACACTTTTTGTTCGCGAGTTATTATAAATTGAACACAGCAAATTATAGAAATTTTCTGTTTATTTTTTTTTTTACTTTCGTGATGATGCTCTTCTCTCGCAACAGTTAAGCACTTCAACGAGAAAGGCATATTCAAACTTACAAGGGCCTGGGCGAAGGTATGTCAGTGTAGGTAAACAGGCTATAAAATTCAAAGGGTTACGAAAGAATGACTTGCAAAAAAAAAAAACGATGGCATGACAAATAGGAACAATTTGTTGAATATGTTTTTTTCATTTTTCGTTTTTGTATTCGTTCTGAAGAGTGTTTGTTTAATCCCTAACAAAAAGAGCAAACTAAAGGGATAATAGGAGACTTTTTCCTTTTACGTTCTCCACTGAAGACTTGTCGCTTCATTTTAATTTTCATAGAATTTTCAACACTAACTAATGGAATTAAGGAAGACAATTATTTAAAAAAAAAGAAGAGAAAATGGTGAAGCAAAGTAACGGATTTAAAAGAGAGAAGGACAGTTACCGTGAACAATTTACCACAGAAAATGAAATTGAAGAAATGTAAAAGACAGATTCAATTATAACCTAAAAATATGTATATTTTTAGATATGAATGTGACATTAAAAAATATAAAAAAAAATGAATGGAATTGTTGAGTTTCTTTTCTACTTTGAATTGTAACCATTTACGATGGCGGTCAAAATCAAAAAAACAAATATTTTTATTGTTTCCAGACATTATATTTCAGAGCTAACAAAGAGGGCATCTTTGTGTCTAAATTTACACAGAAAATTCATTAAAATGGGAAATGAAAATGTATAAAAACCATCCCACAGAATTAGTAAATTAGTAACACAGTGAGATTTTACTGTAGTAGAGACACTAACATCAGGGTACGCACAGAATCAAGGAAACTGCGCCACCATATGACTTCTACTTAAAACAACCTGAAGATTCCTTTTAAATGATGTTAAGACAATATCCACTACATTTCTTTAGACGTATGGGTTGTATTCAAGACCATTTCATGTGGCATCAGTGGTTATTTCTTTAGGTTTGGTTGGTCTCTGGCCAGAGACGTATGTAGGCGTTTATTTACAATGATTTGTAGCTTCCTTGCCAAGTTTTATGTAACCTCTATATGCCGCAATCGTATATGTTAATTATATATTCATGACAGACAAATCTATCTCACAGCTTATTATTCAATGATCTCAAGTGTTCCTCTATCCTCGGTGTTTATGCTTTGCTATTTCAGTAACCGGTTCAACGGTTGTAATATAACAAAAGTTTGATTCACATCAGATTTATTTAAGACATGCTTATTTTCAGGACAACATATTCTCCAAGTCTGTTTAATTTATTTAGAATGCCAGATAATGTGTGTGGCATTATACACTTGTGGACATTGTTTTCGTTATTATTGCGTTCCATCTATGTTTGAATCATTTTTAAAGACAAGCAAGTACTTAGATGATCATGCAGTGGCAGATTTCGTGACCCTCACAAGCACCCCATCTTTCACAGGCCACAATTTGGTGAATTCTGTGTTGTGGCTTGGGTCTGCCCGTACAAAATTCAACTGACCCAGGAATTAAAGGTAAGAGACCATAGACCACGACATGTATGCGCTGAATGCACTCTGAAGTAGTTGGAAAGTGATCCTAACTTTCACTGAAAATCATCTTCAGCAATGACGTCCATTTCTGGATGACTGGATACGTGAACACTAACGGACATGTGATAACGCGACACTGTACAACATGAGATCCAAGGAAGTCGAATGCATTTTTAAAAAATTACTGTTTGGCGTGGATTTTAAGCTGGCGGCGCTAGCGATTCATTTTGAATTAGCATCACTTTCAATTGCGAGCACTATGGGAGGATAGTAACCAACTTCTTTTGGCTTGAATTACACGATATGGACCTCAACGACATGTGGTTTTAACAGGACGGAGCTACATTCCACACAACTCATGCCACAGGTATGGATATCTCATGTGTAAGTGATGTGAACTTACCACAGCGATCATTCAGTTTGGTGCCATTTGACGTTTTAATGTCGGGTAGATCGATTAAACGTCGTCTGATTTATTCGCTTGAGTCGGAGAAAATTAAACTCCACCCAGAAAAAGCCGTTGCGGACATTTAATCAGAGTTATGTTCACACATATTGGCATCAATTTCGCTAATACCACAGTATTCACTTACATTGTGTGTGTTATTTTTTACATGAGTGGCGGGGCCTATAGTTTAAATTCAACTTCGAAAGACAGATTTTTGAGAAACTTTTCATGGCAATTTTATTTACTCTCAGAGTTTTTGCCAGAAATCTGCTGAGAGGAAGTCACCGAAGTAATATTATATCATATTCCGGTTTTGTTGGAGATGTTTGAATCGCGATCTCATGTCTAATAAGCCAACACATTACCTACTAAACTACGGCAAGTAATATCCACCCACACTTTGTTTTGTTTAAATTTAAAATTAAGAAGCGCTTTAAAAAAGACACTATAGAAGAAAATTTGGTCGATACAAAAAAAAAAGTTTTCCAGAAGGTGAATAAAATATTTTTAAGATAAAAATAATATAAGTCTGGTAGCAGTGATTTAAATTAAAAAAATTCACCACTTTCTATTGATAGAGGTATTGTCACTATGAGTTTAATAAATAACATATTAAATCAAATGGTCTTAAAGTATTTAATTTCAAATTAAATTGTTTATTTTTTTATTACAAGTTTCTCAAATTAATCTGAAACAAAACAATTATTGTTTTGAATATTTCAATTAATTTCTAAAGTGCCTATTTGTGTCTTAATTAAATAGCCCCATAGAAAATTGTATTTAATTTTCCATTGTAATAAAATTGATTATTATGATAAATCAAGATTATGGCCAGTAATAAATAATTATAATCATTTTGGTCATAATACGACAATAAGCCGGTAAATCAGCAACAAATCAAAAAATGTATACTTGTACACACACCCATACAACATAAGTACAATTAAATGTCGATACTCAACTAAAGGACCTACAGGACCAGCAGTAAGACCAACTATACTGTGTTATATACTAAGAGATGGAGTGAATACAGTTACATTTAGGCCCACGTAACTTATTAAGAGTATCAAATAAAGAAAACGTAACGTAAAATATGGTCAAAAATGAATGATTGAAGTAATAAGGCGGTGAAAGAAAAAGAAGGAAGGAAATGTGCGAGACATTAATATTCATATTTTTTTTGTATTTTTTGTATTATTTTTTGTTTTAAATTTATTATTTTGGTCTGGTTTTTGGTTTCTGTTTTGCTTTTGTTTCTCACCTTCACACTCGCCCACTTCATAATTTAATGGCTAATATTTATAGTCCTTGTTTTTTTTTACTGTTTCTAAGGCCTGTCATTGTTATTATTTATTGGAGACACAAGCAGGACTTTAAATGAAAGCGTTGTTAATTCGTCAAAAAAACAACACTAATACAACACTAAGGCAGTAGAAAAAAGTGCCGTGAATATTGGAAATTAAATACAGTGGAGTCAAGTTTCAAGAGGTTATAATACAATTGAATTAAGTTACTTAGTTTATCAGAAAATGAAGCTTGCTTAAGTCTAAATTACACAATTGTTTGGAATATTTCAGATGAGAAGTAAGTAGAAAAAACTTATTTTTCTTTAGCTCTGCGATGGATTTATATCATAATTTGATACAAAAAGTTTAAAGTTTTCATACTTTTGGTTTCGTTTCGGTAATTTTAATATTGTTACGAAAATGGAATTGATGCTACATCGTTAAACATTAAAATAATAAACAAAAGCTACAAAAACAATGGACTCGTTTACATGATCAACGAATAAACAAAAATATAGCAACAACATCAGTATAAAAAAGGTGGATAAACAAAGTAAACAAACAGGCAACAAGGACAAATGTAAACAAAAAACACAAAACAACAAATAACGTAAAAAACATGTTTACAGTTATAGAGATTTCGTGAAGGCAGCCATTCTCCTTCAAGAGCATCCATCAGACTGTTTACCCAGCGATATAAAAGGCAAGATAAAGCAGGCAACGAGATCAGAAAGAATTCAGTCAGTCTTGTGTGAAGACACATTGCGTGTGAAGAAAATAATTATGGTTTGAAGATCTCTGCTATAAAGATCTATTGAACAATTGTTATTGTGTACGCGGAAGAGCGTAAAGATAAATAACAATTAAAGCAAATTGTTGTTGTTTAAATTAAGTCGTGAAAGGTGGCACACGGAATTGTGCGGACAACAAAAAAGTGATTTAAAACTAAACACATATTTATTTTTACTTTATTTGCAATCTACGAACTCATATTTTAACGTTTTTAAAAGGGTAAAAACGTAACAATAATAAAAATGCCTTAAACTGAAATTTAGCAGCGAATTTATTTGAATTGCCACGAATAAAATATTTAATACTTGGAATAAACCTGAATACAAAAAGAATTTTTGTTGATTTCCCACACAGAAACTGTGGCAATTTGTTCTACTTAGGTTGACTATTTATTCTTGCCTAGGCGAAAAAAATTTCATCACAATTTTCGAATTTCAAAAATTAAGAGACCCAATTAATCCATCATCACATCCAATAATAATATCGGCTCTTATCTACCACATGTGATAACATTAATAAGAAGTATCATTAGTTAGTCAACGAGTGACCTTTTAAGAAAAACTAAAGTTATCAGCACACGTAATATAATATCCCATTACATACTCACAGTGGGTAATATATCTAGTCAACCACAAATGGCAACTCTATTATTTTAGGACTTGCTATGGTAGTTCAATTGGAACAAAGCAAAGAAATGATAAGATGAATGGAAATGTGATTTGTGATAGGCAAGATCTCCCGCCGTTACTCTTTGTTACATTGCAATCGCTTGAGTAGAAGACCTCTGTATCTTTTATAGGAAATTGTAATGTTTTGTCGTCCAAAGGTTTTTAAAGTAGGTAGAATCGTTTGTGAAAATGTTATATTAGACACGATACGCGTTAACGGGTCTTAATGTTAGAAGGAACCAAATGGTTTATTGGTTTAAATTGGTATTGAATTTAAGTTTCTTTAAAGAGCATTCCGTCCTTAAATAAAATTTCCACGTCTTACTGAAAGGATAAATAGAACTTAAAATCGTAGTGACATAGGTCTTAAGCACACAATTATGTTAATCGGTACACGTGAAAGCCATTTCTTCAACTGAAATAATGTATTCGACAAATGAAGTGCACAGTTCTGTGCCAATTACAGTAAATTCTGAAATGTTATCAAAATGTATTTTAAATACACATATAAATACATACATACATAATTGGTTGCCACCCTTCAGTGAGGATTACGACCTAGTGTCTCACATCACTTTTCATGGCAATTTTAATTACTCTTAAAATTTTTGCCAGATATCTGATGAGAGGAAGTCGCCAAAGAAATATTTTTTTATATTTCCTTTTGTTGGAGTTGTTTAACTTGAGGTTTGAACCGTGGCCAACACACTACTAGACTATTGCTATTATAGTAGCTTTAGGAACCGCAGTACCGGCACAAAATAGTTGTCACATTTTTTCATTCAGTTTCCGCTTGTTTCATTAAATTTTACTGACTGAAGTTGGTTAATAACATTATCCTCTACAAGATATCAAGGGCCGAACAGAACATAATAAAAAATTTGTTCGTCTTCTGTTGTATTTGAATGTGGGATGTACTTTAAGCATGGTAATCCTGATACACACAAACTTGGATTTCAACTCATGTGGTTGAAATATGGTCATGGTTTTTAAAAATACAGTAACGTTGTTCCTGGTTGCGTACCTTACTTTTGCTAAGAAGCTTTGAACATTGAATTTTCGTCAAAAAAATTATGTTTTTATTTATAAAAATTACAAGGCGAGCGTAATTTTCGTAACTCCACTTAACATTGTGGGATTAGCTTCATATATTTGCTGCAGAACATATGCATTTCTGACAAACAAAGGACTTACAGAGGAGAACAATGCTAAGAGGCAGTTGCTGTAGAAACTACGAACAATGCGTAACGAATTTTTTCATAATATGGTTTAGAAATACGAATTTACTATGTTCTTGATAACAAATATTTTATTAACAGCATAAGACTTTAATATATTGACAAATAATACTTGATCGCATGTATAAAACTTTCTTATTTTGTTGTTGTTGGCTTAATAATTCTAATTATTTTGAAACGTTTTATAAATTAATCAAGAACTCATTCCTTTAAACCCTGCACTGCTACAAAGTTCATTGCTACATTTTATTTCTAACATTTATTATAACCTCCTGATTTCCGTGGCTATTATGAGCAAGTATAACTGTTAATGTGTAACCGTGTAAATGGTTTGTTTTTATAGAACTGACAACCGCAAGTAAAAAAATAATAATCGAAACCACCAACAAAAAATCTGTTACAAACCACATACGATGCCATAAAAGAAAAGAAAACAAAAAAACAAAAAACAAAAAAAACGATATTTATGATTATTTCTACTGACCACAACCCACCCACGCATTCACTTGTCTTAGTTGTGGGTAATAAATTATATCACGTATCCGTTTCACTTAAGGTATTTAGATATTCAAAACTTATATTGTACACGCACAATATCTTATTTGTTACAATTGCAAATTGATATGAAAAATACCATATTCATACCAAACCAAAGACCAAACCGAACCGAACCAAACTAGTCGAAATCATATTAAACCTAAAGTTAAATGGAAATTCCATTAACGCCAGGAACAAAGAGGCTAACAGAGAGAGAAACCTTTGTAGCGAAATTTTAATATAAATTTAAGTGAATACCATTCACCATAGTGTCAGACGCCATGTAGGAGTGATTTTTAATTAAATTCTACACATTTTTTTTAGGCTCGAGCAACATGCTGTGTATGATTGATTATAATTTAGTATGACGGTCATGTATGCCGTATTGTGAAACAATAAAAATGCAAATTACTCATACACCCACGCATGCACGTACATACATTTTGTCATGATTGCCATTAAATTTAAGCAATTTTACTTTGAATATGTGGGAGGCCATGAATTCAGCATACACTTTAAAGAGCAGTGGCTTATAAAAAATTGAATGTAATTATCGTACTATTTATAGATTTACCTGTACGTTAATGTAATCCTAGAGAATTTACGATTTTTAATTTAACGTTGATATTGATGCGTTTTCTGCAGTGGGGATAACCTTTTATTTTATGCCTCGTTTTGACAGTTGGAACCGTCACATACATTTTCTTTACATTACATATCAGAGTACTTTCGTTATTCTTTTTTCTATATCAACAGTCATGTGAAATATGGTTAGGCAAAGAAAGGCAGGAAGACAAAGGAATTGATCTCAATTGATCGGTAATGGGGGGGCCAAAAGCTACATCAATACTAATTTGTACTAAATAATGAAGTCTACTTCAGTTTCAACCACTTACAGTAAATTTTCGAATGCAGCGTTACCAAATCCTGTATTTATTAAATTGATTAGAAAAGAATAGGTTTCCAATATGTCTTCGTTCATTAGCCCCAGACATTTCAATTGCAATGTCAGCTATTTCCTGACATATCGCATACGCAATAGAGTTACAGCAGATCCGTGATTTTTTTAACTGTCTTATCAAAAGGCATCTGTGTTTGATAGCCATTGACGGTGAAGTATCACGCTTTACTTTGACGATAGAAAAGTAATGATTAAACATTTTTCTTTTGTAGAACAAAACATAACTTATTGACAAATACTTTAGCAAATCTGTACTTCAATGGTGCCAAGCAGTGATTTCTATGTGGGTATCGGTGCGCCAACAAGATCTCAATGAGCTGTGATTTTACTACATTGACTACTTTCAAGAGGGTAAAAGAATGAATAACGAAATTCTATGCCATCTTATTGCAAATTTTTTGAGAATTTGAAAAAAACGAACGTATTGATCACGGAAAAAGTTTTTTTGCATCAGAGCCATGCAGGATTCCACATGAGTACATTGTCCATGACAGAAAACCTTGAAAACTACGAAGTGTTCCCTCATGCGCTCTATTCTCTATTTTAATTTATTTTATTGGAAAATATTAAAAATTTGACTAACGTTTGAACTGGAAATTGACTGTGTTCTAAAATTAAACAATTTTTTTACCCAAAAAGCTTTGTTTAATTTAAAATCTGCTTCTATTTTACTGTTTAGAGATCTGTTAGCATATTGTTACGAAAATGGAAATGGTGTTACATTAAAATGATAAACAAAAGTTCCAAAAACAAAACAATGGACATACATTATCGACGAATAAACAAAAATATAGCAACAACATCAGTACAAAAAAAGGGATGAACAAGTAAACAAACAGGCAACAACAACACTGCAAGGACAAATGTAAACAAAATACAAAAACAACAATAACGCAAACAACATGTTTACATTTACAAAAATTTTGCGAAGGCAGTCATTCTCCTTCGAAAGCATTCATCAGATTGTTTACCCAGCGATATAAAAAGCAAGACAAAGCAGGCAACGGGATCAGAAAGAATTCTGTCAGTCTTGTGTGAAGACACGCTGCGTGTGAAGAGGATAATTGTGGTTTGAAGACCTGCGTTATAAAGATCTATTGAACAATTATTATTGCGTACGCTGAAGAATTAAAGAAGAATAACAATTAAAGCAAATTGTTGTTGTTTAAATGACGTCATAAAAGGTGGCACACGGAATTGTGCGAACAATAAAGAATTGATTTAAAACTAAACACATATTTATTTTTATTTTATTTGCAATCTACAAACTCATATTTTAAACATTTTTAAAAGGGTAAAAAGATCTGACAATCAGATGCTGTAAGTCACTGCTTTATGGGCATCTAGTTTTAATAAGTAAATGGCGTAGGTTGTTCAACTTTGTTTGACTATATCCTGTTGCTTAAAAATTTCTTATATTAAGGATGGATCATTGATTTTGAAATCTATACTCTGTACTTAAAGATCTGCATCGTTGTTAATAATGATGAAATGTTGCGCTACTGTTATAAACCATACAAGTTTTTGACTGCTACTATTTACTACTTACTATTCAAGGGAAAGAAAAACTACCAATGGTGGACCTTATAGTAAGAAAAGATCACAAATGATGAGGCTTCCTTCCAGGTATCTATTGCAATTGTAGAAATGTCAATATCAAAGCCTGATATCTTCTTGGTCATCCAGGCACTGAAGCAAAAACTTTGCCAACAGTATAGGACGTAACCTGTCTGGAGTTTGATTTTATTATTTGCGTGTAAGTTTATCACACTGCGGCGAAGATATAATCTATTTTAATTTTCCATAATATCTTTTCCAATGCTACTATCTGATAAGCAAGGAAAATTCCTGCCCAGCACCTGATACACCCAAGTGTCACACAGACTCCAAATAAGTATGCTGGTGATTCAATCTCATCGTCGGATTAAAGCAATTCTCAATTCTGAAGAAGTTTTTCTACTGTAATTACCCAACAAGAGTTCAGATTGCCTTAAACCCATTTAGTTTGAAAAGGGTATCCTTCTCTTTTTTCATGGATTCCCTTCAAAACATGCCTTCCCTCTCCACAATAACGTTCTCGGTCCATCAGTGGCGTGAAAGTTTCTCATCTCGCAAGCCCATATGCTTGTTAATTGGCGACAATTCTTAGATGATATGGAACAAAGACCTCCGTTTGAAATTTACCCACGAGTTCTCCATGGATTTCACTTAAGGACCTAATGCCCCCTCTATGATTTATCATTATTTTTTGTTTGTTTTTTTGTATTTTTTATCTTTAAATTTCAGTTAAATTGAAAGACAAAAAGAAAATACGTTGAACCCTTTAATTTATTTCAAGATTCAAGTTTCTAAACCATAAAATATTTAAAAACTTATTAAACATGTTGTAGCAAAGCGTAAGGAGGCTCAATTATGAGAAGGCAAGGGTATGGAGTGAACGTCTAAAACAATCTGCACCTAAATACGGATGATGAGGAAATTATTTTATGTACTTGAGCCAAAAAGGGTTTTTTTATTTACTCAGCTTACTTTGAAATCCTTTTTCCTTTTTCTTCCCGTTTATTAAGTTTGTGTGTTCACACACACCACATCCTTTCATTCGTTTTGTTAACGGGTAATTGTGGTTGCAACAAGAAAATCTATAACAACAACAACGACAACAACAACAAAAATCTTACAATTCACTTGTTTTCGTTGAAAACAAAACAAAGAAAAGAAACAACGAAAAGGAAAAGGTCCTGTTGTTTTTTTTTACAGTTTCCTGTGTCTTATTTTATTTAATACAGTTTTTATGCCCGTTAGTTGGACAAATGAACAGAAGATAATAGAGAGTAGTTTTTTTTTTTCTTGATGCTTATAGGCAGTAGGTTAAAGGACGAAAAACGGCGGCAGTAAAATGCATTCTTTAAACAGTTGATTAAAAATTCTACAGTAAAGGATACAATAAAAACGGATTCTTTTTTGTGTTTTTTGTTCTTGAATTATATTGCATTTCACATTTTTTCCTGACACCCATTAATTTTATTCTTTTCAGTTTTTTTTTTGTTTCTTTTTAGTTGTCTTTTAATGAACTTGTCAGTAGTGACTGAAATATTTACTGCCGACATTTGCAGCGAACAACATAGTGTGCCATCGTAAATAACACCATTAATGGCTTGGTGCAGTGAATAAGGCGCCTGACAAACTGGATTGTTACGTTTTTATCTCAGAAAAAATCAGAGGCTATAGATGCTTCTTTTCAAAACTTTAATCAGAATTTTAAACAGACTGTTGAGATAGATAGATATTTTCTGAAGACCTGTGTAGAATACATACATAATTGGTCATTACAACTTTTCAGTCAGGATTACGACCTAGTTTCTCACATCACATTTATGTTGTGTGTGTGTTAATTTTATACATGAGTGGTGGGACCTACAGTTTAAAGTCGACTCCGAACGACAGATTTTTGAGAAACTTTTCATGGCAATTCAATTCATTCAAGTCGCCGAAGAAATCCTTTTTTAGTTTGTTTTGATGTCTGGTCTGGGGTTTGAACCCTGGCTTTACGTCTAATAAGCCAAAACACTACCTACTAGAATACGGCGACATGTCTGGAATGGTAGCTGAAAAAAAAAGAACTCGAAGAGCCTAACGGTAGCACAGATACCCTCAGAAACAAAACATACTAAAGACATGCGTATAAAGATACAATTCTCTACAAAATACTTGAAAATTTTTACAAAACTCTACAGTTGATTGCGCTGAAGGAAGTTAATTTATTTTTTGATTAACTGACAATCGTCCTTACCCTGAAAATGTTTAAAACTTGTTAAAACACTTAACGTAGTGTTGATTGGCTTATTAGACGTGAGGCCTTAGTTCAAAACCTAGTACAGACATCTCCAACTAAACGAAGTATGAATATAATTTTCCCACCGACTTCCTCTAAACAGATTTCTAGCAAAAACTCTGAGTAAATAAAATTGCCATGAAAAAGTTTCTCAAAAATCTGTCGTAAACTGTAGATCCCTACACTCATGTATAAAATTAACACACGCAGCATAAGTGGTAAGAGACACTAGGTCGTAATCATGCCTAAAGGGTTGTAATGACCTATTTTGTATGTTATGTACGTATTGTTGATTCAAAAATGCTCACTTATCGAACATTACATGATGATTACGGTCGTCATAATGAAAGATTTACCGCCGACAGTACTATGCAAGGAATTGGCAAGTTAGTAAAGGAAATTTAAAGGATTGGAGCATTATCGATGTGGTATGATCTGTGCATCAATGTTTAACAGATAATTCGAATTTTTTAATCGTACATAACTCTCACCATTCGGTCCAATACCAGCTAGTTATGGCATACTTTGTGTTTAGGTTTGCGCCATGAAATCAAGCAATAATTGAAGACGACTAACAATTCAGATATGAACACAAATTTCGAACAAAATCTTCTTCAGCCATGAAACTAATTTCTCACTGGGTTGTAAGGACAATAAAGGAATTTGTGCTCTTGGGCAGTAATATTGATCTACCGTGGTTGTATTCGCCTGCAGACTCTCATCTCCATGCAAATTTGTTTACTTCCCTAAAAAACGTATTTGTTTTGAAATGAAACCAACTCTCAGAAGTTGACTATTACTCGTGCTATTCTTTTAGACTACCAGAAAGGGCATAAGGGAGTTTGGTGTTGGTCGTTTTCATCATCTGTTTTCTTATATACTTTCGTATTACATACATACATAAACAATTAGTAATTACAGTCAGGATTACAACCTAGCTTCTCACACCACATTTATGTTGTATGTGTTAATTTTATACAGGAGTGACGTTTCCTACAGTTTAAAGTCGACTACGTACGATAGATTTTTGAGAAACTTTTCATAGCAATTTTATTTTACTCCCGGAGTTTTAGCCAGAAATTTGATGAGAGGGTTGCCACCGAAATATATTTTCATATTTTGTTTGTCTGACTTGGGGTTTGAACCGTGGCCTCACGTCAAATAAGCCAACACACTATCTTTACTAGACTATTTATTTCGTATTTTTGTATTAGAGTTTCTTGTGGGAATAGAAATCACAACTTCAGCTTTCGCAGATCAGCACACTGTCTACTAAATTATTGCGCCACTCAAGCAATATCTATTATACATCTCTTTTTTGGACATAAATATTTTTATGGTACATTTTGATAATTAATTGGAATTAAAAATTTAATAAAAAAATTTAAAAAAAATTTTTTTAAAAAATTCAAAATAAAGTGAACTAAACTCGTCAATTTTCAATATTAACACATCCAGGAAGCCCTTAACTTGAAAGACAATGCTTATCAACGACAAGAAACATCACATGAAACGCAAGGAGTCACTGAGTAACGCCCGTAATACGATAGTCGAATATATTTTCACGAAAGACGTTTTTCTTAGGCAACGTCAAATGCTAATCCAATCGCTTGAGGACAACCATTTGAACAATTTAATGGCTATGAAACATAGAAAAGTATTAATAAAAAGATGAGAAAGATACCCCCTAATAGCCTAAATACTCCTTAAAAGAAATAAAAAATAATAAAAAAAAAGAAAAAAATATTAACGTATGTATCCTATCTTAATTTGATTTCAAAGTATTTCCACCTTTAGTGTACAAGGCTAACAAGTAGTGTTGCATTAAATATGTACATGAAATGCTACACAAAAATTATGCAAATAAATCTGTAAGAAACATGAAAACACTGTTGAAAATCAAGAAAAGAGAAAGAGAAAGCAAAAAGAGGAAATGAAAAAGAAAATCATTTTAATCTGATGTTAAATTGTTAAATAAAACGATATTAAATAAGGATTTCTGGTTGCCATTAAAATGAAAGCAGCAGTAAAAACACAAGAGAGAGAGAGAAAGAGAAAGAGAATAAGTTCTCGCATGTACACATGCATGTACATATGTATGTATGTATTTTATAAAAAGTTCATTGATTTCATCCTTGAGAGAATTAAATTAATAACATTGATATGACATGCTTATGAATTCTGTTTTAAATGCTCGCATGGTAAACAGCACAGAACCGAAAATTTGTAAAATTCGAAAGTAAATTTTGAAATTGCAAAAGAATATTTAAAAAGATTACAAAGTAGTTGCATATCTATACAAATGGTATAAATTTCAGATTGTAATTGAAGTAATACAGAGATTGAGAGACTTAATAAAGTGTTGGTAAAGAAATATAACTTTTCTCAACGAGATAATTGTAGCATTTTAATCATTATTCGGAAGTATTTGCATTTCTTCTATCTGCCAGAAATTTCCATAAGGTATAGCACTCAGTACCAAATTTAAAACTGGACTCCGAAACAAAATTGTATGAGACTGTAACGTATTCGTTGGAAAAGCCTTGAATATCCAATAAATCTATAAAAAACGAAATAGTTTTGTTATTGACCATAGTTGAGGAGCAACCGGTTAAATGGTGAAACAATTTCAAAAAGCGAAAAACCCCAACAATCCAGTGGATAAATATATTTCTCCTGATAAAACCTTTGTCTTCGCCACAAAAATATTAAATCAGCATGAAGTTAAAAATGACATTTATTAACTAAAAACAATAACTCATACAACATACATACATACATACATACATACATAATCGGCCATTAAAACCCTTCAGGCAGGATTACAACCTAGTTTCTCACACCACTTATGTTGTGGGTGTTAATTTTATACATGAGTGGGGAGACCTACAGTTTAAAAGTCGACTCCGAACGACAGATTTTTGAGAAACTTTTCATGGCAGGTTTATTTACTCTCAGAGTTTTTGCCAGGACTCTGCTGAGAGGAAGTCGCCGAAGAAATATTTTTTTCATATTTCATTTTGATGTCTGGCCTGGGTTACGAAGCCGGGCTTTAAGCCTGATAAGCTAACACACTATCTACTAGACTACGGCACCTTCAACTTACATAACTATTTAGCGAAATATATCCATTAAAACAATTCCTAATAAATAAGAAGAAAACCTTGTAGTTACACGCCCAAAGAAATGGTGCATGAAGTTAGCCACCAATTGGACACGTATTGAATCAACACCAAATGCTTATACAAATTTTAATCACATTACGCTTCCTATCAATGGGCAACTCAAAAAGGAACTTGTCGCTTTTCAGCTCAAAATGATTCTGCTTTGGTCAGCAGACCAGCAGCTTCCGTACTATACACGAGGAATGCAATGAATTCAACTCAACACCATATATGTATGTCTCCCATCAATATTTGAAGCATTCGATCGTAACAAGACATGGGTCGTTTTAGCGAATAGTGGTATGCTACAGACGATAATCAATCCTATTGAAAGCCGGTTGAATAACTTAAGAGTATTTTGTACAGTGGTAAAATTAGACAATTTTCTTGAACAATTTTTCAATTTTCAGAACGAGTTTATTCGTCATTTGTTAATAATGGACGAAAGCCGGAATAATAGTAAGGCAACCATTTTTTTTTGAATATAGTAAGCAAGTAATCCACATTCAAAAATATAAAACACTGAACAGAAAATACCGTACCACTTTAGATTTAAAAGGTCGGATTTGGTCCAAAATGATTTTTTTTTACAAGGTTACCAGTTACCATGGCACGTGTACAGTTTCCATGTGCAAAATTCTATGAATGACTACGGATAACTCCTTCATCCAAACAAAGCTATCGCCTTAGCTCTGAGCAACTATTTTTTGTAATCAAAACTGAAAAAATGGATCATCGTAAAGATATATGACGCCAACAATGAAAACATGTCACTCTTTTGTGGGTCTCGAAAATTATAATTTTTTTATTTTTTTTTTGGCAGACTATGTGGAAAAACGAAAAAAAAAATTGAACCAAAAATCTGTGTTACTTTGCATTAAGAAAGCTTTAAAAAAATGTTGTCAGCACAAAAATATTTTCAAAAATAAATATAAACAAACTAACAGAGAAAAATACCATAGTACTACTCTCAACAAAATTTCATAAATGTCGGAAAAATAAACTCAAAAAAATGTTTATTTATAAGCACATATGAATACGGTCAGACAGTGACAATCACACGTACTATAAACACCCTGATGTGAATATTAAAAGTCTTTATGCATATGACTTAGTTTGGTTGTGTGTTTGAATATGTGGCACACTAGTATGTGTACATATGTGTGGTATTTTAAAGGAAAACCACATTATCCCTGAGTGTACAATAAGTTCGTATTGCTACGTTTCCTCCTCTCACTCTCTATCTCTATTGGTATTCTTGTAGTTGTTAATGTAAATGTAACGCTTCAAGTTGTACCCAACCGAAATGTTGCATTGAATCGAAGGCACAACAATATCATAAGCAATCACAATAGTTGAAAATGCTTTGTAAATACAATGTAGCTGGCTATACAGCCACACAGTAACATTCGCAAAATAAAAATTTTAAAATTTTGTTGTTCAGCATAGAACACGATCTCATATTAGTTGCGCTTTATACATAAGCATATACGTGAGTGTGTGTTGTACATGTGCATATTGCTGTGTTACATGGCTACAAAAATAACCACATATTGTCATTCATATTAATGTTGCCACAGACAATGTTTTGTTGCATTTCCTCTTTACGTACGAGCGACGATGAACACGATTTATATTTGCAAATGATGGATTGTAGTTTTTGTGGCTTGCGGGAAACTTGTAATGTTTCATGTACAATCATTTGGTCAAGAATATCTCACAACGCTTTGCATCCTACAGCACACACACTTCAGTTATAGAGAGAGAAGTTATTAAAACGTAATTTTGTCAATGAATATACTTAGAAATCTTTCTTTTCTTTATAAAATAACAAGTTGTTTTTAAAGGTAAACAAAAAGAGTGTAAGACAGCTTGCATGAGTTTTATAAGATGAATTTTTTTCCTGTATACCTTCTTAACAGCCACAATATTTTGCAAACTGTCCATTCACTAGTAGCAAATGTCCTTTCAAAGCAAACATTCAAATCTCATTTGGTATGCGCATTAAGGCAAGGCTGTTAGCCTTAATGCGCTTTTTCATAATCGCTTTAATGAAATATTTGCCTACATAGCACACACACACACCCCCCATTTCAAATAATCGCCAATCAAATGCATACGTTTCTATAAGCGCAGGCCTCACTTCCAAATGATATGAAATTCCATACAAATTTTGGTTTTCTGTACGCAGATTTGTTTTTGGTATTATTGCACCGCCATGATAAATATGTATGTATGCTTTGCAAAAATGCCCTGTAACACACACACAATCGTGAAAAAAGCATTTTACGCGTTTATGATTCCAAAACATGTTGTTGAGGCAAACAAAAATTGCGAATTTTTGTACTTTTTTTTGGTGAAGTTATTTGCGTTTGCACGGTGGAAGGTTATGCAAATTCAGCTTAAAATTCCAAATCAAAAGGTTTCGAAGGAAACAAAATGCAATTAGCCAAATGAGCACATGATTTTAAAATTGTTTCAATAGCCTTCGTTAATATCGCTTTGTATATATAGGATTGCCTTAAATTAACAGGTAATCAGGCTCATATTAAAAATAAAAATTTTTTAAATATTCTGATGGATGACCTTCGATGCATTGCAAATCCACAACCTTGTGGAAAGTTAAGCGAGTAAGATTTGCAATCACAGAGCGAAAAGAATTCACTTTTGTACTAATAGTTTCAATACTGTATTCATATAGAATTTTTAAGATTTTTTTTAATTGAGACCAGCTCTTAAAGGCTTAGAAGCTATGTATAGCAACTAGGACAGTGTGTTGTAGGAGGACGAAAAGAGAAAGTACTGTGCAATAAATTGTAAACATTTAATAAATTTTTGAATAATCTTCGTCATCAGCTTTTTAAATTATCCAGAAAACTTCAGCAAATTGCAATATAACAGAGTCTTTGATGGGAATCGACCTTACCGCCGCACTCTACTCACTAGATTACCAGGGTACTCATCAGTAGCGTACTGTTCGACAAATAAAATTCAGCCGGATGCTTAAATACATACATAATTGGACAATACAACCCTTTAGCCGAGATTATGACGTAGTTTCTCACACTACTTATGTTCTGCGTGTAAATTTTATACATGGGTAGCGACGCCTACAGTTTAAAGTCGACTCCGATCGACAGATTGGATAAAAAATTAGATCAACCGCGAACATTGTATGAAGATCAGACAGTTCCTTCTTATGGGAAAGAGTAGTACTAAACCAGAGTTGGATTATAATGCTGCAGGGATGATTGTTGGCACCAGATGTGGGCAGTTTGGACTTTATTGAGGAAATAATGGATAAAAGAGAGAGTATTTAAATATTCTAGAGAAGCAATACCCTTAAAGTGTCGAAGAATTAGGAATTCGTAATGATTATTACTTCCAACAAGTCAATGAACCCAATCGTACTGCTGTAATGTGAAGATGTGATTTGCCTACCAAAGTCCCCACAGACGTAATACTGTCCCACAAAGTCGCTATACAACTCTAAAAGAGTATTTATGGATTCATTAGGAAGAACGGTTGCTGATTCGTTACACCTCAAACAAATGTCAAATGATAAACTTGTTTATGAGTGTATGGCTGTAAATATCAACAGAAAACGGAATGCTTGACTTTAATGGATATCCTACTAAATATCGGGTAGAACATTTTAATACATTACGCTTTTGAATTTGAAATATACTTTGAGTTCCTTTTAGGGGTACGTACACTTTTGCGGTGCAAACATCTGAAGTCAACAGAAAGCTTTCCTTATTTTTCTTATTGTTTGTGAAAGCATTAAACTTTTTTTGTTTTATTATGAAAGTGAAATAAATTAATAAAATACGTATAAAAACATTAATTATTTTACAAAAATTGGAGTACCTAAACTTTTGCTATGCACTGTATATAGTATAACCCTATTCTTCGTAATTCCGGCAGTCGTTTTTAAAGCCCTTCTACTTTAAATGAATTCACCACCAATTAACATTAATTACCATTAGGTAACCGAAGGTGCTATTGTGTAAAATAAAAATTTAAAGACGTTATTGAAGACCAAGAGTTGCCGTAGTCTAGCAGGTAGTAGGATGGCTTATTAGACGTGAGACCGTGAGCCTGGAAATTAATAACGAAATATGAGAAAATATCATTTAGTGAACGACTTTCTCTCTGCAGAGTTTATCCAGAAAACTCCTGATATTGAGCCCGCCACTCATGTATAAAATTAGCACACACAACATGGGTGGTGTGACAGGCTGGGTCGTGATACTGTTTAAATAGTTGTAATGACCAATTATGTATGTATGTGAGAAATATTATGTGAAAAATATTTCACAAACCATACAACGAACGTATTGTTATGGATTCCAAGTTCAAGCATTAGAAATCAAGTCAATGTTGACTCAAGAAATCAATCTGTTAGTCACACAGTTAGTCAGCTTATTAGACCTTAGGCCAGGATTCAAATCCCAGGTCGGACATCAAAATGAAAATATGAACAAATATTTCTTCGGCGACTTCCTCTCAGCAGATTTCTGGCAAAAAGTCTGAGAGTAAATAAAATTACCATGAAAAGTTTCTCAAAAATCTGTCGTTCGGAGTCGACGTTAAACTGTAGGTGCCGCCATTCTTGTATAAAATTAACGCACACAACATAAGTGGTGTGAGAAGCTAGGTCGTAATCCTGACTGAAGGGTTGTACTGACCAATTATGTATGTATGTATGTATGTTAGTTTCCAACACAAAGTTTAGTAGTTAATTATAATGAATTGTATTTTTATGAACCTGACATGTGGCTGCTATAAATACACCAGAAGTTAACAATTCAGAGAATTTATTTCAATGGCAATTAATGGCACACACAAAACAAAAATAAAATAAAAATGAAAATTAATTGGAAATTAATACGAATAAAAATGTAATTTATCTGACATGTTTCTATCTGTATTATGTATGTATGTAGGTATATAATAATAAAGGTAATAAAAGCAAATATCATAATAAATTTGTTTAATAATGAGTGGTTAAACCATTCTTTTTGATACGGAGATTTGACACGCAATGTCTTCTTTATAATTTTCATAAACTTAGTATACATACATATGTAGGTAGGTGTTAAATGTATTTGTTTAGGTATTAACAAATACATACATACATATATTGTTTGATATACAGAAGGCTAGTCTTTGGTCTTGTCTGGCATATGGTAAATTCTGAAATTTTATTGTCATAATATTAAAGAAATGTATACATATTGTATATCGACACATGAGTACCATGTTATTATTGCTGCTTAAAAGGCGATTCAATTTGAAGTAATTGAATGGTTTCAAATGACCCTTTACTTAAGGTGTGTTATGTTTAATAAATATTTGAATACACTGTATTAGAACTATGATGGCATCAAATCAACTAACACGTGTCTGCAAAGTATGATCGCAGTTTATATTTTTGGTGGAAAATTTCTATTGATAACAAAATGTGTGAAGTGGTTAAAGAAAGACGCGACTTAATGCTTGTCTGCTATAAAATTGAGAAAAAAAAGTAATTGGCTTCAGGTTGCGTTATCACTAAAACAGTAGAAGTATTTTTACAGGATACCGAACCAACCACATTACAGTTTGGAACCATAGACAAGAAGCAAATATAAACAACAACACATTTGAATCCAAAACACATGCCAAAAAGTATTTAATATTTGTACGATAATAATATTAAGACTCAGGAGTGGTTTGTTCAAATCAATACCAAGTAATTCCAAAAAATTTAAGATGAATTCTTTACAGAATGAAGAAAATATAGTCAACTTCAACCACATGACAGTTTGGAGTTATTTA
The DNA here is from genome assembly GCA_936449025.2 of Sarcophaga subvicina. Lineage (NCBI taxonomy): Eukaryota > Metazoa > Arthropoda > Insecta > Diptera > Sarcophagidae > Sarcophaga > Sarcophaga subvicina. Next base: position 106,069,395 of record OW388081.2, on the reverse strand, counting down.
GAAAGGTTGTCTACTCAGATTTTGGAACGATAGGCAGGAAGTGAATATAAATAGCAACCCCATTTGAATCCAAAAACATGATGTCACTGTGATACTACAGTGTGAATAACGAAATGGCACAAAAGCGCTGTACAAACCAAAGTACAGTACGCTGCACGTTTTCTATCGATGCTAACCATAAACTGCGTCTGTGTATGAAAATAATTCCGCTCTGGAGAACTATCCGAAAAGACCTGTGACTACTTCCAATTCAGACTCAAGCCAAAATATTATCGAATTTAACAGCTGATACAAAAACAGTTTCGCTCAAACCCTTATGTTGCGCAACAACGCTAGGTCAGCCCTGTTGCCCAAAGAATCAAAGAACCGTTCTATCTCCACAGACAACGCTGAGCAAAAATCGTAATACAAAGGCGTAGTCTTCCTTCAAGAACGCCTACAAAGCATTCACATGTAATTAATTCAACCACTCAGTTGAGATTGCATATGCCTCTAGTCAAATAAATAAATTTATTATAATCACAGAGCAGTCAAATCTATAAGTGATGTCACAAAAAGCTCTGCAATTGCAATCCATCTCAGTAACTAGTGAGGAGAAAAGTCAATGATTGCAATTGATAGCTCAACGCCTTCCCTAACTAGCCTAACAGTGACTAAATGTCCCTTATTACAGCGTGCCTAGTACCTCCATACAAGGGCATCATTAGAGTAACTCATCATCTGATTAACAGATGCTAACTAACTAGCCTAACAGTGACTAAATGTCCCTTATTACAGCGTGCCTAGTACCTCCATACAAGGGCATCATTAGAGCAACTCGTCATCTGATTAACAGATGCTTACTGAATTGGTCACTACAGCCCTTTAGTCAGAATTCAAATGAAGCGTCTCACAATATCCATGTTGCGTGTGTTAATTTATCCATGAGAGGTGAGAGCTACAGTTTAATGTCGATTATAAAAGACAGATTTTTAAGAAACTTTTCATGGCATATTTTTTGCCAGAAGACTGCTGAGAGGAAATCGCTGGTAAAAATATATTTTTCATATTTCGTTTTGTTAGAGATATCTCTGATGATGATTGAGGTCTTACGTGGTCTAAGCCAACACACTACCTACTAGTAGACTACTGAGGCTTCAGATTGACAGATGTCCGCATACAATAATCAGGATCAACAGTAATAAAAAAGGACATAGGCAAACAGTAATTCATCCATATTGCTGGGAGAAAACTATGGTCTGCAAAAAAATAAGGTTATATGTCCTACCATGCACCATCATCATATACTACTTAGGCAAAATGGACGATCTCGAGATATTAGCTAGAACAACACGTTCAACAGAATTCTCTAGAAGAAGATGAATATGACGAAACTCTATAAAAGAACCTGGATTAAGAACATAAATATACATACATTATAGGTCTTATATATGCATGCGTATGTATGTTGTAAACATCTTCGTATGAATATATCGGTCTCATGCCTTTATTAGAGTCCTGAATAAGAGCTGAACGGTTAATTGGTAAAACTACTATGAAGTGGTACTAAAACGCAATGGCATCAACCATAATTATGTTTTCAAATTATGCTTTCCTTTTTATTACTTATTTGCTTTATTACCGTTTCATTAATTACATTTTTCGAGCAAAGCAAGTGATAGGTGTACTATAAAAGTTCCTAGCATGACAGGGTTGCCAGCCTTCGTTGGCTAAAAACCAAGTTCTTTGTGAAATAAATTTTATTGTGTTAATGTATACCCCACCAAGAGCTGGTGCTTCCTGACCTATGTATCTACAATGTTCGTTCTTTAGGTCTTTCTCTCTCTAGGGAGTCAGAAATAAGTAAACTGCCTGGAGAAGTTATTTGAAAGGAATTTGAAGTCTTATAAATTTCGAAAACCATATGAACATTTCTTCTAGAATTCAGCTTAAATTACTCGGGTCAAATACCTTAGCCACTACATTAGAAATGAGCGATATTTTCAAAACTGTGATTTAATCACGGTGATTGATAATTCACTGGTAACTACAGTGATTGAAATTGCCAAATAACAGTTACTAATAATGTCGTTCTTTTAAAATTGTTACATACTCAAATTTATTTCATTTTATTTTGAGCGAGGCAGAATTACTATTAGATGATGCTGATTATTTACTTTTGTCTTTTATACATGAACTTTCTGTGAAACTTAATTGTCAAACTTCATATAAAAAAAAATTACATTAATAATAATAACATTGATGACACCACTTTGATTTTGTTTAGTAGTCTTTTCGAAATATGTATCTAGCTGTCTCTTTCTTACGACTTAATAAAATACGTTATTGTCATTATTGTTTTCTTTTGGAATACTGTGATCACAATCACTGTTTTAAAGAACAGTGATTAACAAATCACGTTCACTGAGAACAACGTTCTTCAAAAATCACAGGATCGCTCATCTCTACACTACACCAAGAAACATTATAATTTAATGCAAAATAAGGGTGCCCTGGTAGTCTAGTGGGTAGTGTGCTAGACTATTAGCGTGAGGATCGTGGGTTCGATTCCCACCAGAGACTCTGCTCTGTGACACTACTCCGAGCATATGGTCATGTAACTCCGCTCGTATATAATTAAAATATAATTTGTAATTGTATTGTAATTAAAAAATTAATAAATAAATAATGCAAGATAAGAACAATTTACAATCAAACGTCTGTGACAGTTCACGAACAGTTCCAAGGCGAACAAGGTTATGTTGTGTATTTGTTAAGATTTATAAGGATTTATCGAAAATATCAGTTCTAACCGCTACTGAAGTAAAAACAGAAGATCAAATCTTTAAAATGCTACCACCTTGAAAATTGTTTTCAAATATTTATTTTAAATAATTTTGTATTTAAAATTATCGCATAACGATTTAAAATTAAATTAGAAAATTCCTTTTACACAACCGATGAAGACTATCCATTAATCATAGAAGAGAATAAAAAAGTTTCGATGATAAAAGTTCTCGTATATTGACAAACACCACATTAACTACTAAACGGCATACACATTTGTACCGTATGTATGTATGTGTATGTATATTACTTGAGTACATTTGCTTCAACATTATCTAAAAGAGAAAAAAACGACGACAACAAACAAGAGAAAACAAAATAAAACAAAACTTTTTTAATGACACTCATTCGTATAGTTAAAGTCATAACAAACGAAATAAAAATACATACAATGAAAAGAATAAATTTTACAATCAAAAGTTCATTTGTCAGTTGGTTGTTGTTGTTATTATTCCATACATGTATTTGTATGTATCCTCTCGTATACACACACAATATCAGAAAGAAAACTTTAATAACAACAACAGTTGAAACGGTTAATAAAACCATTGGAAATTGGCAAAAGGTGTTGGCTGGCTAGCTGTCTGACTGACTGACTGGCTGGTTGGATTTTTATCGTAATTTTTCGCTGCCTGTCTTACAGTAAGTGCCATAAGGAAATTTTACTTGGTAGTTGCCATTTCCTATTGTCTTCATTAATGCGTATTCCTTCGAATTCACAAAAATTATGAATATTCATCATAATGCTTATGTTTACGATTACCATCATGACGAAGAAGATTTTCTTTACAATTTCTTTTAATTTTTTTTTTTTTTTTTTTTCATCATCGCGTGAAATGGTGCGTATAATTGATAAATTAAAATGAAATTTATTAACGTTTTGGGAACGCGGTTTTCGATTACGATTACGTTTATGATAATATTTGTAGGCTGATGTGAATGTTTTTAGATTTTAATGAAAACAAAACAGCACCCATAGGCAGGCAGTGCAAAAGGCTGTCATAAATGCGTTTTTTTTTTTATTTTTGTGCTAAATTTTCGTTTTATTTGTTATCAGTTCCCGATGATAAATTACGATTTAATTTTATCGCGAAGCAAGCAGCTCTGATTGGAATGCATAATTGGTCGTATTTATTACTCAAGGGATTATAAATCATTTGGAATTTGATATTTTAATTATAGAACAAGAAATCAATATCAGTGAAATAATTTCAGATAAAAGCAATTGGTTTATTGCTGTTCATTTATTTTAGACATAAAATTGAGGCAAATATAACTAACCTTCCATCTCTACGTCCATTTAGGCATTGTTTTTCGATGTTTACAATCCGAGAAATTCATATTTAAATCCATTAAAAAACGGAATCATATTCATCTTGGTTTTCAAATTTTTAAATAAGTAGACCTCGTTTCTTCTCTAAACTTTCTATCCAGGAAGCCCTAGCAAGAATAACACCAACATCGAACATCATACGAAGGTGAAGCAAGCACCGCCCCATTTTTGGAGAAAGAAAAGCCTTAGCGACCAGATTTTTTTCCCCTCTATATACAATACAACATCACAAGTAACATATTCACAGTGGCTAGTATTTGGCTGGCTTCCAAAATGTTAGTTGCTTTGTGTTTGAACAAAGTATCGTGTTTCATAATGCCGCTGTACAAAATATATACAATGTATTCTATTTCAAAACATCGCCAATGTGTATTTTTAACGCAGTCAAAAAGCAATCAGGCATCGGATTTATAGTTGATGCATTGTTCGGTTACTTTGCATATCTACATAGCTTATATACAGTAGTAGAACTGCATGGAAGGCAGCCTTTCTAAGCAACCCTATCATCTGCTTCAGAAGGTGATTGATCTACCATGATTAATGAAATTACCTTGAGTAATGAAATTGAAATGGCTTAGGTTAGGGAAGGTGTTATAACCTTTCTAAAGAGCAAAGTGGGGCTATTGTGACATACATAATTGATCATTATAAACCTTTAGTCAGGATTATGACCTAGTTTCTCACACCACTTATGTTGTGTGCGTTAATTTTATACATGAGTAGGGGGACCTACAGTTTAAAGTCGACTCCGAACGACCGATTTTTGAGATACTTTTCATGGCAATTTTTATTTATTCTCAGAGTTTTTGCCAGAAATCTGCTTAAAGGAAGTCGCCGAAGAAACATGTTTTCATATTTCATTTAGTTGGAGATGCCTGACCTGGTGTTTGAACCGAGGCCTCACGTCTAATAAGCCAACACACTACCAACTAGACCACGGCGACTGTGATACTATAAGTTAATGTTCAACCGGAGGATTAAACAATCTAGATATGAAACTATTTCGCAATTTCGATAATCCTTTGTCAAGAATGACAGGAATTAAAAAAGCTAAAACCTAAATCTCTTCTTGGCAAGAGATGGACAATGGACACATGCAACGAATGATACTTTCTACCCCTTGCACAGAACCATAATTTTTGTAAAAGTCATGCGAAGAAAATCTAAATCTCCAACGGGGCAAAAGTCTAAAGGACGCCCAAGCGGTAAAAAAAAGGAAACAGTTACTTCTGTTTTTATGTAGGATCTTCTAACAAGGACCTCCAAACTTTGACATCTTGTTGATACTACATCTGTCAAATTAGTTACTCTGGCCAACAACGACGTGTGTTCTCTGAATGGCATTTGGAGCAGCTGCCAACTGGCATTAATTTTCATTTAAAATTCACTTTCAGCGATGAGGCCTATTTATGGATGAATGGGTACGTGAACCAACAAAGTTGCAGTATTTAGAACGATGCAAATCCACATGAGATCCAAGAGCAGTCAATGGATCTCCAAAAAGTCACTGTTTAACGTGGATTGAGGACTGGCGGCATCATCAGTGCATGTGTGTTTGAGAAGCACATGGGCCAGGCTATCACGCACAACGGCGAACACTTTATACGTGTGATTATAAATTTCTTTTAGAATGAATTGTATGATCTGGACAACAACGATATGCGGCTTCAACAGGATGGCGATATATTCTACACAGTTCATGTCACATTGAACTGTGACATATTCTGCACGAAGCGAAATATGATATAAACTGGCCACGGAATTCGCAAGATTTGATTTCGTTAGAGCTTTTCTTATGGGGTTTTCTTGAAACGCAAGTGTATGCGAATAAGCCAAAAATCACCGCTCTCCACAGAGTCAAGGTAGTCCCAAGAAAAATTGGATTCCAAATGAGCAAATGACTCATTTGCTGATTCCATAACGAGACACCAGAAATCTACACAATTTTTTAATTTAAAATTTGATAGAAAACGTTACGATTTACACACATACATACATACATGCATACATACATACATACATACATACATACATACATACATACATACATAATTGGTCACTACAACCCTTCAGTCAGGATTACGACCTAGTTTCTCACTCCACTTATGTTGTGTGCGTTAATTTTTATACATGAGTAGCGGGACCCACAGTTTAAAGTCGACTCCGAACGACAGATTTTTGAGAAACTTTTCATGGCAATTTTATTTACTCTCAGAGTTTTTGCCAGAAATCTGCTGAGAGGAAGTCGCCGAAGAAATACTTTTTGTATTTTGTTTTGATGTCTAGCCTGGGGCTCGAACCCTGGCTTTTACGTCTAATAAGCCAACACACTACCTAGTAGACTATGGAGACTATTGGCGGTCTTGACATCTACTGTCAAGTAACTAATTAAGAATAGTTAGATGCTTTGGGGGGCTCTTTGACGCACCTTGTAGAACGTAGAACGTTACGATTTGCATGAACATAATGGAACATGTTGTGTAACTTTACGTAAGTTTTATTAGCAAGAGGAGTTCAAAGTGTTAAAACAGGGGAGTTTGATATTACAACTTTAGTGCAGCCCTTGCGCTGACCAACTTCTTCCTCTTCCCTGGTTTGGGTAGAATATGGTCAGTATAGAGGCTGCGTTCACCTGTGGCATCACAACGGTAATATCAACTTTGACTGTTGTTATGTCCGTAAGATCTAACCTAACCTAACCCAAGGCATGACTGTCTACCAACTTTAATATCATAATTTCTTAAACGAACTTGACTAAATTATTCTTAATTCTAGCATATGTTTACATTATTTTTACCGAACACTTGGAGCAATAGGAAAGCACACCGATCCACTGTCCTTGGCTGTAGTATTATATTAGGTTGATCGCCTACCTTAACTTTATTTGACAAGAGCGAATGAAATTTGAATGTGGTACTTCAAATCATTTTTGCTTATATTCTACATATCAAAACGGAAACTGTTGGCATAGTTAACAGTGAACCAGATGTATAAAAGGTAGCTTGGACTACCTAACATTATAGGTATTTACAGAATTATAACATTGGATTAAACAAGCAAAACTAAAGCTAGATTTTCTCTTATCTTCTGTACATAATAACAACACATTGGTCTTGTAGATACATTAAAAATTTACCACAAAGCCTTAAAATTCCTTGGGATAACTTTTGAAAACAAACAAAATTTTAACAAATATTTCCTTCAAATTTGTTTATCAAAATGTGTTCTGTTTTATTTTGAAGGAAGTTTTTAATATTCAAAGCATGGAAATTTTACTGTGCATACGATAATATTGTGACCTGTTTTATTAAGTGGATGCATAGGAAAAGGGAGAGTTATGCATGAAGTTTTGAAAGAGAAAGCCAAACTAAATTGTAAGTTTTCTTTAAAACAGAAAACGATAAAAAAAAGTTTTTTTTTTTTTTGAAGTTTACAACATGAAATGAAAACCATAAAAAGTATGCAGAATAAATATTAAATAAAATAAAAAAAATACGTATTTTTTCAAATCTTTTTTCCGTTTTTTCTTATGCTGACGGTTAGGATATCAAAGAGTTTTTAAAGTTGACCATATTTTTAGCAATTAAAGTTTAAATTTCCATTTTGTTTGTATACACAAAAATGTTAATTTATTTAATCTCTTCTGTATTTTTTGAATTTTGATACTCTTTGGAGAATATTTATCTAATGGCTGCAGTAACCAATTTGTGTTGGGTCATGTTTAATTTGAATTTTTAATTACTTTTCCTCTATCATTGCCATTCAACAACAGCGACAATATTTTTGGCCAATAATATCTCCGTGATAAGTAAGGGTAATAGGCCTGTTCACAAGCATTTGTTTTTGTCATTTTCTTACTACCTCTGCCTGTTTTAGGGGATTCTTGGGTTAATACTTTAACATGAAACATTCTGTTGTTGCCACAGTTCGATTGTTGAACGTAATTATGCAAATGCAGAGAAGCGTGTTGATTTTTAATTAAGTTCTTGTCATATTTATTTGTTTTTCTTGTTTATTTTTATTTTATTTTAAATTAGAAAGATACGTAGAAATGTAATTATGTTGGCCATTAGTTGAGAGTTAATTTGTTTATGCAAATCGAAATTATGCCAACAAACAGTTGCCAACTTAAATTTGTTGTTACTAAAAATAAACTTAAAACTTTAAAAATCCATGCGTATACACAATACAAACGTGGATACACTTATAAAACACACACTCATACAATAAATCAATATTCATAAGGCGTATAAATGATACTTTTGGAATTTTTTCAAAGGAAATATCACTCATACCTCACGTGGGTGCAATATTTGTTTTTGAAATATTTGCGGTCTTATTTGATTTCATATCACATCACTGTACATACATACATACGGTAAATCCGTGTGTCTTATGTCTTTTGACTTAAATCTTATAATACCAGGATTTATTGTACTTTTGTGTGTGTTTTTTTTTTAAGTTTTAAATTCTTCTGTTGTTATTTATTTTTTGGCTTTTAAGTTGTTTTTTTCTTACTTGAAATCTGATATCTTCAAAAGACAGTATAAGCTGTCATGTTGGCAATGACATGTTGAAGCATGTCACCAAGTGTTGTGATTGATTTTATCAATCAAATCTTTTATAAGCCAAAAACTGATACTTTTAATGCCACTGCAGAAAGTAAGAAAAGTTTTTAGAATTGTAAACAAAGAAAATAATTTAAAAAATTTTAAGATACGTTATTTTCAATGCAATAGATCGGAAGTTTGCCAAGATTCATGTTCTCAACAAGCACCAGTATGAGATGTTACAGATCTTAGACTCCTGTCCGCAACTATACCTTCAATATTGTTAAGATATTAATTAACTTGGGAAAACAATGTCAGTTTGTACATCTAACGTTGAACTAATCTGTCCATATGTGCTTTTACGGTTTCAATAAGTAAAGGGTGGGCCGTCTATCGGTTTAAATTTGACCCATTGGTTTTTTTGCATCTGGCAATACTTATATTATTCTATTCTAACACAAAATTCAGTATCATATCTCCACTGAACGTAATGATAAACTGCATGATGATGTCGATTTTGCCACAAAAAAAAATCTTTTTTTCGGAAGAAGCTCATTTCCATCGTGGTAAGTACGTTAAAAAGCAAAATTACCGTATTTTGGGGCCCCGAAAACCCACACGTGGTCTTACAGCAGCCAATGCACCCATTACGAATGACTGTATAAAGCGGAGGCATCATTGGCCCATATTTCTTTGAAAATGAGGACTGCGCAACCATTACGGTCAATGAAGACACCTATCGCACCATGATAACCGATTTTTTTTGTGTACCCACTCTTTCGGAGTCAAATTTTAACTGTAGGTTCCAGCACACATAAAATTATTCATGGGGTATGAACCTGACTAAAGGGTTGTAATGACCCATTAAGTAAGTAAGTATGTCTGCACTTAGGCAGCTGCTTTGGAAGTATGCGAGTTCGTGATGATTTCTGCAACTGAATCAAACACGAGGTACACTCAGCCACAAAAGTATACATACGGATAACAAATTTCAAAAAAAATTTAACCAATCCGTTTTCGTTGGAAATATTTATAATTGTCTGACATCTTTCTTAGATTTTAAGACGGTCTTTTGCATTGGTTCAGAAATTTGTGTAACTGTGTGTATATGAGCATCTCAACAGAATGGATGTAAATTCTCGTATTAACGTACAGTGGCTGCACCATCTCAGTCATATTGTTTGGATGGAAGAGAATTTTCCGCAGAGATAACTATTTTATACATGGATTAAGTCAGCGGAATGAATAAACTTGAACGAAGCAAGTCGAGTAGAACCAACTAGAATGGAATGAAGTTCTTTGGCAGTCTAACATCCGACAAACGTGAGACAAAGACCAAATAAGTAAGTAAATAAGTAACGTAGAGGACATATTATGTTTGCACATGATTGTAATTGTCGTCGTTTTTCTCGTAAGTACTAAAATAAAACTGTTGGAACACTTGCCTACTGCTTTTCAATTTGACTACCAGGCAGCAGTAAACAAATTGATTTAAAGATTTCTAATCTCTAAGCAGATTGCTTTGACTTTGGTGGCTCTAAGAAAAGTCAACAGGTAGAGGAAAATTTGAAAAGTCCTACAAGAAAAGGAAATAACGTGTACATATCAAAAACCTATTGACAGCATAGAATTATAATCGTTTGAGTGCTATTTCTAAACATGAGTAATTGTTTAGCTTTTAAATGTAGGGCCATCTGCTGCAGTGTAGGTTCAAGAGTAAACCCATTTTCGATGAAAGAGTAGCGTTTGTTCAATGTGCCGTGTATTACCATAACTTTGGATATAGAGTGGCGAAGAACTTTCAGAAATTTCAGTATCGGGCACCTGTCATACAAACGTCCAAGAGTTCATTAAGTATCACATGACAATATGATAAATTATAACATATGATGAAAGGGAATGAAATCAGTATGGCACTAGAGAAGAATCCTCAGGGTCAGCCTAATGCCAAAGAAAATGCCAAAATTAAAATGATGTGGAGGAGAACAGGTATACATATTTGTATGTATGTATATAAACCTAATAAATATCGTAACAATTACATACTAGAGTAGCTCAATAAATGCAGGACTTTCTGAATTTCTACTTTCTAACAAAATGGCAGTACTGCTCCTACTTACGGACAAAAATTTCAAATTTACTGAAGCAGTCTTACTGCTAAAAGCCGGAATTAATGGAACATGTTTGGATAATATTTATGCATACAGTGGTGCCGTGTGGTCATTAAAGTACTTGTCCACAAATCCAAGCAATCCAGGGAGAAGACGAAACAAACAAATTTAAATTGTTAGACTTTATTGGTTAATAAAAATGAAGAGGTTTAAATCTGTCCGCAAATACTATTGAGTTCCAAGGGAAACTATCAACATAAATGAAGATAATGGTAAAGACGTAGTCGCCGTAGTCTAGTAGGTAGTGTGTTGGCTTATTAGACGTAAAGCCAGGGTTCAAATCCCAGGCCAGACATCAAAACAGAATACAAAAAGTATTTCTTCGGCGACTTTCTCTCAGCAGATTTCTGGCAAAAAAAAAACTGAGAGTAAATAAAATTGCCATGAAAAAGTTTCTCAAAAAAAATCTGTCGTTCCGAGTAGACTTTAAACTGTAGGTCACTCAACTCATGCATAAAATTAACACACACCCCATAAATGGTGTGAGAAGCTAGTTCGTAATACTGACTGAAGGGTTGTAATGACCAATTATGTAAAATTATGTGTAGCCTTACTGCTAAAAGTCGGAATTAGTGGAACATGTTTGGACAATATATATTAATAAAGTGGTGTCGTGTGGTCATTAAAGTACTTGTCCACAAACCCAAACAATCCAGGGAGAAGAGGAAACAAAGAAATTTAAACTGTTAGACTGTATTTAAATCCATTCGGAAATACTATTGAGTTCCAAGAGAAACTATCAACATAAATGAAGATAATGGTAAGGACAATAGCGTCTTGAAAAGATTATGACTGTATAATCAAGGTTAATGACCATAACTTAATAACTTAATACAACGATATAAAAATCTTTATTTCTAGATATGGTAACCCTATCGTCCTGGAACATGCTACTTTAGACCAATCACTTACCAAAAAAAACTTTATTAATAAAACTGAAATAATGTAAACAAATTTCAAAAATATGGAGAAAGAATGGGAATACGAAGCACCTTATGTTGCTTTAAGAAATACAAAAATATTTATGAACGTACTAATTTTCAAATATATTTTAATAAAATTTTGTTTTCTCTTTATTTGAAAAAAAAAATAATAAAATTTCATCAACAACATGTACACAAAATTAGGCAATAAACTCAATCTCAAAAAAAGAAAAGGAAGTAAAAAAATTTCTATTGATTCTAAATAATAAATGTCAAGCAATTTTCTTTATAAAATTTTTACAAATATTTTAATACCATTTAAAATTGAAAGAAAACAAAAAACATATAAAATCGGAAAAAGAAAGCAGAGAGTTTAACAAACTCCCCAAAAATATTTCATTTAAATTCTACTCACCCCAAAAAAAAAAATAAATCCATTGTCATCGACAGCTTAAATATCGAAAAATACCCATTCCGTTCACCCGCACCACCACCAGCAAAAGTAAATTGATGTGTAATAATCGGTGTGTGTATCTACACAGAATGCTGCTGGAAAGAAAAAATCGATAAAAATTTAAATATCTACACAAGTAAATATTCATCTGTGTGCCTTTGTGTATACGTACATATGTAAGTATGTGTGAGTGAGTCAGTATGTTTGTGTAAAAGAATATATTTTTTTAAATAAGTAATGCTAAAAGTATACAAAAACAAAACAAAAACAAAGAATGGCAAAAAAGTTGAAGAGATTTTGCTACAACACGAAGCCACTATGCACAGTAAAAATTCTTCGAATTGGATTTCCAAATCCAATATGGAAAGGAGATTACTTTTAAAGGATTTCACTTCAACGTAATTTGATTGTATTGCAGTAGCATAAGCGATAATTTCATAGAAACGAAAGCAATAAGTGGAAGATTATTTGAATTTTATGCAATAAAAACGTTTATGTTTCTATTTGCTTAACATTATCGTTTTGATATTCTCTTCAATTGTTCGCAATATTTTTATATTCATATCGGCACACAATTAATAAAAAAAATGTAATAAAAGGTATAAAAACCGATAATAAAACGATTGTTTTTCTTTTTTTTTGTTGTTTTTAACTGTTGCCTACAGTGAGGGAGAAATGTTGCTTTACTAAGCATGGTAATATTAGTTTTGATTTGAGGTATACACTGGAACAGTTTAGGCTATTAGTAAGTTTCTTAAGAGTTCATAGCGTCATTTTCCTTTTTTATATAGGCAGTCCATATCTAGCATTGATTCGCACAGTATTTCTTAAATATCTAAGGTTGTTTTGCCAAAGACATATCAATTAGAATTCTAAATGGAACACACTCCAGTTATTTATATTTTAGGTCTCTAAAGGCACGTACATACACACATAATTGGTCATTACAACTCCTCAGTCAGGATTACGACCTAACTTCTCACACCACTCATGTTGTGTTTGTTAATTGTATATATGAGTGGCGGCACCTACAGTATAAAATCGATTCCGGACGATAGGTTTTTGAGAAACTTTTTCAAAAGTTTTTGCCAGAAACCTGCTGGGAGAAAGTCGCCGAAGAAATAAATTTTCATATTTCGTTTTGTTGGAGATGTTTGACCTGGGGTTTGGCATCACGTCTAATAAAGCGAACATACTACCTACTAGACTATGGCGACTTTAAGGCACACCTTTTAGATATCTGAGACGGTTTTGCAAGTCCATATTCGCCATATGTACTGTAGGAATTATGTGTTAAGAAATCTCTTTCAGGTCAAGATATAATGCGACATTAATTATAATTGTCCTACCCCATTTTGCTACAACTTGCATAAAATATACCCACGAATAAAGTGGGTATTGGCGTCGTATAAACCAAGATGTTGTAAACACATCTTCGTGGTAAAACGTTCGTAAATGATCCAGTCAGAAAAATATACTCTACTTTGGCGGAAGGATAAATTAGCCAGATGTGGCTCATGCATCGAACTTTTGCGGGAGTTTTCGTTGAGTTTTGAGAACCTTTTCAGGATTGTCAGTGCAGCAATAAATTCCGTCAACGTCATCTGGATACTTATGCAAGATGCATAATTGCCAATGAATTCTGCAGGAGCTGCAGTGACGATAAGAACTTTTCTTCTGCTGGCCAGAGTTATATCGTACTCTGCTGGACACATATGAACAACAAGATCACTTCTGTCCTTAAATCGTCATGCATCAATGGTGATTTTTACGGGCCCCTGTCCCTTTAGCAGACATGCCGAAAGACTCAACATTACAACGAATGCCAGGAGCTGTGGGTCTGAGGAGGAGAAACCGACTGTCTTTCATATCAAGTGTCAGTGCTCCGCTTTTGTCATGAAGAGACGGAGATTTCTGGCCTCTAAATTTATGACATCTTTAATCAAGCTTTCTAATATGAAAGTTGCTGCAATAGCAAGATTTATTTTGGACTTGGGATGGTTTTCTCTAGGGAATGGTTGATCTCCGCTTAAGTGTGACCTCTTTCTAACCTATATCGTACAAGAAGGAAACACCCTCAGACGCATATAGTCTCACTAATCTGGCTTCATCCAAATTCCAGATGGCTTTAGGACTGAGGGAATGAAAAACTGTGGCATCGAAATGGATACTACTAACCTACCACGCCATAAGGTCAACGAAAAACAAGGACATCGTAACGCAGGTGTAAGAAACAATTGGAAACGACATTCACTTGGACATAGCAACTGGAAAACCCGTGCAGAACACCAAAGCGTCGGATACTAAACAAGGTCAAAAAGCATTTCTCCATTTTAGGTACAAAAAGTTTAACAAATTCCGACCATTTTTATCTTGACTTAAGCTAACAAAAATCCCAAAGAAACTGAAAATTTTCCACAGTCCGTCCACTTGTCTTAATGACTGTACAAATATTTAAACACATGCCATTTTTTGTGTTACTGTGTGTGTCTGTCTATTCGGTCCATTATTTGTCTGTTTTGCCTTTCAGCTTATTTGTCGACATACCTACCGCTCCATGAACTAAAGCGAACTGAACAACTGTACAACTGGAACAAAACAACAACACACAATAAATTTAATTGTCTTTTACAGCCAACATTGTTTATTGTTGCTCAACTTCTGCTGTTTTTGCCAAAGGTCCCTTCATACGTGTGTATTCGTTTAAAATAAAAACTGACACACAAAAGCCTTCAGACAAACTGTCGTATTGTCGTTTATAAAGCCATTTTCACATTTCCAAAGGTACAATCATGTGAATCGTATGAATTTCATTTAAAAACAGAACATTTTCAATAGAATACCAATGAGGATGGCAGGAATACATTTTCCATTTATTTTTTCATTTCCTTGACTGAAACTGACGGTGGTCAGTCAGTTTATTATTTATTTTTTTCTTTTTATCGTTGCCATTGCCTTTGATCGTTCTTTTTTTTCTTTCTACTAACAAATAACCTCCCGTTTTTTTGTTATTTATTTCATGGTTTATTTGTTTTAATTTTTTGCTTGTCTTGCTCTCTTTCAATTGCCCTTTTTTCTTGTTTTTTTGTTTAATTTGTGTTTTCCATGACAGCCATAAAGTGAATTATGACACGACGGTTTCATATTTGTGGACATATTTTTTTTTTTATTTTATTTTATTTTCTTTCGCATGGGTATTATTAACCGTCTATCTTTACTTTTAGCCAATTGACAGTCATGGAGTTGAATATTTTTTCTTTCATTTTAGACGACTTTAATACAAATCATTCAAATTTTAAGTGTTGGCATTGATAAAACGTTGAACAATTTAACATTCTATTATTAACGTCAGGTAGTATTTGATGAATTAAATTAAAAGACAGGACAAGTTTATGATACAGTTCTGGTAACATTGCTGATATGATTTTTAATAAACCTGAGTAATTCAATTTTGAAAAACGGCTTTGTATACTTGTTAAGGTTAAAAGAGAGGTAAATGTATCAAGTATCCGGCTTCGAATGGCCAATAACTGTTATACTCCATCAATATTTTCATTTTTGAAATTCAAAACGTTAACCTGTATAAAGATAACGAAACCGGCTTGCTGCTATTTATACTATAAGTTTGCCGTTCTAAGTCCACGAAAGGAATAATGACATCGCCCGATAGGTAGGTAGGTAAGAAGCAGTGACCGACCTTGAGAAAAACGATATATACACGTAGGCTAATGTGGCCTGTTCTGATACCACAATAAATTTTTCTCTATAATCGCGAAGTCGCCGTAGTCTAGTGGACAGTGTATTGGCTTATTAGCAGTGAGACCTCGGTGCAAGCCTGCAACTAAACAAAATATAAAAAAATATTTCTTCGCGGAATTCTGCCCTCATCAGATTTCTGGCAAAAACTCTTCGAGTAAATATTAAAGGCGAGTTAGTGATTCATAATCGGGTTCAGATATCTCGAACAGAACGAAATAAAAAGTATTTCTACGGCTACTTCTTCTCAGCAGGTTTTCGACAAAAAAAATCTAAGAAATTGTCATGAAAAGTTTCTCAAAAATCTGCCGATCAGAGTCGACTTTAAACTTTCGTAGCGCTATTTATGAGTAAAAGTAACACACCCAACATGTGTGGTGTGAAAAGCTGAGTCGTAATCCGATCTATAGGGTTGTAATGATCAAATCAGTTAAGTAATTAATGCAGTAGACATCCGGAGCTCACGATAAAACTGATAAGTTTGATAGAAACCTGCCCCTAAAAGTTAAGTGTTTTCAGGTCCCTATAACTTTTATTATTACTCCTTTATTTTCTCAAGGGTATATAGATCTGCCACTAAATAAAGGGTTATTTCAAATTTCTCAATTTCAAAAATTCAAGTCAAATAAAACACACACACACAAATTGTTGATTTTACTTCTTAAGATGCCTGCGTCCTGCCATTATACAGGAAATACAATGTCTTTCCTTCATATGACGTTCTCAGTTGAGTTTACCCACAAAGACAGGTAAGGGTTGAGATTAGATTTTTTTAAAAATTTGAAAAATCAGGAAGCTTAAGGTTGTAATCAAGCACTTCAACCACTATCAATACCAACTTGCCCGCACATGTCTAACTAATCAGGTAATCAAAAAACAAGATCTAGACATTTGCCCACAAGTTACCTTAAATAGCAGCATTTTATAGAGTTAACTACGGAAGCCAAGACATTAAAACATATTCGATTAGATTGCCTATCAAATGGAAATAGATCTGCACCATCCAGTGTCTGTATCAATCACGGTTTAAACTACTGTAATTATCAACGACAAGCGGGTGGGAAATTTAATCGATAAATCTTAGAAAATATTTGTAGAAATTATTTGTACATACGTTTCAATAATGGATTATCTACCGTATCTTATGGTGCAATCAACACTAGTGAAGTGGTGGGACTAATGTGGTGTTTGGGAATTTTCGACAACTGAGAAATTGCTTCTTGCTATCCTCAAATGAATTTGTTATGATAGAAAGTCGTAGAGCATATATGAAACGCTCCTCCTACAGAAATCTTTTCTGTCACTTACACTATAGTGCGTTGGCTTATTAGACGTGAGACCATGCTGCAAACCGGGTGAAACATCTCCAACAAAAACGAAAAATGAAAAAAAAATTCTGCGGCGACTTCCGCTCAGCAGATTTCTAGCAAAAACTCTGAGAGTAAATAAAATAGCCATGAAAAGTTTCTCAAAAATTTGTCGTTCGGAATCGACTTTAAACTGTATGTCCCGCCAGAGTCAACTTTAAATTTTAGATCCCGCCACTCATTTATAAATTTAACACACACAACATAAGTGGTGTGAGAATCTAGGTCGTAATCCTGACTGAAGGCTTATAATATGTAATATGTATGTAAGCAGATCTAATCTTCACAAACGCTTGCCTTCCTACCACAACCAATTTTACTAGTTCCAACACAATTCACTCGCATATAAAGACCAAAAACTTTACATTTTTAAATTTTGTAAATTTCTACATTAAATTTAATTTCCTACATAGTTTCCCAACCTCTAAATACTGAACTTTATTTGGTATTAAAGTCATGTCAGTTACCCTGCCACAAACTTGCAATCAGAGTATTGCTGACAAAAAAAAATGTTAAGCCACAAATCATGTTCTATGGTCTGTTGCGACATCTTGAATTTGTCAACAGAATGGATAATGACAGCGATGAAAAGACAAACGAAATGATTTTAAATGTCTACCACAAGAAAAAGAAAAAAAGAGGCAAGAGACCAAATTAAATTATGACCAAATGCCTTTTAGGGCATTTGAAGTATCGTTTTTAACTTCTTTTTCTATTTTTTTTTATTTTCTTTAATTTTATTATTTTATTTTTAGTTTTTTTTAAGTTGCAATCATTCTGTTTGAAGTTTATATTAAATTCCTTAAATTAAAAGAAAAAAGAGAAAACAAAAAAACTTAAAAGTCCTTTCTCAGTACCGTACTACACACGTACCACATCCGTTTAGTGTTTGTGTTGTCTTGAACTGAATATTTCTTAAATTAAATATTCAAATGAATGCGAAATTCTTTCGAGTTCAAAAAGGAAGAAATACAATATTCAACAGGCCGAACGGCTGATAAAGTTTTCTTATTTATTAAATAATTTGGCAAAAAGGATCAAATCAAAAATACTCATACAATCAAATATTTTCAAATTAATGAAGCCGAAAAACCAATGATAAGATCTTTGTATATGAAATGAAAGAGAAAATTTAAATAATTTCTTAGGAATTCTGCTTTTATGTAAACTACTAGGAAATAACAATTTAAATGGAAATTCAAGTAAGGAGGGTTGTTCCAAAAGAAAATTAAAGTTGAAATAGTTTTTAAATTTTGAAATCAATAATTTGAAATCTTTAGTCATTCGAGATCAATTAATTGTAATTTCATTAATTATTTTGAAGCAACCAGACTGTGAATGTGAAATAAAAACAAATTATAATACAGATCTGAAAGGACAAACCGTACTTAATTAGTAATGCTTATAATATTAGCAAATGCTGCGCCGCAATCTATGCAAAACAGAATACATGCATGTACTCGTATACTGAAATGACAATTTTAAAGGTAATACGTCAACAACCACCGATTCATTCAGGCTAATTTTAATTATTACTTTCGGCAATGAACGCGTTATTGCTGTCAGTAGAATAAGATGACTGAAAAAGACGTTTAAATAACATGACACATACAATGTAACTATTAAAAAGCGAAAAAGATTTTAATGGAACCATTGATGAAGAATTTTTATATGTTTTATTAATACTTTGGCACTGCCGCCTTCATAATAATTAAAGCACATGCTGTTTAACTAATGTAAAATGCGGCACAATATTTGACGCCTCTTATGTGTTTATAACGGGTGATTTTTTTAGCTATTATCTTTTTGCGACACTGGTTTAAACAGCTCACGCACGTTTCGTGTTTTGTTTCGCTGTCAAACATCTTCAGTTTGGCCTGTAATTTAACCATGAATCGTCTTACAAACAAACAACGCTTGCAAATCATTGAATTTTATTTTCAAAATGCGTGCTCTGTTAAGAAAGTTTTTCGCGCACTTCTTCCATTTTATGGTCAGTTTAATCGACCCACTGAAGCGGCTATTCGGGCTATTGTGACTAAATTTCGCACCGAATTTATATTGTTGGACATTAAACCACCAACACGCTTACGTAGAGTACGAACTGAAAAAAAAATATCGCAGCTGTATCGGCCAGTGTTAATGATGACCATCAATTAACGATTCGTCGCCGTTCGCAGCAATTGGGCCTCTGTTACTCAACAACGTAGAAAATTTAGCGGAAGGATTTAAGTGTGATGCCTTTTAAAATACAGCTGGTGCAAGAATTGAAGCCGAACGACCTACCGCAACGCAGAATTTTTGGTGAATGGGCTCTTGGAAAGTTGGCCGAAGATCCACTTCTTTATCGAAAAATTGTGCTCAGCGACGAAGCTCATTTTTGGCTCAATGGATACGTAAATATTTGTGGGGCTATGTTAAAGCTCATGTCTATACAGACAACCCCGCTTCAATTGACGCATTGGAAGACAACATTGAAGCATTTATTCGTAAGATACCGGCCGAAATATTGGAAAGAGTATGCCAAAATTGGACTAAGCGGATGGACCATTTGAGGCGCAGTCGTGGTCAACATTTGCATGAAATAATCTTCAAACATTAAATTATATGGACCGTACTATCGATTCAAATAAAGATTTCATGCATTTTTCGGAATTTTATGTGTTTTTTTTTTTGAAAAAATTTCCTATAGCTCTTAAAAAATCACCCATTAGCATAATGAATTCTGCGTTCTGCAGGGCAACCAACCACTAAGTAATAAGCAATACAGTAAAGAACATTACAATAAAGGCTTTAGCTTTATTTCTAACTGTAAAACAGTGAAACGAAGACCACATAACAATGGTGCACTAATTCCAATAAAGTTTTATATTGATGGCTCCTCACAAAATTATTATATTGTAACAAGGAAAATTGGTTATAGGAAAGCGGGAAGAGGCAGTAGCTTAAGAATATCAAATTAGAAACTGTTCGAATTGTAACATGACACACTTCTGCAGAAAAATCTTTTCGAACGATTCATCGATAATCGATCTGGCCAATCGACCACGAAAGAATAAATACACACTTTGTAAGTACTTCTTCACTATTCTGTACGCGGCGGAGAGGAAAACGACACACGCCCTTCATGAAACTGGCATACTGTATTACTTAGATTGTATGTTAGCATCCTGTTTGTTTTTCAATTAGTCGCGATTTCTTTTGGTAATGGTCTTAACTTTTTCCCATATAATTTATTTGCTTTCATGATCCCAACCCCTACCGGTCAGTAGCATATCCTTCACAAAGTTATTTACAAAATCTCGGAGATTTTCAAACAATATTTGAAGTAGTTTGGTGAGATTTTGTGCTCGAAAGAATGTAGGAAATAAGAGTTGACCTCTCCATAACTTCAAATTGCCTAGTCAACCGTATTTTCATTTTTAGATTGCAGTGTTCACTTTCAAAACTTTTGCAACCTTATATGGCAAAACTTTCTCTCAGATATTTGGTGAGGTTAATTACTATTTAATATGACTGTTACCCGGACACGGTTATTTTTTGTGAATATCTGTTAAAAATAGGGAAGTTGACACGATCAAATTACATTTATTTTGATGCGTCAATTGATGATGCGGAACACACTTTCTTTTATTGTGAGAGATGGAGTTTAGAAAGAAGGAATTTTGAAGTCGAAAACTTCTGCAATGTACTTGTGAACAGCGAAGAAAATGGAATAGCATCGCCATTTACACTGAGGCCTTGCTAAAATCTAAGAAATTTGACTTGGATGAGAAAATTAGAATGGATGTTTGAACACCTTCTCAGATTTTGTTGCGCAATCCGGACGCGGATATGGATATAAAGGACCTATATGGCCAGACGGACTCCACTTCGAAGTCATACCACGGTTTGTCCGGATTGGGCACAAAGAGTACAAAAGAGGAGGGGGAGATTTAGTTGGTGAGAGCCCCACACACGGGGGATAGTGACGACTTCCACTATGGTGCGGTTAGGTACATTTACTCCTCCTCAGCGGAAAAAAAACCTAATTATATCCTATGTTCGATAAAGTAAAGTATAAAGTAAATCGGTAGCACAACCTATCCAAACTCACTCATTTCGATAAGACCGCCACATGGCATCCTATCCTATCCTATAAAATTACTAACTGGTGTCTAAAGTGCCTGTGAGCAATTCATTTTATCTACCAACCAAACTAAAGCAAATAAAGGCCGAAAAGAATTGCTTCAAGCAAAAGTTTCTCTTTCTTTCAAGATCTGTCTGTTAATGATTGATCATTCTTCATTCGAATAATTCAGCCAAAAGATTTGCCTGATGAGTATGAGCATTTTAGTGCCTGAGAAGTTATCGCCTGATTTAAAGTGAATCATTATGTATCAGTTCTTATTATACAACTTTATTGTGAAAGTTGCATCTCTGGATCGAACAGTAATTAACTGAAACAAATTTTGTTCCTTGCTTTAATCGAATTTTTGAAGAATTCTCGAAATATTTGTAGAAGGAGATCCTATTCAGAGTTACATATAAACACGAAGAGTAGA
The DNA here is from genome assembly GCA_936449025.2 of Sarcophaga subvicina. NCBI lineage: Eukaryota > Metazoa > Arthropoda > Insecta > Diptera > Sarcophagidae > Sarcophaga > Sarcophaga subvicina. Next base: position 106,047,471 of record OW388081.2, on the reverse strand, counting down.
CCCACATACATGTCTATGTGTCTTTGCAGTATGTCTTGCTGATTCTGTTTAATGCCTTAAATACATAAATAATTGGTCATTACAACCATTTAGTCAGGATTACGACCTAGCTTCTCACACCACTGATGTTGTGTGTGTTAATTTTACACATGAGTGGCGGGACCTACTGTTTAAAGTGGATTCCGAACGATAGATTTTTTAGAAACTTTTTATGGCAATTTTATTTACTCTCAGAGTTTTTGCCAGAAGTCTGCTGAGAGGAAGTCGCCGAAGAAATATTTTTTCATATTTCGTTTGATGTATGACCTGGGATTTGAACCGAGGCCCCACGTCTGATAAGCAAACACACTACCTGCTAGACTACAGCGACTTCAATACCTTAAATACCAAGTCTTTATATTAAACTTGAAATTTTCAAAATAAAAAAGAATTTCAAAATCAAAAAGTCCTACATAAGATGTTCATACCAGTAAGAGTTGATGATGATTTCGGCATTCATTCAATAATGAGCAGTATGAGCTCCTCAATGGCATGGACGTTGCTCAGGGTATTAACGGCTGAGCTGGCTCGGTCATATCGTTCGGCGTTACGGCGAGACGTGAACATCGGCAGAGAGGATGACTTTGCCTACGTTAGAAGGATCAAATTGGGGAAGCCCTGTCACCGATTGAAGTCATCAACTGGCGAAAGCACGCAAGAAGCTGAGGCACAGAGGGAAGGATGTGTTAAAACAGGCCGAAAACCGCTAAACATGTTAATGGCCAATTAAGTAAATAAGTAAGGCTCTCTGCACACTTTAGACCAATACTACGTACTAAAATAACAAAACTTTGTTTCAATTAAACTTTACATTTGATTTAAAAACAAAAAATTCTTGACATCAAATGTTGAATTGAAATTCTAAAATTGGCCTGAAGCCAACAACTTTATTTCATTTCATATCATTATAATCGCTTTAGTTCTCTCAAGGCAGACATGCCATTACAAAAAAAAAGGAGAAGAAAAACAACAGTTTTAAGCCAATTACACTTTCAGAAGCATGGAAGCAACAGACAAATATGGAAAAACACACAAACAAATCCATGTGGAAAATTTTAAAATCAAAAGTGATTCCTTTTGGTTTGAACTCGAAATCAATTTGAATTTGAAAAACTTTCTATGTGGCTGAGGATAAAGTTACAAATCTTTATCGTTTAAAAAAAACGAAAGCTTTAAAAGACAAGAAATAGAATTGTGTTGAAAGAAATTTACCATATGTATGCCATTTAAAATCAATTTATAAACAATTATTTTGTATTACAAAACCAACTATTAGGCAATAGGCCCCCTACATATTTTTCACATACGTTGTGTTGGCACTAGAAGTTGGTAGAGGATGCTGTTCTTATTTCACGTTTACTAGCTAAAGAACTGTCAAATTTGTTTTCTTCAGTCATTCATCCATTGACGCATTTGATAGAATGACACCCGTATTGCAAATAGATTGATTTGGCAAAACATTTGATGTACGATTGCCAGCATTTCTTAGCCATCTTTGTTTGTCATTGGCTGCCATGTATTTGGCATGTACGACATAAAGCTGTACAAATACGGAAATTTACACGGATAGTTACACAGTTGGCTAGTCAGTCATTGTATCTTCCGAAGAGACACTTTCAAAAGGCACCATAGTGTGTAACACATTACATGCCTGAAGGGTTTTCATTCCCTTACAGCTTTGAGAATATGATGGCTTTATTTTAGTATTCAGTGTTAATACCCTTTAAGTTGATGTATAGGGTGGGGCATTTAAAAGTTTAAAATGGAAAATGCAATAAAACAAAAACGGTTTAAAAGTTTGCCAAAATTTCTTTTCTGGTTGTGAAGTACAATTGTTCCGGTTAGAAGTGGAATATTATTTCATTCATATTGCTGAAGTCGTATCTCAGCAATGGCATCACGAATGTTGGCCTTCAAATGCCTAATTGTCACTGGATTGTCGGCATAACACTTTTCTTTAACGGAGCCCCACAGTTCTATAGTCCAACGGTATCAAATCCCATCTTCTTGGCGGCCAATTGACATCACCATTTCGGCTAATTAAACGGCCTTCAAACGTTTGACGCAATAAATTGATTGTGGCATGAGATGTGTAGCAAGTTGCACCATCCTGTTGAAACCAAACGTCATTCACATCAATATTATGAAGAGCGGGTACAAAAAAATCGGTTATCATGATGCGATGGTGTCTCCATTGGCCGTAATTGTTGCGCCGTCCTCATTTTCAAACGAATATGAGCCAATGATGCCTCCGGTCCTCAAGCCATAGCAAACAGTCACTCATAATGGGTGCATTGGCTTATGTAAGACCACGTGTGGTTTTTCTGAGCCCCAAATACGGCAATTTTGCTTATTAACGTAGCCATCATTCGAAAAGACGATTTTTTTTTATCAAATCGACATCAGCGTGTAGTTTCTCGTTGGTCCAATAAAACCCAACGTTTCTCAAGCGTAAGTCGACTCAGTACGTTCAGTGTAGACAATATACTGAATTTTGTGACAGAATAGAATGACATAATGTTGCCAGATTTGAAATAACCGATGGTTCAAATTAAAACCGATAGATGGCCCGCCCTATATATTCGAAGTTTCTTTTTGTCATATTTTGATAATTTAAGGAGCAATATTTTATTCATATTTCTTGTTTTTTAATTCGTATTTTTATTCACTTGTTCAGTAAACGGGACCTGCAGAAAAAATTGAAATTTTCGCATCTAAATTTCTGGAATGGAATCCAATAAACCACACATATGTTGTGGGTGCCTTTGTAATGGCAAAACTCTAAAGAATTCAAGCCCACAAATGTGACTCTGCTAGAAAAAGCCTCACAGGAATAAATTACTTTAAAGACATTAAAGTCTTGACAGAACTACCGCTACTGCCAATGCTACTGCTGCCGTTTCTAGTATCTGTGTTTCTATTTCATTTTCTTCTGTTGATATTTATTTATTTGATTTGATTTATAATGATCTACATAGCACAACAAGATACTAAATCTTATAAGTGACAGTGCTATGTTTACAATCAATAAGGTATAAAAAATTAACATTAATTAAATATAAAAAATTAGAGAAAGTTAAATTATGTATATAAATATTAAATTAAATTGATAAGGTAAAGTATAAAAATAATAATAATAATAATAATAATAATAATAATAATAATAATAGTAATAATAATAATAATAATAATAACAATAATAATGATGACCTAAAAAATAAAATCACAAAATTTACAAATATGAGATAAAAATTTTAATTATGAAAATAATTTAAATAACTCCTTTTTGAACGCGTTTGCATTGCCCAGATTTTGGATGTTATTTGGTAAGGAATTCCAAAGACTAATGGTGTGTATAAAGAACTGTCGCTGAGACAGAAGAGTCCTGAATCGTTGCTGTATAATCCCCACACCCCGGTGGGATCTGGCAAACTTAATTTTACAATATAAATACTTCGGCTGTTTCGTGTAAATTATTTTATGAAGTAGAAGGAGGCATCTAGTTTTCAGGGGATTATCAAATTTGATACCAAGAATCAAGTAAGCTAAATGAGAAATGTGATCCCGACGCCCCTTAAGGAAAACATACCTGGCTATGTTATTGTACGCCAGGTTAAGTTTCCGGTTGTCATCATAACTGCAATTTGCGTATATCTCACATCCATATAAAAGTACCGGAATCAAGTACGTTTTAGCAAGTTGCATGCGAATGACAAAAGGAGTTGAATCTATGACAGCCCACAAATTTCGAAGCATGCCATAAATTCTGCCAACAATGACACTTATATGGGTAGACCACGATAATTTGTCATTAAAGACAATACCCAGATTAGTAGCCGACCTGACAAATTCAATTTTATTTCCCCTGATACTCAATTCAGGTATGACAAATGATCCGTTTGTTCTCGAAAGTGTAATACATTTAGACTTAGAAGGATTGATACATAGTCCATTGGCCGAGGCCCATCCGTCAATCCTTGCTAAGTCACGATTAATGTAGTCCAAACAAGAATAAATATTCTCCCTTGGAGTATATGTGTAAAGCTGCACATCGTCAGCATACATGTGAACATTACAGTTAACCAAGACATCAGGTAGATCATTTATATACATGCAAAACAGCAAAGGTCCAAGTATAGACCCCTGTGGAACAACTCTACTAATAGTAAGTGGATCCGAAACTTTGCCATTGAAATGAACCTTCTGAAATCTGTTCGTCAAATAAGAATAAATTAGATTACAGGCAGTTTCGGAGAAATAAAACAGTTTTCGGAGCTTTTTCAATAGAACCGCATGATCGACTGTATCAAAAGCCTTAGAGTAATCAAGCAGAACCAAGAACGCCACACTATTACCATCAAGTTCCGACCTAAGTTCCTCAACTACATTTACCAGAGCGGTAGTACAACTCCTACCTTTCATGAAGCCCGACTGATTAACCGTTAAGAAATTGTGGTCCCTCAGATATTCATCGATTTGTCTGGCCATGATGTTCTCCAATACTTTGGATAAAAAAGGAAGGATTGCAATTGGCCTGAACTCACAATTAGTTTTCGGAATAGGAAGGATTTTAGCCAGTTTCCAACTTTCAGGAAAAGAAGACTTAGTCAGAACTGTATTGAACAAGAAAGTATAGTAAGGCAAAAGTTTAGGAGTCAGAGCCTTTAAGAATAAAGGATGCAAATCATCAGAACCAACTGCATTCGATTTTACCGCTGAAATACATTCCAAAACCTCAAACTGATTTACGCAACGAAAGCTAAAGGAATACTGTGGTGGAACACAACAGAGTTCATCATACAAGTCACCGTTAGACCTTGGGACCCTAGAATTTACGAACTGGTCATTAAGCTTGTCCACATCCACATCAATATCGGCCTTTGGACATTTTCGGCCTATTCCTATTTCACGAATTACATTCCATTTAGACTTGTTGTCCATAGCATTGGAAAACTTTCCGCCATAATACAATCTTTTTGCAGTTCTTATGCTCCTGGTAACTTCCATCCGTGTGAATCTATGTAAAGCTTTCAAATCATCCGTCCTAAACCTCTTCCATCTCCTGTAAGCACTATCCCTCCTCTCAATGAGTGCTTTTATTTCCGCATTAAACCAGGGCTGTTGTTTAGGTTTGATGTGCTTGGTTTTGACAGGAACGCACCTGTCATAGAGCAAACGCACTCTGTCCTGAATAAACGATAATTGGTCGTTCGCATTACCCAGTGTGTATACCTGGTCCCAAGATACGCTATCCAGTTCAATATTCAGAGTTGCATAATCAATGTTTCCAAAATCACGATACGTAATATATTTGTCCACGGGACGAGTTACGGACAAATTATAATTAAGGAAGAGAAGGTCATGGTTGGAGAAGCAGGAAGCAGAAATTTGGTCATATAACGATACCCTGTCAATGTGATTCACAAATATAAGGTCTATCAAGCTACTGGATGTTGAATGGAAATGTGTAGGTGTTGACACATTTACAGGACTGAGGTGAAGTTAGTGCATTGGTCCAATAAGGGGATTATCATGTAAAAGGTTATTGTTAAAGTCACCTACAATAACTATGTCGTCATATCGAATGGTAATATCCTCAAGAGTTGAAATAAAAGGATCAAAATTTAAACTAGAATTCGGTCTATATACACAACCAAGAAGAAGTTTCGGACCATCGCCTGTTGATATTTCCAGAAACAAATATTCAATCACGCTCCCAATGTGATTTAATAATTTTTCCTTACAAAGTATACCATTACGAACATAAATCGCAACTCCACCACCCTTGGCCCTGGTTGCATTACCATTAACCAAGATTCTCCTGTCTGATCGGAAAAGTTTAAAGCCCTGTAAATTAAAAACTGTATCCTGAACATCCAAGGGTAACCAAGTCTCAGAGACGCAAATAACGTCAATACCTGCTGCCACAAATAAGTACCTAAATTCATCAATCTTATTATTTAAGCTCTGAGCGTTTATGTGGACAATGTTGAGACCTGCCCTTTGTTTCGCAAGGACTCTAATCATGTTATACACACAGTCTCTGGAATTAGAACCGTTAGAATTCATGAAATGGTACGAAATTTTTGGCAATGCATTCAATAAATAGATCTAAAGCAGAAATCGTAATATTTAAGCGTTCAAATATAATGGAGTTATACATACATGACACAAAGTTGTAGAAGAAGAATGTATTAATTAAATTGATATTGAGGATAATTAGGTCGATAAAAAACAAGTGAAGTTTTGGGAGTTCAAACAGCATGGCCAGGAAATAACTTATTAAGGCTGTCTACATCGTCTATTAGTATGAGGTCATCATTCATATTCTTTTTGACGTAAACACAACCCCGCATAGAGAACGCAGAAGATAAAATTTTTTTCTTTTAATATTTATTACTAGGATATGTAGGTACAATTGTGAGCAAGAAAATAGCAGTATTACTAGAACACTTTTTTTAGTATCGTGTGTTTTTAAGTCAAATGAAGTCGCCATAGTCTAGTAGGTAGTGTGTTGGCTTATTAGACGTAGGGTCAAGGTTCAAATCACAAATCAGACATTCTCAACTAAATGAAATATGCAAAAATATTCCTTTGGTGACTTCCTCTAAGCAGATTTCTGACAAAAACTCTGAGATTAAATAAAATTGCCATGAAAAGTTTCTTAAAAATCTATCGTTCGGAGTTGACTATACACTGTAGGTCCCACCACTAATTTTTTAAAATTAACACACACAACATAAGTACATAAATCGTAATCCTGACTGAAGGGTTGTAATGACTAATTATGGATGTATGCATGTATGAATTTCACCCACTTTTGCAGTAAACAGGATGAGTGACTGTAGTACTCTCAACAGTCCTGCGGTATATTTTGATAAATTTTCCGGTAGAATTTTGCAGCATTTCGCCGTTCTTAAAAGTAATCAATCCCTTTATCTTTTTATAAAAAAAATCAATTTTTGTAGAATCCAATAGTCACTATAATCTAGTATATAGTTTAGTATCCAATCTTATACATGAATTAGATAAACTTTTTAAATTTCTGTGTTTTCCTTAATGCAGGAGAGCAAGTAGAAGTTTAGCAAATTTTGCTTCAATAAATTTTTTCTTTCATTTTCCTTATTCAGTGAAATCCATGCTATTGCTACAAGACCGACACTTCAATTATCTCTTTAAAGTATTACCCACTTCAATTCCTTATGAGAGTGCAAATATTTATTTTGCATGTGTATGTATGTGTGAGAATTTCTACTTTAATGGGCTTCTTTGTACAGTAAAATCAATAGATTTTCGTTTGCTCATCATTTAAACTAAAAATATTTGTTTTCATTCAACGTTCACTTCCATACCACCAAGTAACCGTTACGTTAGAAACAGGAAGTGGAACTTAAATTGTAAACGTTAAACGACTGTACTTGCCATAGCATACCAAAATCTATAGCTTAACCAAATGTAGCTGGTGCGTGTGTATGTAGCCACAATTACTGTTGCTGCTGCCATTACAGAGAGAGCATTTAAGGGGTTTGTGGTATCCACCACTAAAACAAATATGAACACATACTTCCACAGATACAATCACACGTCTATTACAGCAGATAAGAGTTGTTCATTCGATTTACAGAAATAATTTCAAACGATGTTGGTTTTGAAGAATTTCATCTCTTATGGAGAGAGAGAGAGAGAGAGAGAGTGCTGGGTATTATATTGTATTTCAAGGAACAAATAATTTTAGCAAACCCAGTTAAAGTAAATAGACAAACAACGTTAAACAGTTGATTTGAGATGATTTTAGGCGATTAAATGTTATTTCCATTATCATTTTGAGTTTGTAATAATTGTTCAACTATTTTTGTAACTCAAATGAAAATTAATATCATGACTTACATATGAAACGATTTTATATTTTAGTCCTTATGTGATCAATCATAATATTAGAAATCAACCTGAATTTAACCAGGGAATATGCAACACTCGATCAAGCCCAACATGTTTTTATAGTCGTGTAGAGATGCCATAGAACGTCGAATTTACGAACTATTAAACTCCTCTCAACCTACGTAGAGAGCCCTTAAAATGTTACATCTCATCTTATTGCCCTGAAAAACTTCAGTATGCTCCTTAACAAGCTCGATTCCTTGTCCAGTACCCGCTATGCACCCGAGTGCTTAATTTTTTTTCTTTTCAGGAACACAGGATCAGTTTTATCATCATGGATTGCATATGTAGGGTTCGAGATGGGGATCGCCATTCTGAACAAGTGTTTTATGAGTCTACAGTGAGTTGCCAAAGGACAGATTACTAAGCTCAGTTCGCCTTAAAATCCAGTCTCATCACGTTCGCTGAAGATTTACTGAATTGTCTGCAGGTAGCGTGTTGGCTTATTAAACGTGAGATCAGGGTTCAAATCATAGGTCAGACATCTCCAACAAAACGAAATATGAAGAAAATAATTCTTTGGCAACTGCCTCTCAGCAGATTTCTATCAATAACTCTGAGAGTAAATAAAAAATTGCCATGAAAAGTTTCTCAAAAAAATCTGTAATTCGGAGTCGACTTTAAACTGCAGGTCAGGTAACTCATGCATAAAATTAACACACACAACATACGTGGTGTGAGAAGCTAGGTCATAAGCCTGATTGAAGGGTTGTAATGACTAATTATGTATGTATGTATGTATGTAAAGTATTTAACAAAGTGTCTAACGCTGCAATTTTTTCAAAACTTTTAACTCTCGATGTCACTCATATTTTGCTGACCATAGACCAAGCTCGTTGTAGATTTAGGTGCAAAGGCTTAATATGAATGAGAGACTCACATTTGATCCATAAACAATCTCCAAATTGAGTTGTTTATAATGCTTATAGTTTGTCAACTGAACAATTGAGAAATTGATCAACTGTAGCCCTCTCTGTGAAAATCTATTGTCTGTAATTGGCAGTACATTGTTCACTACTCTTTACTCACTACACTTCACAGGATATTCTTTGTTGCGGTTTACCTCTGTGAGAGCGTAAAGGAGCTTCCATATTTGAAAGGCATATGAATTATTGTAAACCATACTTATTGAAACATTTTACAAGTTTTTCCAATGACACCACTAGATTCCCTTTGTTCTTTGGAAAATAAAAGAATTTTTTTTCGACTTTAAAAGATGGTCTTAAAACTCGAATAACGTCTCTTAGAAGAGAAGGGAGACTTAAAAGTGTAAAAATTTTTTGTTGAATTTTTTGGTTTCTAATTTAAAAATTTCATTTGCTTTACTGCGGCCAAAACAGAAAAAAAGAAAAGAGTATAACAAAATGAAAAAGGCAAATAAAATAAAAAATGAAAATAGTTTTTCTGCTAAAAAAAACCAACCAAAAATAATATTCATTTCGTTTTTTGCCTTTCATTTATTTGTGCAACAGCAAGTTACTTCCGGTTGCTATAGTCTTCCGTTCAGATACTCGTATCTCTACGAATATTTCGAATTCGAAACAACGAAAAAAAAGTTTGGTTTTCTTTTATTTTCATTGTAGTTTTACTTCTTATTTAAAACTTATTCCTCAGTATATTTATTCCATGCGGGAGTTTCCCTATCTTATTTTCACATTTATTAGAGATTTCGTACATTGTTTTCCTCCATCCTGTGAGTTACAAATATTCCTTTCTCTTTTATGTGTTGTTGTATTGCCTCCTACGCTATTACAATATTCCTATTCATCTTTGTTGCTGTTCTTATTTTAATGTGTATAAAAATTCATTTTATTTTCTTCTGTCTCTTCGCTTTATGTCTGTCATTCAATTTTCATATCAGCCGGATACTAAAAACATTAAGAAAATTACTCGCTTGAAATGATAAGCAGTGCTGTCAGAGATTAGTCATGTATTTCGAAGCGAATTTAAAAATCATTTCCTGGTGACTATATTCTTAAAATGTGGGAGTGAAAATTAATCCAACATAAAACAATTTATTTATGAATCTGAAGAATTGTTATTAAGTCACTAGGAATCTTAGGTTTTATGGACAAATAATTATTGCAGCCGTAGGAAGGAAGAATTCTATGATTTAGGACACACAAGCGTATTTGCTTGCCCTGCTTTTTGGACCAACGCTTAATATGAATTGGGGAAAATTTTTTAACATTGTTAGTGCAGGCGTTAAAAGGACTTTAAATCGTGAGAAAAGGCATGGAGTGGTGGTATGCATTGATTTAAATTCCCATATCGGGTAACTATGCTATCTGCTACCCTGGAGATTGCTTGGCAATATCATCATAATTCTTGTGTTCTTTTATTTTTATTCACTTATTGTAACATGAGTTTGATTAACTATCTTCTAAAGGCACGAGTACATAAACACTGGCATGAGCATTATGACCCTAATTATGCGAATATAGTAAGCAACCTACATAAAGTAGTTGATATCGGTTCAGTTGTAGGACGAAAGGATAACATTTCCAAATTGAAGAAATTGCGAATCTCGACAATAAATGAGACTTCTTTCTACATCAGTTGAAGTGGAAAAAAAATTCTGTTATTTTCCAATGTTATTAATAAAAGAAGAAAATCTAGCGGTGTTATAAGTAAAGCTGGGAAAATGTTTACAGAAGTATGGTTATAATAATTCATAAGCCTTCCCAGTAGTCCATACAGAAGCTCCTTTACGCCCTTAGAGCTTTTAACTGCAACAAAGAACTTCCTGTGAAGGAAGAGTTATGCCACCTCTTGATAAAGAGTAATACACAATGTACTTCCAACTACAGCAAATAGATTTCCGCAGAGAGGGTTATTTCTAGGCTACAGTTGATCAATCAATCACTTGTTCAGTGGAAAAACTATGTACATTATATACAACTATATTTGGAGATTGTTTGTAGATGAAATGCAAGACTCTCATTCATATTGCACATCAATCTCCAAAGAACTTGGTTTACGATCAACAAAACATGAGCGAAAAATAAAATATAACTGCCGTCTTCAAAAAACCTAGAGAAGAATACATACAGCACTTAGTCCTTGAAAAGTGCACCGTACAACACTGTATTAAATACTTTACAACCCTTTAGTCAGGTTTACAACCTAGTTTCTCACACCACTTATGTTTAGTGTGTTATTTTCATACATGACTGGCGGAACCTACATTTTGTAGTCGACTCCGAGCGACAGATTTTTCTGAGAAACTTTTCATAACAATTTTTTATTTACTCTCAGAGTTTTTGCCAGAAATCTGCTGAGGAGATAGGTTAGGTTAGGTCGAAGAAGTAGCTCGGATTACGAAAGCAAACATGTGCACACATAGCGTACCGTTGTAACGCCGCAGATAAGCGCAGTCTCTGTACTGACCAACTTTCAACAAACTCATCGTAGAAGTTGATCAGCACAAAGACTGCACAATGTTACTGAGGGGAAGTAGGCGAAGAAATACTTTTTCATATTTCGTTTTATTGGAAATGTCTGAACTGGGGTTTGAACCGTGACATCACGTTTAATAACCTACTACTAGATAACGGCGACTTCAGAAACTTCAACACTTTAGAAGTGTCTTATCAGCGCAATATCGCGCGAACCTAAGTGGAAAGGTCATTGGAAAGGTTACATACAACGCCAACTAATCACAAGTTGAATGAGCCTACCGTAAATCTTACTGCCTGTTGCTAAACAGATTTCCAAATGTTATACAATTCAATTCATAAGCCTAGAAAGTACAGAACATATAGCCATTAAGGAGCACTTCTCAGGGTTATTGATCTCATCCTCATTAGGATAAGCATTGGCAAGCTTCCAACTAGAACTAGAACGGAAAAGTCTTGTAGATGATCGAACGTCGAAAAGTTGTACTAGAAAATGATCCAGCCTACATGCCCTATTTATATTGCAACCCGTAAGCAAGCACGAAACCATTACCAAATTTAATATTTACGACGCCAGTTCCAACTTAAGCTTAATTAAAGTAAACCATGTAAGCCTAATAAATTACGTCTTTTCTATTGTTAATTACATTTTTTTCTTTAAATTTTTAAATGTTCCATAAAACTTTACCCGCATTAATGCTACATGCTGGTGTTCAAAACTTAATATTTAATTATGAAAATAAGTCCTTAGCATCAGACGACAACAACTTGTGTTATAACTGAGTAATTATTTGAATATTTAAAATTAAACTTTAAACTTTCCTTATTGGCAATACGTTAATGGCAAATTTCTTCTTTTAACTCATTTCTGTTCTCGTCCTAAGTGTATTATTTTCAATACACTTTAGAAGTGAAATTAAAACTTTTTTAAATTTCTATTTCATGAATTCTCTGTTAGAAAGTATAAGAGTTGTTGTTTTTGTTTTCTTTATTTTACAATTAAAGCCCACAGTGTTGTGGGTGCCTTTGTAATGGCAAAACTCTAAAGAATTCAAGCCCACAAATGTGACTCTGCTAGAAAAAGCCTCACAGGAATAAATTACTTTAAAGACATTAAAGTCTTGACAGAACTACCGCTACTGCCACTGCTACTGCTGCCGTTTCTAGTGTCTGTGTTTCTCTTTTAATATTTATTACCAGGATATGTAGGGACAATTGTGAGCATGAAAATAGCAGTGGCACAAGAAAATTTTTTTAGAATCTTGTATTTTTTTTTATATAAAAATCGAATGTAAAGTAATCAGATCTGTTTGGCATGATGGGAAAAAAATTTTTATTAACATAGGCCATACAGCGGTGAAATCATGCCAGTGACGACTCAAATATAGAACTACGAAATGCTTTGTAATAACAACATTAAAGTTGAGGCAATGTTTTGTTTTGTGGAATAGAAGCATCTCTCAACCCTAGGCTAAGCTTGATAAATACTATTGGAACTCTGCACCATCATCATACATACATATTTATGTACATACATAATTGGTCATTACAATCCTTCAATCAGGATTACGACCAAGCTACTCACACCACTTTTGTTGTGTGTGTTAATTTTATGCATTAGCGGCGGTACCTACAATTTAAAGACTACTCCGTACGACAGATTTTTTGAGTAATTCTTATTTACTTCCAGAATTTTTGTCAGAAATCTGCTGAGATGAAGTCGTCAAAGAACTATATTTTCTAATATTTCTTTTTGCTGGAGATTATCTGACCTGGTGTTTGAATCGTGGACTCACGTCTAATAAGCTGACGCACTATCTAGACTACGGCGACTTCACTATCATCATTACTATGTTATATTGTGGCCGCACAAGCACTGAAGATGCCGAAAAAATCTCACAAGACCCAGTGCCTTTAATTTTGAATTATTGCTGAGATGTGAGAAAGCTTTCTACAAGATTTGTGAAGTGTTTGCTAATAATCGACTGTAATAACAAGAGTGTGAAAACTTTTTAGATACATTTGATATTGTGAGACTAGTTTTTGCGGCGTAGCGTAACAGAAATTCACCACAATGCACCAGAGGCAAAATAACCGTCAAAGTAATGGTTTCTTCGGTATGAATCGTCACCAAAATCAGGCCAAAGAAGCTGAATTTTTAGTCAAAAAAGATCTTCCAACAGATTTCTGTGACGCACATGGTGTATCCTACCTTCAGAAACAATTAGTGGACGATTTAACTTAACATTTATAACATAAAAAAGGATTTGGCCAAGAAATATGTCTTTTTCAGTCCTACTTTTCAGGGGTACACAAGAGTTTCCAGGGCAAAAATTTATGAAGCAGGTTACGAATAGAATTCATTAATTGCATTCTGTAGCGTCTATAAATTGTTGATGCCAATGGCAATAGAGACTTAACTCCAACGATGAAATAATTTCACAAACAAGTCTCATTTTGATAAGATCGACAATATTTTACAAGGAGTATACAAATTGGACCAAGTGTGTAGAGTTTTCAAAAATCTGTATTTCATTTCGAAAGTCACGTGTCTTCTCTAGTAGTTCCTAATTCGAAGTTTTTAAAATTAATTTCTTCAAAGCATTTTGGAAGCAGGAATTATGTGTTACTGATTATAAGTTTAATATTTGAAAATCAAATAACACTGCTATTTTCACATTCAAACCTGTATACATTGGTAGTACAAGCTTCTCTTGCTACAAAATGCAGAGTAGGTGGCACAAAACTTGTAGCAGAACTTATATTAGTTTTATTTGCAGAGACAATTTTACAAATATTTTCAACAGAAGGTTGCAAAAAAAAGAATTCTAAAATCTCATTTGTCTTCTATTCAAAATTCTATTATTTGTTAACGCAAAATTTTATTTTTCTTGTTTTTTGTTTTTTAATTACAAAATATTTTCCATTTTTATTTCTGTATACATATATAAAAAACAAACGACTAGGTGTTGTATTAAAAAGCCCTGTGGCTATTTTACAGAAAAAATTAATTTGAATTTTTTTGTAAATAACCTCAAGTAATTTGTATACGTAAAGTTCGTAAGGTTTAATTAAAAATTATACATTTCTGTCGGGTGAGTATATTTGTAAACGTTTAGCTTAATTGGTTTTTTCTTCTCCCTGTTCATCCTATACAAATTGCTTGTATTCGATATTGTAGGAAGTTGATAGCCGACAACATAGTCGAACTGATCAGCATTACCTTACCCTCTGATATACATATAAAAGTGTGATGTGATCAGGGCTGTGCATCACCGCAAGGTATATTCTGATAAAAAAAAAGCAATTCTGTTAGAGAAAGCGTTCGTATTTTGCACTCGGATTTGCATCTCCGTCTATTTACTATACAAAGTTCAACGGCAACAATTCAAATCAGCTGACCATTCACAAAACCATAGGCATGCAGTAGGCGTTCAAAGCAGTTTCTTTAATCAATATCTTCTCAGGGAGCGCTATGGCTGTATGATAACTGACTTTTTGCCTACCTTTGAAGATTATGAGATGAACGGCATCGAATTTCAACAAAATGATATCATGAGCCACACATCGGCTATGATTATGGCTTTAATACATGAAAAGTTTCTACAAAGAATTTTAGTCACTTCTTAAAAACGTCAATTTCCCACTAACATAACATACGATTTAAAAGACGTCAAGCACTACGTCTATATATATATAAATAAATAAGCATGTAATATAGAGTGTAGTTTGGTCGTTTTGGTCGGACGATGATTTAAAATCATCATTGAACATTTAAAAAGAATAACAATTATTTGTAACGAAATGAAATTCATAACAATAATACCAACCAATAGGAAAAACAAATAAACAATAACATTTAAATAAAATTGCCCCATTTTCTATAGTATCTGTCAAGAATGAGTTTCTTTTCAAAAAGAAAAGTGAAAACAAAGGTGATGGCAATAGTACAACAACTCAATTCGCAGTCTTTTTTAACAAAAACAACATGTACTTTCTGTTGTTTTTGTGTGCCCGGTTATGTCAAATTAAATTCGCCGTAAGCCAGAAATGACAAAGGCGAATCCATATAATGACATAAAGTTGTTATTTTGTGTCATTATTTCTCTTTTGTTTCTTTTTGTTTATAAAAAAAAAATTTTTATAAAACAAATTAAAAAAATATATATAAATACGGGCTGATTTGAGCTACCACTAAGTTCTGACCACCTTCAGAGGGATTCTGGGAAGCATAAGAGCGGATTATGTAATAAAAGTTGTGCCAGAACATGACGAATATTTAAATAAATTATAAATTGGTTAGAATACAAATATAAAAGGAAATAAAAAATAAATAAACATAGGAATGTATATACAGTGAGCAAAAAAAAATGTGTACACTTATTGTAAAAAACTATTAAATAAATCATTCCACAGGATTTTGCTTAAGATGACTTTCTAGAAAATCCGTTAGCCATAGTTAAAAAATCACCACTTTTTTGGGCTAAAAATGTGGAAATTTCTTAGTTTCGACAATTATTTTCTTTATATGTAACCAATAGAGAATTAGAATTTATAATCAGAATATAGTTTTTAAGCTTTTTTTAGTCTTAAGGACAATATATTTCTTTTTATAGAAAATGTTTTGTTCAAAAGTTATTTCGATGTAGTGGGTGTTAGTTTTTTTTGCTCAGTGTACGCAAACAAAATATTTGACAATCCCGTATACTTAAAAAAGCAATCAGCCTGGCTAATAACATCACCTTGCATGAATTCGCCTTGGCCTTGAGTGAAAACATATTTGAAAATTTTAAACATTTCTGAACACAATATTTCACAAACGTTATCCACAAACATACTTATACAAAATGGAAGTTTTAATTTTTAAGGCTTGAAAGTTTTATTATTTACGATTTTAATTTCACAGCATATATCCCATTAATAACGTTGACAATATATTTATTGGTTCCTAAGTTATATGGTATAACACGCTTTTCAGATCAACACAAGTCACGATTTTCTAATCCGTTGATCCAGAGCTCAGAAATGAATTGTCGAATGATATTCTTTTTATTATTCTGGAAACATGAGAATAATCGATATTGATAAATGTGTTGTGATAGCTAAGAATGTCAAACTGTGTTGATATATCTATTCAGTAAAGCATGGTAAATCGTTATGAGTCGTTTAACGCTAAAACAATGCTTGCAAATTATGAAAAAAATAAATCTATTCGCCAAATTCATTAACTTCTTCGTCTATATTATGATCACCTAGAGCATATTGATGCTGAAAATATCATGAAGAAAACACCGAATTATCCCTTTTACTGCATGGAAAATTTTGTGTACGAATCTTGGCTTACGTGTTTATAAAATATAGTTTATACAAGAACTGAAGCCAAAAACCTACTGTTTATTCTAATTCGCCAAATCTGAAATTGGTTGCAAATTGGAATTGTTATCAGAGGAATGTGTTCAGTTGTGAGACTCTTTTCCGATTAAATAGCTACGTCAATAAGCCAAGTTGCCGTATTTGAAGCGACAACAATTCTGAAGCTCATAACTACTCACCGTACTATCCATTAGAATTAACTGTTAGGTAAGGCTTACATGCGGCTTATCATCGGTTTTTATTATAATTTTTTTATATTTATAAATAAGCAAGGAGCTGTCGTCAGAAGAGAATGTCAGATGCAATTTTGCTTCAACACAATTTGGCTCATACAAGTCAGAAAAATTTGCCATATAACGATTGAATACAATATTAATTTGATGGCAACTTTTTTGCGAGCAGTTGTCCTATTGACTAGATAGCACGACTCTGACTTTTTATTAAATTATGCTAATATTACGCTGTACTTTAAAAAAAAAGGGGTTGCATACATAACTGGTCATTAAAACCCTTCAGGCAGGATTACGACCTAGTTTCTCACACCACTTATGTTATGTGTATTAATTTTATATATGAGAGGCGGGACCTACAGTTTAAAGTCGAGTCCTGACGACAGATTTAAGAAACTTGGCAATTTTATTTACTCTCAGAGTTTTTCAAAGAAATCTGCTGAGAGGCAGTCGCCGTAGAAATATTTTTTCATATTTCATTTTGTTCGAGTTGTCTGACCTTGGGGGGACCATGGCCTAACGTCTAATAAGCCAACACACTACCTACTAGACTACGACGACTACTAAAAAAGGGGCTAGAAGTCCTAAATTTGATAGGTTTTAAGGCGTCAATGCTACCATCCTTACTACATACATACATAGTTGGTCTCTACAACCCTTTAGCCAGGATTATGACCTATCTTCTCACACCACTTATGTTGTGTGTATTATTTTTATACATGAGTAAACCGTAGGTCCCGGTTTAAAGTCGGCTCTGACGACTGTTTTTTTTTAATTTTTTTTTGGTAAACTTTTCATGGCAATTTTTTACTTACTCTCGGAGTTTTTGCGAAAAATCTACTGAGGGGAAGTCGTTGACAATATAATGTTTTATATTTCATTTTGTTGGAGATGTCTGACCTACTACCTACTAGGCTACGGCGACTTTTCACTACATTCGAGTAAAAATTTCTACTTCAAGTTCAGTATCAATTAGCTTTGACTGCATGGCTTCATGTCCGTATGACAACCAGAATATGTTACCTGAACAAATAAGATCTACAAGGAGATGGAGATTATCACCAATATTATCAAACAAAAATCTATCAAATAAAAAGCTATCGAAAAGTAAATTCCCAACTCAAGGACCCTGTATGTATTGAACAAATGGAAACAAAACAAACAAAAATCTTGCTTTAAGCGTTTTAAACACAAAATTCATATCCAACCCCTTTTCACACCCCATTTCCAAACATTCTTTTGTGACTGGTTATTGGAATACTAGGCCACACTGTCTCGTCGTCTACATGTTCTGTGCTCGGCTCGTGATGCTCACGGCTACGGCTATGGCTACAGAAATTGTGGGTATGGGAAAAAGGATACACTGGGTAATTTCAATATGCCTTAAGGCTTTCGTTCAAACATTCATTTATTTTCGTTTTTATTTATTTTAATATCGTTTCTTATTTCTTTACTACAAAACGTTGCGGCTGGCATTGTCGCACTGTGTTGTGTGTGCTTGCCTAACGGACTGGCTGGTATTTAGAAACTCTTAAATCGTGAATATTGCTTCGTTGAGTTTATTAATCAATGGACAGAAAATTGTAATAAATTTTTAAGAAAAATATGCCAAAAAAAAAACGAAATTTATTACAGACTTTTTTGTATATTTTTTTATTAATTTGCTTTTGGCAAATATTTGTATAATTTTTTAATAATAAAATGCTTTAAAAAAATATATTATTATGCGTAATATTTTTAAATCAGCAGTAGCAAAATAAAAACAAAATTTTGGTTTACAGAATTTCAAGGAATAGAGGATGGTGAGTGCAAAAGTGGCTTGAGTCATAAAATATGAAAATGTTTCAAAATATGAAGACAATATTGTAAATCCATCGAATAGTCATTGTGTGGAACTGCAATATTGGCCACTTTTGCTCTCATCGCCTTTGTCCTATACTCGGTAAACAGTAATTTTCCAAATACTTTCCAATCAAATTTGATCGTTTAATTTCCCCAGCTACTGGCAAAGGCATTTGGATGTATTTCTTCTACTTTAAAGGCGGGACACTCTTCTTGTTCTAAATTATTATCTGGACATATATCTTCCATATCTGTCTCATCCTTAAATGCAAAACACTTGCCCTGGTATTGCTCCAACATAAACGAATCCATACTATTTTCTACAGTTTCTTCAACACCCAAAAGTCTTTTTTCACCGCCCAATTCCTTTTCATTGTGGCAAGAGTTCGAAAAATGTTTCGTCGTTGACAATAGAAATGCCGATGTTGAAAAGACCATTAAACAACTGGAAAAGATTATGATGAATTTAAGAAATCCATGATCTTTAAATAAACGTTTCGTGTAGTAAATGAAAATGAGATACAATTGCAATTTGTACACACAGTAAAGGCCAAATGCCATTACGAATACAATGCCCAGTTTATAATCCCCGAAACTGTCTGGCGTTATCCACTCATCTTCATTATCCATGTCGAATAATTTTTTATTGTCTTCATTATATTGCAGGAACATTAGAATCAAGAATATTATCATCTGAATAAAGCTGTTGTAATCCATAACTATTGAAACATTAATTCACTTTCAAAATAAAATTTTTTTGTTCGTAGCAATTCTAAAAAAATTCAAAACAATGCGAAAATATTTTTAGAAATTTTTAAAAAAAAATTTTTTGTGTTTCTTTTTGAAATTAAAACAGTTTCGTTCAAAAGAGTTGCTATATGGGGAAGGTATACTTATAAGGAGAGTTAATGAAAAGGGGTTTTCCATTCAAAATGTGAGCTACAAAGAAGTCAATTGAATCAAATTGTAGTCAGATATAGGTAAGGTCTAGAGAATAGGCTGTTTATATGAAACTAGCCAAAGACTTTTTTCTAACGTATTTCAATTTAGTTTTGGCAACATATAGCCGATCATTGTTATAACGTTATATCACGGTTTTACGTCTGTCGTCTGTGCTTTCCGGGAGTGGCTTATGTAACCATTTGATCACATTTAATATATTTGGAATTTGTGCGTCTGATGAGGCTGGGACTCACATTCATTTTTTTGCAAATCAAAGAACTTAAAATCTTGTCTGCAAGTCCATTTTAATAACTTCAATTGCCGTTATTATTCGTTCAGAATTTAAAAACTCAATGTAGATAACGTTCATACAATTGCAAAATCTCGTTAAATATTCAAATGCAGATTTTCACCACTTCTGCCAATGGATTTGTTGATTTAGTGCTGCTACCATTATGGCATATCAATTCCACAAACTGTCTGACAATGTCAACGTTCTTCTGAGACATAAATACAGCCTGCTTCAGTGAAACCGAGTTTGCCATTTTGTAACAGCAATACACCAGGCTTCAATGTACTTTAGTAAGTAGTGTGTTGCCTTAGACGTGAGGCCACGGTTCAAAGCCCACGTCAGACATCTGTAACAAAACGAACAAAATATGTCTTCAGCAACTTCCTCTGAGCAGATTTCTGGCAATAACAGTGATATTTACTCTCACTTGTCATGAAAAGTTTCACAAAAATATGTATTTCGGGGTCGACTTTAAATTGTAGATCCAGCCACTCTTGGATAAAATTAACACAAATCTTAAGCCTGACTAAAGGTATGTAATGATTAATTCAGTAAGTATTTTATAGACCATACTTAGACAACAACACTCTGAACAGCTTTAAGGCAGGGGCTACCAAAAACTTTTTGGTTGTGTATTAGTGAGTAAGAGAGAGAAAATAAGTTGAGAGAATTTATTTGTTAACAGCCATAGAAAAGTTTTAGTAATATACGCTATTTTGATTTATATTTCATCAGAGATCGGCGATGTGAGTGCTTTCTTCTAAGCAAAGTGGAAAATTTTCACAATTAATTAATTTTTCCCTAATCTGTGATTCGATTGATGTTCCTAACTGAAGAGTGCTGACGGACTACAGTTTTGTCGGACAGTGGAAGAGACTCCTAAAATTTTGTATTGTAATTAAGCCTTTAGCAAATTTTTTTTAATAATTGTTTAAGAAAAACGCCATCACTAGATAATCCGCCCTTTCTAACAATTTCTTATTAAGCTTGAAATTTCCATTTTTAATTTAGCAACTAATTTTGGTTCGGAAATTTCCTGTCTTTCCAACCAACCTTTTAATTTTTCTAAAAAAAATTGTTTTTTGTCTATTAAAAACTCGTCCCTTTCTTTATTATTTAAAATATTAATGTGAATATGGTAACATACAAAATGTCTTTTAAGAACATATTTCCAACATTCTTTAAATGTTTTATAACATATAAGGCATTTAATATTATCAAAATCATCTTTTAACATAAAATATTTTTTAGGTGTCATTCTGAAATAAAATAATAAAGCATCCGCCACACATGTATTCTTGTCGCAGACTGATCGACAACTAAATCAAAAAGCACAAGAATGCGTGTGAGTTCTCTCTGCACAATTGTGCTATGAAATGCTAATCCCTGCTTTAAGGTCATTATCTTGGCACACAAAACTTTAAAAACAATGCGGAAAATAAAACAAAAAATGGCGTTAGTAACTATAATACACAAGCAACTGTCGTATATACAGCTTCTACGCAAATCATTTAAATAATCTACGTATCATAACAAAGTTCATAGGATTACTTCAAGAAAAATTCATTCACTGCAGGTCTCTCAAGCCGGAGTATTAAATCCGCCTCTTATCTATTGGTAGACTTAGACTCTAAACATTACACACAGAATAGTTTTAACCCACTTGGATAATAACATGGATTAATAACATATTCAAGGCTGTCGTTCTGATGCTATCACGCATTACGTTTTGAAAAAAATATCGCATAAACCCATGAAAAATCCGAACTCAGTACACTAGTACACAGTGAAACGTTGTTATCCCTCATAAGTTAAGCTTTCTTGTCAGGCCTTTAATAAATTTTTATTTTTAACTTTTTACAGCCTCTCTTTACGTGAAATAAAATTTAGCACTCATGGCCTTGTTCCTTGTAATCCTTTTACTCGCCTACATGTTTGCCATATCCTTCAAGCTTCAAAGCTGTAAACTGCTGTAACCCTTTTAGGTTCTGTGTTGACAGCAGCATTCCTCTTTTATGATTCGATATTAAGTTTTTTGTGAATTAAAAGGTATTTCTTATACTCCGCACAGCTCCACTTCCTGCCCCGGTGTGTTGTTGATTCGTGTATAATTTTTAAGAAATTATTTTATAATCCAATTCCATGTAACCCTACAATTTACCCTTGGCATTCATTTATGTTGTGTGTGTGCATGTATGTATGTTTGTTGCGTAAGTTAATTATTAAAGTATGTGGCTCTGCTACATATATATACATACATACACTTAAACAAATACCAACAAACATGCAGCATCCAGGACATTTTCACGTACAGGCAAAATAAAAACGTGACAAAATTTTACGAAAAATGAAGAAAAAAAAATTGGGTATTCACAAATTTTTTAAGGCCAAACTAGTGCTCTGGGAATAAAACAAAAAAATTTTGTTTTGTTTTGTTTTCACGAAGACGGTTAAATATTTTATGACATTTTTTTTTATATTGTCTTCAGGAAAAAAAATGCTGAGCATAATAAATGATAAGCCAGACAAGATGATAATGAAAATGTTTCACATTATTCGGTAGAAAATTCAAGATGGTGGTGCAGAATTTCTGAAGAAGCTTTG
Source organism: Sarcophaga subvicina (assembly GCA_936449025.2). Lineage (NCBI taxonomy): Eukaryota > Metazoa > Arthropoda > Insecta > Diptera > Sarcophagidae > Sarcophaga > Sarcophaga subvicina. The sequence goes on along the minus strand of OW388081.2, from coordinate 106,024,813 downwards.
TTCTTTGCTTAAAATATCATTTCGAAAACAATGTATAAGTAACTCCGCTTCAAATAGCAGATCGAGGAAAGAGGCAGGAGCGAATTTTTGTAGAATTAAATTGGATGAAGAATATTTTCTTAATTTTTATGTCTCTTAATCCTCAAAGCACTATTTGTAGGCATAACTAAGTAAAGCCTTACAAAAGCTACATAATGGATCTCTTCAATTTGAGAAATCAGGCGGAGTAACATTAGGTATCGAAAGGTAATGCCAAGCAACATTATGTAATGAAATGTGGTTTGGAACATTTGGCCACCTATCTTTAACAGAACTGGTTCCTTGTTACTTCTTAACAAGGCGTCGTAGTCGCCGTAGTCTAGTAGGTAGTGTGTCGGCTTATTAGCCGTAAGGCCACGGTTCAAACCCCAAGTCAAAAAAAAATATTTCTTCGGCCAATTGCCATGAAGAGTTTCTCGAAATTCTGTCGTTCGGAGTCGACTTTAAACTGTAGGTCCCACCACTCATGTATAAAATTAACGCACACTGCATAAGTGGTGTGAGAAGCTAGGTCGTAATCCTGACTGAAGGGTTATAATGACCAATTATGTATCTATGTATGTGTTACCGGAAATTGTGGAATCAAATCAGCTGGAATATCAGACTCTTGGAGAATAAGATTGAAGACACTGGAGAAGAGCTTCTTTCAAGTTGTCTACTGTCTGTCTTTACTCTGCCTTATGGAACAATTGCTCAACTGTTTTTTTATAATTTTCTTGTTTATTTTCACCCTTTTTGTCCATTTTTGCGACTTCATTGTTTTTTTATCCTTTAACTTCAACGAAAACAATGGGTCCATAGACATCCAAGTATTTTGTACAGGTCTCCTGTTCTATAGCAACTATTGTAGAACGTTGTGGATGGAGGAATGTTTGGTTTGAGATGCCGGAAAGATATCCGTTGTGAAATTCGGCTAAGAACTCCTTGGAAGATTTAAAAATTTAAGTTAATTCAACTCAAAACAAATTTAAACTCCTTAGAATCCATTATATATGTGATCACAATGATTAAGGATCGCTTGAATTTAAAAAAAAAAAACACAAGGTGAATGTTTTATGATCACAGCCTCTTTTTCAGAGGTTTTTCTGTCTTTGAGAAATTCTCAAATATATATTCGAAATATTCCTAATAAAAGGAGGAACTCTAAAGAAAGCCACTTGAAGGTTAAATTCAATTTAAATCAATTCTTGATACAAATGTTGTTCACAAAGTGAATGCAAAGAAAGTGATTAATCTCGATTAATCAGTCTTGATTGGTCAGTGCCATCAGGACTGAGCTGATAAGCAAGTTGACTGCAGCAGACAGCAAGGCACTGGACGTAACACATTTTAACACTATTATTGGAAGAAAGATTAGGGACTTGACAACTTTACCGAGTAATGTCATATGGCAGGTGCGATTATCGAAATTAAGATTCGCTAAACTATGTCCAATTTTTTCAATTGGCCAATTGTCGGTAATTACCAGGCAATTGCCCACAAACGTTCGGTTTAGTCCAACATGTGTTCCACTAGGACAAGTCCAGGTGACGGCCTGACTCTCTTGAAACTGTGTAAACTATACGTGTAAACATTGTTCGATTTTGGGTTTTCAATTGATATTATTAAGCTTTCGCATGTATCATATGTCACCCATGACTTGTTTGGTAGCACTTTCAAATATGTATACGTTCACTTTTACTTTGACTCCATACAAGCCTCTGAGTCATACTTCACATAATTTAAAACACTTAACAAATATTTACCCAAAGTTATGAACCAAAGTAATACAATAATTAGTATTCGATTAATATTAGAAATGTACAAATGAACAAAAAATATTCAAATACATACAGATTTAACCTTTGGACAACATGTCTAAAGCGTTATGTATAATTCATAAATGTTAGTTAGTTTTTACTCTGTAATCAGACAGTAATGTCGCCTTCTGTTCTTAATTCAGTTCCACTATACTCATATCATATTAAAAACAACATGGAATTGTTTCCAAAACGTTTGAAAAATAAAAGTATTTTATTTCGCAGCCATAAATGTCATTCTATAACAACAAAAACATGTGTAAAAAAAAACTGGACAATAGACTCTTAATAGTAACACAGACAAATTTGTGTGAAATTGTTAAAGAAAAAAAATTTCATAGAATTAATGTAGTCTAGCATTCGTTGGGATTATTATTTTTTAAATTTTCAACAAATTTAAGGTTTCCTGTAGACAACTTAATTTCTGCCATTTAGATATGTTGCTCTAGGTGTAATCAAAATTCTGTAGTAAAATTCTAAATTTTTGTCTCTCTTACGAAGTTTACGTTGCCTTGATTTTGTCTGGTAAATTACATATCGAATCATGTGGTCAAAATTCTGACTTGAATGCCCGCTTCCATATTGATTTTAAGACAGAGATCTAGAAGTCGACGTGGTCTAGTCGGTAGTCCAACAAAACAAAATATGAAAAAATATTTCCTCGGCGACTTCCTCTCAGCAGATTTCTAGCAAAAACTCTGAGAGTAAATGAAATTGCCATTAAAAGTGTCTCAAAAATTTGTCGTTCAGAGTTGACTTTAAACTGTATGCCCGCCATTCATTTATAAAATGCATACATACAACATACGTGGTGTGAGAAGCTGGTTTATAATCCTGACTAAAGGGTTGCAATGTCCAATTATGTTGTAAGAAGGAAAATTCATATAGGAAACACGATTTGAACTGTTGAAACCAAAAATTTTAAGTTTAGAATAATTTTGTGCGTAATGAAGTCTCCGTAGTCTAATAGATAGTGTGTTGGCTAATTAGACGTAAGGCCACCCTAGATCAGACATCAGAACCAAATATGAAAAAATATTTCTTTGGTGATTTTCTCTCAGCAGATTTCTGGCAAAAACTCTCAGAGTAAATAAAATTGCCATGAAAAGGTTCTCAAAAAATCTGTCCTTCGAAAGCGACTTTAAACCATAGGTCCCACCACTCATGTATAATTTTAACATACACAATATAAGTTGTGTGAAAAGCTAGATCCTTATCCTGACTGAAGGCTTGTAATGAGCAATTATATATGTTACCAAAGAGCTCTTGGAAGTTTTTCTACAACTATAACAATGGGATCTTATATGGCAGGGCTAAAATAACAACTGCAAACCGTCTATGGCGATAATAAACAAAGGAATTGTTTGCTGTTTTTTAAACGTATTTTAAAGGAAATTTGTTCACGCTAATTTTTTAAATTCTTATTACCGACATACCACGTAAGCATTACCACACGTCGTATGATTAATGAATGCAATATCACTCAATAACAAGCATACGCCTCCTGCTGTAGGAGCCAACGAAGCTGAAATTAAACACTCTCACACTCGTATTTAGTATACGTTTATATGAAATGATATATTTGCGTTTGTATGCCAGTAAGTGCTCCATTTATCACGGCATTATTAATAAAAAAAATGTTTCATAACTTTCTAGACATGAAATGTATGTTTGGCATCAGGAGAATCAAAGTTAAAAATTGTATTTGAAAAATGTTTTAAATTTTAATTTTTTAAATTTATTTAAACATAAAATTAAAGCATTCGAATATTATAAAATTTATTTCATAAATTCTGTTCACTTCCTTTATTTTTTTTGTTTATTTTCAACGGAAGCTGGTGTTTAGCAAAAAATAGTTTGAAAACTTGGTTTACGGATTTATTCTTCCCCGCCCCCCAAAAAGCTTCTCAAGGCGAAATAGTTGTTCACTATAAAATATTTGTTGAGATTAGTGCAAAAAATAGCAAACAACTGTAAAAGAGTTCCTCTGCTGCTAGCAAAGGAAACATGGCTGAACTATGAAATAAAAAAATAAATGCAAACAGTTTTCCCATACCGATTATAGACCAGATTAATGGCTAGTGAATGGTGGCTGGGGTGGCCTTGCTGATGGGTTTGATTGGCTGGCTTGAATTGTTGGTTTTTCTGGTTATTTTGGTGGCATGATGCCAGTTTGCTTGCTTTAGAATGTTTGCTTTCGATTGTGTTATTGTGTGCCTTTTCTGCTTTCATCGCAAGCGTTTTTTTTTTTTTTGATAATTAAAATTATTTTTAAGTTTCAATGTAATGAATGCTTCATTATCATTTAACAAAAAGGCTCTATTCATTATAGTTTCTCGCATAGTTTTTTTGTTTTTAAAGTTTCCTGTTTTTAAATTGAATGCAAAACTTTTAATAAGAAATGGAAAATGATAGCGTTAAGTAAAGTTTTAATAAAAAAAATATAGAACTTGAAATACCAAAACCATAAACTTTGATTCTGAGAGAAAAGTGCTTTTCAATTACAAAAATTTTGTGAATCACGGTTAACTACACTTCTTACAAAACATCCAGAATCTGCTAAGCTAACGATGATAACTTATACTTACTTTCCATTTTATTCATTCAAGTACGTAGGATGAATATACTCTCCTATATTTTATGTATAAAGCATCTGGTTGGTCTAGGTTAGCAGTGGTAGCCAATTCAATTTGAATCATTCACTTTGCCAGTTTATATGACGTGATAAATGAATAAATATCCTCGAGACAAAACAAGGTATTACAAAAATTATGTTTTTGTAAACTACCAGTTTTTTATGCTGCAGTTATATAGCAAAATTTATTTGTAGGTGTTTTAAACAAAGCAGAAAAACCTTACTAAAATTCCTGACAAACTCAACTGAAATTATATTGGTTATCTTCTGGAATGCCATGCAGCAGAACAGAATTATTCAATGAAAAATAAACAGCCGCTACGTTTTTATACTCATACTCTCCACTCCTGTGCACTTTTTTATTACCGATAGTAACAGCTGCAACAGCAATAACAATTCCTTTATACATTAACGTTTATCAAGAGGAATTTAAGTTTTCCGGCATCTTTATATGTGCATTGATGCAATGTCAATGCATAACAACCGATACCACATGTGGACTGGACTCCATATATGGAATGCATAAAAAAAATTTCTAACGTGCTTGGTATGGCTATTTCGTTTATTCGTGATATTTAATGGCTTCGTTTTGTTTATAAACGTAAAAGACAATACGTGTAGCAGTTGTCAACTAATGCGTACTAAGCGTTAAATTTCATTTGACAGAATAGTTGTTCGCTGTGAAACAGTAGAATATGGCCAGATATCTGTAGGAATAATTTCGCATGAATGTAAATGGTTTCCGAATACAAATGCGATTCCTGGACTATCTATCAATAGTTAGCTCTTATTGGAAAGCAATTAATTTGTTTATTAATATACACCGAACACAATTTCATAAGATAAGACTGTTAATTATGACGACGAAAACCAAATAACAACAAATAAATCAACTAGACAGGCTGAGGACAAGACTTTTAACCCTGAAACTAGATTATACTTTTCTAAAAGTTTTTGGTCCGCTGAATTCTAATCCAATTTGCTCTGACACCCTCAAAAATGTAGGTAGAGTGTTGGCTTATTAGACGCTAAGCCATGGTTCAAATCCCCGGTTAGACATCAAAACGAAATATGAAAAAATATTTCTTCGGCGACTTCCTCTCAGCAGATTTCTGGCAAAAACTCTTGAAAGTAAATGAAATTGCCATGAAAAGTTTCTCAAAAATCTGTTGTTCGGAGTCGACTTTAAACTGTAGGTCCCGCCACTCATGTATGAAATTGACACACACAACATTAGTGGTGTTGAGAAGCTAGGCCGTAATCCTGACTGAAGGGTTGTAATAGCCAAATATGTACGTATGTATGTCTATCACACTCGATTTCAGTTTTGCCTACACTCGAGTGGATCATAGACCGACAACAATTTTATGACTGAAACCAGACTATATTTCTATAAGAGGCTTCTAGCGCCCTAGGTTTCCGAGATATCCTTTGATAAATGTCTTACTGGAAAATTCCACATGTAAACACAGCTAAGAAAAATTAAATTGAAATTCTTTAATTTTATAATATAATATATATAATTATAATATATAATTCTTTATATTGGCAGAAACTTATGTCTTATGTTCGATTGCAAACTTCTACTATATATACACATAATTGGTCATTTCCACCCTTCAGTCAGGATTACAACCTAGCTTTGCATACCACTCATGCTATGTGTGTTAATTTTATACATGAGTGGCGGGCGGGACCTACAGTTTAAAGTCGACTCCGAACGACAGATTTTTTAAAAAACTTTGCAGGGCAATTTCTATTTATTCTCAGAGTTTTTGCCAGAAATCTGCAGAGAGAAAGTTCTCGAAGAAATGTTTTCTTCATATTTCGTTTTGTTCGAGATGTCGTGACCTGTGATTTGAGCCGGTCATTGCAGCTCTTCGTTCAGAATTACAACCTAGCTTCTCACACTACTGATATTGAGTGTGTTAATTTTATACATGAGTGGCGGGACCTACAGTTTAAAGTCGATTCCGAACGACAGATTTTTGAAAAACTTTTCATGGCAATTTCTATTTATTCTCAGAGGTTTTACCAGAAATCTGCTGAGCGGAAAACACCGAAAAAAAATTTTTAAAACGAGCCTAGAGACGTCGGACCTGGCGTTTGAACCGTGGCCTTACGTCAACATCATCTTATGTTCGCTATAATTTCTATGGAAAATCTTATAATATGTTGCATTGTGAAAAATATAAAACGAAATCATTATCTTGTCCACGTATTAATTTGAATACAAATTATAAATCAATTCCCCCAACAAGGAGGGACGATAATTTTACAAATGCTTTGAGAGTTAAAAATTTTCTCATAATGAAAATAAATACGTTACGCAACAAACTTAAAAGAAAATAATTTCAAAATAAATGAATGAGTGAAAGAAACAAAACGGAAAAATAATTTAATAATTTTGCAATATACGAGCAATGTTTGCTTTAACTGCTTCCTCCTATTGTTGCTGTTGCGCTAATGCTGCTGCTGGTATTGCCATTGGCAAGTGTTGAGAAAGTTTTCTTTTCTTTTGTTTTCGAGCAAAAAAGTTTAAATTGAATTCATTCGTATTTATGCGCAGTGTTGCTTTTTTAAAACCAATTTTTTTCTTAAACTTTTTACGTTAAAAAATTGTTTTTTTTTTTCTTTGGTGTTTTTGTTTTAGCAGTTGTAATGAGTTGACTTGTAATTTAAGCTATGCCAGAAGGATACACAAGCCAAAAAGGTATACACACAAACACACAAGCAACATACTTTAATATTTTCTATTACGCACCACCCCCCCCCCCCCCCTTCCTACCAGCCATACACAGTAGTATAGACTCCCATATTTATGGAATACAATAAATATTGTCGTGATAATTCATTTTTGCTAAGCATGATGAACAAATTAAAAAGTTTTTCCTGTGTTCCATTTACTTCATCCAATTCTTATTCATTCTCTCATCCTCTTACCCTCTCCCTTTTTTACTGTCACGTTGTCAAAAGTTTACTTCTTCTTCTTCTTCTTCTGGCATACAATTCGTTTTGGTTGAATAAAATGAGGGAGGGTAGTTGAATATGACACAAAAAAAACGTATACGACAACAAATTATTAAACTGCCTTAAAAGGCAAAATGAGTTTTCTGCTGAGAAACCATTTATGGTTTTCAGAATGTTTTCATAGCCATTTAAAGAACACGTAGACAGACAGACAAAGTGCAGATATAATCATTCGGATGGGTAGTGTTGCAAATCTAAAATTAATTATTTTATTTATTATACTCATACATGAAGTAGCTTAGCTATGAGGGATCAGACAGAGGATAAAATAAATTCGATTCTTTTTGAACTGAGTGTTGTCCAGGGGATATCTCTGTTTGCTGACAAATCTTATTTAAACATTATCGAAACAGAATGATATAGGAAGGAATAAAAAAGGAAGAGTACAAGCAAATGTGATGATATACACCTCCTTTGTACTATTGTACTTGTGATGAATAAATTCTAGTCCACTGGTCCCATATAACGATCGACTAACACAGATACATCGACAACGCACAGGATCTACTAAAATATTACAATCAGTCAGTGAAAGTGTACATGAGGCAATCTATATCACATGGCATCGAACTCGATGCAGCACAGACCACAACTTAGTGTTTTTTAGCGTCGTGGACTGGCATCTGTATAAAATTCAAATGACCCAGAAACTGAAGGTAAACGACAATAGTCAGCAACATGTGTTCGCTGAATGCACTCTGAAGCAGTTGGCTACTGACTCTAATTTTCATCGCAACATCATCATTAGATACGAGGTCTTTTTCTGTTTGGATGGGTAAATTAACAAACTAAATTGAATTGTCAAATTTGGGACGATACTAATGCACAAGGGATCCAAGAGCCTCCAGTGCAAAGATACTGTTTAGTGTAGATTTTGTGCAGACGAGTTTTCTTTGAAAATGTTTTTGGCCAGGCCATCACAGTCAATGGCGATTATCAACTTCTTTTGGCCTAACTTGGAAAATCCGGGCACTAGATAACTTACCTAATTGGCCATTAACAACCCGATTAACGGATTTCGGCCCGCCTTAACACATCCTTCCAGGCGCCTTTGCCCCTTGCGCACCTACGCCAGTTGGTTACACCAATCGACAGGGCTTCCTCGATTTTATCCTTCCAACGCAAAAAAGGTCGTCGTCCGCAGATCTCCGCATAAAATACCCGTCTCGCAGGAGCATCCTCCTCCATTCGAACGATATGCCAGTGCAGCCGCTGCACAACGTCTATGTCGTTGAGGAGTTCATACAGCTCACTGTTGGATTCATACATACATATATAATTTAATGTAATTGGTCATTACAATCCTTCAGTCAGGATTACAACCTAGTTTCTCGCACGACTTATGTTGTGTGCGTTAATTTTATACATGAGTGGTGGGACCTACAGTTTAAAGTCGACTCCGAACGACAGATTTTTGAGAAACTTTTCATGGCAATTTTATTTACTCTCAGAGTTTTTGACTGAAATCTGCTTGGAGGAAGTCGCCGTAGAAATATTTTTTCATATTTTGTTTTGATGTCTGGCCTAGGGCTCGAACCCTGGCTTTACGTCTAATAAACCAACACACGACCTACGAGACTACGGGCTGTTGGATCGGATGCGGAAATCATAACCAACTCTCACTGGATCGAAGTTCTTACGGCGGACTTTTCCCTCGAATACTCTCAAGGCTGCTGCATCAGTGCTTAATAGAATCCATGCCTCCCTGTGGCCTCTAATAAGCGAATACACCACCTAATAGACTACGGCGACTTCAACGGCGTCTAATCTCCTACGTTCTTGTAAAACCCACAGACAAAAAAAACGTTATAATACAATAAAAAATTTAATGTGGATCTGGAGTGAGAGCACATTGTCATTTGACTGTGCTGAAGATTAACAACGGAATGGTATTGAATTCCATTCCATTTTTCTCTCTTAAGGACCTTCGGGCTTCTATTAAATTTTCTGTTTTTTTTTTCAAGACATAATTTTTTTAACTTCAAATCTCCAAAAATCATCAAATGAATCGACGTTACACTTGCTGACATTTCTTCAAAAACAAACATAAGAGTTAAAATCATTGCAAAAAGGTTAAAGTTGGTGGACTTTATTATATTTACAATACAAATACAAATACAGACATGCTGTTAAATATTTTATGTACCCCAATACCCATATACTTACATATACATATGAAAACATATCTACATACATATAGAGTATATGTTTATATGAGCACAAATACTCAATAGACCAATTTATGTTACGAAATAATAAATAAAAAAAACCAAACTCGTTATTTTAATGAAAAGAAAGGAAAAAAACAAGAAATTGTCCGAAACTTCACATTCAATACAATTGTTAAGAATAGAATAAAAACAACAACTAAATTGAAAAAAGGAACTTTAATACAACAACTAAAATATATGAGCTCCTGTTCCAGGACCTTTTAGCACTTTTACTGTTATCATGGGTCAGAATAGTCCCTGGGTATTTTTTTTTCTTGCATTTTTTTTTGTGCGACTAACAATCATGGAGGGAAAAGCATTACGCATGAATCACAGCCAATAATATGAAAAAATTTTATGAAAACTGCCCTCAACTATGATGAAAAGAAGGATTCTTCTTTCTAGACGACATAGATGGACGACAAATATCCTGTTAGTCACTTAATAAAGCCGTCTAAAATTCTTATGTCGCCGTAGTCTAGTAGGTAGTGTGTTGGATTATTAGACGAAAGGCCACGGTTCAAACTCCAGGAAATATTTCTTCGGCTACTTCCTCTCAGCAGATTTCTGGAAAAAATTCTGAGAGTAAATAAAATTGCCATGAAAAGTTTCTCAAAAATCTGTCGTTCGGAGTCGACTTTAAACTGTAGGTCCCGCAACTCATGTATAAAATTAACACACACAACATGAGTGGTGTGAGAAGCTAGGCCGTAATCCTGACTGAAGGGTTGTAATGTCCAATTATGTATGTATAGTAAAATTATTATACTAGAATACATTGGCAGCCGCCTTAAGTGTAATTCTCATATGTCCTGTCTGCTATTTCTATGAAGTTTATTGTTGATGTAAAGTTGCTTCCTGTGCGAGTGTTAACTTTCTCTGTGTCTCCATTTAAAATCAAATTTGTCAATCGCCACAATACGTTTCTCGTCATTTCTTTACTCACCGAATTTGTATCTAAAAATTCTCATTCCTATGAAAACATCGTTTACGGGTTAACAACGATAATCGTTAAAAAAAATCAATTCTTGATGAAAATAAAACTCTATTATAAGAACGTACAACAATAACAACAGCAAGAGAAATAATAAAGAAAAAGCAGATGACAACAGCGACGACAAGAGTAGTTTCTACGAAAGCATATCGGACATGAACAGCAACATCTAGAATCCAATGATAAGTATATGATGTGCCAAATAACTATTGGACACAATTGTACACACACTTCGATAGTCCACATATATAAGGTAGGTTGTCAATATGGGACATAAGAAAACGAATTGTTTTCTTTTTTTTCAAATTTAATTGACATCTGAGAGGTGTAACGGAACGATGGTGACATGGCGATCCTACTGTTCGGGATAAAACAGTTTTGGAAGACTTTACATTAACATTTGTCTTATAAGCAAAAAATACGAAAATGTGCTTGGCACGATTCATTGTCTCAGCTTTGTCAATCATATCTCTACAGTACTGGACCTACAATTGTATGCTTAGAGGACAACATTACATAGTCTCAGTCGATAAAACGGTAAGTAATGCATTGGAGACCAGAAATAGCAATAGGAATAGTTAGGGCAAGACTTGGTATCAACCAATGCGGCATATAAGGCTAGCGTCGTCTGAATAAGTAGTCGGAAAATACCTAGCAATAGGCACCAAGATAAAATTAAAGAGGGTCATAAAGTATTTAAGGGCAATCCGATTAATATCATTGGAAGCGAAGGAAGATCGGAAGTTGGAAATTGTTTTCGATGATTTAAGGACAAGATTTGATGAAGTGGTACTTGTACTAGCAAGAGGAATGCCGATAGATATGTTTGCGAATAAATTGAAATGAATACCCAGGACATGGTACAGCTATGAAAAGGAAAGCTCAATAGGTTTCCACGTTCAAAAGACAGTATGAAAGGAAAACATTATGAATCGGACTTATTCATAATTCAGTTATTAACTGGTAATGGCCATTATAGGAAATATCTGCACAGAATTGGACTGGATAGTTTGAAGTCAGCGTAGCCTAGTACGTGTGTTGGCTAATTAAACAAAAGCGCGTTGTTGTAGACGCCACCACTTATAACACATACATAATTGGTCATTACAAACCTTCGGTCAGGATTACGACCTAGCTTCACACACCACTTATGTTGTGTGCGTTAATTTTATACATGAGTGGCGGGACCTACATTTTAAAGTCGACTACGAACGACAGATTTTTGAGAAACTTTTCATGGCAATTTTGTTTGCTTTCAGAGTTTTCGCCAGAAATCTGCTGAAAGGAAGCCGCCGAAGAAATATTTTTTTTATATTTCGTTTCGTTGGAGATGTCTGGCCTGGGGTTACGCCTTGCGCCTTACGCCTAATAAGCCAACACACTAATTACTAGACTACGACGACTTCCACTTATAAATTAAGTTAAATTAAAACATGCAACCTGAGTAGTGTAAGAAGCTAAGTTGTAATCCTAACTTGTTGAGTTGTAATGACCAATTAAGGAAGTAAATAAGATAACCTACATGCCCAAATTGTGTAAATAAAGATGAAGTTGTAGGACGTAAGTATAATATTCAGATGTCTGATATTTATCCCAGGGCCAATAAAACTTTCCGTGCCAGTTCGGAGATTTTATGGTACGAATACAGTCAACATATGGCTGACATCATGCTAAAACTTCGAATGTTATAGAAACTTCACTAAGTAGCACTTTATTTTGAAGGAGAGTGGTTGATGGAAATAGGAAGTAGATGTAGTATGTAGGTGCCAGAACAGAAAAAAAAAACAGAACAAAAAAAAACATAAAGATGTCTTCATAGAGTATTTGGCGAGGGTTTCTTTATTTTGTTAGAGCCTGCCACAGTTGACCAAACATCTTATTAGCTGGAAAAACTTGATAAGACAGCAAAATTGTAATAAAATCTATCAAATACATGAAATACAAATACAAACTCAAATGAAATTAAACTTTCATATCCTGTGAGTAACACGTATTCACTGTAACGATTTCGATAGTTGAACTCGTTCAACTTTTATTTCTTTACTTGTGTTCCATTTATTGATTTTACAGCATCGCTGGTCAGTGTGGGTCAGGGTATTAAGACACATTCGACTATGAATTTAAGGTGAGGTGAGAATGTTCCAATTTTGTTGTTCGTTTCAATTTCTTTTATGTATTCTTATAAATGATTAGAGAAAACAATTTAAAATGTTTTCGTATTGTATTAGATTCTTTTGTATTGGTATTGTTGTTGTTGCATTGTTGTATGAAATTGTTAAGCATTGTTCCGAATTGTATTTTAAAAATGTTTTCAGGGCAAAATATAAAAATTTATTTTAAGGTTGTGAAGAACAATTTTGGCCTTAAGTTGCTGAAAATCAATTTCAATAACATTTAAACTTTTAAAGTAAGCATAGCCGTAGCACTTTTTTATTGTTATTATTATTGTTGTTTCTAAAAAAATTTCTACAAAACTGGTACGTTTTAATATCTCTTTGAAAACGATTATTTTATGTGGATTCGAGAATTAAATTTGTAATCAAGAGAAGGTTTACTTGTGTCTGTCAATTCTTTATTTAATTTAACGACGTACTTTAATTGATAAGACCACACCCCAAAAGCTTGCGCAATTTGCTCCACTGATTAACTAAACTAACTTAGGAAAGCGATGTTTTCGATAAAGAGAAAGTAGTGGTAGGTGAGGGAGGTTAGCTCTTCACACTACTTATGTTGTGCGTGCGTTAATTTTATAAATAAGCGGCAGAAACTACAGTTTAAAGTCGATTTCGAACGACAGATTTTCGAGAAACTTTTTTTGAGAAACTTTTTGTGGCAATATTATATACTCCCAGGATTTTTGGCCAAAAATCTACTTAGAGGAAGTCACCGAAGAAAAATTTTTTTCGTATTTCGATTTGTTGGAAATGTCTAACCTGGGTTTTGAACCGTGGCCCTATACCTAATAAGCCAACACACTACTTATTGTCTCTGAAAATCTCGATTGTATCACAGATGAGACCTTTCATCAGTTACTACTAAGACCATAACAGAAGGCTTCATTTCTCTGGCTGTAACAAAAAGGCCACCGACTTTCAACAAACTTAACATTACTAAAAGCTGTGACTCTAATTACACTTGGCACCACGAAAATTTTTGTTTATTTTGTCGCGAATTTGAACGCTGTTGCTTAGGGTTTTAGGCAAACACAGTATTCACAACATCAAAAAGGAAGGCGTAGGCACATCAGATGAATTTTTAACCCTAATTATTCATTAAAGTGTCGATTGCTTTTGTTCTAACTATCACAGTATAGGGTGGGCCATCATCTATCGGTGTAAATTTAAAATTCAGTATATTATTTCCACCAACGAGAAATTGCACGATGATGTCGATTTAACCACAAAAAAATCATCAAAAATTGCTATATTTGGGGCTTACAAAGCCCACAAGTTGTCTTACAGAAGCTAATGCACCCATTACGAATGACTCTTTGGAGCGGCTTGTGGAGCGGAGGCACATATTTATTTAAAAATGAGCACGGCGGAACCATTACGGTCAATGGAAACACCTATCCCACCATGAAAACCGATTTATTTTGTACCCGCTCTTTTTGGTACTAATGTGAATGACGTTTGGTTTCAACAGGATTATGCAACTTGCCACACATCCCATGCCACAATGGATTTATTGCGTCAAACGTTTGATATCCGTTTAATTAAGCGAAAAAGTAATGTCATGGGTGCCATAAAAGAAAAGTGTCATGCCGACAACTTAGAGAGAATTTAGCATTTGCATGCCAACATTTGTGATGCCATTGTCGAGATAAGACCCCACACATTCGAAAAAGTCCAAGAATATTGGTCCAACCGAATGATGTACTGTAAGGCCAGCCGTGGCAGCCATATGAAAGAATTAATTTTCCATTTCTAAACGGAACAATTGTACTTCGCAACAACAAAATAAATTTTAGAAAATTTCAAACCGTTTTTTTATTGCATTTTTATATTTAAACTTTTAAATAACCCACTCTATATATGCCAACCCGGACAAGGGAACTCGTTCATGAAAATTGTAAATTTCGAAGCAAATTTCAACTTTCTGAATGTCTGATGAACATACAGCACACTTATGTGACCATTGAATCGGTCTTCTCGCACATAAGACACTTTTCTAGCAAAATTAGATATCAATTGCTTACGTTTTAAACAAATTTAATTTAAATGTTTTCTAACACTACTTCAGGGTTCCTTACTCATGGAAAATATTTTCCTGAGGCCAATACAACATACTGTTTGAATGTTAGCAATACCTGGAGTATGGTTCGGTAGAAGAAAATTTTTTCTTATGCCTTAAAGGCATAATTAAATGTCTTAGGAATTTTTAATATTTGCTTGGTCTCTATCTCTCTCTCGCCGCCTCTCTCTCTCTCTCTCTCCGACTGTTAACAATGCCTTGCAATTACATGTCCAGCCACGTCCTTGGTAATATTAAAATATTTGTCCAAATATTTATGGCACTTGGCTAAATGTCAAGAAAACTCACACAAAAAGGAATACAAATAAAGACATTGAAAATAATTTATTGTTGTTGGATTTTTTTATTTATTTGTTTTTTTTTTCTGAAAATGTTTTAATAATTTCTTTAAGCACAACAACATTAACAAAACGAAAGAAAAACGAAGATGGAATGAAGAATAAGAAAGAAAAACTTTGAAAATGTTCAACAATAAAATGTAAACAAACGATTAGTCTCAATACACTTAATGGTCCTATAAAAGGCGGCTCATAAACGCGAACACATCACGCTCTCTCTCTCTCTCGACCAAAAAGACAACAAAATTAAGAGAAAAAGAAAAATAAGACTGCGGAGCAGATGTAGATTTACCAGCAGAGTAACTGGCACTTTAAAAATTGTTTCTCATAAAAACGAAAAAAAAATAAATTAAAGAGGCGTTATTTGTTTCGAATGCAAATTTATAGGCAAACTTAATGGAAACATTTAAGCAAATATCTATGCGGAGTAGTTAGTGTGAGCAGATGATTTAAACAGTGTACTTAAGGAAATGGTGTAAATTATTTAAGGGACTCAAGCGCAAAACAATATAACACAGTATAAAATAAATAAAAAGAAAGAAGGGAAAGTTTAGTTTTTTTCTTTTTGTGATAATCATTTCTCTTATGTTATTTGGTAAAGTGTGTTCTTCTGTAATCTGTGAAATGCCAGCACTGTATTAGACAGACGGCAGTGCTAGACTTTAGTTTCGTTGGCCGTCTCTAATAATGAAGGTTTTGTTTCATTGTACTGGTTGGCACTTACTTACCCTATACACTGTGTTAGGAACATATAATCTCAATAATCATAAAAGGTTTAAACAAAATAAAAATCCGTTGTAATATCGATCAAAGACAAGTAGCATTACAACCGTGTTAACAAGAATCACTAGAATTGAGTACTCTACTGTAAACACTTTGTATATTTCTCTTCTCGTTCGAGATTCTAAACAATAAGCTTCGATGCAGCATCTTATATGTATATGGGACATGTACTACATTTCAATTCAAATTAGAGAACTTACTTGAGTGCATAAAAATCGGTGTCCCCTTCGTTGATAATCTGTCGGATTTGATTGTATTGTTCATATTAAACCTTTCGAACAAATGCTGATGTCACCTAAAAAAGAATATAAAGTACGTATAAATTATGTGATTCGAAATGAAAGATAGAAGGTTATTAGGATATCAAATATACAGTGTCTCAAAGCTGCTGTCAGCAAGTCGTTGAAAGCTGAATTCAATTCTCAGGGAGAAATGCTTTTAGATTACCAGAAGTGTAAACTTTATCAAGTTATACTGATAAACAGATTATTATACTCCTGATATTTAGTTTGTCTTTCCGTATTGATAATACATACATACACGATTGGTCATTACAGCCCTTTAGTCAAGATTACTACCTAGTACCTTACACGACTTATGACTGTGTGTTAATTTTATACATGAGTGGCGGGACCTACAGTTTAAAGTCGACTCCGAAAGACAGATTTTTGAGAAGCTTTGCATTCCAATTTGTTGAGTTCTTGCCAGAAATCTGCTGAGAGGCAGACGCCGAAGAAATATTTTTTCCTATTTAATTTCACGTCTAATAAGCGAACACACTACCTACTAGCATTTCCAATTGCAGGCATTTTTTATATCAAAATAATGCTACTTTTTGCATTACTGTTCTCCAATGCCTCCACGCTATTTAGAGACGAAGGCTTATACATAAGCATTTTTTGCCTGGGTGTCATAATGATAGCAATAGATTTGCTTTTTATATGTTTATTTTAAAGCTAAGTAAAGGAGGCAGTACAAGGATGACGTTAAACTTCTTATTTATTCAACTTGATGATCCTTATCTATTCCATTCTAATTCAGCTCGCAAACTTCCGGCCAAAAAGCTTCAGCAAGTAGTGGGACGTGAATGCAGCGTTTGTTCTCCTCATTAGAGAGTTTTCGGATGTTTAGACGGATCACCATAGAAATATGTAAGTTCTTCAACAAGTCTAATGGCTTAAATGACAGTCTCATCACTGATAATTTGCTCATCAAATACAATTTGATTAATGAAACCAAGAGGTCTAATGTACCTATGGATTACATGAGATCCCCACCTTCCGACATCAAAAAAAAATTCCTTGTGCCCAATACTAGAAATTCAATTGAGTATCTAGTATGAGACGTAGTGAAATAACTTATTGTCGTTACTGACCAGAATATGAACTGGAAATAAGTGAAGAATAGAATATACAACCAACAGCTATTAGAGCTCTGACAATGACTGCTTGGTTTGGCATTATGACGAGGCCGTTGGAAGTAACTTATTTACTGGTTACTGAATTAAACCTCAAGTTATGTTGATGTCAGCAGAATGTACCAACCGTCAATTGGAACGAGACTTTATCGTGAAACTTTCGTGTTGGCCTTTCGTATAGAAAATCGAATGGCGCTAGAAGTCTTTGTTAATGACTTGCATTGAAAATGGAAACGATAATTTGGAACCAAATAGGAATCAACAATTCAAAATAGCGTCAAAGAAGCACAAATTTGTAGATGAACTAGGAATGTGGGCATTTGGGAGAGATAATTCAAAACAATTCGTAAAAACAGATCTTTGTTCTACTTGCTAATTAAGCCATAGACGAATACATAAGGACCTAAAATTTGTTTTAAATTTTAAAAAATATTTTCCGGAACTTTTTTATTCCCTTTCTTAAAAATTTCCAGGCTAAAAATATTCTGAATACAAGTATTCTTATTGACATTCACTGGAGAACATGTGCTATTCGTTTACCTACTTTTATGTCTACAAAATGGCGGCTAATGGCAACAGCACGATTAATAGGGAAATTGACTGTCTTTAATATTGTTCACAGAAGTAATGCCATTAAATGGTAAAGGATTCCTTTAAAGGATTCTGGTTCTTATACTTTTATTTTAAACTTCTTTTTTTTAATAAAAGGGACAAATTGATGCAAATACGGAAAAAAAGAACAAATGTTCCCAAGGGTTCTATGCCTAATGTATGCTGGAAAATAACATTTGTTTCACAGGTCATATAACAAACCGAACAACCCTTCCACTGTATTACACCATAAATCACTTATCAAAACTTTTAACACAACTCTACGATAAACAAAAACAAAAATAAATTTGATTCTATATATAGAATATTGAATGAAAACAATTTCGTTTTATACATACATTTCCTTATTAGCAATATAATATTGTCAAGTTATTTGCTTGAAAGAGAGGTAAAAACGAAAATTGTTTTCTTTTTCACATGGAGGCCTATGTAAAACCTGTCAGAAACAATATCTCTACTGTTTTACTTCTTAGCAATGCTGTAATCGCCATTTTGTTTTTACTTTGTTTCATTTATTTTCTTTCTATTTCCATTCCTTTTTTGAAAAAGTTACAAACAATTTCTGTTTGTTAGATGGCTTGATTGAAAGCTATGGTTGGTTAATCCTACCAGTGCTCCAAGTTATAAGACACAAAAGTCTTCAAAGTAGGCATTACCAATTAAAATAAAATTGGTCATTACAAATCTTTCGTCAGGATTACATCCTAGTTTCTCACACCATCCTTGTTGTGTGTGTTAATTTTATTCATGAGTTGCCAGACCTACAGTTTAACGTCGACTGCGAACGACAGAATTTTGAGAAGCTTTTCATGGCAATTTTATTGACTCACAGAATTTTTGGCAGAAGACAGTTAAGAGAATATTGCCGAATGAAATAAGCATCTCTTTTTGTGAAAGATTTCAGAACCCAGCTTGAAACTCAAGAGCTGACGTCTAGATATCCAACACACTACCTTTGAAAGAATGATGTCCATTATAAAAACTGAAAAAAATCATGAGTTTCTCAACTGATAACCTTTTAATATAAATGCCTTTATTGCCCTTTTATTTTTGTTACTGCTGTAGTAATATTTAAACCAAATACGGGGCAAATTTAAACTGATTGAAATCACCGTAGTCTAGTAGGTAGTGTGTTGGCTTATTAGACGTAAAGCCAGGGTTCGAGCCCCAGGCCAGACATCAAAACAAAATACAAAAAATATTTCTTCAGCGACTTCCTCTCAGCAGACTTCTAGCAAAAACTCTGAAAGGAAATAAAATTGCCATGAAAAGTTTCTCAAAAATCTGTCGTTCGGAGTCGACTTTAAACTGTAGGTCCCACCACTCATGTATAATATTAACACACACAACATAAGTGGTGTGAGAAACTGGGTTGTAATCCAGACTGAATGGTTGTAATGACCAATTATGTATGTATGTATGTATGATAATACTTGAACCACAAAATCAATATTGTTTAGTATGCTTAGAGTGTCATTTACAATAAATGGAAATGCAAATAAAAACAAAAACTATAGAAATCTACAAATAAAACTGAACCCTTTTCAAGTATCTCACAATATTTATATGATTTATTTACTCAGATTAAATGTTTATAGAAGGGTAACTGATGATCCTTTAATTTTGCAAGGCAAAGAAAAAGATTTAATAAAAATTTATTTTTTTAGTTGTAACAAATTTAAATAAAACCTTTTGTTTTTCGGAGATTATATAAACACATGTATACAGTAAACATACCTAAACCTTATGTATAATTAGCTACGCCTCTATAATTATTGTTTTTTTTTGTAAATTAATAAAGTTAAGTTCCTTTAATTTAAAGGTGAACAAATACAAAAATCCTAACGTAAAATAAATTGTAAATAAAAAATTAGAAGCAAATCTCACTTGAGCATTAAATAGATGAAATAATGTGGGGCAATAGATGAAATAGGGATGTAAGAAATGTTCACTCTACAATTCCGCTAAAAAATAAAGTCACGCTTAAGGCATAACAAAGCGGTTAAAAGAACTTCTGGAATCTCGAGATACTGTACCAGAGTTACTATCACCTGCATTATCTTACTTTATCGTTACAGCTCTTTAGTCAAGATTAAAACCTGACTTCTCACATCATTCCTCTTGTGTGTGTTAATTTTATTATTAATTTTATGTGTAGTGAGACCTACAGTTGAAGTCGCCGTAGTCTGGTAGATAGTATGTTGGCTTATTAGGCGTGAGGCCACGGTTCAAACTCTAGATCAGACATCAAAACAAAATATAAAAAAAAAAAATTCAGCCACTTCCTCTCAGCAGATTTTTGGCAAAACCTCTAAGAGTAAATAAAATTGCCATGAAAATGTTTCTCAAAAATCTGTCATTCGGAATCGATTTTAAACTGTAGGTTCCGCTACTCACGTATAAAATTAACACACACAACATAAACTAGGTCGTAATCCTGACTAAAATGTTGTAATGACCAATTATGTATGTACGTATGAGACATACAGTTTAATATCGAACCCGATCAACAGAGGTTTGAAAAACTTTTTGTAGCAATTGTATTTACTCTCAGAGCTTTTGCCAGAAGATTGTTGTGAAAAAGTCACCGAAAGAAATATTTTTCAGATTTCGATTTGTCTGAGATGCCTGAGCCCAGTGATGAGACAGGGGCTCTCGACTAATAATTTAACATACTACCTACTAGACTACGACGACTTTATCACTTTTACGAAATTCCGTCGGTAGTTGAAAAGAACTGTCACCTATGGTTGTTGATATACCTCGTGTTACTGCTTAGATTCTAAGTGTTAACGATTTAAAAAACTATTAGTCAACTCAATCCTAAAAAAGCTCCAGGAATTTATAAAATCAACAAGGCGATGCTTATACGCTTTTATGCTCTTAACCAAAAAGAGTTTTTTTTTCATTTTCAAAGCAATTTTTCGACTTGGTTGTAATCCCTAAAGTTACAAAGCCTATCAAGGATTATACATAAGTTAATTCTTACATAAATAATTGGTCATTACAACCCTTCAGTCAGGATTACGACCTAGTTTCTCACACCATTTATGTTGTGTTAAATTTTATACATGAGTGGCGGGACCTACAGTTTAAAGTCGACTCCGAACGACATATTTTTGATAAACTTTTCATGACAATTTTTATTTACGCTCAAGAGTTTTTGCTGAGGGGAAGTCGCCGAAAAAATACTTTTTGTATTTTGTTTTGATGTCTGGCCTGGGCCTCGTAGCCTGGCTTTACGTCTAATAAGCCAACACACTACCTAGCCGACTACGGCGACTGCCAATACATTTATTAACCACAGTGTATGGTATTCTAAATGAATACCAATTTTAAATGATTTATACCAAACCAACAACATGAAATCATAAAGAAACGCAACACTATTGAACCTATGAAAGCCATTCGAATAAAGTAAATACTGCTACTCTCTTTTTATGTCTGATGTAACATACAAAGTCTCAGGGCGGTTGAAAAGCACGGATAGGATATAAGATTTTAAAATTGGTATTTCAATTTCATTGCTGTAAACGATGCATTTAAATGCGTATTATGTTACTGTAGGTTATTAATGAAAAAATTCTTTCACGCTGTTCTAGGATTTGCGCTAGGTTGTTTGGGTTATCCCAAAACCTATGAGCCTATACGCACTTGTCGTTTATATTTCGAGACGATTAAAACAGACTGTTAGATTTAAATTAAACAGAGCGAATCAAATTTGAAGAATCATTTTAATTTACAATTTGTATGCCAAATATTTCCAATACAACAGAAATATTCAATTAAATTTTTAAAGACATAAAAGAGTTTTATAAGAAGCCTATATACGGAATTATAACTGGACAAACTATTCCTCCTTCCTAATCTTCCACATTTCTTTTCAGTCTTTGTATATAATCTCCTTATTTTCTTTTAGTTTTTTTAGTATAATTCTGAACATTTGTTTGTAACTAATCCCATAAGACTTTTAGATTTTTTTTTCTAAAGACGGTGAATATACTTCATTTGGCATGTCCTATGAGATGTTTTATGTTGTTATGTACTTCGTAAAAATGATGGCCGGCAAAATAAAAGCGAAATACATAGAATTAGTTTATAGGTGAAACATGATCGACAAGAATAATTTATTAAAAGTTCAAATGAAGACAAGTAAACATGACTTCTTCTTGTACCAGATATGCAATGAAAAATTTGAATTCCATATTAACTTCCAACTTCTTGTAAGAAATTTTAACTTTAACTTGTTTAATTTCATATTAAACACTGATAAATACTATCCTTGGTATACAGGGAAATAAATTCAAGTCCAAATACAATAAGAAAGTAATTTTTTGTAGAATTAAGGGCTTCCCTTCAATGAAATAAATTACCAACGAATTTATTTGATTTTTTCTATAACAAAAAAAAAAGGAAAAAGTCTACGGAAATAAATCGTTTATAACGATTTCATTTTTAATGTCCACCTATTTACACTTGCACCCAGGAAAATAACAAATACAGGGTGTATTGAAAAAATTGTGAAAATTTTTAAGTAAAGAAAAAATTTGGGGGTAAGAATAAACACATTCACAACGTGGGTAGTGTGGTAAGCAATATACTGGCCAATAATTGCTAAGCTGCTCTCACTTTTTATGTGTTACCTTGTTTCCATACAAGTATTGAATTTATTTGGCCTCCCTCCTATAGTGTCTACAAAGATTGTCTATTCAGATGTGTGTCCATGATGGTCTTGACTATACATAGAAATGTTCCTTCTTTTTTTTTGTGGCCCACATTTATTTTTTTTTATTTTGTGTTTTTGCTGTAATTTATCTTAAGATTTTCTGACAATTATTTTCGTTGCTGATATTGTGTTGTGTATATATTTCCTTGTATTATTGCCAAAAAAAAATTAAAGAGAAATAAGTAAATTAAGATAAATACGTTTAGTTAACCACTATCCATTACATGGCAGTTGCCAACATTCTCTAACTTCAATTAAGGATTTAATAGGAATATATTGTATGTTAGTTAGTTAGTGTGTGTTTTTGTATCTAAAATACTTCGTGTTAAGTGAGCAATTGTAACTTGAGCATGTATGTAATGTCTCAGTTTCTAAATTTCATTGTCACCCTGCTTAATTCAGTTTTCTACTCACTTCACTGTCTTCTCTGCACTGCACTTCAGTCAGTTATTAAGTTTATTTGCTTAAGTGTATGTATGTATGTATGGATGTTTGTTAGCCACTAAATTCCTGCCAATTTAATTTAATCCTTAAATCTGGGCCAAACAGTTTATAATTAAAATTAAGAAAATAAAACAATTGAAACTCATACCAAAAGAGGGTGTGACAAAGCAATTAAGAGCCTTGTTTATATTTCTTTTTGTTTGGCCTCCTTAAGTTTTAAACAATCATGAGTTTTGGTATCCAATAAAATCGATTTTCTTTTGTTTAACATTTGAGTATTAATGCCAATATGAAAGTAATGGAATAAAAAGTATTGGCTTCTTTAAGGCCTATATTTTTTATTGTTCACAGCTGCTTATAAATACATTCTTCCTTAGTTCTTAAGAGGAACATAAAGCTGTCACAAATTCATTTGATTTTACTCTCTCTCTCTAGGTAAACATTGTATTTTCCGTAATGTATAATTGACCTCTCGCAACTCTGCGGATTCTAGTCGAGAATTATAAAAGTGGTATCGTCATAAAGCTTCTGAGTTGCACTTACAAAACTTTTACCACATGTTAAAAGTTGCTTGTCAACAGAATTATCGGATCACGGATTTAAATATTTGTAAAAGGTGTAGTAAAAAGACAAACATTATTTTTGTGTGAAATAGAAGGCTACATTTATGTTAGTTGAAATTATCCTTCAAGTCAAAAATACACTCTGTTGCTTAATTCGAGGTCAAAGACTTATTGATCAACTCTCATAGTTTGTTTCTATTTTTTAAGCTGATTTAAAAATAATTTTTCCAAATCGTCTGTGGAGACCCCAGGTCAGACATCAAAACGAAAATAGGAAAAAAAAATATTTCTTCGGTGACTTCCTCTCAACAGATTTCTGGTAAAAGCTCTGAGAGCAAATAAAATTGCTATGAGGAGTTTCTCAAAAAAATCTGTCGTCCGGAGACGACTTTAAACTGCAGGTCCCGACACTCATGTATAAAATTAACACACATAACACAAGTAGTGTGGGAAACTAGGCCCATAATTCTGACTGAAGGGTTGTAATGACCAATTAGGTATGTATATGTCTGTGGAGACGAATAAATTAAATTATTAGAATTAAAAGGCGCTCAGACCAACTTGAATTCAATGAATAGCCAAGCAAAGTTACAGCAGTTTGTACATGAACCAGAGACTACGCTTAACAAATAAGATCAACTGCGCTTAACATATGTGGAAAACCATAACACGTTAAGAGCCGCTTAACCATGAAATAATTGGATACTGGCATCAATTATTATTTACATTAATGCATAGAATTTTTACCCAAACTTTTGCAATATTAATTTCTAATCATTAATGCTCTTTGATTTGCTATTATTCAGACGAAAGACAATTCATCTGCAATTCAGCAAATGTGACCGCATAAATTTGTCGATTTTGTTGCAGTTCGAAAGTGATTCGAATATAGCTAAACCATACCTTAAAGTACTCTTCATTCAACTGCAAACTGCTTTTTTACCCACTAGTGCATATAAATATTCGTATGGTAGTCATGAGTCTCAATTAATATTTCAGCGATAAACGCAGATTTTTAGATTTATTCACAGATTCTTACTTATGGCAGGTTATATAACAGCGTGTACGTTGTATTGAACACTCTCTGTTTGTGAACGCTCGGTGTTATGCTGTATTGTGTATTTCGTATTCTAAGCGTTAAAAAGTGATAAGAAGAAGACCAACATTCATAATATGATTTTCAAGCAACAAAATGAAAAATGTTACGGAAAAAACTAAATTAATTAATTATCTGTACGAGAAATATAATTTTGAAATGTTAATTGCTGGCTCAATTGACATAGAAAATATTTTTGTATTTTTATTCTTCTTCTTGATTACAGGCTTTTACATAAACTGATAGCATGAAACCAATACAACTTTTAACAACTTTTAACATATGAAAAAAATGTGTATGAGTGTATCGGTTTTTTATATGAAGATTATCAACAACAAGGATACACTCTTGCATATTCATCCAACAATACACTCAATACAACGATACAAGGACTTGTGTGAATTGCCCAAATGTGTGAATAGTATCACACAACATATTCACATTTGGACAATTCACACGACTTTGTATCGTGTATGTTGTATTGAATACATTTGTTCGTTTGTGAACGCTCAATGCTATGCTGTATTGTGTATCTCGTGGCATTCAAACAATTTGAGAGCCCGAAACCAACACAACTTTTTAAAAACATATGAAAACATTTGTATATGTGTATCGGATTTGTATATGAAAAATATCAACAACAATCATACACTGTTGTATGTTCTTCCAACAATACAATGAATACAACGGCTTGTGTGAATTGACCAATTATAAAGTTTTTAAATAATTTTCTGTTTTAGAAGAATGTTTAAGAATATTAAATAAATAATAATAAATCTTTTGAAAATAAATAATCTTTTACATACATAGATACATAATTGGTCATTACAACCCTTCAGTCAGGATTACGACCTAGTTTCTCACACCACTTATGTTGTGTGTGTTAATTTTATACATGAGTGGTGGGACCTACAGTTTAAAGTCGATCAGATTTTTGAGAAACTTTTCATGGCAATTTTATTTACTCTCAGAGTTTTTGACTGAAATCTGCTGAGAGTAAGACACCGAAGAAATACTTTTTGTATTATATTTTAATGTCTGGTCTGGGACTCGAACCCTGGCTTTTCGTCTAATAAGCCAACACACTACTTTTAATTAATTTAATTTAGTTTATTATAATTTAATTTTTTAACAAACTTTTACAATAAAATTCCAATAGAAACGGAAATGTATACAAACGAACAGAGATTTTACGAAAAAAATTGCTTATTTTTGTTGAAAATTGCAATAAGCACCATGAAACTTAATTAAAAAACTTGCACAATACTATACTATACTATACTACTACTATTGCTCACCTTGTAGGTAATTAAAAAATAACATCATGCTCTAGAGTATCACTTAGCCTAGCTTGTTTGGCCGGGCCAACTTTGTTTATATTTTTTCCATTTCGAATATCATTAATCGCCTTATCACACTACAGTTAATGTTTGCAAGCCAATAAAAAATATACATGACGGTATCAATGGTTTTGTAATCAAATTACACATTTTAGTCATTATTTATGCACGATTTATTTCCATTAATGAAAACACTAAACTTAGAATAACAATTACAAATAAAAAATTGTTAACTGATATGAATGATTTAATTGTTATGGCAACAATTTGTATTTTTTTTTTTTTGTATTTCGGATAGAAAAATGACACCCATTTGTGGATGTCTGAAAATTATTGTTGCCGTAGCTAAAGGCATAACCATACTTTATGAAACCATTCAATAAAACAGTCATTAAATACTGAAAATAATTACAATTAAATGTAACAGATAACTTGTGATAATTAATGCCTTTAGCCATTATTTTAATTGGTCATTAATTATTCCTTTTTTTTGGGGGCCTACTGTGTTTACAAGTGGTATTTACACTGTAAATATGCTTCAGGGGAATACTTGTATAAAAAGTAACAAATTTTGTTTGTAAACTGTAATACAAAATTTATGTAATTTTAGTAAATAATTTTGGCTATGATGTTTTATTTAATATGAGCAGTCTGTCCAGTTTCAGGTTTTAACCTAGAGATTGACAGAAAGGCTCATATTTAGATGAGTAGGAGGAATTGAAATATTCTCAGGGAAAAAAATTAATTTAAAGTTTCATTGGAATTCATGGCAAAACGCTGACCCGTTTATATTGTGTATTGGATTGCCACAAAGCAGTCAGTTTTCTATAGCTATTGAACAGTTCTAGTTCAAAAATAATCATCTGTAGTCTTCATCTACACCTTAACGAAAGGATTTATGAATGATTCAGGAATGTAAAGGAATGGTTTTGTTATTTGGGAAGGATTGAAAGAATGAACTTCAAATAGGGACATAATTACATATTTCTTAAGGCTGAAATATTTGCTATAAATGGAGCTGTAAACTAGCTAAGTTATTAACCAGAATATGGCAGGGATATCCTTGCCAAAACTTATTCTTATTCAAAGGTCTTGCACAGAGGGAAAACAGCCTAATAAAATCAAGAAGATTTTATCTACGAAACGTTTTTGGAGTGAAGGGTATTACAGCAGAAAGAAACGAAGATTTTTTGTAGAGATTTCTTATTATTTTTATGTGATAAATCTTTTTAATTTTTTCAAGACGTAAAACACATACATTTAAGAAGAAAACTTGTTATTTACCAAATTTTTAAACTCAAATTCCGTCATTTTTGCCACAAAAAATACAATCCATCGAGAAAAACTTATTGATTCTATTGTGTTTTCTTTTAAATTGTATAAAACAAGAATTTCTTATTAATTTCATTGGGCTACCTAATCAATTTTTTCAAAAAGGTTTTTCTTATAGATTTCATTAGGCTACTTAATAATTTTTTTTAAGGAGTATTTCTTATTGATTTCATTAGGTTTCTATTTGATTATGTGTAAATTATCTTATTAATGTTTTAATAAGAATATCATATTGATTATATTAGCTGGCTTGTTAAAGAAGTTGAAAAAAGTAATAAAAATATTCCTTCTTAAGAAAAACAAAGTAAACTTAAATAAAAAAATTTAATTGTTTTAATTTAAAAAAAAAAGTGTTATAAAAAACAATTTTGAGTAATGACCCAATTTTTAAATCCTGGGAGCTCTGGGATGAAACGTGCAACATTCTTTTAAATTTTGGAATTACATCAAGAAACATATTAAAAAAATGGAAATCGAAGACGTTGAAAATTTATTCAAGATTAAATTCAAAGCAGGAATAAGGGAATGGAGAAGAACTATTGTTCGTGCAAAATCATTATTAATAAATCAAATATTAAATTAGTTTCTAAGTAAATATAGCAATAAAAATCTATAATAATATCAAGCAAAATCAATAAGTATTATTTATAAAAATAAAGGGATAGTCTTATAAAATTAAGAAGAAAATCTTTTTGAAAAAAAAAAAACAAAAAGAGGGCCTAATAAAATCAAGAAGAAAACCTTTTTGAAAAAACAAAAAGAAAGCTTAATAAAATTAAGGAGAAAACCTTCTTAAAAAAATCGAGAAGACTATCTAGTAAAATCCCTAAGGTTTCTTCTTGATTGTTTCAAAAAGGTTTTCCTTATAAAAATAATAAGAATCTCTTCTTGAAAAAAAACCATAGAGAAATCTTATAAACTTTGTTCTAATTTACTATGTATTTATTAGGTTCAGTTTTCTCTGTGTGGATAGAGTTTTGATGACTTTCAGCCTGTTTAGACAAGGCCTCGGCCTTGATTTTGTCTGGATGCATGATTTGACAGTAATTAATGGTAATACAGTCACTGGTGATGGTTGAAGTCTTCGTAGTCTAATTGGCAGTGTGTAGGCTTACGGTTCAAACACCAACTCAAACATTTCCAACACGAAACGAAATATGAAAAAATATTTTTTAAGAGACTTTCGCTCAGCAGATTTCTGGCAAAAACTCTGAGCGTAAAATAAAATTATCATGAAAAGTTTCTCAAAAATCTGTCGTTCCAAGACGACTTAAGCTGTAGATCCCGCCACATAACACACACAA
Organism: Sarcophaga subvicina; assembly: GCA_936449025.2. Classification (NCBI taxonomy): domain Eukaryota; kingdom Metazoa; phylum Arthropoda; class Insecta; order Diptera; family Sarcophagidae; genus Sarcophaga; species Sarcophaga subvicina. The sequence goes on along the minus strand of OW388081.2, from coordinate 105,995,897 downwards.
CATAAATGGTGTGAGAAGCTTGGTCATAATCCTGGCTGAAGGGTTGTAATGACCCATTAGCTATGTATGTATTTATGTATAGTCACTGATAGGCTGCAAAGAACAGCACTTGCTTGCGTGTTTCACAAACAGTTCACTTGCTGACTGTACAAACAGTGAGTGCTAAGAATGATAAGTCCTTTCTACCATTACATACATACATACATACATAATTGCTTTTTACAAGCCTTCTGTCAGAATTATGACCTAGCTTCTCACACCATTTATGGTGTGTGTGTTAATTTTATACAGCCAGAAATCTGCTGAGAGAAAATCGCCAAAGAAATATTTTTTTCATTTTTCATTTTGTTGGAGATGTCTGACCAAGGTTTTGAACCGAGGTCTCATGTCTAATAAGCCAACACACTACCTACTATGTATACTACGGGGACTTCAACTATTACTTCGACCCAAATAGAAAGGAATAAATTACTAAACTCTTCCTATTCTACTCTTGCTGATTAACCTTCAAAAAAGGTACACACGTTAACAAATACTAATAACGCAAACATGGATTCAAGAAAATATTACACAGAAGTGAACTTTCATGTGCTCAACATTAGTTTGTACTGTTAAATACTGCAATTATTTTAAATTTGTTTTCTTCTTTATTTCTGTTTTTCGAACTTTATTTTCTGAAATTAATTTAGATTTCTATCTCCAGCAGGACTTAATTGCCTTTTGATCCTTCTAAAAAATTTTAACTCTTTTAATCCCTTGTTTAAATTGTGTAACCCTTTGGTTATATATTTTAAGGAGCTCAGCAAAGTATTTAATTGCTTACGTGACAAGAGTAGCAAATTGAATTTTATTTTTTGGATTTTTTTTTTTGTAATACAATATGCCTTTAAGCGACAATATTATTTGTATAAATAGGAGTGCTACAGTGGGTCAAAAAAATACAAAAAATTTGTGTAAATAAATTAATTTTTATATACCAAGTCTAGTCTAGTTCTAGAAGTTGCCGTAAGCTAGTAGGTAGTGTGTTGGCTTATTAGACCTGAGACAACGGTTCAAACTTCAGGTCAGACGTTTTAAAAAAAAAAACGATTTTTTAATCGATCCAAATGAACTAAATTAACATCAGCATGTGAGACTGCCTTGATTATGTAAAAAATTTATCCTGATTTTGAGGGTGTAGCAAATATAAACACATATTTAATGTAACCTACATATATCTATATACATGTATATAAATGCATATATGTATGTATGTAACTTAATCTTACACACTTAGACCAACTTTTATTTGCTTGTAGACTGTCAGACTGACACGTTTGTGTCTTATCCTGTTTCTTTTTGTTTTGTCTTCATGTTTTATTTGAGTTTGAGTGAGAAAATTTTATTAATTGAGTCTATTGTTGGCATTGTATTCAAACAAAAAAACATCTACTCAAACATTAATGCTAAGACAATGATTATAATCGATTTCCAATTATTATATTTTCATTTATAAAATAATAATTTATGACCCACATTTTCATGTAATTTTATTAAGCATTGACCTTCATAAAGACATTTCATTAAAGGCGAAATATTCAATGAATACTTAGAACAAGAAATTAACAATAAATATCATTTAATGATATGATGTATTAAACAAACATACATACATACATACATACATACTTTTTAAAACGTTATTAAATTTTATTAAGACCAGCAAGCATTTAACTGTAGGTTTACTAAAATGACTCGTAATTCGTTTCTTTTGTAGATGCCGTTTCATAGACCTTTTAAATGAGTTTTTATTGTGGAACTATTGATGCAAAAGAACTATGATGCACCATTTAATTGTAAAAGTTGTTGTCGCTAATGAATGCTTCTATCGTCAAGACGTCTCAAAGTTTGCTTTTAAAGGCTCGTCATTTACTGATAATATGCCTTTGGTTTGATAAAAGACGTACAAAGTCCTTGAGAAGAGGTAATGGCAAAAGACAGTACAAGGAATTGCTAAGACATTTTGTCGGAATAAAAATATGTTAAAATTAAATGTACGAAGATAAATATTTTGTAATAAGTCGACTTCAATACATGGAAAACAGAAGTGAAATACAAATTTTCAGCAGTTAGACAGCCGCTGCTGTATAGCATATATCCATGGAGAAGAAATGTTTAAAAGACTCCAAACAGTGCTTTATTAAAAGTTTCTTTGGGTTAAAATTCGGACCCAAGGTTTTCATTAGATATGTAAAACCTTATGGGGTACATACTCAATGGATGGCAATAAGTTACAGCACTCTGCCATAAACAATGTTGATAATCCAATTCATTCACAGGCATGCTTTATTTGTCTGCATTGAGAATCTGCTTATGTAGTCGCCGTAGTTTAGCAGCTGGTGCGTTGGCTTATTAGACATACGGCCATGGTTCAAATCCCAGGCCAGATAGCTCCAACAAAACGAAATATGAAAAAATATTCCTGCGGCAACTTCCTCTCAGCAGATTACTGGCAGAAACCCTGAGAGTAAATAAAATTGTTATGAAAAAGTTATTCAAGGATCTGTTGTTCGGAGTCCCGCCAGCCATCTATAAAATTAATACGCACAACATAAGTGGTGCGAGAAGCTAGGTCGTAATCCTGACTGAAGGGTTGTAATGATCAATTATGTATGAATATCTGCTTAAGAAACTTTTCGGACAATTTGACAATAAAAATTAGAGAGTCCAGTAGACTGCAGCACAATCGGTCTGTATAATCAAAGTCCTTGATCTAAAGTTCGATGTATTGTAGGCTCAATCAACATAGAAAATGATTTTCTCTTAAAGGATTTGAAACAGGTTAGAATGATCTGCAAATCTTAGAGTCAGTTATACTACTCACCCACGGACCAACCAAGATGATATTTATGTTATAAGCCGAGGGACGCATATCAACGATTTTATCGTACACGCAATAATAATAATTTTGCATACGGTTCCGCAAAGTTTGAAGCTTGAAATTATTTCACTATTAAACCAAAGCCCGTATATGATTGCATGCGTTTGGTGAACTAATTTACTAAACGTAGTGATAACATAGAAGTCCTAAAATAATACAACAACCATGAAAATTAAATCGCCACCATACAAGCAACACACTTGACTACATGTTCAAGTGCTCTCTTGATGTAAAGAAGGATGAGTAGACTATGCCATACGTGTACGCACTATTGAGTACACTTTTGAAGAGAGAAGTGGAAGACTTTTTTAATATATTAACTGCCCACATAATGCCACATTTTAAGTGATATACTTTTGAGTTGTGTTTGAGATGGAAATATTTCGTAGATTCCATATTATAATCGAAAACTCATCGTAACATCCAAGAGTTATTACTTCGGTGTGGTCTTCTGGTTGTTCATAGCTTTCTGTCCCAAAATATCGTGATATTTATAAACTGAAACACTGAGGCTCATATTGGTTATTCAGATTACTTCTAGCCAGCCTTTGAAAGGCTGTTCAGATTCCATTGCTTGGAAGGCAAATTGTGAAGAAACCTGAGGTACTAAGCTGCTTTATCTTTACAACAAAGAAATCACCTTTGTCCACTCCAAAATGACTGGCCAAGAAGAACATGCATACATACATATTACATAATTGGTCATTACAACCCTTTAGTCAGGATTACGACCCAGCTTCTCACATCGCGCATATTGTGTGTGTTAATTTTATCCATGAGATATCGGACCTACAGTTTAAAGTCAACTCCGAACGAAAGATTCTTGAGAAACTTTTCATGGCAATTCTATTTTCTATCAGAATTTTTGCCAGAAATCTGATGAGAGGAAGTCGCCAAATATATATTTTTCATATTTTCGTTTTGATTCTAACCTGGGATTTGAACGGAGTTCTCGCTTCTAATAAGCAAATACACTTCCTACTAGACTACGGCAACTAGACAAGAACATTCGGGCTTTTATTGACATGTGCTCCCATGGTCCTGTTGATCACGATTATTATTTACAATTATCCGGATGCTATTTCCTATCGTAAAAGGAACAACATCACTTGCATCTTTTTAGCAGATTCAAGTATTATAATCAATGATAACGAATTGATGTTCAACTGGTTGGTTGGTATTGCCCAACGTTATTAATTAAATGCATACTTTAGGTACTTTGGAAAGCAAAAGAGAAAAACTTTTACAATGTTTGAAGACAACCATACGTATGATGATGGATAATTAATAACAACAACAATATAAATTAATAACACACGCATCAAAGGTCAATTAATTTTAATAACATTTGAATAAATTTGTAATTATCATTTAATTTTTTAAGTTAAACACTCAAAGAAAAACTAATTAGTAAAGCTACTTTGGCCATAAGCAATTTATTTGCATGGCTAAACTAAAAGATAATCATTCGAGTTTACTTGCAGATATTAATAACATTTTCAATTAATTCGAATGGAAAATTGAATTTATTTTCATTATTTTTAATATTTGCTAAACAAATAAATGGTAGCAATTGCTTATTGCCTAAAGGTCATTATATTTGAGGTTAAGGTCAATTATTGATTAAATAGGCCACCACAAATTTGCAATATTTGCATAAGAATTTAGGAAATTTTATGGTCAAATAATTGCTGATGACATACGATGGGGAATTGCAGCTGCACAACAATGCAATGATAACAATTTAATGTTTGCAATTGATTTCAAATTGTCAATTAAATTCTAAAAAAGAAGTTAACAAAACCATCAACGCTTAAGTCTTGTACAATAATTAATGCCAAGTATCATTCAGGCGGAACGTAAAAACGTGGAAATAAAATAAAATCAACAGTAAGTAGAGTAGAAATGAAACTGTCTTAAAGAGATTTGCTAGCTTTATTTTGCCCCCACGCTTTTACTTTTTTACAAAACAAACAAACTAGAAATAACAAAATAATAATGAAATATAAACAAAATGAATAGAAAACTCAATACATTTGTGGGACACCATTTCACCTCTTCTTATGATCTCGTTAATACACAGCACGCAACGCTGTCGTCTAGAGCCACAAGTCAGCATTTAATACTCCAGAGTTTTATATTCGCTGTGACAATCGTACAGCAATCAGATGCCATACACAGCGGGAATATAAAAAATTCACAGATACCCACACCTCTATTGTGCTTATTAGAAGCATTTCTAACGCTTATACTGTCACCTCTACACTACAACAAAAACAATTGAATAGACAGACAGACGGACAGACAAACAAATAAGAAACAAACAAACGTGCATAAATGGAAATGTAAAAAAAATATTTTGCAGAGAGAGAGAGAGAGAGATAAAAGCAATGAAGAAAGCAACTCTAAATAAATCTCAACTATTCGTTTCAAATAAAACGAAGAGCAAAAAGTTTAAAGGAATAATTTCAATAATGAAGATTTATTTTGTGTTTCTTGTTTATAATTAAATGCCATCTGCATAATCTGATTCGCTGTTATAAATAGAAAGAAAAGTTTGCAAATTGTTAAAATTTGTTTTGTCAGAATAAAGACTCTGGCAGAGATAAATTCACTGTAACAAATTTCCTATCGTGTGGGCCATCTATAGCTTTAAATTTGAATCATCGGTTATTTCGAAGCTGGCAATACTTATGTTGTTCTATTCTGTCAAAAAAAATTCAAAATATTATCTCCACTGATCGTAATGAATCGATTTACGCTTGAGCAACGTTGGGATTTACTGGCAATTTATTTCTGATACAAAGACAATTGGTCAGAAATTGCACGAAAATTTAGAAAATTTGTTCGCAGAGAAGGACCAACAGTGCCCGGTATACGCAAGTTTATTGCTAAAGATCGTGAAACTGGTTTCATTGTTGATGCGCCAAGACGTGAACGTGCTAGTACAGTGCGTACACCCGAAAATATCGAAGCTGTGGCTTCAACTCGTCATCGTTCTCACGAATTGAACATTTTACGCAAGAGTTTACGTCGAACTTTGTGAAAAGTTCAATTGGTTTAAGAATTGGAGGGTCGTTTTCGCTTCGCTAGATGGGCCAACGATAAACTGCACAATCGTGTCGATTCATAGTTACATACATAATTGGCCATTATAACCCTTTAGTCAGGTTTAGGGCCTAGCTTCTCACACCATTCATGTTGTGTGCGTTAATTTTATACGTGAGTGGCGGGACCTACAGTTTGACGTCGACTCCGAACGACAGATTTTTGAGAAACTTTTTCATGGCAGGTTTATTTACTCTCAGAGTTTTTGCCAGAAATCTGCTGAGAGGAAGTCGCCGAAGAAATATTTTTTTTTCATATTTCGTTTTGGTGTCTGACCTAGGATACGAACCCGGACTTTACGTCTAATAAACCAACGCACTACCTACTAGACTACGGCGACTTCTTATGTCGAGTCTGCCAAAAAAAAATATCTTTTCGGATGAAGCTTACTTTCATCTTGATGGGTACGTTAATAAGCAAAATTGTCTTATTCGAGAGTTAGAAAACCCACACGTGGTCTTACAGAAGCCAATGCACCCATTACGAGTGACTATTTGGTGCAGCTTGTGCAGCGTAGACATCATTGGTCGATATTTCTTTGAAAATACGGACGGTCTAGCCATTACGGATACCTATCGATGCCGTTAAAGAAAAAAGTTTTGCCAACAAACCAAAGACAATTGAGCATTTGAAGATCAACATTCATGATGCCATTGCCGAAATACGGTCCAATCGAATGAGGTAGTGTGAGGCCAGCCACAGCAGCCATATGAAATAATATTCATTTCTGACAGGAACAATTGTATTTCACAACAACAAGAATAAATTTGACGAAATTTCAAAACGCTTTTGTTTTATTTTTTTTTTTTTTTAATTTAAACTTTTAAATGGCCCACCCTTTAGAAGAAGTTACAATTTGTCAATTTTTTTTTATTTACTCTCAGAATTTTTTTTTTAGAAATCTACTGAGAAGCAGTCGCCAAAGAACTATTTTTTAATATTTCGTTTTTGTTGGAAATGAGCAGGGGTTTGAACTGTGGCTTCATGTCTAATAAGCGAACATTAACACGTTGACTGCCGCGGCAATTTTCAGAAAACTGGCCGAGCAAGCTAACATTGAATTTTTGTTCTTTTCCCAGAAGCCATTTATCGATACTAGCACTGATATAATACGATTTTATTCATAGCTACACAAAAATGGCAGGTTTAGTGAGTACGTGATAACTCATAGTTGGCAGCCTAGAAGGGAACACAATCTACGAGTTATCTCGTAGTCGGCAGTCAACGTGTTAAGAAAATATACAAATACATTAAGAAAATATAATCCCCTAGTAATCCGAATACACTCTGTACTATAACTTGTTATTATTCTAAGTAAGCTTCAAGCATAATCATTATTAAATATGAGTCGATAGTCTTAGAATAGTTTTACACCCTTGACCAAGATCATGTCATTCCTTTATTAACTGCTTATATAATTAAACAGTTTTTTAACAACAGCAAAAATAATGTATTTTTACTTGCTAACAGCTTTTTAATCCTGAAGCTACTGATTACCGTTAAATAGCAAATGTCAACAAAAAATTTCATTTCATTTCATATCGTCATTAAAAAGTTTAGAAATTAATTAATGACGACGAGTGTGAAAATCACTGATAAAAATACAAAATAAGATTTTTTTGTTTAAATTTTGCAAACAACAATATTTGTTTTGCTTTTTGCAATGCAATTGAAAAAACTTTTATTTTTTAACGAAAGAAAAAGAAATTTAATTGAATAAATTTCCATGAATTCTTAATTGCAATTATTGTTGGAAATATTGTTTTTTCATTAATTTTTAATGCAATTACGATTATAGAGATCTACAATGTGGAAAAAAATTTTATAATAAAAAATTGAGATTTTTCAATTAATTTTGAATTGTATTTTGAAATAAATTTAAAATCAAATATTTAAACATTTGAATTGTTTTTTTATATGTGAAAATAAAGAGGAAAGGGTTCGAAAAGTGGTCTATGTATTCTATAATAAAAAAAAGCTCCTTCTACACACTGTAATAAACAAAATTGTATAAAGTTTAGGATGCGCTTGGACAGAACGTCATGTTAGCTTCTGAATTTTTAAGTGAGTTTTCATTAAGCCCAGATAGGTCGTCACGTAATCGACGAAATAATATATATGTTTACAAATTAAATTCAAATATTTAGGTTTAGGTTGGAGGACGTGTACTTGACAATTGAGACAAGTACAGTACCCCGAGGTCGAATTGACCCATTGTACGAAAAGTCAGTCCTTAAAATGGGTGGATAATAGAGGAGATAGGAAAAAGGAGAGAAAGTAGGAAAGGGAGAATGGGAAGCGAAGGAATTACACAGACGAAACAAAATGGGAGAGCGCGACTACACTGATGCAGCATTAGCACTTCTCAATTAGCTCAAGCTACTAATGAATCTGTGGAGAGCCTTGATGTCGACTCTCGACACAGAATTCAAACCCTCAAAGAAGCCCCTGCCAAGGGTTCTCAACCTCAACCTACTAAGAGCTAGGCAGTTACAGAGGAGATGCTCCACTCGACCAACTCCTCCTCATCGCAATATACCCTACAATAGTCCGGCTGGGATCAGTTTCAAATCCCCGTCAGCGACCTAATCTCGCAGATAACTAACCTTAAACTGGCCTTATACAAGCCCAGCAGCCAACCTGTTCTTACACTGTCTATAGCAGGCCATAGACATCTAAAAACATAACAACTCGATCCCTTCCCCCACCCCTCTGCTCTTCCCCCCTGACTCATCCGTTGATGAGGCCGTAGAGGTGGCAGATTGGGGGGTCAAGACCACCTATTAAATCGCCCTCAGTAAGCGAACCTAACCTAGCGAGAGCAACCGCCGTTTCATTGCCCAGTATTCCGCTATGACCCGAAACCCAGCCTAGACAGATACGGTCTGGCCCAAAAGTCCTTAACGACTCCATGCACTCGCGAACGTGCCGTGATTTGCACCAAACCGACGCAATGGCTCTTAGGGCAGCCTGACTGTCAACGAAGATCATGTAAGATTCCGAATCCGAAGCGGGGCCACCAGCTATGGTCTCAATAGCTTTTCAAGATTGCGAAAATCTAGTTTAATTTTGAATACACTCAACAACACTTTATGTTCAGATCATTAAACCTGAAGATAATCAATCATTCTTGTTCCTGAGTAGGATCTATACTTTATAAGGAATATTTATCTGCAGAGCATATGTATGTTAAATTATATGGAAATACACACAAAACCTGTGGATTTTTAGTATTTCCACCAGCGATTTTAAAAAGCTATTGGCATACAACCAATGTCTTTTCAAACCAGAAACTATTGAAGAGTATAGGAGAAACGCCAACTGAGGTTCAATCAATCATACTGAAGTAGTAATACATACATACATAATTGGTCATTACAACCCTTCAGTCAGGATTACGACCTAGTTTTCTCACACCACTTATGTTATGTGTGTTAATTTTATACATGAGTGGCGGGACCTACAGTTTAAAGTCGACTCCGAATGACAGATTTTTGAGAAACTTTTCATGGCAATTTTATTTCCTCTCAGAGTTTTTGCCAGAAACCTGCTGAAAGGAAGCAGCCGTAGAAATACTTTTTGTATTTTGTTTTGATGTCTGGCCTGGGGCTCGAACCCTGGCTTTACGTCTAACAAGCCAACACACTACCTACTAGACTGCGGCGTCGTCAGAAGTAGTAATGGTTACACTATTTAAGTCAATCGAACAGTCATACTAATAATGAACGAGACTTATGAAAACAAAAGCTAGTCTAACACGAAACTCTTGCCTTAATGATGGCTCATGATGTATGCACTCTATTGAGAAGTGTAGTGCTCGAGTGTAGTCAGAGCTAAATACTAAAATTTTATATATTTTATCTCTCAGTTTACATACATACATAATTGGTGATATTACAAACCTTCAGTCGGGACTACAACCTAGCTTCTCACACCACTGATGTTGTGTGTGTTAATTTTATGCATGAGTGGCGAGACCTACAGTTTAAAAGTTGCAATCGAATGACAGATTTTTGAGAAACTTTTACTCTCAGAGTTTTTTCCAGAAACCCGCTGAGAGGAAGCAGCCAAAGAAATAATTTTTCATATTTCGTTTTGTTGAAGAAGTTTGAACTGGGTTTTGAACCAGAGTCCTCATATATAATAAGCCAAGACTGAAGACGCCGAGGTCTAGGTCTTCAAATCTCTACATTACATTTTTACATTATTTACATGCTTTGAACCATGAGACTTTTTGATATTCTAGTTCTCAAGCAAATATTTTTATATTTTGATATGAAATCAAAGAAAAAATTTGATTTATGCACTTTTTTTGGCATGAAAACAATTGAATTTAAGCAGGGTATCCGGGTATCTTGGAAATCATTTTGGAATTGGTAAGAAGGCATAGTACAACAGAATTCGATAAATAAAATGTGTTAAAAAGCAAGCATCGAACGTGTGATACAATATATTTTTGTTTGTCTTTTAACTACCAATTAATCATACAATGTTCTCAATTTCCCTTTATTGTTACACAATTCCCTCTCTCATGCATTGCGTTTGATTGTGATGAATGTTATGCTTGCGTGATGATGATGAAGTCATTTTTTTAGGATGATGATGAACTGGGTGTTTGAAAAGCAATAAAAGGAAAGCTAAAGTCATAGCTCAGCTGTCAGTGTGATAGAAATTGAATTTGCAAACACTTTTTTTTCAAAATATTTTACACTCAAAATGGTGTTTTGCAACAATTTATCAAAAGCACATGTGTAATTTACAAAACAGTCTCTTGTTTAAAGTGTAATCAATTTGGAAAGGAAATACAAAAAAAGGGTTGTACTCGTATTGAAAGTGTTTACAAATTTATTAAAAAATGTGTTGGTTTTCGAAGGTGTGGGTAATTGCCTTTCTTAGAATCATAACGCCAAGTCTTGATATTATTTTATACAAATTGTAATAATTTTCGGGTTTCAGTTAATGTTGTATCATGTGATAGGTTTCCATGAAATTTGACACCTTAATGAAAAAGTAAAGACAAAATATATTTTTACAAAATGACTTGAAAGTACCACTTATTTACCAACGTTTATAAAGAAATTATTCGAAATATAAAAGCTTGGTAATTCGATCGTTTAATTTAATTTTTGCTTCATTATCCTAAACTAAGGGGCAAATGTAGAAATAGAGTTTTGTAAATTCGAAATGGTAACGAATTATTACTGTTAGATTACTTGCCTGGTGGAAAAAATTATTTGAATTAGCGGGTATCACCATAATTGGTTTTAAGTTCGACGCTCTTTTCCAGTCATAGGCATCAACTGCAGTCATTAAAATGTCCAACAGGTCTTTAGAAAGAAAAAGAATGTAAGAAAGTTAAATCCTGCGATAAATAGAGAATGAATTAATCGCTGCTTTATCTGTAATAGAATAGTATTCCCATACCATGACTTACTTGAGGAAATTTCTTCAGTTTTTTGGACTCGATTTTTATAATCAAGTACACTGCTTGGACTGTTACTTTGTCTCAGATATGAAGCGATGGAGCAAAGTCGCATCAATGGTTATGAACAATTTAAAGAAAGGAAATATGAAAAGTATTATTGGTTGCATTGTACATCTGGCTAAGAAGTTGTAAATGCCAGTGTCGCCGCAGTCTAGTAGGTAGTATGTTAGTTTTTTAGACGTGAGACCACGGTTCAAACCCTAGGTCAAACTTCTCCAACAAAACGAAATATTAAAAATTATTTTTTTTTTTTTCAGAAGTCGCCGTAGTATAGTAGGTAGTGTGTTGGCTTATTAGACGTAAAGCCAGGGTTCGAGCCCCAGGCCAGACATCAAAACAAAATACAAAAAGTATTTTTTCGGCGACTTTCTCTCATCAGATTTCTGGCAAAAACTCTGAGAGTAAATAAAATTACCGTGAATAGTTTCTCAAGAATCTGTCGTTCGGAGTCGACTTCAAACTGTAGATTTGACCACTCATCTATAAAATTAACAAGCACAACATAAGTGGTGTGAGAAACTAGGTCGTAATCCTGACTGAAGGGTTGTAATGACCAATTATGTATGAATGTATGTATTTCTTCTGTGATTTCCTCTCAGCAGATTTCTGATAAAAACTAGGAGAGTAAATAAAAATTCCATGAAAAGTTTCTCAAAAATCTGTCGTTCGGAGTCGACTTCAAACTGTAGATTCCACCAATCATATATAAAATTAACACGCACAACATAAGTGATGTGAGTATCTAGGTCGTAATCCTGACTGAAGGGTTGTAATGATCAATTATGTACATATGTATGTAATGGTAGAAAGGAATTTAACTATTATTCTTAGCCCCCAGTGATGGTGAACTGTTTGTGAAACACGCAAGCCAGTATGTGTTCATTGCAGGTCATAAGTGACAAAAATCAAAATAGAATGTTTCGGACTTTTCTGAACAAAGTGCAAGACCAATTATAGGCAAGGACATCCCTGCTGAATACTCGACAATAACTTAACAGCTCTATAAATAGCATGTATGTATGTATGTATGTATATGCATTGAAAGTAATAATATGATGTTACCCTAGAAACATAAATTTTAAAAAAATATATGATTTCATAATCAACACTTTCTTTGGCAGATTTCATGTATAAAACTTTTAATTTCTCCTTAAGTATTTTGTTTTGTTTTCATGAATAATTTAATCGTTTTACAGGAGTTTTTTTTATTGAACACAAAACATTCATCTTTTATAGGAAAAGAATCAAATTTGTCATAGATTTCTATGCAATAATACAATATAAATTTGAAATTCACTTTAAATGCATACATACCACATGTCCTTTAACAATGTAGTCTTAGCCTCGCCTGTTTTGATGTAGACACCAGATGCCATAGGCATAAATTAAATTATAATTCGCATAAATTACAATGACACATGAATTCTGAATAAACATTTTGCATGGACACTTGTATTAAATAAAGGTAGCTGCCTATAGAACTCACAAGGACATTTGACACATTGATGCATACATACACACACAGGCATGTACACCTCAAAAGCAAATCAATACTATGTATACTCAAATAACGAAGGAAATAATTTAAAAGGATATTGTAGCAGCAATAATTAGTATTGCAGAACAGCATTTAAAGCGTTTATATTTCATGACAATCATACTCCCTCGCCCAAGTAAATATAATTAAAAAATACTTTGTAATCAAGTACTCACTTGTCTTAGCAAACTATTAGTATTGCCAAGTATTTCTTTGCACATTCTATGTGAGTGCAGTAGACTGCAATATATTTACAATGGATCCATTTACGATTCGATTGGTAGGGTAAGTAAACAAACACCTGCCAGCTGAACTAAGAATATCGCATGTGCGAATATCTTGTAAATAAAATATCCTCGTGACTGTCATCATCATTAGAACAGTGTAATGCTTTATTTCTTGGGAAAGAAAAAAATGAAAGTAAATAAATTAAAAGAGAAGACTGACAAACAAAATAAAAACGTTTCGCTTTTAAAAAAGAATAAAAAAAAACAGAAGAAATTCTAAACCTGCTTCTATACTGATGGTAATTTGTCTAATGCATGTGGTGCAACTGTATGGGACACAGCAAGTTGCTGTGGGGACAGGCAAAACATCGGAGAACGTAAACCCAATAAATAATGAAATGAAAGAGAATGAAATGAAATTATTTGCAATTATTAACTGATTTATGATCATTTACTACGGATCAAATGATCATCTACTAAAGTAATGACAGAAGAGTGGACATTATTTGTGGATAATTTATTTGCAGAATACAGAGAAGTGAAAGTGTGATGTACAAGTACATTACAAGATTAGTTAGATAAAAATGGAAATGAATCTGCACGGCAAGGACACTTGCTCAGTAACAAGGCGGCATCTAACATTATGGCTGACATTATGATTGATGGCAATTGTTTAAGAGTAATGACATGATATTTATTATCGTTTTTGACACAGATCTTTGAAACATGCTGATTTTCAATTTAATACTGAAATCAATTTACGCCGCATAGAAATCATTCCCATTCTGTGTAAATATTTCTTAAGTATGCAATGACTGGTCAGAAGATCTGATATAATTCTAAGGCTATTTCTACAGAGCCTGATACATACATACATACATACATATATACCTAATTGGTCATTACAACCGTTCAGTGAGGATTACGATCTAGCTTCTCACACCACTTATGTTGTGTGTGTTAATTTTATACGTGAGTGTCGGAACTTTTTAATGGCAGGTTTATTTACTTTACTCTCAGAGTTTTTGTCAGAAATCTGCTGAGAGGAAATCGCCGAAGAAATATTTTTTTTTCATATTTCGTTTTGATACCTGACCTATGATACGAACCCGGTGGTTTTACGTCTAATAAGCTAACACACTACCTATTAGACTACGGCATCAGTTAATTGTTTCCCTATTACAGCTGCTTAGCAAAAGTTTAGACTATCTTAGAACTGACTGGCATGAAAAAATTCATCGTTTCTCTTTGTCTTTCTTTTCGTTTAGCTTTTACGTTGAATCGACTCTTCCCATTTTATTGGTTCTGGGCCCATCAGAGGCGCTCTAAATTCTTACATAAACTGCAGATGTTGACCGTATTATCCTTCTCTAGCTAATTGAATTCATTCAAACAATTCCTTTATAGGAGCTAAAGGCTGAAAAGGAGACTGCACTTCCTCTCTATGTTCTGCTGTGTGCATATTAAAATTGAAAATATCAGCGAGTTTTTCCAATGGTTTCGTATATTTTTATTCAAAGATCGAACACTCTTGCTTTCTTAGTAAATGTGGTCCACAGAATTATTCGTCTCTTAAAAGAGCACAACTATGGGTGTTACTCAGTCTCAATGTAATTATTTGTGTGGAAGAACACTCAATTTTGTTTTAATTTTTCTTACAAGCAAAAATTTCGTTTAAAACCATTTGTCTTACAGAAACGAGCCCGTAGATTTCCAAAATAAATCATTACAAAAATTTTTTAACAAAATATCTCGAAATCTAACTGAACAATGACATTCTTTCCCTATTAAAGTTTACTTTAGTACGATTATATTGAAAGCGAACTTGTTTAAAACTACAAACTGTATTCCTTTTAAAATTTAAAAATTAAAATAGCATGTGAGATAGTAGCAGCCCCGGTTGTATGTTCTCTGTTAAACTGCACTTTAGTGTATTGATTTTTTTTATTCGACTCTTTTTGTCTTTATTTTTCGCTTTTCTTTTGTCGCTCTTGATTTTCTTGCCACATACATTCAATGTTTATGCAGTTTAAAAAGTTTTTCATTTTTTTTTTCAGATTTTTTGTTGCTATTGTGGTATCTTTAATATCATACGACACAAAGAGAGATTTATCGTATATTATTTCACAGGTGGCATAAGAAGCGAAGGTGGGTTGGGTTCACGCTTTGACATGTGTTATTTGCAAATCCTTTTAAAAAGTTTTTCTTTGAAAAAAAAAAAGAAAATGAAACTGTGAAAAAACAAGTATAGAAAGTACTTTAATGGTATTTAATTGAAAACTTTTTGGTGTGTCATTTGCTAAAAACATACAAAGAGATGACAGGATGGTTTCTTTTTTTTGGATTTTTTAAAAGTATATTTTAAGATATAAAAAAAATATAAATGATGTCAGTTTATGACACTAAATATTTAAAGGACAATAAAGAAAGTTGAAAGCTTATTTACATGATTTATATTTCAGTTACCTGGGAGTTGTTCTTCACTTTTCTACTGGAAGGCGTGTTTCATTATTTGTTTTTTTATGTAAAGAATAAAATATAAGGGAATGTATATCAATTAAAAATCGCATCATTATCGTATTTGCTTTTGCCTATTCCTTATTGGTTCTCACTAGAGGTAAGATTTTTAGTAAGATTTTCGACGGCTACAGCCATAGAGGCTTTACTGATACGCAACGGAATGATGGAATAAAGTACATGTATTATACACATACATACATATGAATATGAAACATTTCCGCCGTGCAATGGTTTGGAATTGTTTGTTTCACTCTTTATGTGATATACCTGTATATTTATTATTCGATAGAATTGATTGCACTTGCCACAGTACAAAGATTCTATTGATATATTGGACTAGAATGAGTTTATTTGTATTCGAACACTTGGATACATCTCCCATTACGATCAGAAAGGATCAGTAGAGATGTGGACAGAGAAATCACAACAGATTGGACCTAATTTGTAGCAGTCTTCCCTATTTTTAATTGAATTGCGGTATGCCGGTATAGATTTGTAACCCTATATTCTACTACTGGTCTACACCGCTTTTATGCATGTCAGCCTTAAGCTTGAGATTTTCGATGCCTTTTTCGATATTGGCAAAGAGAACATACACACTCTTTCGTATGTTTTTTATGAATTAAATGTTTCAAGAAAAGATCATCATACTACTTTGCCTGCTAAAGTTGGAAATCTTCGGCATATGGCTTATTAGACGAACCTCATTTGACATGTGGAATACAAAGAAATTATGAAGAAATATTCCTTTAAGCAATCTCGTATCAGCAGTTTTCTGGCTCAAGCAAGAATAAAATAAAATTGCCATGAAAAGTTGCTCAAATCTGTCGTTCGGAGTCGAAATGAACCCACAGGTTGCACTACTCATAGATACAAATAACAAACACAATCTGAATGGTAAGGAAAGCTAGTTTGTAAGTCTGACTAAAGAGTTGTAATAACCAACTAAGTAAGTAAATAAGTAAACATTCTTGGAACCTAAGTAGTTCTCACCTACATACCAGGCAGGTAGTTATCCTTCTGAACATCGAACAGCAACCTCAGATTTGTCACGATAACAGCGTTAGAGGAAACGTTATTGGGAAACATTAATTCAGTACCTCTGCACAACAACAAGAAAAATTTTGTTTAATATCAGTGTACAGCCGTACACAAGCACTTCATACACACCATATTGCAGTGTACTTTATGGTAGTACTTGATGAACTCACTCACTTTACAGGGTCACCAATATATCGCATATACTATAATACTTATGAAAACGATAACTTTTTCATTCAATAGATTTTCCATAATTTCTTTATTTTTTATTGCCATAAAAAATATTTACTACAGCAACTGTGTTGCTATACTACATATAAACAGCATGTTACGGGAAAATTAAAGTCCACATGATAAAAATTTCATTAAAAGAAATGAAACATAAAACACTACGACTAACACAAAAACAAAAATTCTCCTCAAATTAATAAAAAAAATATTTGCAGTTTGTCTCGGCAAACATTTCATTTTACAATATCACATGGAGATGACGAAATTATTGATGATGATGATCCAAAGTCCGTTTGCAAAACAACAGATGTTGATGTCAGCAGGTGATTTAAATCATCATCATCATCATCATATACAGAGGCCTTAATTCACACTGTAATCGATATTCCTTTGTAGTTTACATTGTATTGACGAAAATATTTAAATGCATGATGATATGATGCGCTCGCTGGCTGACTGTTGAAATAAATGCTTTTCGCCGATGCTGCTACTGCCTACATTTGATTTCCATTAACGCTGGCTGATATCGACATCAATTTCAGCCACCACATCACAATCGCCAAAGGCAGCAACGATAGCACCCATAGCAACATGAAAGTGACATAACTGGCACCTTACAGCATACATATCTGTTCATCAGTACTCAAGTGTGCGTGTACATGTATGCGTAAAGCACGTTTTTATACGCATTTTTAATGTATACCACGGTGATACCACAATGAAATATGTTGGTTTGGTTAGCTGGAACATGTTCGGCATTGTTTTAACTTGCCACCAAATTAAACTTCTGTTTTCCTTTTTTGCTTTTTGCCCATTTAAAATTATGCGGCATGTTTCCAGCCCCTACCGTACACCTATTGCGGATTATATTGTGGGTGTTCTTTTTTTTAAACGACATGTGTGTTTATTTCAACAGGGGCGTTGAGTATCAATTTTAACTTGAAAATATTCCCTTTCATTTGACTTTTTCTTTTTGAAGTCAAACTGGAAATTTGTATCGATACGCCTCTGTCAGAAGACATTAATAAATGATTCAATATACGCAAGCAATTTGTGCACATATTTTTAGTTTTCGCTCTCAGTATGAGTACGTTTATTGAGATGATATTGAAATATTTCTGCCTTTTTAGCATTAAATTCCCTTTTTGGTGTGCTAGCATATGAAGATTGTTGATAAAAAAAAAACTGCAACCAACATCAACTTCACTATCCTTAGGCTGTTGACAATTGAACTGATTGACTCAAGCAAAGCTGGAAATTTGAATTTCATCCGACGAATTTATGGAACCTTCCAGTTTAAAAAAAAATCGAAAACTAACATTTTGTACTTTTTTCAAATGTAACATACCTATAATGTCTCGTCCGAGCATATTGCCCTGGCAAACCTCACGTGTTTCCTTCTAAGATCCATTAATGCCTCATAAATTCAAGAATGTTTTCAAATGGTTACTGCGCTCACCAAACAGTGGCCCTATTTTCTATCCACCTAGCTGAATCCGCAGTTCCATACTATTCTTGATTTAACATCACAAGGACCGAGTGCCCGCATGGCTATTGCAGTGTCCTGTACTTTGTATTTTCAATACAAGTTGAAGTCTTTCCATTGTATAGACTTTCGCTTGGAGGATACTCGCGAGTTTCCACATTGCCCCATTGGCTCAGAATATTTAAATCTGGGACCAAAAATACCCGTTCCAAAATACTAAATTTCGCGGCGAAACATATTCCAAAATCATAGAGCCTTTTACTTGTCTCCAGGGAACATTTAAAGATCGAGCTGCTAGCCACTCCATTCATTAGATCACACTTGCATTGTGCTGATGCAAAAAAAAATCTTGATCAGTTGCGAAGTGGACTTTGATGACAAAATACTAAAAATAACTCAACTATTTTGGGGTTAAACGAAACTAAACTCTGCTGAGAAGTTGTCACACGATTGCGATTGTGAACAAATGCCGCATGGCTCTAGTGGAGAGTTTTCTCCTCATTATATAGAAATCATTAAAAATTTAAACCACAACGAAATGCAGTAACCATTCCTTTTAGCCTCTGAAATTGATGGCACAGATTTTCTTTTGTATTTATCAAGCTTAGCATTGACTTTTCCACAAAAAATCTATACTTGATACTGATTTTCTCTTCCAATCACGTGGCCATCTTCTATCAGTGGCTGTTTAACACAATCTCAATCACGCTGTTTATTAAAATTTTGACAGTATGTGAAGGATAGTACTCTCTTGACAGGTGCCATGTTTCCCTCCTTAGATACTTATTTTTTTTTTATTTGCATTTAATGGAGTATTTTGCAGTTTACAGAAAAACACAATTTTTTATTTGACATTAAAAGTTTTTGTTATTGACAAATTGACAATGAATTGCTAAATTATTTGGCAATTCATCACCAGGATTTATAAAACCTAAAAAAAATGTCAAATAAAATTTAAATTGAAATTTTATTTTAAATTGTAGTTAATTTTCGGAAACTGTATTCGAGTTATATTAAAATGTTGCTTAAAAATTTTTTATTTGATAGACAGACAGAAAAGAGAACTACAAAATCATCAAGCGGGCACAACCAGCACCTATGTCCAACTGTCATGTGCAAACATAGGTTTGATACAGTTTACAAAAGACCTTAACTGGAATAATGTTTGCAACTTGAGATCCAATTCCAATTCACCAGCTTCACCAATATATGCCCATCTAATTCTGTTTGTTCCAGTACCGATTTAACGAAGATTTTTATAATATTGTTATGAAAACTAAATGTAGCAAACAAGTAAAACAAACAAAAACATAGAAAACGTACGTTACAAGAAACTATAAAATCAAATACATGAAAGAAAATACGAGAATTAAGGCCACCACATAAATCAAATTACAATAACAACAGGTTTTCCCCTTTTCGGCTAGGTAACATTCTATTTCGAGGAACGAAAATTGTTATACCAATTCCTTTAAGGACTAGAGTTTTGGCTATAGCAGATGAAGGTCACCCGGGTGAGACTGAAACGTCGTGTTCGATCTAAAATATGGTGGCCGTTGGTATCAAGACCTACACACCCGGCTCCAATGAACCGACGGAGTTTGCCAACAGAGCCATGACAATGTCTCGCAATGGATCTGTTGGGACCCTTGCCAAATTATGATTTTATATTTGTGGTAATCAATTATTACTCAAGATACCAAGAGGTTTAGTTCTTAAGCACCATTATTGATTTCCTGGATGAAATCTTTTCAAGACTGGGCTTCCCGAAATCCATTACCACTGATAATGGTCGGCAGTTTGTCAGTGACGAATTTAAAAACTTCTGTTCAGACAAAAATATCAAAATTCTGACGTCCCTCCCATACTGGCCGCAGGCCAATGGTGAGGTAGAAAATATGAAGAGATCTCTCGTTAAACGGTTACGAATAGCACACAGTAACGGAACAGATTACAAGAAAGAAATCCAAAAATTTCTGTTGATGTACAATGTCACTCCCCATGCATCAACTGGGAAGGCCCCAGCAGAACTGCTTTTCAATCGGGTAATTCGTGACAAGTTGCCATCAATACACGACGTTGGTGTAAATATTTTAGATGCTGAGGCAAGAGACTTAGATATGCTTAACAAAGAAAGAGGGGAAGAGAACAGACAAAGATCGCAAAGCAAGAGATAGCGGAGACAATTGGTTGGTGGTTATTCCAAATAAGTTAACACCGAATTTTGTCTCAGAAGAGACAAGAGAGAGTTCAGAGATGGTTGAGACACAATCCGAATCTGAGATTCCTAAACCGAGGTTGACATTGAAACTTAAAAATATTCGAGGGATGTGGAGACCTGGTAATGATGATTGCTAGTCATGCGACTTTAGATATCTGGCAACGCGGTTATTTCAGCAGGAGTTGTGTCAGAGTTCTTCTAGAAAAAGGTTGTTGTTCAGATTATTTTGAATTGAATAATTAGAATTAATAAAAAGTAGATTGAAGTTATTGTTAAAAATAAATATTACTGCGTTTTGTTTAATTAGCGAATTATTACAAACACTACATAGAAAAATGCTGAAGTTGCCAGACTTAAGCATCCTGCCAGTCGGTGAGTAAGACAGTCGCACATTAAACGACCATTGAGTGTTGTAATAAAAGTGCTGTAATAAAAATTGCGACGTTAAACACAATGGTATTGTATACTGCGTATTTGCTTTTTACAACCTAAGGATTGTATGATAAAGTTTATAAAACTATGTTGTCAATGAAAAATAAAGTATTTATTTAAATAAATGAATAGAGGATTTAAATAAATAAACAAACACAATTAAAAGTAAACAATTTACCCTGTATTTTTCACTTTTCTCCTTTTTGTTGATCTTTAATTAGCTTTTAAATATCAAATGTTGAAAATGATAATAAATGGCGTTTTTAAAACCTTACAAAAATGGGTCAGATGTAAAAGAGAAGAACTTATTTCCGCTTTTGTAATTTAAAAAGGTAATCAAAAATGTGGGTGTGGGAAATGGACGAAAAATTTTAAATCATTTTATGGTGACAAGCAAACTTGTGGCATCAAGAATTGTGTTAGCAAAACACTTTTACTGTTCAACACCTGGGCATTTGAGAACCAAAGTGTAATGAATCCAGATGAAGAGTAGATGTATGCCTAAAGCTCTCTCTCTCTCTCTCCCCCGCTCTATTTTGAGACAGGTGCCAACAATTCATTTTTTGGCAGAATCTTTGCTCATAACATGACAATCAAATACACAAAACAAAAAAAAAACAAAAAAGAGTATGAAAGTGTATCCAAACCAAATCCAACACCATGATATGAAAATTTCAAATATTTCAGAGGGCAAAAGGAAGAACAAGAACTACCTAAAAATGCTGGTTTTTTTTTTTTGGTTAATGGATGTTGTTAGTGCTATTATTTGTTCAAAAGAATCATCGCTATTTATGAGGCCAGGGAGAGGGTAATTTTGCTTTTACCTTTTATGTTTGTATGTATGGAAGTTTGCGTAATTTATGTAACTTTCTCCATAAAACAGTAAAAATATACATACTTTCTCTCTCTCCCTATTTTACACAAAAGAGTAAAAGAAATAGCAATTCTTTATGTATCCAAAAATACTTTTCCTTTCTTTTTTCTTTTTTTTGGTATTTTTTTTTTTAGCCAAAAGTATTGCACGTATTTTGTGTGGGGGTGAGCTGTTCAACTCTCATAGAAGCACTACAATTTAATACAGCAAAAATAAATCCAATTTACATTTAGAATTTCTGGATAAATTCATGCAAACGTACAGAAGACATACATATGTATGTAGATAAGAAAGTATCTTTAAATGAGACACAATTCCTTTTTGATTATTTTGATTTTTACATTGCAGTTTGCGGTAAAAGCTAAGTGTTGAATAAATTTTACCTTTTTTAGGGTTTTCTGCTTTATACCCTACACCACGTTATGTGGTTGGAGTTGATTACATTTGTGTAGATATTTGTAATTGATTTTTAAATCATCCAATCTTATTGATTAGAATGAAAGATGTGAGTCTGTCTGTGTTAAATATTATCTTGTAAATAAGTTGTAAGTTGTTCTTGACTTTTTTTTTAATATTTATCAAATAATTTTATTTTTGCACAATGAACTGGAAGGCCAACATATTCAGATGCTATGCGCCTCTAATCAGTGCTGCTAATGTCGTCTACACAGCTTCCGGAATTGAAATATGGTTCAAGAAACCGCTAAATCGATTAGTATTCCAAAAATAATTTTCTCATCAAAAGAGTTACGAACCTTTGACGTGGTCTAGTAGGTAATGTGTTGGCTTATTAGACATGAGATCGCGATTCAAACCCCAGATCAGACATCTCCAACAAAACGAAATATGAAAAAATATTTCTTCGGCGACTACCTCACAGCAGATTTCTGGCAAAAACTCTGAGGTTAAATGAAATTGCCAAGAAAGGTTTCTCAAAAACTTGTGGTTCAGAGTCGACTTTAAACTGTAGATCCCGCTGTCAGGTTCACCATGATTCCTCAGCTATTTATACCATCTCCTTATCAGCCTAATCAAAGCAGAAGAAAATTTATGTTTTGTACACTTCCAAGATGTATAGGATGTGCCCTAACTAATCAAACGGAAATTGCTATGCTGCCCTCATTAGCTATGTAATCAGCAAGCAGGCAGAACTAGCAGCCATGTCCAACTGCGTACAGTCATATGTGAAGAGTGAGCCCGTAATCCAATTATCTCTATAGGTTTAATAGACATCGAACAGTTTACATCGAAGACATTAACCAGTGACTTGAGATTCAACTCACTTAGGTTCACCAATATGTGCATCTAATGCAATGTGTTTCAGTAATGATTTGACGAAGATTTTTTATAATATCGTTACGAAACTAAATGTAAAAAACAAGTAAATCGAACAAAAACACAGCCCTTATTAGCTATCAGATTTTTATAAATGTTCTAATGACGACACAAGTTTTTCACCATACATGACTGGTGGTAAGTGGCGAAACAAGTTTTTCACCACGCACGACTAGGGATAAGTTACGTAATCCTTGTTAAAAGCTTTGCAGTCAATGCCTTGATTGCTGAGAAAAAATGATATTCACTATTGAACTGTTTTATAGGGTATCAAATAATCTCGCTTGGCCGACTATAATTTTCTTATTTGTTTCGATATCATAACCTACTTTAGATATTGAATTTCAAATCAAATTTAACTCGGCTTGTGAACAAAGTTCAACCTTTTCATGGAATTTTATTTTAATGAACCATAAAGTTTCTGTTGGTCTTTTTAAGAAGAATTTTAAAATGTCAACGCTTTCTTCCAACAGAATTTAAAATTTTTATTTCATTCTCTAACAAAGTGAAGCTGTAAAATTACACTATTCAAGACAATTTAAGGAATTCAAATAAGAGATGAAACTTAATGCCAATAAGATGCTCTATGAAGCTCTATTATCAAATGGAAAAACTTCAGGCTAAAGATGAAGTCTTATTAAAATTTTGAAAGCAGAATTTCAAGGAACTTTTAGCAGGAATGAAAGTGAAAACTAAAGAAAATTGTAAAGCCAATATTAAAAAGGAATAAATATGATAAAAGCCACTTTGTCGGAAATGAAACAAAACATTAAATTCCCAATCAAACAATAAAATTATAGATTTTAATGAAGGACTCCTGGACTATGAAAAATAGCAAACTGTACTGTGCCCCTTATCATCTATAAAAGACAATCGTGCTAACTATGTTCGTTTAGGTAAAATGATGGCCAAAACCTTGCCATTGTGTCCGCTAAAAGCTTTTGAACAAACTCATACAGCCTCAAACACTTGCAAAACAATAATTACAAAGTAAATGAAGAATTTAATTCAAAAGCCCTGTTTTAAATCTCGAATTTTTTTTTTTTAATTTACATGAGTAATCAAAACGACCAAAAAATTTAGCGAAAATAAAAAAGATGTACAAAAACAACAAAAAGAAGCGTATCTTCTATTAGCATATTAATCGATTTCACTCATTCATTCGTTCGTTCAGTCAGTCATTCTTTCATCACTTTCAAGCTGAAAGCTGAAAAATGAAAAAGAAAATAAAAGAAAACTGCCACATGCGAGTACTCGCTCGTACATCGTGTAGAATGAATAATTGAATGCATGATAAAAAAAATTGTAATGCCAATGTGTGTGTACGATTGTGGGTATATTAGTTTTTACCGTTTTTTCAGTTTTTTTAACTGTTAACTGGTAATACTTTTGGTATTTGCATAGATTTTGGAAATTTAAAAAAAAAGTCGAATTTCTTTCTTTCTTTTGTCAACAGAATAATACAAATCAGACATGAAAACAATTTTTTTTGTTCGGAGAACAAAGAAATGTTTTTAAATTAGAGAATTTGAAAAAGAAAGGAAACTTGCCAAGATACGCCATTCTTTATAAAATATTAAAGGTATTTCAAACTCTTTTGATCTTTTCCAAGAAAATGTATTGAGCTTTAGAAAGTGAAAAGATTGCATTTGATAGCTGCTTAAGTCTTAAGTCAAAGATGATAATTAAAAGCCAATACTGGAGACTCGAGCCACTAAACAAGTCTTACGCAACTAATACGTTCACTTTCAAGTTAATACATATGAATTTCAGATCAAGCCTGTTACATTTCAGCAAATTCGAACGATTTCCAAATTGCGTGGATAAGCCCTGTTTAAACGCTCTAGTTTTACGAGCACAGTACTTCGTGCAAATTTCAAAATGCTAGTCTCTGCATCGCCGTAAGCTAATAGGTGGTGTGTTGGCTTATTAGACGTGAGGCCGTGGTTCAAACTCCAGCCTAGATATCTCGAACTAAAACGAAATATGAAAATATTGGTTGTCCTGGTAGTCTAGTGGGTAGTGTGCTAGACTAGTAGCGTGAGGGTCGTGGGTTCGATTCCCACCAGAGACTCTGGTCTGTGACACTACACCGAGCATATGGTCAAAGTTACTCAGCTCGTATATAATTATAATATAATTTGTAATTGTATTGTAATTAATAAATAAATAAATAAATATTTCTCTCGGTAACTTGCTCTCAACAGTCTTCTGGCAAAAGCTCTGAGAGTAAATAAAGTTTTTCAAAAGTCTGACTTTCGGAATCGACTTTAAATTATAGGTTCGGCCATTCATGAATAAAACTAACACACAAAGCATTGGTGGTGCGAGATGCTAGGACATAATCCTGACTAAAGGATTGTAATGACAAATTATGTATGTATGTATGTATTGGACCAGGTATAGAGTTAATTTATATACACATTTGCCTTGATAAATTTCAATATTGTTTAGCAGGCTAAAATATAAGTTCTAGGCAATTCAGCTGAATTGAAAACAATCGAAACTTCTACCAGATGGTCTTAATCTGTACTGAAATGAGTTTCAAGAGCTCGGGGAAATATGCATATTTTTAACTGAATTTCCAGCAATAGATTCAAAATAACGGGGAGATTAAGATCTTATTGGGACTCAATTTGGCAAACGTGATATGACACAATTGATTGCAATTTTTACAAGATACTACATGGCTTAGCACATAAAGAACACAACTTTATTCTACTTGTAGGCTTAAAAAGAGTAGAATGCTAATAAGCTGGTGGGTTACATCCAGGTGTAAACCTCAAGTAAACCAATTCTGGTATACCCATTTAACCTGCAATAAACTGCTCAAAGAGTAGCCCGCTTGAATAAATAAACAAATGCCTGTGTTGACATTTATTTTTAATACAAATTTCACACTCTAACTAATGTTGGTGGGAATTAACGTGATTCGAGGAATAATTCTAATTTATGACAACAAAATACATGCGTTTTGCACAAGTAAATATATTTAAGAACGGAAATGAAAGCACAAGGCATTATTATTTCCATATAAGGAAGTAGTTTTATAAGTCACAAGCAGTAAAAACTTGTGACATTATTTCAAGTGTAGTATGATGATGTTTAAGTACTTTTCTATGTTAATAAAACTCATTAGGTTAGGTACTTAAAAACACGCACATTTGCATACAGAGTGACATATAATTTTGTTAACATAATTAAAGTTTTTTCTCCTCTGTGATTTGTTTTCTGTTATAAATTTAAAATCAAATGGAAAATCAAATGGAATAACTTTGTAGCCTACATTTTATATTACACTCTCAAGCTCTGCTCTTAGATAAATAATGTATGTAAGTTGTATTAGCATGTGTTGACTTTTCTCAGCTATTTTTTCACATGTACAATTACATTCGAGATTATCATTTATCAGTACAAAGTAAATATTCTTTAGGGAACGATTTACGTTTATAAAAATAGAATTTAAATGTTTTATGGCTTCTTCTCAAAAAACACATGAGAAAGTTTTTAGCTCTGACTGACAAGTATGATTCTCGTTTTCCTTTTTATATTGCAATAAAATAAACATAAATTGTTTCCTTAACCGCAACTATTTCTAAAGGATTTGCGTTTAAATCCTTTCCATGTAGATTTGTGTTGGAAATGTGTAAAAACTTTTTGATTTTAAGCTTTTAGATGGTATTACCTTAGGGGTGGATTAGTATTAAGCATTAAAGGTCAAAAAGTGAATGTAAATTGAAAAAAAAGTTAAGACGAATGCTTATAACTTTAAAAAAAAATCAGATTATCAAAAACATTTTCCCTGTACTAACGGAAACTTGTAATATGTATTTAGAATCCTCAAAAACTAATGTTTTAGAAAAACATAAAAAAATAAAAGAATCTTCCTGATTATGAAAATATTTGGGTCTAAAAGAAACCATAAAACGTATGCATACTACTGGAATGCTACTCGTATTGAGGTTAAGTTAGATTAGAGTGATTAATATAGTCTACCATTTCCCGAATAGAAATACAACTTAATTTTATACACGAGGCAATTTTTTGAAAGAGAGAGTTTTGCTGCTGACAAGAAGTCACCGAAGAATTATGGTTTCATATTTCGTTTTGTCCGATATGTCTGACTTGGAGTTTTAACCGTGGCCTCACGTCTAATAAGCCAACACACTACCTGCTAGACTACGGCTACCAAATACTCCTAAATTTTATGGTGCATGATTCTGCTGTAAATCCATGCTCGCTACTTTGGTTCCGTAGCAGTCAACATCAGGCTTTCATTAAATATTTCTTCTTCACAACTCAACCATTTAAACGTACACAGCAGTCAGAAAAGACTGGCCAGAATTTACCAAAACCAGGAGAGCTACATAAAGATAATGCCATGAACTTAGCTGTACATTTCCGTACAAACATAGTATAGGCTCAACATGCTTTTCATTGTATCTCTTAATGGTAAAATATTGGGCGATGTTTTATGTGGGAATGGAAATATCTAAATAGTACCAGAAGCTCATAGATACATACATACATACAGTCAAAGAAAAAAAGTCAACATTCACCGCTATATGTAGGCTTTTTTCGCGATGATTTTTACCAAATTGAAAAAGGTGTTTAGCGTTGTTTAAGGCAGTTACAATTAAACATGTTTGAATACGAAAAAGAATATAAAAAAATATAACATAGAAATTATTGGAAAAATACAATAAAATTACCAGGAAATTAGCATACACCGTTGTATGTAGAGTTTTTTTCTGTGACTGTATGTACCTACATTATCGGTCAGTATAAAGCTTTAATCAGGATTGAGATTTATCTTCTCTCGCATCCCATACTTTATTTAGGCCTAGAGCTCCAAACGTCTTGAATTTCTAAATGACTTTGCTTATGCTGAAAAGGGGTTCGCGAAAGAATTTTTTTTTTATTAATTTTTTTAAAAATGTCAGAACTGACTTTTGAACTCGAAGATCTCATATAGTAGGCCAATGCGCTATCACTGAACTACGACAACTACAAAATGATTGTATAATTGAAGAAAGTTCTTTCTTTTTTAGAAAATTTTTTACAAAAATTTACCAAAAATTTCCGAATACTTTTTAAAAGAGCCAATATTTCTATTATGACAGTAAAAGAAAACGAAAATAGCTTGCGTATAAACATAATTTTCCATTTGCATATATCGTTAATCTCATGTAGAAAAGCCCTAACTCACACTTTTTTCGAAATTGATTTTTTTTGTGATTCCAATGCATTTAACACAAATACACATTGGATTCACAGAAAAAATCAATTTCGAAAAAAGTGTGAGTTAGGGCCTTTCTACATGAGACCAACGATATGTAAAGCTACATAAGTATAAATAAATGTTTATATGTATGTATATATATATCATGCAAATATTTAAAATAAACATGTATAATCGTGTATACACATACATAGATATGCATTTATTTAGTTGAGCTTATAAAACAAACACTCGCTACAACAATTCAAAATAAAAAGAAAATACACCGCGTTACATAATACCTCATTTTCATATGAAAGTAAGGAATAAAAATCTGAACAACAATATCGACGCTAGCAACAACCGCAACGTTAATGTAAATAGTAATAATAGCAACAATAGCAATGACAAGAGTAACAACAACAAATAACAATACAAGCTAGCGACATCATTAATAATAATATTTGCATATGTAATCCTTTTTAAACATTTACGTTATTCGTTATGCGTACATATTTATGCAAATTAAAGAATTTTGTTACGCAAACAACAAACTGCGCAATAAAACGGTGCAATAAAAAAGTCAATTTACACTTCTTATAAATCCTTGCCATGCAGAATGCAAATTACCACAGAAGGGCAAGTCAACCAAATCAATACGAAGTCTTAAAGACAGAAGCAGGATGTTAAGCAATCGACTCGGACACAGGACCATATTGCAGAGCTTATTCATAATAATAACAATAGTTTTTAAGTTTTTCGATGTATATTTGGCTTTTTAGTCTTCAACTTCATGAATTTCTTCGCAATGAATATGGAAATTTGTGCTGATTTCGTTTCTAAAAAATTTTTGATTTCTAAAGTGGCCAGATTGATCACTTACAATGCTTTTAAAAATATTCAGTGTTCAAGGCAGGAAATCTGCCATTGGCTCTATGGCTCTCGCACAACCGCATTGTGTTATTGAAGTGTCCAGTTTAACGTAGAGTATGGTTTCTACGACAATATATGAAAATGTTCAGAAAGACAACTGAATTATCGTGATAAACTGTTGAAATATAATTCATAAGTGAGCTCACAAAGGATGTAAAAATTGTTGGTTAACCATCATCTACACCAATTTCGAATTTAAATTTAATGAACGCTAAAAACGATATTTAATAGGTACATGAAAAATTAAAATCTTGATGTTAATGGGAAACCGCCTCCTATACCGTCATCATACACACATACATACATAATTGGTCATTACAACCCTTTAGTTAGGATTACGAACTAGCTTCTAATGCCATTTATGTTGTGTGTGTTAATTTTATACTTGAGTGGCGAGACCTACAGTTTAAAAAATATTCTTTTATATTTGGTTTTGTTGGATATATCTGACCTGGAGTTTGAACCTCACATCTAATAAGCCACCACACTACCTATTAGGCTATGGCGACAATGTCGTCATCATATTATTGGAAATTGTCATGCGGTATTATTTCGGGCGAAAAACTACCTCCAACTTGAGAAAAAGGCACCCAAAAGTGCAACTACTGGAGAGAAATTAGTCTACTTGACATAACACAGAGAAGACGTCAGACAGGTGCATGAGACCAGCAGCCAGGTATTTAGGCAAAGAAAAGCTGCGTAGACTCGACTTGTTATCACAGAACAATCTTCTATCGTGATTAATACCGCTTTAAAAGGAACACTTCAGCAAAGCAAATGAATATGGTGGGATATGTGACAATATGCTTACATACATAATTGGTCATTACAACCCTCAGTCCCTAGTCAGGATTAAGACCTAGTTTCTTACACCGCTTATATTGTGTGGGTTAATTCTTATACATGACTGGCGGGGCTTATAGTTTAAAATCGACTCCGAACGACAGATTTTTTGCGAATCTTTTCATAGCAATTTAATTTACTCTCAGAGTTTTTGCCAGAAATCTGCTGAGAGGAAGTCACCGAAAAAATATTTTTCTTTTTCATATTTCGTTTAGTTGGGGAAGTTTGACCTGGGGTTTGAACCGAGGCCTCACTTACTAGACTACGGCGACTGCAATACATATGGCCAACTAAAAATCAATGTTATCCAGAGGATGTCTTCCTTTTGACGAACACATAGCGATATCAAAAACAAGTGAAAGAATAGGCCATTTAGCTTATGAGTTCAATAGACAGATTGATTTAGAAATTGCCGCCATGAATAATAGCTGTAGAGAAATGGAAGTGTTTTGTCAAATAGCCGAGTATTATGCAGTACTTATCACATTCGCAGACAAGACAAAGACGTAAGTCAATAACCACAATATTAATTTTTTTAAATGGTACGTAATACAATTTTATTCTTCATTTTCATAATTTTGTTCCAATTCCGGATTTATTGAAAACAATCACAAATCTAAAGATATAGTCCACGTCCAACAAAGTGACAAAATGAAGTGCAACTTTCCGAGTATATTTTATAGAAACGATGAGAATATAAATATTTGTCTCTATCATTCTTAAAATCAATTAAAGAGTTTAACTATTAGCGTATTTAGACTATTAGCGTAAGGATCGTGGATTCAATTCTGCCCAGAGACTTTGGTTATGTTACTTAGCTCGTAAATAATTAACATATAATTTGTAATTGTATTATAATTAATAAAATAAATAAATGAATGATAAATTAAAAAGAGAGAATAATTTTCTATTCGAAATTATTTTAAAAGAATAATTTCAACAAAATTATGAATTTATATCAGTAAAGTTAGTACAATTTTATTACGTTCTGTAACAATAATTTGTAATTGTATGCAAAACTTTAATTGGTAGTTTGTGTATTAAAAGGAAAATGAAAATTATTGTCTTTAATTAATAATTTTTAAAGATATTTGCAACAAATGCAAAAATTATACATTTCAGTTTAATAAGATTAATACGATATTAAAATCAATATGACAATAATTATAGAAATTACAAACAATTATTTTTATGTAAATATTGTAATTTAAAAAAAATTATTATTTTAAATAAGTTTACAACAGTTAGCCTAGACCATAGGTGGGGAACCTGCGGCCTCCGCGAGGTTCTTGTGCGGCCCTTTGCCACCTAGTACAAAATATTAAGTTTTATATCTTATTCGTGCTATAACTAAAGATTTTCAATGTTACGAAAAACTACTTGCGTTGGGAACACTAACTGGAAGAACTCGCGGAGCCGATATTTTCGAAAACTTCACAGAAGTATGTAATAAATTACAATTGAATGTCAGTAATTTAGTCAATGTCTGCACCGATGGCGCACCTTCCATGAGAGGCAAAAAAGAAGGATTCGTTGCTTTGTTAAAAAGGAAAACTTAAACTTGAAAAAATTGATATCATTTCACTGTATTTTGCATCAGCAAAATCTTTGCGCAAAATCTACCATTTTGCAAGACACTCTGGATAGAACCATTGCCATTGTCAACTATATTCGCGTAAATGCAATGTATCATCGTGAATTTCGGCAGATGCTCTCTTTAGATGAGGAAACGTATAGTGTTGACCTACCATACTACAGCAAGGTTCGCTGGCTATCAACAGGTCAGGTTTTGATAAAAGTTTTGTCTTTACGACGACAAATTTTACACTTTTATCAAGAACAAGGAAAACAATGTGATCTATCAGATGAAGTATTTCTCAGAAACCTTGTATTTTTGTCTGATATGATGACAAAACAAAACAATTGAAATATTTGCCTGCAAGATGAAACGAGGTATATTTTTTTGGCAAAAGATCCAAGCGTTTAGAAAAAAATTATCTTTTTTCAGAACATTGCTTTGTCGATCAGAAATATCTACACAACACTTCCCGGAGCTAGCTAAAATGTTAAATGAGCAGAACTGTGAAAATAAAATATTCGATGAATATGTAGGTGTCTTGGATTGTTTACTAGAAGAGTATTTCTGATTTTGATTTTGACGAGCACACTCTTGCTATGAAACTGGGATTTGAACCACATTTAATAGAGGCTCCTGCAGAACTACAAATGGAGTTAATTGATTTAGGGGAAGATAGTATCATCAAATCCCTTTTTAACGCTAAAAAAGATTCCATAGAAATCTGGAAAAAAGCTGTTGAATATCCATGCCTTCGAGAACATGCTCGCCGTTTACTTTCCTGCTTCGGAAGTACCTACTGTTGCGAGACAACATTTTCTGTCATGTCAAAAATAAAAACAAATTTAAGATCGCAAATTACAGACGCACATTTAGAGGATCAATTAAAGCTGTGTGTTACGAAGCTTGATCCAAATATACAATTACTGTCAAACAAAAACAAAGCCAAATAAGTCACTAACTTAGTGAATAAAAAAATATTTTTTATTGTATTTTTTTTATAATATCTTTATATTATTTTATATGTATATTATATTTAAAATTTTGTAGTAATATATTTTTTTTTTCTATATAATGCAATAAATTGTTAAATCTATAGAAAAACTATAATAATTTCACAAAAGTCACTTACTTAGATTATGCTCATAACTCATACCATTTCAATTAATTTGTGAAATTTTTTAGTAAAACAAAGAAAAATATTTGCTTGAAAAGGTTAAAAAGATTTTAATTAGGAGGGATGGGATTTCATTTTGAAACGTTTTCATAGTGGCACTGTCTGCTCTAGATGACGATTTTTTTTGAATAAAAAGTAAGTAAAGTGGCCTATAGTTGAAGAAAGTCCGATCTACTACTTTTCTTGATCAATAATCTAAGAATAGCGATGTTTTTAAGTCTAAACCTCAAACAATTAGGTGGGGTGATGCCTATTAGGAGTGATTTCAATTTCGTCTAAAGAAGAGAACGGTTTTGTACTGATTTTATTCCTAGGATCTTTAAGAATGTCTTTCTTTTTCTTTCTTATCATTCTTTTGCTTCATACAATTACTTTGATTTGCATCTATTTTATCAATCAAGCTTTACCACCTCAACAGATAATTGATCTAGTATCGGGAGGGCCATCTATCGGTTTAAATTTGAACCATCGGCTTTATGGAATCTGGCAGTATAGTATGTTATATCTACTGAACGTAATGAATCGATTAACGCTTGAGCAACATTTGGATTTATTGGGCCAAGAATCTGCATGATGACGTCGACTTTGTAAAAAAAAAATTCTTTTCGGATATTCTTCGTATCCTTTTTGGTTGATACATTAATAAGCCTAATTGCCCTGTTTGAGGCTCAGAAAACCCACATGTGGTCCTACAGAAGCCAATGCACCTATTAAGAGTAACTGTTTGGTGCGGCTTGTGAAGCGGAGCCATCATTAGTTCATATTTCTTTGAAAATGTGGACGGCGCAACCAATATGGTCACTGGAGGCACCTATCGCACTATGATAACCGGTTTTTTTGTGCCCTCTCTTCATGGTATTGGTTTGAACGATGTTTGGTTTCATTAGGATGGTGCAACTTGCCACACATATCATGCCACAATCGATTTATTGCGTCAAACGTTTGATGGCCGTTTAATTAGCCAAAATGGTGATGTCAATTGGCCGCCAAGAGGGTGCGATTTGACACCGTTGGACTATTTTCTGCGTTGTGTCCTTAAAGAAGAGTGTTATGCCGACAAGGCAAAGACAATTGAGCACTTGAAGGCCAACTTTATACGACATCATACACTCGAAAAAGTGCACGTAAATTGGTACTGCCGGATGAGGTACTGTGAGACCATTCGCGGCAGCCATATGAATGGAATAATATTCCATTCACAACCGGAGCAATTGTACTTCACAACAACAAAAATAAGTTTGGCAAAATTTCTAACCGTTTTTGTTTTACTGCATTTTTAAATTTAAACTTTTAAATGGTTCACCCTATATAATAGAATTTAGGATGGTAAGTGTCACTATCAATGCCTTTTATGAAAATGTATTGGGTACAGTGATGAGCCTTTAACTTTGTAGCTGATGTTCTTCCTTTCGCGGAACACGCTCAGGAAGCTTTCTGTACGGATTATTTAAAGAGGATCAAAACCTACTTCTTTTTTAAAATACTAAAATTGAAAATTTTATTTCATGACCTATTTTATTTGCTTGCAACTGCACTGGATTGAATTTAGTTTGCATGTGTATATGCTTTCTATTGAGGCCACAGTATTAGTTGTGAGAAGATCATAAAATTCTAAAATGCTCTACTTATCGTCGTCATAAACGTCGAGTCGACTTAAAATTCCGAGCCACTATAAATGACGTTGCATTTGATTTTGTATAGTTGGAAAAAAGTTTACACTTTTTTTAAATAATTTATGAGCAAAGACTGGAAATTGATAAAGAGAGAAACAAGAAATACAAAAAAAAGTGGAGAAGCCACTGTAGAAACCATAAAAATTTCTCATCATAGCTGTGATGGTTTTCAATGATGGCCACATGATAAAATATGTATGCAAATGAATTCCATTTTAAATATTTTGACGGGTAAAACTGCAGGCAGAAGAAAGTAAAAAAGAAAAATTCTACTTCGTTTTATAGAAAGTTATTATAAAAGTATATGTACACTCGTACGTTTTGTGTTTGGGTTATGGACACTTTAGTGAAGATTTTTTAATGCCTTATCAAAATACTTTTAAAAGATTCTCTTTACTGTTTTGCATAAAAGTGGAAAGAATGAGTGAAAAAATAAAATATTCTTTAACACTGCCTGAGCTGTCAAATGATTTATTAAGAATAGAAAAAACTGAATTAAAAATTCTCTATCAATTTCACTTAATTCAGGCGGTTAAACGACAAAACCTGACAAACGTTTCATTTTACGGAGTTTAACTTAGTTTTTCTTTTTTTTTTCCTAATTTTTTTCTCCAATTGTTACACTGTAATCGCGTTTGGCAGAAAAGATGAAAAAATAAACGCGTTTATACGAGGATGTTTGCGGAACAATTTTTTCTTTTTTATTTTTTATGCCACTCTAGTGTAAAATAGAAGTTTTGAACAAATTGTGGTGAATATATAAAAATTGTCTCGGGGCTTGACTACTAACGAAAGTATCACAGTATCCTCCTTTCCTAGAATGTCTGCGTGAATCTTGTTGCCCTGACAAATTCCAATATATTTTTGGTATCAGAAAGAATGAATCTAAAACCGATTATATCGTTTGGCTCTAATATTTTTTGACTATCAGATGATAAGACGTGCAGTCTACCATTAACACGGAGAGCATTAGAAGACCTACAAGCAGCTTCTCAGGAATAGAGACACTGTTTGACGTTTTCAATATGTAACACGACAGGTATTTAAAATCCCTCTTACCATACCAACCTAGGTAGCATACTTTTATCTGCCTTAGAGGTTAAAAGTAAAGTCGCCGTGGTCTAGTAGGTAGTGTGTTGGCTTATTAGACGAAAAGCCAGGGTTCGAGGCCCAGGCCAGACATCAAAATAAAATACAAAAAGTATTTTTTCGGCGACTTCCTCTCAGCCGATTCCTGGCAAAAACTCTGAGAGCAAATAGAATTGCCATGAAAAGTTTCTCAAAAATCTGTCGTTCGGAGTCGACTTTAAACTGTAGGTCCCGCCACTCATGTATAAAATTAACGAACACAACATAAGTGGTGTGAGAAACTAGGTCGTAATCCTGACTGAAGGGTTGCAATGACCAATTATGTATGTATGTAGAGGTTAAAAGTTCAATCGAGAGAACAATAAACATATTGACGGTTAATCATTGCAAAACGGAAATCTGTGAATATACCGGAATCTGCCCTATTTAAGTCCTATCAACATGATGCTTGTAATAATGGAAAAGAAAAATAATGTATTGGATAGGCGAAAATGTTTTCGTTTCTAATTTCAATATTCTTTTCAAGAGCAATGGAAAAACAATAATATTTATGAACTTACTTTTAAAACACCCTGTGATTCAAGAAACCCTTTCTACAAATTCTTATCATCTTCCTCCTTAACAGCATTCTACAACATTGTCATTTAATTGGACATGACATGTTGTGTAGCAGTAATTTATTGGCGTAAAAGTATGTTGTCGTTAAAATAAAAGTAAACTCAAGGATTATTTACTTACTTGCTGGAATTAGAGAGAGAGAGAGAGAAAAATTGATTAGAATATATTGTTGGTTTATTTTTTAAAAAAGATAAATAATAGTATATCGCGAAAAAATGTATTTTATGTAAGAATGATATTGAAAATGTATAAGCATTTGAAAAAATTCTCTAAATATTGTTAAATTATTTTCTTAAATTATAACTCACTTCACTTTTGATTCAATACTTTTAGCCTAACTTTGTGGGCCACAATAATCTGGTGATTAATGCACAACCATAGATGTTTGGATACACTCAAGGTTCTAATACAGCAGAAGAATTTTTAAGCATATAAATTATTCAAGGTTTTTCTACAGAAACGTTTTATATGATTACGTGTTTTGTTAGAGAATGCTAGTAGAATGAACAAATGTGAGTTTCGCCCAAGTAAATATGGCTGGAAGCAATCAACCACAATATGGCTGAACAAAAGACAGAAAATATCTTTATGAGCTGTAAACAATAAAGACAACACTAAAGAATCAAGTTGGTGGAAGCAATATAATATGCTCAAAGTTTGCGTATCCATCGTTGCTCTGAACTTCAAGACTTACACGAGTTTCACTTGAAAGGAGATAAATAAATTTGCAAATAATTTGCTTAAACATATATAGGAGAACTTAATTCTGAATAGTCGATAACACTCATTATGTTAGGCAGAAATAACTCCACAGTAATAGCAATAAATACCATCTGGCAGAGTAAGACCACAAAGTCCTAAGAGAAAATTTTTTAATAAAAATGCAATGACAATGGGAAGCTATTACTAATAGTCGGTGGACCTTAAACAAATCTGAGATATAGGTCGATAGAGAACTAGAAGTTACAGAGAATTCCAATGTATGTATATCGTTTTGCACATCCCTTCAAAGTATGAATGACAGCCCTACCAAGGCGAATTCATTACGAGGTGGGAATAGTATTACAATAAGTACAACAATACAAAAACAACAGGGATTTTGTTTTTGTAAAAATGTACACATCTTGTCAAAAAAATTAACCCTCAAATCTCCATACGAAATTAGTTAAAGCAATTAAAAAAAACTAAATAAATTTTATATATTGAAAATTCTTATGAATTTTATTATTACATTACATAAGGTGCTGCAGTAAACTGTAAATTAAAAAAAATATCAGCTGCAAACGTTATTTCTTATAATAACAAATTTTCAACAGAAGATTGGTCCAATTTGTTTTAATCCCTATATCCCAATCTTCAGAAAGAGAATTTGTTTTAAAAATAACACACAAGTTATTTCAGTCATAATTTAGGCACCTAGTTGGAGACATGAATTTTTTTTTTTTTTTTTGGTAATTCATCACTCTTACCTAAATAACTATAAATATATGTATTTAGTGTTAAAGGCTTAAATATTGTTAATCATCTTGCAACAATTTTAATATATACATACTCTTCAGTCAGGATTATGATCTAGTTCCTCACACCACTTATGTTGTGCGTGTTAATTTTATATATGAGTGGCGGGACCTACAGTTTAAAGTCGACTCCGAGCGACAGATTTTTGAGAAACTTTTCATGGCAATTTTATTTACTCTCAGAGTTTTTGCCAGAAATCTGCTGAGAGGAAGTCGCCGAAGAAATACTTTTTGTGTTTCAATTTGATGTCTGGCCTGGGGCTCGAACCCTGGCTTTTCGTCTAATAAGCCAACACACTACCTACTACGGCGACTTAATTCTAATATATAATTGGCTTTAAAATAGTAATCCTAAAGAATTTCCGGAGTGCGTATCGTTAAGGATACATGCGGTACATATGAGGGTTTATGACTAATATGAATACGAAATTGAATATCGAAACAAAATACACAAAAAACAAACATTTTTTTTGACATTGTTACTTACATCAGCTGGTAAACAAAACCCACCTCGTTAATGAATTCGCCTTGAGCCCTACCTAAATTACGGCGTAAAGCGCAAAATAAATGTCAAAATTTCTCATACCCATATAAAATGTATGAGACCAACCATAATTGCGCGGCGTTAACGCTTTGCAATTGGAAAATCCAATTTTGACAGAGCGTAAAGAAGTGAAGTTTGTTGTAAAACAAGTGATTTTTTTATTTGTTTACTTTTATATGTCATTTGTCATTGTTAAGTAATGACATGTTAGCTGCTTTCAGTCCAATTTTGCGATTTTATTTCTATTTTTTATGTTCATTTGGCGATTTTTATTTAACATGGTAAGTTAACGTTACTGTTTTTGGCACTACGTTGACGCTTTTATTTAGGTTGCTCATTACAGCGTAAAAGCTGGGCGCTAAATTACGTTGCGCATTACGCCGTAATTTAGGTTGGGCTGTGAAACTGCAAAATCAGTTGTGTTCGAATGCTCGAGATTAGAAAAATAACGAAAGAAATATGAAAGATCCGAGCTATTAAAAGGACTATAAGAACCATTATGTTGTCCGAAAATAACTGGAGCGACGTTAATAGCTTCAACGTATCCTTTAAGAAAGCATTTTAACAGGCACCATGCATACATAATATAGATTATTGGTCATTACAACCCCTCAGTCATGATTACGACCTAGTTTCTTAAAACGCTTATGTTGTGTGTGTTAATTTTATACATGAGTGGCGGCACTTACCGTTTAAAATCGACTCCAAACACCAGATTTTTTTTGATAAACTTTTTATTGCAATTTTGCTCAGAGAAATTTGCTGAGAGGAAGTCGCCGAAGAAATATTTTTTCAAATTTCATTTTGTTGGAGATGTCTGACCTGGGGTTTAACTCGTGGCCTCTTATCTAATAAATCAACACACTACCTACTAGACTACGGCGACTTCATTGACAGGGAACATAGCGGCGCTAACATTAAAAAAAATTGTTAATAAAATGCTACCCAAAAAGACTCCTACCCTATGATATTAGCAAGGAATCAATACTAGAGACCCGATAAGTTATACCTCACATAACAAAATAATTTTATTTTTCAACACAATCGTAAGGACTCTATACACTATACACATTTGCCAAGGACATCAAAATCGATTTGTTTGTCAAATTATTTTACAGTAGGAATCAAATCTCTCTCCCCTCATTTATTTCGTTAGGTTTGGAAGCAAACAACTGATACTTGTGGGTAAATCTGGAGAATAGAATGGATGAGAATGCAATTATTGGCCTCATTCATGGATTTTTGTTGTTTTTTTCAAGCAAAATTAGTTTTTTCATTTTCTTTTCAAATCGTACGGCTGTCAACTTGAGCGTAAATGAAGCAGATTGTTCAAATTTTGACATGTGCCAACTAAAGGAAATTTAAAATCAATGGCCTTATCGATCTATCGTTCTTTTTTATCTATTTTAGCAAAAAAGAGTATCAAAACCAACATTCTTGGTTAGAGGAAATTATCATTTCTATTTTAAAATTTGTTTTATTGGTTAGAACTACAAACAAAACTTTCTGCAAAATACAAATGCTCTTCAAATATTTAAGAAAATTCGTACAATAATTCAAACCATAATTTTCATTTTGGTAAATGGTTTTAGCCAGTCGTCTTAATGGCCCAAAGATACACAACAAAATGGCAACTTTTATTGCAATAAAAACACATTAAACCGTAAGGGAAACAAACAATTTGAATGTTTTCTTATTTTATTATAATGCGAGTATGTATTGTTAATACAACAGACCGATATTAAATTCTAAGACTTCACTGCCTATCTATCCGTCGTCTGGCTTAACGTGAAAAGAACAGTTGAAAACAGAAATGGATTCGTTTCGACGCTATCCACAGCAGCTTTTTATTTATTTTCCACTCTGCTTGTTGCCTATGGGGCATAATAACCCATAATAATGCACAACATTATGGATATCAAGGTTAAATTAGGTCAAAGACTTTAACACACACACGCACAGACACACTCATACGATATATAAGAAATTATACAATCATAATAAAAGAAAAAATAAACAATAACACACACATACACACACACACAATACATAAATAAACAAGCACCTTCAAAAGGATGTAGAACTTAAAGGGATATTATGACCACAAAACAACAACAAATGTAAAAAAAGAAAAGTAAAGAAAACTGCCATTTTAACTTAAGACTGACAGCTTTTTAACACCCGTATATTTTTTTTCCATTTGTTGTTGAAAACCGTTGTCCTTTTCTCAGAGATTTATTTGGTATGATTAGAGTTTTTTTTGTTATTTTTGTGAAAATTTCAAACAATTTAAAGTCTTTCTGTTAATTAAGCACATTCGTGTTGATTTGTGCTAAAAAAAAGCGTTTTCACAAGAGTTTGGTTTTTAACCCAGAAAATTAAATTTTTTCCATATCCTGATACAAAATTTTTTACGAATGTTAACTCATGAAACTCATTGAGACAGGAGTACTTTTTCAAGTGTCTTACAA
Organism: Sarcophaga subvicina; assembly: GCA_936449025.2. Lineage (NCBI taxonomy): Eukaryota > Metazoa > Arthropoda > Insecta > Diptera > Sarcophagidae > Sarcophaga > Sarcophaga subvicina. The sequence goes on along the minus strand of OW388081.2, from coordinate 105,954,818 downwards.
CCATAAGGAGTACTTAGTAATTGTAAACGAAAGTAGTAAACCACACTTTATATAGAAAGTTATTTGTGGCCAATTAAGAAACTTGGAAACATATCGAATAAAAAGTCTATGCGCAGATACAATAATCGTTATTCAGATAAGGGCCTTAAACTCTAGGCTTCAAACTCAACACACCAGCGCACATGTATCCACTGTTAATACAGAGTATATGGTTTGAATAATTTTGTGAGCCTTTTAAATGTGCTGGTGTTGATGTCCATAATTGTAGAGATTTATATTAAATTACAGAGTTGATCCCAGGCAACTGTTGTATAACTGCATCCCCACTTAGAAATCCTCAAAGGGATTTGTTAAGCGGCAAATGGCAATATGATCGAACTATTATGCCGCTATAGTATCAACTCAGGCAACATAGCGGTGATGAGTCGTAAGTCTATGGCTTTCTTAATAAAACACAGGTTTTTAAATAAAAAATCACATGGAAGCTATTGTGTGAGAAAAAAAGTATTGTGAGATTATATTTTCGTTAAAGTGAAATCTCTTTTCGCCGAGCCAAAACTATTAACGGCGACATATCTCCTAGAGTCCCCGTAGTCTAGTAGGTGGTGTATTGGCTTATCAAATGTAAGGCCACGGTTCAAACCCCAGGTCAGACATCAAAACGTAATATAAAAAAATATTTCTTCGGTGACTTCCTCTTAGAAGATTTCTGGCAAAAACGCTGAAAGTAAATAAAATTGCCATGAAAAGTTTCTCAAAAATCTATCGTTCGGAGTCGACTTTAAACTGTAGGTCCCGCCACTCATGTATAAAATTAACACAAGGGTTGTAATGGTCAATTATGTATGTAGGAATTATAACCCTTAATGAAGGTATGAAATAAATGGGTGAGCTGTAATCAAACTGCTTAAGCAAGAAGTTCCCATTGAATACAGAAACTGTGAATTATTACACTGATGTCTATGATCAACGAGTGTTAGCGTCTGTAATAAACGCGCGACTGTCACATTCACTAACACTAAATATTCGAAACGATCAAAACGGCTTTAACGGCTTTAAACAATATCGATGCCGTACCAATTACGTAAACAGTCCACGTTGTTAGCAACGAAGTCGGCTGAATGTCGGTCGTCATTATGTATATCCGATCTTCATGGACTTCGATGTGATATGCTTCATTAGCAGACGATAGGGAATGAATTTTATTACAAGCGTGTTTCAGTTGATGTAATCTATCACATTAAGACTTTGTAAAGAATCGCAACTCGTTGAGCATTGCATGCACACGTGCTAGGCGAATCCATTAAAAAACCAGTACATAAACGGATGCAGCAATCAACACGAACAAGGAGGTCTACCACATTGGGTTAGAATACTCGACTTGATATGGTATAACCGATACATTGGATAGACCACAAAAGATAGCAATTGATAGCAGACTGCATATTAATACCAGGAAAACAAAGCTTCTACCTATTAACACCGACAGTTCTAAAACCGAACGAAAATCGAACCCCATAAAATGCCTTTAAGAAAATACAGATTGCTTTACATTGAAATAAGAAGAACCCAGGATAAAATATCCATAAAGGAGATTGATTGGTGTCATAAAACAAGCAGTATTTGGTACTAAACTGGGTAGACTTTGAAGAAAAAAAATTTACTCCAAGCAAGGGCCACAGTTTAGCCTAATGTACGTGACATACAACAGTGTATGTAGACTTTTTTCTACATTATATTTTTTTATGTTCGTTTTTGTCTTTAAACGTTCTTAATTGTAACTGCCTTAAACAACGCTATAACACCTTTTTTCAATTTGATAAAAATCACCGGGATATTAAGGTATTACTGTATATATATTAGGGTATCTGTTGTATTAGAATGGCTGCCGAAATCGGTTAATAAAACTGACCTTTCAGCATAATTATTCGGAATTAACTTTAAATTTGATCCCTGTCTTAAAACAATTGTCCTCAATGCTCATTTGGTCGCTTATGGAAAGGTTCAATCACTAATAAACTACTTCAGATAATATATGGTGATAGAAAATAGGGTTAAATACGACGTACTGAAATGTCTAGAATCTAACAATTTGGTACTGTTTTCTTAAGACTCTATTGGGCCGATATATTGGCATCACTTTTAGAGAGGCAAATTACTTCTTCCTAAGATTTAGTGATAGTAAAGTTAGATACAGTTCATACTATCCAAGAAGTATAAGTCACCGTAGTCTAGTAGGTAGTGTATTGACTTATTTAGGCGTGAGGCCACGGTTCAAACTCCAGGTCAGACATTTCCAACAAAACGAAATATAAAAAAATATTTCTTCGACGACTTCCTCTCAGCAGATTTCTGACGAAAACTCTGAGAACAAAATAAAACTGCCATGAAAAGTTTCTCCAAAATCTGTCTGAGAAGCTAGGTCGTAATCCTGACTGAAGGGTTGTAATGGCCAACTATGCATATATATGTACATATGTATGTTATGTACATTTGGTGCTTATAATTCTTGAGACTATTTTCAAATTTTTTTGGACCGTTAAATGCTTCAAAAAAAATGGTTCAAAAAAAAGTTCTGTAAGTCATAAAAGAAAAAAAGTAGGAAACACATTTTATTTATAAAATAATAAGAGAAATAAAACAAACAAAAAAAGATTCGTTATTTAATTATTAATATTTCGGTTACGATTAGCGCCACTGAACGTGATGCTTCCTAGAAGCATTAAAAACACATGCGACTTGCGCTTATTGGACGTATTAAATGAGGCCAGTTTTTAACTTCTTTTCTAATGAGAAAAACGTTTAATTGCATCAGCGGCAAGAAAACTGTCTTAACAACTTTCTTTGTCTTTAAAAAAAAACTTTTATACACTACACGCTTAATGTGCCCCTCTTTACTTGGCGTAAAAGTAATAAAATCCACAAGTACGAGTCATTATTTCGAATCTAGAATTTACAGAAGCACGTACATATTTTAACTGCTCAAATGGGTTTTTATTAGTTTTAAAGGAAAAAAGAAAAGCAATTGAACAGCCATTTGCTTTGTACTTAAATTTGTGAAATATTTTTCCAATATAAAGAAAATAATAATAATTTGTACATCAAAATTTTTGTTCAATAACTTGTTGCCATGTCTGTCGCCAAAATCACTTTTCCCAGAATATAAAATCTAAACTTGTAGTGTGATCAGCCTCCTGACTAATAATCCATTAGTCTGTCTTTCTCCCACGAGTTGTTTTATCATAGTGAACATGCATATATTATTTACAGAGTTTCAGTGACCGCTTTAAATAATTCTTCCATCGTATTCTGGCTTTGCTGGTATAGTAGCATTATCTCCAATAAACTGTTTATTGTTTAGGATCTGAATTTGAAAAGAATATGTTGCGTTACTGCAAATTGAATGCCGTTGTAGTTAAGACAATCTGATCAATAAATACACGCATTTGTTGTCCCAACAAAACTATGTACACAGATTTTAACGATTGTTAACGCTTTGTAACAGAAGAATTTTTGAAGTGTCTTGCAATCATGAGAAGTACTCAGTAATTGTGAACGAAAGGAATAAGCCGCAATCATATACAAAAACCACACTTTTTAAAGGAAGTTATATGTGGTCAAGAAAATTGAAAACATATTGAATACAAAGGCGATGTAAAGATACGATGTCGTTGTTGAGGTCCTTCAAATATCGCCTTCAAATTCAATACACCAGTAAAACAGAGTATAAGATCTGACCAATTCGCTGAGCAGGTAACGATATCTACAAGAGCAGAGCTTCATATTAAATTACATGGTTGAACCCAGGTAACCGAGACCTTTAGTTTAATGTCGACTCCGAACGAAAGATTTGTGAGAAACTTTTCATGGCAATTTTAATTACTCTCAGAGTTTTTGCCAGAAATGTGCTGAGAGGAATCGCCGAAGAAATATTTTTTCGTACTTCATTTTGTTGCAAATGTCTGACCTGGGGTTTGAACCGTGGCCTCACGCCTACTGAACAGTGAACATAACAAGTTAATAATAATTATCCTGTATCTAAAAAAATACATCAATGGGGTCTTCAAATTTTAAACATTTCATGGAATTTTCTACAATTTTTTAACTAGCTGTAGAGCTTCTTCCATGTGATTTTGTACGGCTATTGACTAGATTATTATTCAGGCTTACTATCCAGGTTCTAAAAGAAATGGCTAAATGGCTAAAACGCTAGACTATTCAAAGGCTGGACTATACTATACGGCTGGATTATACGGTTCCACCAAACTTTCACAAGCAACCTATTTTTAACAACCTGAGATTAACAGGATATGAGCGGAATTTTTCCTTTTTTGAGTTTATTAATGATCTCGTTTAAAAACAACTTAATTTCATTGCATTTTTACTGCAGATTCTGGCCTTCAATCTTAGCATTCTCTCTGTGATATTTATAAGTGTTTCAGCATGTGTTTTGCAGCTAGTGAATGTCATTTAGACTAACATAACATTAAGTAACAGCATAGTTGACTAATAACTCATCATGCAAACGTAAATAATCGTTTACTTAAGCGCTTTATGCTTAAATTTTATCAGCTTTAATTTAAATAACTTTTAATGTTGACAACCCAGTATACCTTGTTTTTGGCTAATTAGATTTAAATGTTAAGAAAAATTTAATTTTTTTATTCGTTATTCTTTTTTCCTTTTCAACTTCCCCACACATTACACCCACAAAGATTAAATAAAGGCAATCAAAGAGAATCACAAATTGTATAACCAAATTGGTAACAGAAATAAAATTCACAGAAGAGATTTTAATAGAATAAAAAAAAACAAATAATGCCACACTCATATAAGCCAAGTGAACCGCAAATACCTTTCAAATAATGTAGTCACGTCACCCTGAATAACGTTTGAAAATTGAAAATGTTTACAAAATAAATATTTAAAAAGTAAAATATAAGAATGAGAAAAATGTTAATTTTTGATATTGGCACATTGATTATTAAACATGAACAAAATCAGCGCAATGGTCGATCAAAATGCCTCTATAAGGTGGCTCAAAAATTAATGCCAAAATGTAATAGAAATGAAACAAATCACAGCAAGGAAAGTTAGTTTGAACTAAAATCGTTAAGTTTAAAAGTTATACCGGTCAAATCATGACCGTCCGCAAAGAAGCCCTTTATACACGTTTTATAGGACTTTAAATTATTGTCTTAAAATTGAGGAAAACCTTTTCAATATTCTGCCAGGTTCATTGTTCATTGTATGGCATGAATGTTTATTGAGCGAGTGCTCCAGAAAGAAAAATACTCGTTACTCAATTCATCAATTTATGAAACAGGCTCCTCACCAATTATTTTCATTTGTAACTTTGTGGGATGCAATGATTTTTACTCATTTCGTGTTATAGATCTCTATACTCCAGAAATATTATTTTAATTTCGTAATATAAGCAGTTGAGTAAGTAAGTCCTGCTTTAAGCTTTATAGAGTAAGTTAACTTTATGTGATATTTAAAGCCTACTACTTATAAAATTGTGCTTAATAGACTCAAACTCAGCATTGATGTTTTGCTTAATCTCAAAAGACATTGCAGTTAGATTATTTCTTGAACTTAGGAGTCAAAGATTTCGAGGGCGGATCAACAACTCCGTGATTGTTTGAATCTTAAACCTCTTAACTAAAATGCCAACAGTCGTCTGTCAATTAACTTCTTTCATCTGACTTGAAAAGGGGAAAACAGTAAATAGAAAGATTCCTCGTATTCTCAGTCGAGGTTTATCCATTCCAAAGTATTAAGAAAATTCACGGTGTACGTTTAAGTGACCGCAGATTAAAAATGAGATTGTGCTCTTTAGATTTAAAATTGAAAGAGAAAGCGTTCCTAAAGACAGATGCCACATTTGCACACAATCGTTATCGTGCGACAGGATTATTTGGCATTATTCAACAACGATATTGAGGAGTTATTACGCTGGTTAGTAAAAGAAAAGAAATGAAAAGTGAATCCATCACATCTTACCATAGAAAAATAACAAAGTTTTCTTCTGCACCGCAAAAAGCTAAGGTGAGTTTGTAAACAAAATAAATTAAGACGACCACTCGGCATATATGTATACAGTAACTTCTCAAGCAATTTCTTGATTATTTTGAATTTATTTTCCCTAAGTTTCTCTAAGTCCCAAATAGATCTCCTGAACTGCAAATACATAGCAGCGTAGCACTTAGTCATGGGTTTGACTCCCATCAGAGACTCTGGTCTGATACTCTACACCGAGCATAAGCTCCAAGATACTCAGTTCGTAATAATTAGATATAATTTGTAATTCTATTGTAACAAACAAACATAACAAATAAATGGATAACCTTATTTTATTGACATAATCTTCAGTGCTGAAATCCGTGGATTGACTTCCTTTGCTCTCTTTTCAGTTTATTAAATTAAAAAAATATTGCAAATCATACACCGGAAAACGTAATGAAAAACCCATATAGAAATTACTTTAAAGCGTGAGCATGTAAACAAATGATGCTAAACAGTAGCAGATTGTCTTAAATGTGTCAAGAGTGTCTATGTGATTATGGTACCGGATGTGCTTGCTCATATGGAAAGCCATAAATTCTATTGCCAAGACATTATATTCTTGCCAATAAATTACTTTTAATTACGACTTACGAAGTATACATACATATGTATGTAAGAAGAAGTAAAATATAAATTATTTCTAAAATAAAATTCGTTTTAAAATTATTGTGGTTTGACTTTGACTTTTTCACTCAGATGCTACACTTTCTTAGAAGCATTTGTTAAAATTTGTAAGTAAATGCAATAAATCTTTGCGAAAATAAGAAACTCATATGAATTATAATCAAAATAAATAGAACTGAAAGGTGTTGTTTATTTTTTGGAAGCAAAGCGTTAAATTTAAATTTTGATATTAAAAAACCTTTTCTCATGATTTCATAGAATTTATGACCGTAATTTTTTTCATTCATTTTTTTATTCTTTAAACTCTTTTTTAAAACTAGTATGCAAAAAAGAACTGCAGGAATAATTTAGAGGCGATTGACGCGTCAAGATTTTTTAAAAATCGGAATCCAAAATCCGGGGATTTATAGTCAAGCAATTGGATGGCGTTAATGTTACTAAAATTGAAAGACTTTTCCAAATTTATCTATTCATGACCATTTACTTTTTTAACTTCCTGTACCTTTCGAAAATCACCGTAGTATAGTAGGTAAGGCCGCGGCTCAATTCCCAGGCCAGACAGCTCCAACATAACGAAATAAAATAAAAAAATATTTCTTCGACGACTTCCTCTCAGCAAATTTCTGTGAAAACCTCTGAGAGCAAATAAAATAGCCATGAAATTTTTTCTCAAAAAATTTGTCGTTCGGACTCTACAAACATAAGTTGTGTGAGAAACAAAGTCGTAATCCTTAACTTAAGGGTTGTAATAACCAATTATGTGTGTAAGCAACTTTAATAATACGTCAGCTGTAATAGTTAGTTGATGTAAGTGTTAGAGAGTCCAATGCAATATTCGTTCAAATGAGCTCAAGTAGTATTTCACTTTGTCAGTGTTATTTTCGATATACAATCTGAAAATTTTCTTCATGTCAATCGCTCAAAAACTTGGTAGTCCACTTGAAATCAGCATTTTATTCTAGACATTGCATCAAACAACTCTCGTCCTCTAGAAGTAACAAGTTGGAATCGTTAAAATGTATTCTTACAAAAGCAAACAAGACAAAAACAAAACAAACACATCGTACGGTACAATGAAATAATAAAAACACGTAAATAAGAAAGCGCGAGTATTGGAACAAAACAGAGATTAAAATACAAGAACAATACTGCATAGGAAGCTTGCAAAGTTGTCAAACATAAAATAAGGCAGTACCGTATCAATTTTTTAGACCACAAAGCGTTTGACAAAAGAAGGCACTGGTCATGCTCTATATTTGCGCTATATGATTACCATGATTTTTTTTCCAAAGTTAAATTAAGTATGAATTTATCGTATTTATCGGTTCTGTGGACTGATACCGATATCGTGCAAAAAGAAGATTGCTTACAATATGGCTTGATGTGGCCATAGACAGTTAAGGTCTAAAACGAATACAAATCGTGTTCTTTAATGGTGATTTATCTTTGTAGAACGTACTTATGTTTCATTTTTTTGTTTATTTATGAATAGTTTTCTTACATATGCAATGCCATCTTTTGGCAACGTATCTAAATGTTTGGAAATACTCAATAAAAAGTCCAATATTTAATACTTAAATAAAACTAAAGCTTCTAATGAAAAGCTTTTAAGTGCTATGACTGGTTTTCGTCCCTGCTAACTTTAGAAATTCCAACAAACAAGTCCGGAATTTCTATTTTTGTATTCAATTTACGTTTTAAAATCCTTATCAGTCAACAAACAGTAGCATTATTTGCGTACAGCTTTCAAATGTCAAATGTCACGATGGCTGTATGGTATAAAATCGGTTTACATCGCTGCCAGTGCAACTTGTCATTCAGCATCTCTGTTCCCGTTGATTTTAGTACATCAACAGATTTCGTTTAAAGAACACCTCAAATCGGAAGAAAAATAAAAGAATAAAACGTTACAAACGACATGAGACGCGTGTGAAATTAAAGAGATTGGAAAGAAAAATAAAAAAAATTTTTAAAAAGGAAAGAAATTGTATTAAAAAGTGAAAACTTAAAGGAAATTTTATAATGTTTGTGTGGCCCAATGTGGCAGGCATATTTTTAGCCTGTCTAACATTAACACAAGCCCTACCGGATGTGATAAAAATTGGTAAGGAAAAAGTTTCCAAAGGAATTTTTTCATGGTCTTTACTATTCATACGTGCAGCATAATATCAGGATGTATCTGCGTTTTCTGACGATTCTATTGATTTTTTCTCCTCCTGCCATCGCATCAGCTTGGCGTAGCACATGCTACAACAATACGATTGTTGCGTATGTGTGCGTAAATTGTTGATGTAACGGTATTTGTTTACATTTTTTATGTACTAAAAATAATAATAATAATAGCAGGACAACAACAAAAGAATGTAAACAAAACTGCTGGTGTTTATGAGCGAGTTTTGTTTAGAAAAGTTTAATGGCATTTGCATGCTCATGTTTGCCGGATTAAAAGTTTTTGTTTTTTTGAAGTTTTTAATGGTTTTCCTTCTCTTTTTCATTTGTTTATGTTTATTTTTTGTATTTATTTTTTGGTTTTATCTGTTCGCACACCTACACACACACAAACTGTAATTTAATGTGACATCAAAGGCGGCCTTTTTCATCCCGCCGATGATAATCAGGAGTTGGCATTTCGTCAAGCTGTTGATCGTATAAATGCGGACCGTATGATTTTACCACGTTCGAAACTGGTGGCTCAAATCGAACGCATTTCACCATTCGATAGTTTTCATGCAGGCAAAAGAGGTGAGTACATTTAATTGTAGAGTATATTTAGAAGCAATTAAAATCAGTATTTATTTATTTAAAAGTGCACTTTGCGGAGAACAAATTTTAGGTAAAAAAAATAAAAATAATAAATTTTTTGATTTTATAAGCTTTTTTGAATGGTAGGGAATTCAGACAATGTACATAGCCGTAGTCGAGAAACTCACGTTTCATTTTAATAAAAATGATTATATTTTATATTTCTATTTTGATAGAACACTGTATTATCTCTTAAAACACTATCATAAAAAATCCTCTTAGAGTTTCGGTTTAAATTTCATTTGTGCAAGCATTTGCGTAATCAGTGCTAAGCTTAATTTAATTGATTTGGACACTTTACATACTAGGTATGTGCCGCATTAAAATTATCGAAATCATATGCAAAAACTTTTACTTACTTTATGCTAGTGAAACCCAAACAAAAAAATCTTTTAAAATGCAAACTAAAGCCCCGTTTAGCCCAACGTTCCATTATGTTCGTTTTTAGCATATGAAGTGCAATATAAATGCTTACCGAAATTACATTACGGTTCGGTCATCGTTTTCATTGATTTTCATATTCGTTTGGCTAAACAGGAGTTAAGGTGTGATCAGAACATACATATATAGTACATATTTATTTTAAAATTAACCAGTAAGTACACACAAAGTGTTGAAAAGAAAACAAAAGCAACAATAACAATAATAAACGCCTGATAGTTTGTTTAAATTAATTTTAATTTATAAATTCTTTTGTGTCAACAAACATATAATAACAAAGCAGAATGCGATAACTTCGAGAGTAAGCCTTATGTTATCAATATAATAAAACCTAAGTGTCACTAGGTTAAAAATAATCACGTGTAACAAGTTCTATTAAGATTGATTAACGAACCTTTAATTTATGAGATTATTAAGCATTCAAACAATACCGGCTTATAAACAAAATTAATTGTTTTTAATAATATGTATCTGAGTTAATGCGTAGGTCCTGCCACTCAAATCTGCTGAGAGGAAGTCGCCGAAGAAAAATTTTTCCATATTTCGTTTAGTTGGAGATGTCTGACCCGGGGTTTAAACTGCAGTCTAATAAGCCAACTACTAGACTACGACGACTTCGGTTTAACATCCCTTGTTCTCATTAAATTATGTTTCTAAAAATTTTGAATTGAAATTGAATTTAATTTCTGTTAATTCTGCATGAATTGTTATAGTATCGAGGTACTATTTGAATAATTACTCGATAGGAAGCATGTTCCTCTTTGTTTCTCTTTACTTCTACGTGTGAGCGAGCGCACTATTTGAACGGGAGCATGCTAACTGAACACATTTCTATTCATTAAAGCTATGGTGGAACTAAGTGTATGACCATTTAATGGCATTTCCGAAGCATATATTAAATGTAAAACTGGCCTCAATATATTACTCTGTTGTACTCTGAACGTAATAGACAGGGAAACACTCAAAATGACAAGGTTCTCATGGCAATCGACATATAACTAAGCCATCAAGCAAGCTTATTGTGCCTTAATTCTGTATGGGAATGGTTATCTCCTTTCAGTCCACTCCTCTGAGATGAGTTATGTTTGGTATGACATCTATCTCAAAATCTTGTCATCTCGATCTTACAAAAGCTGAGTAATGACATAACCAATGTTAGATTGATTCGATGTCTTTACCACATGCAATTTATTGCACCTATCTGGTTCAGATATATGTGAAAGGACGCTCATTAAGCCATCTTTTTCAGAGTCAACATGGTTTTCTTCCAAACAGCATCGACCATACAGAATCTTCGCCATTCTTCCTCTGTCATCATTGTTCCACAATAGGCAATGTGACATTTCCATCAATTCTTGTGGTCTAGTTTTTAATACTTTATTGGGTTATGGGTTATCTAAGTTGATATCGTGTAAAATTAGCCACATTATTCGCTTCTTCATTTCTGATCACTTCCTAACATAATGCCTGGAGTAACATAATCATCTTACATGCCAGGTCAGTGCTTGTTCCCATTTTGCTGGATGTTATTGCCCCAACTGACATTGAACTATCGGCGAAGATATTCAAATTCCTAGCTCTAGACACACATACATACACTTCCGTCAGGATTACGACCTTTCTTCTCACACCACTTATGTTGTGCGTGTTAAAGTCGCCTCCAAATGACAAATTTTTGATAAACAATTCGTGGCAATTTTATTTACTCCCAGAGTTTCTGATGAGAGGAAGTCGCCGAAGAAATATTTTTCATATATTCGTTTTGATGTCTGACCTGGGGTTTGAACCGTGGCCTCACATCCAATAAGCCAATACACCACCTACTTGACTACGACGACTTCATATAACTATAGTCTACCAAATTATCGCTGGCCCAGACAGATCAAACATTTCCTGTACGCGGAAGTGTATCTAAATCATGAACTATTTCGGCAGAGGCAATGATCAGATCATAACTCGAGCTTGAACCTTAAGAGAAATTAAACGATAGTCCCATTAATATTACAGAATATAAAGGAAGAGGAAATGGTGAATTACATCTTGTACGAGTATTCTTTTTTCAGGAACTGAAAGAATATATATCTGCCAAAATTGGTTAAAAATAGAAACACAAAGTTAAGTAGATCACTGCAGCTCAACATGAAACATTAAAAAATTCATAACCCTGTATGCCATACAAATTATGAAAAGGAAACCGAAATTCTGAGAATTGAATATAATTTTCCAATTGTACATTGTATTTTCAATGCAAAAGGCATATCATCTACACTCTCTTATTTAATTTATATTTAAAATCCTTAAATAACTGTTCACTTAAACAATAGAAATCCTTTTCTCATACATTTTGTATCTAAAAATAGTTTAATCCTTAAGCCTTCGTATTTACTCTCTATTGTTTTCTTATATCCGTCATATTTAACCAAATTACTTGCAAGTTGAATGAAATACCTTTTCAAGTATGTGTATAATCAAATAGGAAACGAAGGAGGGATATTTCAAACAAAAAGCAAAAATTAAACATTTTATGGGGGATCAACCATATTTGGAAAGGTATATACAAGTACAACCAAAATGTACAATAAAAGCTGGAAGCAAGAAATAAATAAAAGCCAATCAACAGCCAGTGTATTTCAAATGTTGCACGAGGCTTAAACTTGTAGGTTTATTGCTCATATTGTTGTTGCACGTCTCAAAATGCTTGTGACAAATATATGTGGCATTTAGTGTAGCATACCAAGAGATAATACAAGAATATACGCCATAGCCGGTAAGCAGGCAGGCAGGCAGACTGGGGAGAAAAGCTTTACAAGAAATTATAACCATCAAAATAGCATCAGGATAATGCATACATATAAAGGAATAGAAGGAATTTAACAATGGATTAGAATAAGAAATTTAGAGCAAATGTATGTATGTACATATGTAAGTGTATGCACGTATAATGTCACAGAGAATTTGGCATGTCTTGTATCGCATTAATACGACATTATTACGACATAAGCAGAAACAAAACAAAGTAGAAAAAAAATGGGAAAAAAAATGTTTAAATACAGGAGAAAATAAATAAATTGTTAGAAAGGATAACCGGTGCTATGACATGAATTGCATATAAGGACACTTACTCAACATCATCCTTATACTCAGCCTTCTCAAGTAGACAAAAGCCCAAGGTATAACCTGTGCCACCACAGTATTCAGCCAAGAAACAAAGGCTATAATAATATCATGATGAATTACAAGTTGATACTTGTATGAACCAATTAAACCAGAAAGTGCCAAAGAAATTCTATATTGTTTAAGGAGTATACATATCCTTCACTTTTTTCTTTTCTTTTTTTTCCTCTTTGCATTGTTTCAAGTGATAATGATTATGAATATGTGAAATAATTTCCTTTTCCTTCTACTATCTTACAGTATGTGGTCTACTAAATGTAGGAGTTGCAGCAATATTTGGTCCACAATCAACACATACAGCCAGTCATGTGCAAAGTATATGTGATAATATGGAGGTAAGAATGAAAATCCTTACAATATTGACAACCATTTTTCTAATAATAATAACTTTCCTTAGATTCCCCATTTGGAAAATCGTTGGGATTATCGTTTGAGAAGAGAAAGCTGTTTGGTGAACTTATATCCTCATCCAAATACATTGGCAATGGTAGGTATTTTAAAAATAAATGAATATTTTATGAACAAATAATAATAATTCCCTTTTTTATTTAAGGCTTATGTCGATATTGTACGCTTTTGGGGTTGGAAATCGTTCACAATTATATACGAGAGTAACGATGGCATTGTTCGTTTGCAAGAGCTACTAAAGGATCATGGTTCTACACCATATCCAATAACAGTTAGGCAACTTAGTGACAGTGGCGATTATAGGTGAGAACTTCTAAAACAATAAAAGTAAAATAATATAAATAGTATTCGATCCTTTTACACCTTCGTTTACGTGTTACTTATGTGCTGTTTCTGTAAGACTAATGGTTACACAGGTTTGTGTGGATAATGCAAACAACAACAATCAATTTGGTTTGTGTTTTCCATTTTGTTCCAAATCGGTCGTATTTTTAAGATCTATTTCACTACTTGTCTCCTGTTAGCCTATTAGCCCTTTCTGACTTCTTCAGCGTGTGTCCATTCCAGTTCCATTTAGGTTTTTTATTTCACCTTCAATTGACTGTTGACTTTCTGTTTTTCTTAATTTTATGACCGTTATTCGGTGATCAGAGGATGCGTACAATTATTCGTACTGCCAGTTAACATTACGTAGTATCATGTTCCTCATATCGCATCCGCATAGGAGATTCTACTCTCAATCGTAGCTAAAAAAAATTCCTTCGCATGTAATGAATGAAAGTGAAGTGAACTTTTTCTTACAAGCAAACATTAACCCATTAATACCCGAATTATTTTTTTTAACGGTTACCGTTTTGTTTTTTACACTCAATTTCCTCTCAGAGCATAAAAACTAAGACAACCTCTGCTGGCACCTTAAGTTGCCACTGGGTACTAATGGGTTAAGACTAAGGACGTTATATTCCTTCACAGAGCTTCTCCATTAGCTCCCATTTTCTTTAATTTGCTTCGATGCAATTTCATTAATCATGTTTACACAGCCAAACAATTCATTGGTCTAGTTTTAGAACGATAGGGTTGCCACCCAAAATATTATTGAGTTGTGGTATTGGGTGTAGTAGAGTATAATTCTTTCCCCAGGTCTTTGTCTGACCATTGTAAAACATTCGTCATTGGTGTTATACTTGCGTTGGAATTAATTTTTACTATTTTTCCTGGGTACGAGAGTATTTTTGATAATAAAGAAGATCCAAGTAATTATACAGCATCTTAAATTTTAAACGTAACTTGGTTACTAAAGTAGTTTCCCAGACACTGCTGTGTACAGTAACTGTATAAAATTTGGCACGATAACGTTTAAGTTGTTGTTATTCAATATTTGTCAGGCTCCAATATATTGTCCAACGGCAAGGTGTTGTTTGCACCATATTTCCTATGTGATCTGGTTAAGATATTGTTCTTTTTCATCTCAATCGGAATTCACTGAAACCAATAAGAAGAAAAAGCGTGCTAGTATATAACGCTCATAATTAAAATAGGGTTCGTAGGGTTCCTATAGTTCCTCACTGCTACATCTAATGCGACAACTCAAGTCCAACTCCGTAAACATGTGGTAGATGGCAAATCTATCATCCTGGCATGTGCTCCAATTAACCAAGCACATGCTGAGGCAGAAAAACTTCATTGCTTTCCTATAAACTTTTTATTTTTTCTATAAATTTTAAAATATTTTACTTTTTTTGCAGACCCCTTCTAAAGCAAATTAAAAATTCTGCCGAGGGCAACATTGTGTTGGATTGTTCTACCGAGAAGGTCTATGAAGTTCTCAAACAAGCCCAACAAGTGGGCATGATGAGTGATTATCACAGCTATTTAATAACATCGCTGGATTTGCACACCATTAATCTGGATGAATTTCGTTATGGCGGAACCAATATTACCGGTTTTCGTTTGGTTAATGAAAAAATTGTCAACGAAGTTGTACGCCAGTGGAGCATCGAAGAAAAGGGTGTCATACGTTCGGCAAATCTTTCGACTATTAAAACTGAAACGGCTCTCATGTATGATGCAGTACATTTGTTTGCTAAAGCTTTACATGATTTGGATACATCGCAGCAGATCGATATACATCCACTAAGTTGTGATGGTCAGAATACCTGGCAACATGGCTTCAGTTTGATTAATTACATGAAAATTGTCGAAATGAAAGGCTTAACAAATGTTATTAAATTCGATCACCAAGGTTTTCGCAGTGATTTCATACTGGATATAGTGGAATTGAGTCCGGGTGGTGTACGTAAAATAGGCACTTGGAATTCAACAATGCCAGAAGGTATTAATTTCACCAGGACATTTAGTCAGAAGCAACAGGAAATCGAAGCGAATTTGAAGAATAAAACATTAATAGTGACCACGATACTGGTAAGTGTTAAATTAAAGTGAGATGTGCATTTAGACGGGAAATTTTAAAGCTGTTTTCATTTTCCAGAGCAATCCCTACTGTATGCGCAAGGAATCAGCTGTATCTCTAAGCGGCAATGATCAGTTTGAGGGTTATGCTGTCGATTTGATACATGAAATCTCTAAAGCATTGGGTTTCAGTTACAAAATTCAATTGGTACCGGATGGCAGTTATGGCAGCTTTAATAAGCAGACTGGGTGAGTTTATTTTTTACCAGCTTTAGATGGCTTTGAAAAACTAACGAATTATATGTTTTGTACTTTCAGTGAATGGAATGGCATGATACGTGAATTGCTGGAGCAAAGAGCGGACTTGGCTATTGCCGATTTGACAATAACATTTGAACGTGAACAGGCTGTGGACTTTACCACGCCTTTTATGAACTTGGGTGTTTCAATACTATACCGTAAACCGGTAAAACAACCACCAAATCTGTTTTCATTTCTATCGCCTTTATCCTTGGATGTCTGGATATACATGGCTACAGCCTATTTGGGCGTATCTGTATTATTGTTTATATTAGCCAAGTAGGTTATGATTACTTTTTAAAAATTTATTTGAAAAACTTTAATTTTCTTTTAGATTTACACCTTATGAGTGGCCTTCTTATACGGATGCTCATGGTGAAAAAGTTGAAAATCAATTTACTCTGCTCAATTGCATGTGGTTCGCTATTGGATCGTTAATGCAACAGGGATGTGATTTCCTACCAAAGTAACTACTTCTCCCTTTGTAAAATTTATAATTCGAAATAATTTATTGAAATATTTTATTTATTAGAGCCTTATCTACCCGCATGGTAGCTGGCATGTGGTGGTTCTTCACTTTAATTATGATTTCTTCATATACAGCCAATTTGGCTGCTTTCTTGACTGTGGAACGTATGGATTCACCCATTGAAAGTGCAGAAGATTTGGCCAAACAAACTAGAATTAAATATGGTGCCTTAAAGGGTGGCAGTACAGCGGCCTTCTTTAGGGTAATCATATGCCTTTTAAATTCTCAAGCCATAAATCTGAATATTTTCTTAAATTTAGGACTCGAAAATATCCACCTATCAACGTATGTGGTCCTTTATGGAATCAGCTAGACCTTCGGTATTTACATCAAGTAATGGCGAGGGTGTAGAAAGAGTGGCCAAAGGAAAAGGTAAATAAATTGTTGTCTAACAGCTATATGTATATAATAATTCACATTTAGTTTAAAAAAATTATTAATGGGTTCATGTTTAGAAATCTTTAATCGATTGCGTCTCTTATGTGGTCATAGCTTGTAAATATGTATATGTACTTGGGGTTTAGAGATCAAAACTTTTTAAATGTAGTAGTCCTACCCTTTTTCAAAAGCTGACTATGCTGAATTTTCATGGCGTACGTTGTTGATGTCATCTTTTGTGATGGTTAGGAAGTTTCCTGGATAAATTATTTAGAGGAAGACATTACATTTTTTTAGCTTTTTAAGTCGAAAACGATTACTTGTTTTAAATAAAATTATGCGGTATCAAGAAGCAAAGCACGTAACAAAATCTTTTTGACTGTAAATCCTGCCTGGACTAATACTACAATCCACTTCAGAAAGAAGTTTACACAACTCTAGCGATTTCAGTCAATATCCGCTCTGACCATGTCACCCTAAGGGCTATCAAATGTCGTTTGCTGTTAATTATCGTCATATGCATAAACAGGACGTTGATCAGTTGAAAGCAAAAGTTGTCTATCGGATACGGTAATTGGTAGTAGTCAACGAATACTAGTTGTATTCAATATGAGGCGAACAGAAGAATCGATTTAACACAAGAGTTGAATATACTTGTCTTAGAGAGTTTTGACAGTAGGGTACTGAAACACTGGTTCACCCTTGAGCCACACATGTGCCTCGCCGTGGGCATCGCAATAACACTTGCGAACTTCTTTTCAACTCTAATTGAAATGGAAGCGGAGCATGTCATATCAACCATTATCTAGTATACTGTCTTATCCAAGTGATTGAAAAAAGTTTTCAGCTGCGTTTGCACCTTTTTCTTTCAAAATTTTAAGAATTTTTACACCATAATGTGAGAGCCATGAACCATGATTTTGTAGAGTCGAAAACTAACATTTAGAACCTACAGTCCTATTAGCTAGGTTGGAGAAGAGAAGATCAACCAAGGCTGTCATGCGTATTGACATGCACCTTATTGCCTTAATTGTTATTAGACTGTCAGAGAAGATATTTAAACCCTTGTATCCAATAGAATCCATCAAAGAAATTATACACGAAGGACCCCTTTTCCTTCATTTTTATAATTGTTTTCTTTTTTTCTTACATCATCTGTAGGTAACTACGCCTTCCTTATGGAGTCCACCTCTATTGAATATGTCACCGAGAGAAACTGTGATTTAACCCAAGTGGGTGGTATGTTAGATACCAAATCATATGGCATTGCAACACCACCGAGTAAGTAGTATTGCCTCTATTCAAAGAAATAAAATTTCTAAAAATATTCGATACACAGATTCACCCTATCGCACGGCCATTAATAGTGTCATCCTTAAATTGCAAGAAGAAGGCAAATTGCATATATTGAAAACAAAATGGTGGAAAGAAAAACGAGGCGGTGGAAAATGTCGTGTTGAAACATCGAAATCTTCCTCAGCTGCCAATGAATTGGGTCTAGCAAATGTTGGTGGAGTATTTGTGGTGCTAATGGGCGGTATGGGTGTGGCATGTGTCGTTGCTGTGTGTGAATTTGTATGGAAATCGCGAAAAGTTGCTGTTGAAGAGCGTCTAAGTGCCATTTTACATGAATGAGAAAAGTCATAAACCCAAGATGTATGGGTTTAAGGTTAAAGGTCATTTCAAACAATAAATTCGAAACAAAATTAAAAACTCAAATATTTAAACAATGAATCAATATCAAAGCATTTCTTTTACATCTTAAACCAGAAAAAACATGAAAAAACACTCTCATACTAGAAAATATTAAAACGAATGAGTATAAGGTATTCTTCATTACACATTTACATACAATATATTTATTCTCTTGGAAATATATTCAAAGAAAATCAGAAGAGAAGCATTAAAACATTTTCTAAGATTTATAAAAATATGATAAATACTGATTAAAAAAAAATATAATAAATAATTAATAGAATATAAATAATAAAAGAAAACAATACTTATTAATATTTACATACATACATACATACTTACATACATACAATATATACCACATACTGTTTATGAACTAAATGGGAATTGTAAAATAGTTGAAGATGTATGAAGTAGTTCGTTAGATAAACAATAATTATACACAATAAACTTATAAAAAAAAAGTGATGGATTGTATTTTCGAATTTTTTTATTTTGAATTCTTTGGTTAAAAATTACATACATTTAATAAGTAGATTTATAATACAGAATATTTAGCCATAAAAAAACTTTAATTAATTAATAAAAAAAAGAAAAACAAAACCAAACAAAATATGAGAAAAAAAGGAAAACTTAGTTTAATTTCAATCAAATTCAAATTAATTGTAAAACAAACATAGTTAACCAATGGAACAACAACAAATAATGCAATAAATAATAAAAACAAAAATGTTTGCATGTTTTTTCTATTGATCGCCATAGTCTGGTAAGTAGTGTGTTCACTTATTAGACGTAAGGCAACGATTCATCAACAAAACCAAAATATGAAAAAATATTTCTTCGGCGATTTCCTCTCAGCAGTTTTCTGGCAAAAACTCTTGAGAGTAAATGAAATTACAATGAAAAGTTTCTCAAAAAAATCTGTCGTCTGGAGTTGACTTTAAACTGTAGGTCCCGCCACTCATGTATAAAAAATGGGAGGAATGATCAATCAGAGCCACAAACCGTATTATCGGAGATATAGTTGGTACGCACTAGTTGGTCAACATACCAATGGCAACCAATTGCTTTACTCTAATACAGAATCGGATTTCTTGATCAAACGGATCAGTGCCACAGTTGCTTCTGGGGTTGCTAGTTGCTAGTTGCTACATGGATCTCTCTAAACATGGAAATAGATATATAGAAGAAACAGAAATCAAACTTTGCCTCCGGCTCCCTGGCCATAATTCGGTTGTTTAAGCCGATGGGCGATAAGGGAATGTATAATCTTGGCTAGATTAATCATTTGGTAAGCTTAACATAATATTGGCATTACTTTTCAAATGACAATTAGGGCAATAACATTCAGGAATATAGGATCAGAGATCGTTCTGAAGTTTAAAAAGGCAATTGAGAATTACTCCAGGCATGAAACGGTACAATTTATATAAGTTCCTAGTCATTTGTAGTGATTGGAATTAAGAAAGCGAATATTCTGGCTACTATTACATACCATAATCTTGTATAACCCAATGCATTTCAGTGCATTAAAGGCCAAGCTAAGAAAGTAGGCAGAAATGTCATATCTACTCTTGTGAAATAATGACACAGTATGAAGAATTACAAAAATACTTTGGGGAGATCCTAATGAGGAGATAACCCTTAGATGTACACTTGAATCGTATTGGCGTGTTGTAAAATGATAAATACAGGGCATTCGGTGTGGACATCGAACACCTTTTGTGCCATTGCCCAGCTTTCGTAAGATCGAGATCGCAATATTTTGGGGATGACATTATGCCAGACATAACTCATATCTCAGAGGAATGGATTGGAATAAGTTAAGGAATTTAGTACAAGATACACACATTCTACAGAAAGTAAGGTGGTATTCCTAATGGTGAGCGCACGACAAGCCTACATGATTGCTTAGATGTATGTCAATTGGCATGAGACCTCTTGGTTGGTCTCCTCTCCTTCAACCTACGTATCTACTGACAGCAAAGTACTAACTAGAGAGAGAGTGAATATAACATTAAGGCAAACGCAATGGCCAAGACACGCAAGACTAACTTTATTGCGGATACGATGTGGTTTCAGTTTGAATCTGATTACATATCAGGCAAGAACAATTCTACGTTCTACCTACCAAGGTCCCATTTGCCAATAAAGACCCCACGACATGGTAAAGCCTTTTAAACTGTCCAAGTAGGAACGCCATTTGAACTTCTAATAGAGGCCAATCGAGACTACTACAACAACTTACTAACGTCATAAAACCTACAAAAACTAATTTTTAATAAAAATAAAATTATTAATTGATTCCTAGGTTTTTAGCCAAGAATCAGTTAATCTGTTACAAACAGCAACTAAACTGACGCGCTAGCAAAGCCTGCTTACTTACTTATTTAATTGGTCATTACAACCCTTTAGGCAGGATTACACCCTAGCTTCTTGCATTATAAATGTTTTGTGTATTATTTTTGTCCACGAGTAGCGGATCCCACAGTAGAATGACGAATCCGAATCACAGATTTGAGATTTGGTAGTAGACTGCTGGGGGAAAACCGTCGAAAAACCTTTTTTTTATATTTCATTAAACCACGCGCTCTAAACTAACGCAATATATAGCCGCCGTAGTCTAGTAGGTAGTGTGTTGGCTTATTAGACGTAAGGCCTGAGTTCAAACCACAGGTCAGACATTAAAACGAAAATATGAAAAAATATTTCTTCAGTGACTTCCTCTCATCAGATTTCTGGCAAAAACTCTGAGAGTAAAATAAAAATTGCCATTAAAAGTTTCTCAAGAATCTGGCGTTCGGAGTCGACTTAAAACTGTAGGTCCCGCCACTCATGTATAAAATTAACACACTCAATATAAGTAGTGTGAGAAACTAGGTCCATAATCCTGACTTGAAGGGTTTTTTGTAATGAACAATTATGTATGTGTATATGTATGTTCTATATACCAGACAAAAGGGACTTTAAGGCTCGTGGTTATGGTTTTGTAATGACCAAATAAGTAAATTTAAAAAATTTACAATTTCTTACACATTATGACACGACATGCCAATGTCTAATGGGTCACCTAAAAAACTATATTTCTTCTAATCGATTAAAGGAACTCTTTAATTTTCATTCGAACATTAATCGTTTAAAACAACATTGTACATTGTAGTAAAACAAAATTTGTTTTATTTTTATTGTGGACAAACAATTTTCCTATAAATTAATTAAAATTTCACACTTACTGAACAAAAACAAAAAGAATGGAAAGTACAAAAGCTGAACGACTATAATTATTTTTACAATAAAAAAAACAAAGAAAATAAATGAACGTATAAAATTCTAAACAGTCAATTACGACAGGACGAAATCTTAACAGTTTTAAAAGCAAACGTTTTTTTTTCTCTTCACCTGCATTTGTTTCCATTTTTAGATTAAATTTTTTTATCTTAAATTCACTTCAATAAAAATAACTACATGGAAGGGTTAATATTCACAGTCAGCAGAGTTTTTTTTGGGTGTTACAATCTACGACACAAATAGCCCACAGCAAATTATGCCGCAGTAAGGTGTAATAAAGTCAATGTATGACTAAAATCTCAGTGCCTAACTGTAAGCCATCCATAGAACTAAACAATCGGGGAAGACAATCAACAATAAACACCTGCATTCTATTCTATTAAGTTGCCAATGATAACGTATTCCGTATACATATTCCCTTTAACCGCAATATGTCAATCAAACAAACCAATCACAGACCTATAACACCAACAACAACCACTGGAAGGAATAGGCAAGAGACTATTGTATACAATACATGAAATTTTATTTTGATTTTTAAATCCGGCATTTAGATTTTTCACTTTCAATTTCGTTTTCGTTTTGACTGAACGCGGCCAATGAATCCAAAAAAATTTTCTCATTAAATTTTTCATTACGGTCTTCCTTGAACTCACCTCACACACGCACGCAAAATGAAAACATTTATTTCTCCTTTTTTAACCAATTTTTAAAAGACGAACAACGTTTGCAATCGACCAGTCTACTTTCAACTTTTAAGCGGTACGCAATGGAAAGGCTTTGGCTTCGGCTCTGTAGAGTTCTTATAATTTTGACTTTTTTATGGAAAATGTCCTGTGGACAGTATAATGATTATTCATCGTTTTTAAGTACAAATGCCTCTCTGGCCGTTGTGGTGGATCACAATTATGAGCGTCAACTTAATGAAAATATTTTGGAAAATTTTCGTAAAATTTTAAGTGATACTGTACGTGATAAACTGAAAAATGGTGGTTTAAATATTAAATATTTTAGCTGGAGAGGCATACGCTTGAAGAAGGGTAAGTTTTAATCAAACCAAAGGCAAAAAAATAAAATAAAAAAAAATTAAATTAAAATTAAAAAGTTATAATGAAAAGAAATCAATTGATATAAGGATATGCAAAGAAATCGTTTGTAAATAGGAGGCAACAAATCCTATTTACAGATTATCAATAATGAATAAAAATGTGGAAATCGTGTAAAATTATAAAAGGAAACCCATTACTTTCCTAATAAATGGTTTTATTAATCAATATCAGACGTTATAAAAGTTGCGTAAGAAAACCTATTCCACATTTTTAGACGTGTACGTCTAATTGGCCATTACAACCCTTTAGACAGGAATACACTCTAGCTTTTCACACCGCCCATGTTTGTGTATTAATTTTATCCATGAATGGTGGGACTTACAGTTGAAAGTCGACTCCGAACGACAGCTATTCGAGAAACTTTTCATAGCAATTTTATTTACTCTCACAGTTTGTACCAGAAAAATCCCGAGAAGACTGAGCCAGGGGTTGATCAAGGGGCTCTCGTCTAATACTACCAACACTGGCGACTTCAATGCTGAATAGAAGAAGACCTTAAAATATAATATAGCAATATATTTTGCTCCTCGTATCAGATCCATTTACTTTTCTGTCTCGCATACTTGATGCTTTCAGTTGTACATACAGTGGTGGCCTTATAATTAGAAACGATGCTTCTGGAACAGAGTTCTCTGAAGTGACGAATCTAAGTTTAATTTGTCCCAATCTGATGGAAAAACATATGTAAGACGTCCTCCAAACAAAGCCTTTGATCCCAGGTACACAGTGAAAACTGAAAACAAATTAACGAACATACATGTTGCTAAGTCGTTTCTAATTATAAGGCCACCACTGTATGTATATACCTATACATATATTTTAAACTATTCGCAGATTCGAAACTACAAATTCAAATTTTATATAGAATCCTTAACTACTCTGTTAAAAACGCAATTAAGTATCCTAATGCTTTCATAATGTCAGAAAATTGCGCGGATCACCCTAAGTTATTAGAAAGAGAGATAAGACAACGTCGCTGCAGTTCATCAATCCTATCAAAGCCTCGATAAAATTATAAAGCGCAGCTATAAAGAGCGGCAAAAAATACCAGAAAGCTTGACGCATTTTAATGATTTATGCCAACTAAAGAACACATTCTATACGCTCAGACTACGCACCTAAATGGTATGAATGCCATAAGCTATTATTTAAAGTTACGGATGAAACAGGCTGAATAAAATAGCGATCAATAATGCTAATACAGGAGTTGGTAAAGCCTACATCCACAGTAACTAAAACGAGGCAGACAGCGTAGTCAAAAGAAGTGTGAAGCGAGACAAACAATTATGGTCAGAACCATTATCCAAATGCAGCATCAGTTAGAATTTAAATGGAATTTACGATGACTCCTGATGGCACCTGATGAATTTCGCAACACATACTTACATACATAATTGATCATTACAACCCTTCAGTCAGGATTACGACCTAGTTTCTCACACCACTTATGTTGTGTGTGTTAATTTTGTACATGAGTGGTGGGACCTACAGTTTAAAGTCGACTCCGAACGATAGATTTTGAGAATCTTTTCATGGCAATTTTATTTACTCTCAGAGTTTTTGACAGAAATCTGCTGAGAGAAAGTCGCCGACGAAATATTTTTTGTATTTTGTTTTGATGTCTGACCTGGAGTTTGAACCGTCTAACAAGCCAACACACTACCTACTAGACTACGGCGACTTCTTCGTAACAGCAAGAGCAAATCAATGTATGAATGAAATTCTACAGTGACATGCTACTAAACCCTGGTACAACCGCATCCAGTGTATGTGCACAAGAAGACATCAATATCAGCTGTCCAGACTTACCAGAATAGACGCTAGCAAGATTAACAAAAGAAATTGGCCTGACTTTTTAATAAAATTATTTTTTGAGAGAATTATCAATGCAGTTATCCAATAAGACTGTTTCCTACTTTCAATGCTCTTCAATATCACGCTACAGTAAGTAATTAAAAAGCTCACGAAGAAAAGGAAGTCGTTTGTTTGGATCTGCATGCAGACTTAAAAGACTGACACCAGCTCTTCTACATGAATGCGAATCATGGAACGCTTCACAGTAAATCTAAACAATGTAAGAATACATAAACTGGCGCTTAAGAAAAATCTTTCCGGTAATCATTTCTAAACCCAGCACATGGCATATCACACAAGAAGAAAACTGATGGAGGAGACATAATTATGTCGAAATGTTACTTAAAATTCCACGATTATAAACATTAGTTAGATTAGGTTGCGCGGCGTCACCACACATGATGTTTCCGAATTTATTAGGACCACATTTAATTTAAAATAAATGACTCTGATATACTCCATTATAAAGAATTTCACAAATTTCACAAAAATTGGGGCACACCCCAAGTTATGTGTAAAAAAGATCGTGGACGAAGAAAGATGAAGCTGAAACTTCGTAGACAGTGACAAAATTGGAATTGATCAACAAGATCAACAAGAAATGTGTTGAGTCCCAGCATGACAATTCCAGACTCCATACATCTTTGATGATCGGCAGAAACTGACAGCGCTTGGCTGGGAAGTTTTTAATTGTCTTTATATATCCACCATATAGACCAGACCTTGAATGTTTATATTTTAATTTGTTTCAATTTCTGCAAAACAGTGTAAATTAAAATTCTGTAGACACTAGCAATAATAATAAGGATGGATAGACAATAACAATCTTTAGATACAATCTTTTAAAAGATAATGTCTTTATTGCCTATTTCTAATACTACATTTTGGGAGACTAAACATAAGTTTCTTTCAGACTACTTAGCCGCGATGACCGTAATGGACTGTGAAAATACTTGGAAATTTTTCGAAGCTACACGTATATCATCTGTACTACTGATCGCAATAACCGATACCAATTGTCCACGTTTACCACATGATGAGGCTTTAATGGTAAGACTATTCGCAGTCTGATATTTAAAAAATTTCTTTCATTTTGTAATTTTTAAACACCATTGCAGATCCCGTCTCTAGGCAATACAGAAGCATTCTCCCAAATGATTTTAGATTTCAAAGTACAAAATATTCTAAAATGGAAAACTGCCATCGTATTGATGGATGAGACGATTGTTAATCAAAATACAAAACTAGTACAATCGGTAGTGCACGAAGGCATTAACTATAATATTGTGCCCATATCATTGTATCTGTATAGCATAGACGATCATTTAAAATCGCAAAAGAAACGTCATGCCATAAGCGAAGCTCTGCGACCATTTCGTACGAACGAAAAAGAAACGCATAATTTTATTGTATTTTCGAAATTCTACGAGGATATTATAGAAATGGCCGAAAATATGAAAATGTTTCATGCGAAAAATCAATGGCTATTTTTTATTTCCGAAGCCTATCTACGGGAATTCGATGCCATGACGGTAACACAGAATTTAAATGAAGGCACTAACATAGCATTCGTTTTGAATGAAACAATGCCTAGTTGTGAGGTGATTCAAAAAAAAAATTTTTTTTTTCTTTTTTTTTTTTTGACTGGTAACACAATTATTTTTATTGAGATGGAGATTTAGATGATCCCCATTCATGTAGTCGATTGTGATGAGATATAGGAAAGATAGTATATAGGAGAAACGAAAGAGGAGTTAATGTGCGACAATTTTTTATATAGAAAAGCTATCACTTATAGATCCCGTAAATATTTACTGTAACTCTGCTGTTCTATTGTAAATCATTTCCTACCTGACATACATTACCTATTAAGCCTCTGTTGTTCGCAATGTCCTATAATTATTTGCAGATAACGACGTACATATGTTCAAAGACATTTTCATCTAATTTATCTGTAGTGAATACCACTTCAGATTTTTCGACCTTGGAAGACTTAATTTTAGATGTACATAGGATTGGAACACAATAATTAATGCAGGGTATGTAGACAGGACATCGAAAGATTGAAAATTTTTTATATTTTATCGGGAATCTTTAAAAGAAGAAGAAGTTGAGAAAATTTATACAAGTTTTCTATGCACAAAATAGGTGGTAGCTCTTGATAGTGAGGGCACTTTTGAGCTTAGACCTTAGGTATAGGCATGGATGATCGCCTCGCCTTCAATCTATCTCCCAAACTACCTTTAACGGCGTAATGTTTCCTGGCAATATATCTTTCCCAGAATGATTTTCCACCATCGATTATATCCATGGTGAAATTTTCCTTTCAGTAGCCTTAGAGGCTACACAACAAGCTTGCACCCAGTTTATGCATTGAGAACAGCAGTACCATTGCATTGCATGTTTTTAATTTTGTAACACAGGGTTAATAACAAACAAATATTAAAAACGAAACCGCTAACTGCTGATTAAAAAATCTATTTTTTAGAATTCTTTAGATTGCACCGTTAAAGAACTCTGCACTGGTTTTGTGTTATCGATATCCAAACTGATAGCAGAGGAACAATCTGTTTATGGTGAAATATCCGATGAGGAATGGGAAGCTGTTAGATTGACGAAAAAGGAAAAACAAAATGAAATCTTAAGAATTATGAATGTAAGTGTTGTTTAAGCTTTTCCCATATTCAACGAAGTACAAATAAATGTTGGCTTTGATTTATTTTAGGAATATTTGAAAAACCATACCGATTGTGCTAGTTGTGCTAAATGGCGTGTTGATACGGCTTTAAATTGGGGTAAAACTCAAGAGCACACAAAATTCTATGCTGGTAATAGTCAAACATTGCAAAACACATTATTTTCTAATTAAGTTTTCTTTGATTTAATATAGATTCTAAGAATGTTGCCAATCGAAATTTCGAATTTATCAATGCAGGTTATTGGACACCAATATTGGGCTTTGTTACCCACGAACTGGCATTTCCACATGCTACACATAATTTTCGTAACATCACCCTGGACATACTAACAGTACATGTAAGAAAATCATACATTTTTTAATGAAATATCAGTTACAGTTTCTCTATTTGTAATCTCTTCGATAGAATCCGCCTTGGCAAATATTAAAGAAGGACATCAGAGGCAATATTATCGAGCACTCGGGTATTGTCATGGAAATACTTAAGGAATTATCTCGTATGCTTAATTTTACATACATATTGTACGATGTTCATGCTATCGAGAGCACTGAGCAGGAGGCTTTAGCTCAAAATGATTCAGTGAGTTATACACAATAGCCATGTCATTGAGAATAAATTGTTAATTTTCTTTAATATCATGTAACCAGGATCTATTGGGCTCTTTAACATTTATTGTGCCCTATCAAGTAGTTAAACTACTGCAGGTTAATAAGGTATGTATGTATGTCGCTGGTCACATTATAAAATTTTTCTTTCTGAAAATTGTTTTTGTTTTTACACAATCAATTCAAAAAAACATTCAAATTAAGAATTACAAATTCAAAAATTTGAACTAGAACTTGCTGAAAGAAAACTTTCGTAATGTTAACCTAAACTAAGAGAATGATTGACCATTTGTTAATGACATACTATATTTAATGATTGTTCGTAGTTTTTTTTCGCAGCTGTTGCAGCAACAGTAGATGAACCGGATAAAAAACATTTTAATTACTCCATACCCATAAGTGTACAACAATATTCGTTTATTTCAAGGAAACCGGATGAAGTTAGTCGAATATATTTATTTACGGCCCCTTTTACTTTGGAGGTAAGATGCGTTTTCATTTTAATGAAAGTATATTTTAAACATTATTGACATTGGCTATCAAAAGTTAATTTACTTCTAAAAACGTAATCAACTGAACTAGAAAGCAATACGAAATATTAAATGAAATTGTGAAATACAAGCTGTTTTAAAATTAAAATAATTCTTTGAAATATTTTCAGACATGGATCTCTCTTATTGGTATTATTCTTATAACATCACCAGCGCTCTATATTATTAATCGTTTTGTGCCGATGAAAGATTTAAAAGTTGAAGCGTTTTGTACAATTAAAAATTGTTTCTGGTATATTTATGGGGCCTTACTACAACAAGGTACACAGCATAGGAAATCAAATTTATATTTTATGTTTAGATCAAATAAATCCTGAAATATTATAATTTTAATAGGCGGCATGTACTTACCACAAGCTGATAGCGGTCGTATGGTGATTGGATTTTGGTGGATTGTTGTTATTGTGCTGGTGACAACCTACTGTGGTAATTTGGTGGCATTTTTAACGTTTCCGAAATATCAACAGGGTCTCGATTATTTTTTTCAACTATTCAAACACTCCGAATACGAACAGTTGGGCTTACGTAATGGTACATTTTTTGAAAAGTATGCAACGGTAAGAAAGCACTCCATTTTACAATTTTTTTTTATTTTTACTTTAATTATATTTAATAATTCTTACGACACACGTTTTCATTACATATTGCTTAAAATATTTTTTTTTTTTTTTTTGCAAACATAACCGAAATATAAAATTTAAACGAATTTTATTAATTTATATCGAAATTTATGGCAACACCGCGTTACCGTCTTGTTATTAAATTTGTAATTTATTAAAACGCATTTTTTTTAAGATGTGTAACATGTGACAATGCCAAAACAAACCGCACTTTGTTTTGCAATTTCACCATGAACACACCAACAAACGAAAAAGACAAAACCGAAAACCGTTTAGTTAATTTTTTTCCGTAAATTACGTCATACACATTAGTCAGGATTACATCCTAGCTTTTGCCGCAACCCATGTTATGTTTGTTAATTTTATCGACATTATATTCTACAAAACTTGTCTGTTCTACACCTAATACAACAACCGAATACATTTGCACAGAGAGCATTGGTTCGAGGCAATAACAGATGGTAATGCCGTGACTTTAGTACATTCTACAGTTGATCTATCTACTTTACTCGATAGTTTTATAAGGGAACGAATAAAAGAATATAAAAAAGTTGGGGAAGATGGTGTTTTAAGACCACGAACGCCATGTTTCATAAAGAAAGTAACGAAACGAAAAAAATATTCATGCATGGTATTCTGCTATTTTTTAGGTGTTTCCAAATGGTGTTTCGTTGAATCTCAAGCTTTTGGGCAGACGTAGTACGTCGTCATATAACGAACGTAATAAGTAAGGCCCATATGGGCTGCTGTGCCAGTATAAAAACTATTATTTTTATTATTATTTAATTATTTTGTTTAAGACGAACGCACGGAATTAATTAAATTTAATCTCAACACAGCAAAATGATTCGCTATTCCTAATTTTCATTTAGATTCCACACTCACTTTCGATCATATTCTTGCTGTAATGCTGCCTCTATCATATACAAACACACACACGCACACGGTCGACATATAAAAGCCGTTTTTTACTTGATGGCTTCCGGCTGAAAATTGTTTCCACAAACGTTAATTGTTCTTTAAAAACAAATATTCAATAAATAATATAAAGTTTTCCAACTAACACTCACTCTACACAATAATTTTCAATGAAATGTTCACTATTTAACCGATATTTTATTAAAAATAAAATATTTTGCGAAAACCGAACGCGTAACCCGTAAACGATAAAAGCTCACTGAGCATAAAAAGAAAACGGCGGCAATATTAATGAATTCGATGACAGCAACTTAAGGCTACCAGATGGTTTTCATGATAAATAGGCGTTTTTCTAGTTAAAATGTGTAAAGTCTGTTAACCCCACTATTTCCTGAATGTCTTTTAACGTTCATTTAAACAACAAAAAACACACAACAAAAAAATGTAATAACAAAAACTCTGGCACAACCATAGCAGATTTTTCTAAAGAAAATTAATAATTAAGAACTTCTTTAAAGAAAATTTCAGTTTATACGTCATAAATATTTATTAGAAAGATCAAATTTTGCTCCTACGTTATATGCTCAAATGTTATACCATTTTGGTGAACAATTTATTTTTTCATTAAGGGCCATAACATAAAAACACTGCATATCGCAACTGACAAACTAGGATTTTAAAATCGAACTTTTAAAAATTTCTTTATATTTTGTTTTAGATATCTACGCGCAGTGAATTCCAACAGTATTTGGAACGTGCCATCATCTACAATAACATGAAAGAGGAAAATATTGAAGCTGTAAAAGAAGGCAATCGCGTGAATATCGATTGGCGTATTAATTTGCAACTAATCATACAAAACCACTTTGAGAAGGACAAAGAATGTACATTTGCACTTGGCAAAGAAAATTTTGTAGATGAACAAATAGCACTAATGGTGCCCAATAATAGTCCGTACTTAAATCTAATAAATGAGAAAATAACGCATTTATGGCAAATGGGTTTCATCGAGAGGTGGCATCAGACAAATTTACCCTCAATGGATAAATGCAATGGTAGACGAGTGCTTAGGCAGATAACAAATCATAAAGTCAATCTCAATGATATGCAAGGCTGTTTTCTAGTTTTGCTACTCGGTAGGTAACATTACATTTTCCTAATATTAAGTTAACTACTAAAGTCCATTAATCATGAATAGGTTTCCTTTTGGCATTAGTCGTGATACTTGGCGAATATTGGCTTTATTTTTGGCAGTTGAAACATAAAGATACCATTAAAGAATTCTTTGCAAATTAAACTTAAAATAACAATGTGACAGCATTTACAATAAAGACGAACACGTATCGTAGATTTTTGTAGATTTTTTAATGTTGTTTTCTTTTTGAAATGGAAAAAACAAAAAACATTTTTAGTATTATTGTGTAAACACACTAAAAACTATACAAAAGCAGCACTGCTGTTGACCTGCGTAAGAATTTAGGCAGAGTTGGCGTTGGGGTCACGACGACGACAGTAATTTTTTTAAAGAACTTTTTGTTTCTGGGATAAAACTTTTTTTAGAAAAAACTTGTTTTCTACAAAAGTATCAATATTTTTAAAGGAAACGCCGGAAACCAGTGCCCTCTATTGGTGTTTCTTAGCTACTTTTGCCCGGAACTAATTAAGTCCACTATATTTTATTTAAAAATGTAAATATTTCGTGTTATTGTTGAATTTATTGAAATTTTTAATTTTTTGTTGTACATCTGAACCGCATAGGCGTGGTAGACAATAATTAATGCAGGGTATGCATGTCAGTATCACATTTTCGAAATATCAAAATCTCAATATTTTATGGGGAATCTTTAAAGCTCAACTCTGAACAGCAGACTATAAGAGTACAAGCTTTCTATAGACAATATAGTTCGTAGCTCTTAATAGTGAGCGCACAACAACATTATGGCTTAGGTATATGCCGAAATGCAGGGTTGATCGCCTTGGCTTCAATATACTTGCTAAACTACCATTAATGTGGCACAATGTTTCTTGGCGATATATTTTTCGCGAATGACTTTTCGACTAAATTAACAATAATTTGGATTATATCCTTCGTGAAGTTTTCCTTTCCCATGCAGTACATGCACTGTCAACAAACACTGTCCGATAAATATTGTGCTTTTCACCGTTGCATTACATATTTTTAATTTTGTAACAAAGTGTTAAGAATTAAAACAACATTTCAAAACAAATTAGAAAATACCAACTACTGATTATTTAATGTTTTTTAGACTTTTTTCGATTGCACCGTTAAAGAAATCTGCATTTGTTTTGTGTTATCGATATCCAAACTGATAGCAAAGGAACAATCTGTTTATGGTGAATAGCTGTTAGAAAAAAAAAGGAATCTTAAGAATTATGAATGTAAGTGTTATTTAAGCTTTTCCCATATTCAACGAAGTGCAAATAAATGTTGGCTTTGATTTATTTTAGGAATATTTGAATTTAAATTGGGGTAAATCTCAAGAGCATACAAAATTCTAAGCTGGTAATAGTCAAACATTGCAAAACACATTATTTTCTAATTAAGTTCTCTTTGATTTAATATACGTTCTCAGAATGGTGCTAATTTCGAATTTATCAATGCAGGTTATTGGACACCAACGTTGGGCTTTGTTACCCACGAACTGTCATTTCCACATTTTACACATAATTTTCGTAACATCACCCTGGACATACTAACAGCACATGTAAGAAAATCATAAATTTTTTAATGAAATATCAGTTATAGTTTCTCTATTTGTCATCTCTTCAATAGAATCCGCCTTGGCAAATATTAAAGAAGGACATCAGAGGCAATATTATCGAGCACTCGGGTATTGTCATGGAAATACTTAAGGAATTATCTCGTATGCTTAATTTTACATACGTATTGTACGATGCTCATGCTATATTTCTAGTATATTTATGTTGCCTTACTACAACAGGGTACACAGCTTAGGAAATCAAATTTATATTTTATGTTTATATCAAATAAATCCTGAAATATTATAATTTTAATAGACGGCATGTACTTACCACAAGCCGATAGCGGTCGTATGGTGATTGGATTTTGGTGGATTGTTGTTATTGTGCTGGTGACAACCTACTGTGGTAATTTGGTGGCATTTTTAACGTTTCCGAAATATCAACAGGGTCTCGATTATTTTTTTCAACTATTCAAACACTCCGAATACGAACAGTTGACGTAAGCCCAACTGTTGGTACATTTATTGGAAAGTATGCAACGGTAACAACGCACTCCTTTTTGTATTTTTTCTTTTTAATTTTTACTTTAATTATAATTAATAATTAAAACGATACACTAATACACACGTACTCATTAAATATTGCTTAAAATATATATTTTTTAAATCATAACCGAAATATAAAATTTAACGAATTTTATTAATTTATATCGAAATTTATTTAAATACCGCGTCACCGTCGTCAAGCGTAATTCGATCTGTACTTTATTAAAACGCATTTTTTTTAAGATGTGTAACATGTGACAATGCCAAAAAAATGCACTTTGTTTTGCATTTTCACCATGAACACATCAACAAACCCGAAAACCGTTTAGTTAATTTTTTTTGTTTCGTAAACTACGTCATAACACTTTAGTCAGGATTACCCATATCATCCAAATTAAGTTTTCAAAAGTTGTCTGTACTGAACCCAATACAACAACCGAAAGATGACTTGTTAAATCAACGAACGCCATGTTTCATAAAGTAACGAAAAGCAATAAAAATAGCCCATGCATTAAACTTCTGGAACATTCTGCCTTTTTAAGTGTGTCGAAATGGTTTTTCGTGGAACCTCAAGCTTTTGGGCAGACCGTATAGTACGTCGGTATATAACGAACGGAAGCCACTGTGGTTTTGCTCTGCCAGTAATAAATACTATTAATTTTTATTATTATTTAATTATTTTTTTAAGATGAACGCACGGAATTAATTAAATTTAATCACAACACAGCAAAACGATTCGCTATTCCTAATTTTCATTTAGATTCCACACTCACTTTCGATCATATTCTTGCTGTAATGCTGCCTCTATCATATACAAACACACACACGCACACGGTCGACATATAAAAGCCGTTTTTTACTGTGTGACTTCCGGCTGAAAATTTTTCGCACAAACGTTAATTGTTCTTTAAAAACAAATATTCAATAAATAATATAAAGTTTTCCAACTAACACTCACTCTACACTATAATTTTCAATGAAATGTTCACTATTTAACCGATATATTATTAAAAATAAAATATTTTGCGAAAACCGAACGCGTAACCCGTAAACGATAAAAGCTCACTGAGCATATAAAGAAAAGGCGGCAATATTAATGACAGCAACTTAAGGCTACCAGATAGTTTTCATGATAAATAGGGGTTTTTTAGTTAAAATTTGTAAAGTCTGTTAACCCCACCATTTCCTGAATGTCTTTTAACGTTCATTTAACAACAACAAAAAGTAACAACAAAAACTCTGACACAACAGAAAAAAAAGCAACAACTGTGACCGATCCACTGCAGCTATTTCTGGACAAAATTAAGAAATTCTTTGAAGAAAATTTCAGTTTGAACATTATAAACATTTACTACAAAGATCTAATTGTGCTCCTACTTAAGCTAAATGTATTCTTCAGCTGGTCGGTTTGAAAGTTTGAAAACGCATAACGAACAGAAAGTGGATTGGATTATTAGTTTCCTCTACAGTTGTGTTCAAAAAAGTTATCCTACTGTTGTAGAATACTAATACTTATTAGGCCATTCGCTAGAACACACCACTCATTGGAGATTGCTGAGATAATTAAACAACACTTCGATACAATCATTAGAATTGCCTACAATAGGGGCACCTTTAATAGAAAAATGGTCTCATATGTTTCTACATCATTGCAACTTCTTCAAAAAGGACCTACGGATCGGATCTACGCTCCGGAACGACGCGACTACTCATCGGCCAAGGATTGTCAACCCAGCGAAATCTGTTTCAACCACCCGTCATCTAATATGATATTCAAGCCAGGCAATGTTTTCAAAATTAGAGACCAGTGAAGCTGTGCTGTCATTTAAACTCACCTTCAACCTTTACTTTAAGCGAGATCAATGCCGGCCACGTATGTCAATGTTCAATCCAGGAATGTCTTGCCACCTTGTATCTGTTTTCAGCATTTCAGATTTAAGCATAAAAGCATACGTTTCAAGGACTCTAATGCTACCTACTTACAGATGTAAAGGAATCCGAATATCCAGGCCGTATACTCAATAATTTTTCTACATTCCATTACACTCCGATTAAACTATTCGCGTTCATCCGTCTTATGAAAAATACTGCTCTAAATTCTGCCATAGATGCATTCGTATAGAACTCTAACCGATGTACCTGCTTAGTTAAGCAGTGTCTTACTATCGAACATCGGTTGTCAAAAATGTTTTTAAGAGAAATTTATGATATTGGTTGTCATCCGTTGTCATCTTTCTTCATTGAGGGCCATAACATAAAAGCATTTCATATAGCAACTGATATGATATACGAGGCTGTTTTCTAGTTTTACTTCTAAGTATCGACTTTACACTTCCCTAATATTAAGTTAACTACTAAAGTCTATTAATCATGAATAGGTTTCCTTTTGGCATTAGTCGTGATACTTGGCGAATATTGGCTTCAATTTTGGCAGTTGAAACATAAAGATACTAGTAAAGAATCCTTTGCAAATTAAATTTAAAATAACAATGAGACACCATTTACAATAAAGACGAACACATATCGTAGATTTTTGTAATTTTTTTTAATATTGTTTTCTTTTTGAAATGGAAAAAACTAAAAACATTTTTAGTATTATTGTGTAAACACACTAAAAACTATACAAAAGCAGCACTGCTGTTGACCTGCGTAAGAATTTAAGCAGAGTTGGCGTTGGGGCCACGACGACGACCGAAACCGGGTACAATGTTGACGAACCGACGGTTGTATTGGATACGTCTCTTAGCGCGACCGGTCTTCTTCTTCTTCTTTTCTTGCTTTTCTACTTTGGGAGTTTGACCCTTGACTTTACCGGCACGAGCCAAAGAACCGTGCACTTTACCACCCAACATTGGGATGGTGATGTCCAATTCGGAAGAGGACAAAGCACAGACGGGGGTTTCGTTAGTCAAGGCATTACCTTCACAGTTCAAAACCATTTCCTCCGTATTATAGCCATGAAGTTGGGCAATTTGTGCCTAAATTAAATATAAAAGCGAACAACAACAATTATAAGTAAACAATATTCAATTGAACTGGCAACAAATAAAAGTGAGGTTATATTCCTCCAAAAAATATTTACTCACCTTAACGGCAGCAATGTTAGCATCTTGTTGAACCTCAAGGGTTTCAACGCATTCCAAACCACGTACAAACAATTGCATGTTGAAGTGCTCTACAAACAAACAAACAGATAAGAACCCAAAATTAATTAATTTGCACTTCTTCTATGGGACACACAATAGCAGCAGTCACAGATGAAACACGTGTGAACCAATTTCTCTTAAATACTCGTTAAGCACTTATTTTATTTTAACAAATTTATGCAGAATTTTACAAAACGATAGATTTTCTTTAATTTTTATTATTTTAAGAAACATTTATTGGACAATTTTAAGCAAAATTGTATCAGAAATTTTATTTTACCTTGTCACTTGTGTGAGGATTTACAAAAAAAGAAAGATGGCCGTATATTTTCGAAATCGTCTCACTTTTTTCTTCGAGACTCGTTCATACAGATGTCATCTTGTTCGAAAAAACAGGGTTGTTATTAGTGTTAGCTTTAATCAGGGTTGTATTTTGAATAGTAATTGTGTTCATTGATGAATTTCTGTGAAAAATAATATAGAATAAATAATTAATTAATTTTTAAATATAATGAAAAACTAAATTGACAAACAGAAAACTTCATTTCTATTCATTGTTTGCCCTCATCAGCTAGTATCTCTAAGTAAATAATGTTCGAATGATAATAGTGTGGCACTTACAAAGGTAATGTATGATAATAAAGTAATAATGCAGGCATAAAAGTGTTGCCATTTTAAACTATTATTATAAGAGTGGGCCAAGGAAATAGAAATTTTTCAAAACCACAGTTTGTCATGTTTGTGTAGAAATAACTAAAAAAGACAACACTGGTTATAAAATTGTTACATTTAAGCCTAACCATAATTTACTTCATTAACTTAAACAAAACTGCTCAAGAGCCATTGAGAATATCTCAAGATATAGGATCATCCATTGAGTGGTTTCAATATCATCCTTTTGGCAACTAAATATTACATATCTTTCATATGAAATTTAATTTATTAAGTGAAATAGGAAAAAATTCGAAGACAAAAATGACAGACTTTCTATAAATTTTTTATGTCCTGTGAACCACAAAGAGCAAAGCCTGTTTTAATGACTTCAAATATATTCAATGAATGTATTTCAACCTTCCTTTAAAATCAAAAAATTTAACACACTTCTTAAAAGTTAGTTCTCGTTTCCGCGAGTTCACTTAATAATGAAATAAATACACTGAAAAAAATAATTAATTTTGAAATGAAAAATGAACTTGTTTTCCTTTTCAATGTTTTTGAGTAAAAGAAATTGAAATTAATTCACGTTAATTTATCACTTTATTATTCAATTTAAATTTGTTGGCATCTTTCTTTTCTTCATTACGTTTCATTTTGTTTTTGTTAATTTTTAATTATTTATAGAAAAACTTACAGTTATAAATACAAATATTTTTAATTTATTTCCATTTTCTTTTGTTTTTAATTTTTATTTTTGTTTGTTTGTATTGGTATTTTGTTTGTTATTCTTTTTAGAATATTTATATATAATATATTATATATAGTATATATGTATAAACATATATAGGTATTTCTGTATGTATATGTATATATATTTTTCTAATAAACAGATTCTTATATATGAATGTATGTATGTATATGTATATATAAGTAAATAAATAATATTCTTAAATTTTTTTGATCAAGAGGCATGCACACTTAACATTTTCTTTTTTTTTATAAGACGATATATACATACATACATTGAAATGAAATAAAATAATAAAAAAATATTAAAAATAATAATTATAATAATAATTAGCTTACATTTAGAAATACATATTTATAACAATTAGTTTTATTTATAAAATAAAAACTAAAATCAATAAAAAGCTGAAAAGATTAACATAAAATTAATTACAACATTCGATATTTGAAAGCGAAAGACAAAAAATACGTTGTATATTATATATTTAAATAAATTATTAATAATAGTTATGTAGGTTTATATAAAATAAAATAAAATTACAATAGATTTTTTAATAAAATACTTAAAAATATTTATAAACAAAAAATTGTTGAAATATTGGCTCAGCCAGGTTTTGTGAACAGAAATTATTGGGAGAGTGAATAGAAAATATAGAAAAAAAAACACAAGTTGAAGAAGTTTTTGTTTGAGCAAAAACTCTAAAGGTTAATGCACAAATTCGTTATAGTGTTGGGGCTCAACTATAACGCTGGTATAGTGGGGTCCGTTAACATCTTTGAAGGTTTCCGTAAAACTACTGGCCGCAATATGTTGCGGCTGTTGTTGCGAATTATGGCTTGACGGTTGCTGCAAATCTAAATGGCTAAGGGAGTGATGCTGTGGCGTTGTTTGTTGATGTTCCAATTGGGTTAAGTGGTGCCCCTGCAGTGGTGAAGTCAGCTCGGTTAGTGTACTGTGCTGTAAGTGATGTTGCTGTTGCTGCTGTTGTTGTTGCGTTTGTTGGGGTGGCTGATGGTGATTGTGGTGGTGATGTTGATGGGAACTGCTATCCGAAAAATAGTTCAATTCAAAGCTATGACTGAGATCACTGTAGGTGGTTTGTGGTGAATTGCCATTTATATTCGACGCATTGCCGGTCGATAATTGTCTTTCGCTCTCCGTGCTGCTCGAGCAACTATTTGAGTTGGCCGAAAATGGCCTTATTAAAGAGGCAGCTGTTGTAACATCTACCGTGGCATCATAAAAGTAGTTGTTATTAGTATAATAACCTGTACTAGTGGCTGTGGCGGAGGTGGTATCAGGATATTGCGGCATTATATCATGCACTAAAGAAGATTCATTAACCGGATACAATTGTGTGTAACTGAGATTTTCCTGCTGTTGTTGCAGTTGATGAGTCTCCATGAGATCGCTAACGCCATGATGATGCTGCATATTATGGTCCTGTTGCTGGTGCTGATGATGGTGATTATGATGATGCTGGTGGTGGTGTTGGTGTTGATGAAGTTGGTGGGTATTGTGATGTTGCAGCGTTTGTTGCTGTTGCTGCTGTTCACTTGCATGACAGTGGTGGCTCTGTTGCCTTTGCTCCTGCTGCTGCTGTGTTGTTGCTTGACTTATATAACCATTATTATTGTTATTACTTGAACTTGAACTACTGTTTGTACTTAAAACTGGTGTTACAGCCGTTGGCAAATGTCCCACAGCTGCCTCAAAGCATGATTCCAATTTGGGACTTGTACTCACAATGCTTGGTGTTAAACTAGACGCTGTATGTCGCATCGCAGCTACCGAATGCGTTATATTTGCCACGGCGACGGCTGCTGCATGACTGGCATGCAAAGCGGGCGTTGGTATAGGTGCTGACGTTGAGATGGGTTCACTTTTGATTATGCCCGTTTGGATTTCATTAAGTATTAAGTCTTTGGCCTCTTGTTCACTGAAATTATAGGAAAATAAAGAGACTTTTAGGAATATTTACAGAAATAAAGAAATCTATTGTTGATTGATTTCGCACAAAGAAAATAGAGATTTGTAAAATTTTATTTTCGAATAAAAACTCTCGATTTTAAACGTAATCTTTGGACAACAATATTGCAAAGAATCGTATATTTTGAATTGCTTAGTGCTTCTATTTGTAAAGATGGATGTCAGTCGAACGGATGGCTACGGAAGAAGATAATACGCAATTTCTATGTGATTGCTTAGTACAGATAAACAGAATGTGACCGACAGTTTCAGGCTCCTTAACACTTCTACAAAAAATACATAAAAAAGCACGACCATGTTGTACAAGGAACTCTTCGTCGTGAAAGCTTTCCCACTTAAAAATTTCCTGATGATCCTGCTGAATCTGGGTAATCCGGACCATAATAGCCTATTCGCCATGAAGAGTGCACAGTCCAGTCCGTTGGATCACTTGATCGCTTAGCTTGCAAAAGTGCCTCTATGGTGGCCTAACTAACCTAAAAACATTACTTAAAGAAATTCCCTTAAGAGCAATTGAACTCTCCTGGTGATGTTTTGCAATATTGCAAGAAATAACCTCTCCGGACTCGGTATGCATGAAGGAATAGGGAGAGTTTATATTTTGAACCTTATGAAAACTGCCAGAAAATGTGGTAAAGGTCAAAGTCGTACTCACTACGAGAAGGAGGTTAGATCGACTGAACGCAGTTAGGTAAAAATTAAATTATTTGGAAAGACATCCACTAAGAGTAATAAACCTCCTCTGACACATTTTGCTACATTGCAAGAATAATCATATGAAAACCACCAGAGTATATATCCTAGAACTGCTCTAGATTGGAATCGGTAATGTGAAAGGCGTGTTGATAGCTCCGCGCACACATGGAGACGGAAATTTGATCCAGTGAACACAGTTGGGATAAAATTAAAGTAACGGTGATGACAGAATAGCTCGAAAAGCTTTTGTAAACATCCTATATTGATCAAAATGTTTAAATTTGACAATGATTAAAAGTACAATCGAGTTTTATTGATACTGAACTTACCTTAAAACATAATTTACACTAACAATGCAGACTTGTCGTGATGAACGGGTATTATGCACCATTGTGGCATAGGATTGCACCCAAACCCAACCGCCGCCTTTAGTTAGGAAACGATAATATTTGGTGGTAACTTGTCCTTTACATAACACTGCAAATGCATAACAAAATACGAAAACAATTTCTAAATTCAAAGAAAAATATTTATTTTTAAATTTTTTATGTTGTTTTTCTGCACACACACTACATCAATCACACATAAAATCCCTGAAAGGATTAAACGATTATAATTGCTAAAATAGCGAACACAACTGTGTCTCTATTGTTTTAATAGAGCAGCAGTTAAAAGAAAAACAAAAGCAAGATTCAAAAGCTTATTGGTATGGAGTGTGAGAGAAAAGTATGTCGGTATGTGGTATGGTATTGGAGTGGGTTTTAGTGTAATAAGTGTGCAAAATACAATACAATGCTCAATACTTACGTATTTGATGTGAAACACGCATGGGCAGTACATCTTGTACGTGTATATACTGATATATTGTCTTCTCAATAAGTTCTTGAGGTTCGTAACCAGTAAGTTGGGATACCCTAAACGAAATATATCGAAAGAAAATGATATAAATTCAGTGATTTCAATATAAAATCTTAATTTTAAATCAAATATTGTTTACATAACTTTAATTCAATTAAATTTAGGGCCTATGCGGAGTACGCATGTATATATGCATGTGTGTGTGTGTGTGTGTACAAAAAGAATGACAAACACAATATGTTTTCTAATGGTGCCCTTTGTTTTCTTTTGTCCTTTACGTTTTCCTTTCATTTCTTTTGTATTATTATTATAAGGGTAATTGTGCGTTTATAATATCGCATTTCTCTGGTTTTCTTGTTTACCCCTGCTCTTAATTTATTTCATATGCTCTCTTATATAATCTCTCTCTCTTGTTCTCTCTGTCCCACTCCTTAATGGCTATCAGAGACATGAATGAATAAGGCAAAAATCAAATCAAAGTTGTAGGCAAAAATTTTCAAGTGGGAAATGATTTGTTTGCTTTTTAGTAGCCGTTGTTGTTTTTCTTTTATTCTATTCTACTCTCTTTTGTGTGTTGTTTTGTTTTGTTTTTATTAAAGGGGAGTTAACGGGAGATTTTTAACGATTTTCCTTCTCTTGTGCTGTTTAAGTGGGGTTGTAAAGTGGTTTCTTGTTTCTTCCCCTCCTTATTATTTATTTGTTATTGCTATTATTGTTGTTGTTGTCTCTGTTATTATGTTATTTTTGTTGTTGTTTGTTGTAAAAGCTTTTTAGTTTAAGAGATTTTTTTGTATGGTGTTGCGAAGGAAGTGGAAAATATGGTTGCCGTTTGTTTAAGTAAGTGTTAACGAAAGTGTCATGATTGTTTCTTTTTTTCTTGTTTATTATTATTATTATGTAACTATGTATGTATGTATGTACGCATGTACATATGTATGTGCGTATTTGCATTACATTGTATTAAATTTCTATTATGTGTAAGAAAACTACGAAATGCTTTGTCCAAAATAGAAAATATAAAATCAAATAAATTTAAAAATCTTTATTATGTTTTAATAAACAATTATTTGCACAAGCTTGTACGATTTTTTGGATAAACAAACATTTTACGAATTTACTATTTTTAGAAAAAAATTTAAAACAATAAACTTAGAAGAAAGCCAAGAGGAACAGAAGATATTTTAAATTTTAAGCTAGGCTTAGTCCGGAAACAGATTCTAATACCGTTTGCCGTAAGCATATAAACACACTTAGGATCATGAAAGAGCAAGCGATAAAATGCGATATAGATGCATCAGTAACAGTCAGACCTAAAGCGTTATTTCCCAGCCAAAAAATCTCATCGTCTCAGCAGTGGTGAATTTTCCCCGCATGCCATCTAAGAAGAAGTCTCTTTAAATTCTCAGAGAACCTAGCAACTTCGATGATATCTGGCACACATTTTGTTTCATTTAAATTAAAAGACTTTACCTGCCTGTATCTAAGATATCGTGGTAAACACTGAGACCAGTATAAATATTTCCAGTTTGTTTTGGTCACTTTTTGCGTCAGATAATAAGGTTTTCGGTTTTGTAGTCTGTGTAGAGAAGTAGGTAGTGTATTGGCTTATTAGACGAGAGGACCTGCCACAGACATATAGAACAATAACGAATTATGAAAAAACATTTCTTCGATGACTTATTCTCAGTACATTTCTGGCAAAAATTCATGAAAAGTAGGCCCCACTACTTCTGGATTAAATTAGCACACAACATACATACATAAGTGGTGTGAGAAGTTAGGTTGTAATCCTGACTAAAGGTTTATAATGATTAATAAGTAAGTAAGTAAGTTAAGTAAGTCTGTTAACGAAGTATCACCTACATTCATTATCAGTAAGGAATATTCAACTTACCTAGCGTCTAAAAATATTAATTTTAAATCCAAATGTGCACGAAACATAAACATATTTTGATGCAGCTTAATTTCTGTGATCGCAGACGTAGGCAAAGAATGACCAACAGCTACTAGGCCAAGATTTTGTATATAACTACCCTGGCCATCACCATAGTCGGTATAAATACGGGCTTTTAAATAACCAGAACAATGAATTACCTAAAAATCAAAAGAATTATTATGAACAACTGCGATTATGGGTTTATGTCGAGTGTGTATTTAAAACAAGCCTACCTTATAACCCGATGAAGTTAGGCCAGCATTACGTTTGGCTAGAACACATTTCATGCGCAGGAAAAATTGTTTTTCAATTTCAATAGTATGACAGCCACGTTCACCAGGCAGCATACCATAGTTTGTGGTGCCATTTGGACTACCAACCGAGGCGGGATTTGTTGTCTGGTTTAGATGTAAAGAATTAATAAAAGCATCCTGGTTTTATTAAAAAAAAAATTGAAAAGTATAAGAGAGCATAAGGAAAGATAGAGAAAATGCTAGTTTAGTATAGAGGGAAAACTAAATTTAAAAAAAAATGGGATTTGTTTTTTAATTTACCAAATTCTGATACATGTGAGGATGTAAGGATAATATCGCATTCATTTCTTCATGATCATAATTATGTATGTATTCATATATTGAGTTGCCAGTTAATTCAACCTGCGAAAAGGAAAAAAGAACAGAAGAAAAAAAACCATCATCATAATGATAAAAATCATAAGAAAAATAGCATCAAGAAGAATATG
The DNA here is from genome assembly GCA_936449025.2 of Sarcophaga subvicina. NCBI lineage: Eukaryota > Metazoa > Arthropoda > Insecta > Diptera > Sarcophagidae > Sarcophaga > Sarcophaga subvicina. Next base: position 105,910,304 of record OW388081.2, on the reverse strand, counting down.
CAAATTTAAGTGCTTTTTTGTTGCAGCTAGCAAAGGAACAGCCAAAGATGGTGCTCTTTTACTTTGTTTGTTGGAAATTTTTTTTAATAAATTTATGCGCATAATTTTACATTTGAATTGATTTGATTTGCTCAACACTTACCTGACTTAAGCCTAAATGAACAGAAGCAGTCTCTGAGATGTACATAATTTTGCCATCAGGTGCTACAACAAATATGAAACCGTCTAAAGTTTGTAAAAGATGTGAACCCAATTCCTTAATGGTGGCACCTCTTTGCATGGCAGGCGATGAACCCCAAGCTTCTCCCAAACCTTTAAGAATGAAAAACAAAAACAAAAAACAATACAGAAAATACACGCAAATTAGTAAAAAGAAAAGGAGAACATAAAAAAAAAAGGAAAAATAATATATCACAGCAGGGTGTATACATTTTAATAATTTTAGCAATTAAAGTCATCATCTATCCATTCGCTTAGACGGTGTGTCTCTTTCGTATGTACTTCTATTGTTGTTGTTTTCCTCGGGTTGTTTATTTCACACACACAACAACCCACCCATTTTTATATTCATGCCCACGATACAAAATGCTTTTTTTTTTAGAGAAAATATAGGAAGGAAGGAAGGAAGTTGTTGTTACCACTTACGAATCTCTTTATATGTATAAGAAGTACAACAACAACAATATCAGAATTCTCTTTATGTCGATTGTATTATAAAGTCAACATAATTTTTTGTTTCATTCCTTTTATTTTAATGATTTTCTCTTTTTTTTTCTTCCTTCTGCTGTATATTAAAGTAATTACGAATAACAATGCCAACAGACTACTTGTTTTAATAAGTTGGTTAGCAATCCCTCTCTCACTCTATCCTTCTCTTCTTGCCGCTGCCGTATGAAACAAGTACACAAGGATTTTTTCCTTCATGAGCGGAAGTAGAATTTAATGTTTTGTTTACATGGAGAGCAGCGATACAAAAAAAGGAAAGATAAAGAGAGAGAGAGAGAAGGAGTAAGAAAAAGAAACGCACTCAATTGAAGTTATGATAGTTTTAGATCAGTGGTCGGCACCAATAGCCCCCGCGTGCCGAACATCTTCGGTTCCTAAAAAAGAGAGTAAAAATGAATTTTGTTGCTTGTCAGCTTCTAAAGAAGTTTCAACTATACACCCAAAGAAATATTACGGTAAATTCTATTATAACAATGAGAAATGATCGCGATTTTTTGAAGAATATTTGTCAAGTTACACTGCCTTTAGGGATTTAGCGCAGTACAATTTTTTTAAGTTCAAAATATTACTAACAATTTTCTTCTGGGTTATATATACACTGCCTTCTCACAACTACAGTCACATTTTAATCATGTTCTCCTTGTGCCGACCACTGGTTTAGATCACTTATATGTATAACGCGGAACAAAATGTTGGCTCTTAAATCAGTTTTGTTTTAATAGAAGAGCGGGTATATTGGCGAATTTGTTTTTTTTTTTTCTTGTTATGATTATTAATTGTTGGTTATGTTTTGCCATTAAACAGATATCAAGCTGTGATTTAACACTCGCATAAAGAAAAAACAATATGTCAGGCGGAAAAAAACCAAATAATCCCCGTTTGAGGAATAAAAAACCTACAAACCATTACACATCATTTGACATAGCCGCAGGATATTTAAGCGTGTGATACTTAATAAGAACAAAAGAAAAAAAAAACAAAGTAAACGGGAGGACATGTGACTTTGAAGTGAGAGCAAAAAATAATAAGCGGCACAAGTTCAAGCGTGTGCTTTATAAAAAAGAAAAACAATATCTCACGTTTTTTTGTGTTCTTTTCTTTTTTTGTACTAATTGTTAACGAATTATTAAAGAAAATACAACCAAATACACAATAAGAAGCAGAAATAGTTTAGAGGAGTTCGACCAACTTACCTTCAGGAAAAACTTGACGCATTTTCAAATAAGAAGTGGTCAGGCGTATTATGGAGGCTTTGTCCAATTGTGATGTAATTGCACTTGGTAGTGGTAATAATTTGGCCAATTCAAAAAATTCCGCATTTTCTTTTTCACGTCTGGTGCGTGCCGCATTTTTGCTTTTCTCCTTCATGGCACAGGTTTTAGCTAAACCTGAGAAGAAAAAAATATTAAATTAATTAAAAATTATTCAATAAAAAATAGTTTTTAAATCTCCAAAGAAAGAGGTAAAAATTATTTACTCAGTTTTTCTTGTTGGCAATTTCTCATATCTCTGCGTTTGTAGGTCATTTTTTTTGTGTTGAAAAAGAAATTAAAAAATTTAAATAAAAAATTTTTTAGACCTGAATGTGGTGATCTTTACACAATGATCACCTGTTTGAGACTGTTTAAATGCCAGCATCCTTATGAAATTTGAGTTTTCCTTTTACCATTTCAAAAATCAACTCAAAAATACTGAAAAAAATTTACAAAATTGTGCGAAATTTCTCGAATACCTGTGTAAACAATCAAAAGGCAACAACGTTTCATGTCCCATTGGCCAATACTCGATTGTACTAAAGTGCTGGAACAACAACAGTTTTAACAAACAAAACAAAAAAATTCACCATGTTGTACTAAAAATATAAAAAGAAAAAAAAGGAACACTGGAAAAACTACCTAAAGATCTATAAAAACATTAAAAAGGTAAACAATACCGGTATCATAATGGCTGCCATTAAATTTTATATTTTTCTACCTCTCTCTGTCTCTCTTTCTCTCTCTCTCTAAAGATGTTTGGCAATCTCTGTATAATGAATGATAATTTTGGACATGCCAATAATATAACTCTCATTCATACATCCTTATGAAATTGTTTTCATTCATAAATGCAAAGAAAATACAAGAAAACTGCTTCTTATAATGGGCGTCTTGTTGTTTCTATTGTTTTTGCACACGTTTACTAACCACAGGAGATTAACTTTTATTATGAAAACGGATTAGAATAGAGCAGAGCAGAGAGCCATTAAAAAAAAGAGAAAACAAAAATTGTGTGAGAATTTTTAGACAGCCTTTGACAAAAGGAATAATACATGCATGCAATTGACTTTTATTGAGTACACTTACTCACACACATGCAAAGTTATTAATAAATAAAAATGCCTTTGTTTTCTTTTTTTTGTGGTATTGACTTTCCTTATTAATTAGCAAGCACTTGCATATGTATGTATGTGTGTGTATGTAAAGAAGGTGTTGCCATTGTTTGAATATTTCCAAGCAACAAGTCTTAGACATACCACATATTTTCATTGATAAAAATAGTACCTATGTATGTATGTTTAGTTTGTACGTGATTTTTAGTAAAAATTTGCACAAAATATTTGATTCTTTTCTTATTGTATTATTTTTTGTTCGCTTTCTTATGATTCATATACATACATACATATGTACATTCGGTTGCTTTTATCTTTACTTTTTTTACTTTACTTATATACGTACATAGTATGTATATACATACATATAATTGTAAAATATTTCATTTAAAAGAAGAATTTGAAGAATATTTAAAATTAACAATAAATTCTAATTTTCCGAAATTTAATTCAATTTTTGAAAACTTCAGCAGTACCACTAAGTTTTCTATGGAAAAATGCATTGTGTTAGTCAAATACTTGGAACTAAAGCTTGTTATATGAGTTGTAAGGCAGGGCATTTTAAGATCGAATTTCTGCATTACTTTAGCACGTTTCATAATAATTTTTTAGATCTAGTGTACCATGGCAGTGTGCCACACTATATGCGTGAGGGTCGTGGGTTCGATTTCCACCAGAGACCACCAGGTCTGTGACACTGCACCGAGCATATGGTCAAGTTACTCCGCTCGCATACGAGTATAATTAGAATATAATTTGTAATTGTATTGTAATAAATAAATAAATAAATAAATTACGTTAACCGATTAAGTTCCTAAATTTTTCATTGACTGCTAGGTAATGCTATATTTATACACTTTACAGTGTTCCTTTGATTTAAGTCGTCAAATTTTTTGTTCCTCAAAAACTTGCTTCCTTTACATCGTCATTCGATTTAAGTCGCCTGAGATTATTGCCGATTATTGTTTTAACGCCAGTTAAGGATGATTAGAAAACCACAAATTTATAACAAAATAGTTGCAGGAAGATCACAAGTGGAGACAGAAAAGAAGATATAAGCTTCCCACTTAGCAAGTTTTTCATACCGGCTAACTCAATTATTCTGGAAACGAATGCCAAGACGTTACTTTATATCAAAAAAGAAAAGACCAAAGATTTTAAAATATAGACCAAAGCATTGGCTAGACGAAAACGTTGCAGGAGATTTTAAGACTAAGCTTTTGTAGTATAGCAACCCACCCCTGTTACGCTAGATGTTGTAGGCTAATATAATGACCCTATAGGTCACTATTGGTCTAACTACCATGGCATACATGCGATGCAAGCAGTGGTGTTGTCGAGCCGGAACGCTACGAAACGTCGTTCCGGTACTTCCTTTTTGGACAGGAACGCGTTCCGGAACTAAAAATGATTTGTGATAACGAGAATTGGCTGACGTTTAAAAAAAAAATTAAAAAGAATTGCTGATTTTTTTTTTCTAATTTTTGACGAATTTTTATAAACAAGGGTTTGAACCGAACCCGAACCGGAACAAAAACCGGAACGAACCGGCTTGTTTTTCCGAACCGTGAACCGGAGTCCGGAACGCGTTCCGGTAAAAAAAATTAGCACAACATCACTGGATGCAAGCGTTTTGCATATCATTATGGCATATGTGGTATGTTTTCTATTTTTATTTATTATCACGTGATATTCCCGAATAATTTACCTTCAGTTTCTGCGATATTATCTCATCCGGGAGTTCAATACATTTCAACATATTAAGTTTTCTGCTTCTTGAAACTGGCTCTATTATAGTCTTGATTGGGTTTATCCACATGCTATCCCACATACACCTTCGATTTACAATCTCAAGATCTCTTTGAATGAGACTCGTAAAGAGCCTCTTCAATTTTTCTTTTAGCCATCAATACTTTATTGTCTGCGTACTGATGAAAGGACACCACCTTGTGGGCATTCTCTGGTTATACCTACATTTATTATCTCATTCTCTGCATATTTTTCAGTAAATCTTTTGTGTAGAACCTCTGCCTTCGTAATGAAGTGATCACCAAACTCGTACACCTCTGTACAGGTTTAAGGTATCGCGTGTCGTGTGTTATGTGGCTTGGTCTCGTTTACCACAACCACATTCACTTGTTCCATATTCTTAAAGAAAGTCAGTAATCATCGCACGGTGCCTTGCTCAATTGACTGTATATTGTTGCGATTATTATCGTTCTTGGTCCAATGATAGGTTAGGTTAGAGGACGTGTACTTGTCAATTAAGACAAGTACAGTACCCGGAGGTCGAATTGACCCATTGTACAACGTCCTAGTTTCTCACACCACTTATGTTGTGTGTGTTAATTTTATACATGAGTGGTGGGACCTACAGTTTAAAGTCGACTCCGAACGACAGATTTTTATTTATTGAGAAACTTTTCATGGCAATTTTTATTTACTCTCAGAGTTTTTGCCAGAAATCTACTGAGAGGAAGTCGCCGAAAAAAATACTTTTTGTATTTTATCTTTGATGCCTGGCCTGGGGCTCGAACCCAGGCTTTTGCGTGTAATAAGCCAACACACTACCTACTAGACTACGGCGACTTCAATTGGTCCAATGATACTAGCTGCACAAAACAGTGCGTGCTGCAGGCTGCATTAGCATCTTTTGAACTGTTTCACATTGCTATTTACAGCAATTTCGGGAATTCAGCTAAATAACGTGTGCATTAAGTCAAAAATAAGCTTCCCAGATAGCACAAATTGTGATCATAAAATTGAATGATTTGTAAGCGCTGTTCGTTTGTTAGTCTATTCAAGGTGGCATGGCAAACCTTTTACCACTTTTGGCATTCATAACATATCACGAAGAATAAAGAACCAAATAGCAAAGAAATCGAACTTTACACAGGTAAGGACTTTTATTTTAATTTCATATTACAGTATCTGCTTCTTGTTGTAATCCTAACACCACCTACTCATTTAGACTTGTCTTAATAAGAAGAAGTAGTGCAGTAGCACTATATGGGCAATAATTAAGCGTATTATTTCATTACAATATTTAAGTTTATTGCAATAAAAGCTGTTATAAACTTATGTCCTCTGTAATGTTAAGCACCATATAAACCGTTTACAGCCATTAAAATATATTGAAAGAAAGTAAAAATAACACAACTTATGATAAATTGATGCTTTTACTCTTACTTCTGAGAACGAAACAGGGGGAGAGAGTAAGAAAAACATTAAACAATAACAAATTGAATGAATGTTAAAGAGCAAACAGTAAATCTATTAAATAGGGCAGTTGGCAAAAGTCATAAAAAGAAATTTGTTTTCTTTTTGTTTCGTTGCTGCTTAAAGCAGACAAGCAGAGTCAAAGGAAATCATACAATATAATGCCATATTAAATTATCATACAAGAACAACAAGAAACTACACCAAAAAGGGAGTAAATTGCTGGTAAATTATGTTAAATGTTGCTCTCTTTGCTGGTAACAAAACTATACAACAACAATAACAGAGCAACAGATTTTCTCAATGACTATAATCCTAAACGAAAGCATTGTTTACTGCTCCTTTTTCGCTTTATTTTATAACACACATACACACACACTTATACACATGTATGTATAGTGCATATACATCTGTTTGGAAATGTATATGTGAGTACTTATGTGAAAAATGTCTGTTACAACAACAACAACAACAATAATAACAACATGGTGTAATAAAAGTAAACAACTAATCCGCAATTTAAATGTAACAACATGCACAACTTCAAAAATTGTCGCGTTTTTATCATTAACGTTTTGCTTCTCTTCTCTTCTCTTCTGTTTTTTTTTTGTTCTTTTTGTTTAGAGTTAAAAAGTTTTAACGCCGCAACGTCTAGCAACGCAACGTTGTGCGTAAACGATGAAACAGAATATAACCGTAACGAGTTTTTACATATAAATTGAAAATTAAACGAAAGAAATTTAATTTAATTTTTTCAGCCTTATTTGCTTATTCTCTCTATTGAGCACACACATTAGTTTTAGGAAATTCCCTGCATTTTAAAAGTAAAACCCAATATTTTTCGATTTTAACGCAATGAAACAAAATCTAAAATCTACATATGCAAACAATAAAATGACAGCAAGTGAAGTTGTGCTAATTATGTAGCGACATATATATATTTCTTTTCATAGCGTTTACTGTAGGAATTGCAGTCGTATTCTGTCCAAAATGATTCTGAGTTTCAATCCGTTATGGAGCCTTTTTCTGAATCTTGCTTACATTCACTCCGTAGGAAAGGATTAGTTCTTCCAAATGTTTCCAAAGAGAGTGTGAAGAATCCGTGCACTCATATTCCCATCAGCCTTGAGAATTTCCTAAGCAATGCCGTCTATTCCTACTAACTTTCCCGCTTTGATCTTTCTTATTGCTGAAGCTCTTTCCCCCCAATTATAATATTGACCTTTGACCCTAGATGTTATAGGTCAGCTGGTTATTGTCGAGAGTAAAATGTATCATTGGAACAAAATCTGGAGGCTTTGTTTAACAGATACAAACAGTTTTTCAACAAGACAATGACAATACATTGTTGATACTGTTCTCATTGTCCAGGTCTGGCTTTCAGGGTATACTATGCACCCAGACAGTTTAATACACTATCACAGGCCTTAACCTGCCTTTAGAAAATTGGGTAGAAAAATTATGACATAACGAGTCGTGAGTCTCTAAAAACTGCACATGATACAGCTTTCAAAGCACAGCCTATATACATATGTATGTATGTGTACATTATTTATAATAAAATTAATAAATACGCTGAAAATGCTCGTATTACATTTCCGTTTTCAATCAGAATTCTGTTCACCTTGGAATTGAAAGCAAAACAAGTTTATTTATTTCCGCTGCTGCTGCTGCAATTTACAGGTAATATTTCGTATTCTGGAACTTCCCATTTCAAGCGTGGGAATCGTTCCATATGTAAAACAGCCGAGTGATATTTGTTGTATAGAGAGAGAGCGAACGAGAGAGTTTGTTTGGAAAAAACAAGCATTGCTGGCAGTCATTAACGATCATTGTTTGGATAACGATTGACTGAAGGAGCGAGTGTATGAATGGATTTCGTAAGGCGTTTAACATGCTGTGGCAAAATACATTGCGCTACTCAACAGGGGCACAATAAAAACAGCGCCCTTTTAACCAACCCAACCTTCAACATTTAAACTGTTTATATATTGGCAGGTAGAAGTTAAAGTACTAAATACAGACTAAGAAGGTTGCAATGGAAAAACTTCGTTTATGTGTAAAATTTCAACACGGTAAAAGGAAATCTTCTCACGCTTTTTGCTTACTCGTAGTCTTAAGCGGGATTTTCCAATAGTGCAACACGGAAATATCTTTTCGAACACCAACTTATGGCATTTCACATTTGTTTGTTTTGTCACTTTCCACATGTGAGTGAATTTCCCAAAAATCTAACGAAATAATTTCCAAAATATTGCTATTGCGTGTGTGTGTGTGTTTATATGTATGTATTTATATTGCTTTTTTATGTTAAAGCGTTACTTTGCCTTTCCTTATCTTACCTGTATATGAACACCGTTGGTTTTTCTTTTTTTTTATTTAAGAATTTCCACACATGAAACATATTTGACCATCACATGTTGTATGGAAATTTTACGGTGATTTCAGTTGTGTGTACTTGCAACTGCCATACATATGTACGTACATTTGCACATGTTGTATGTACATTTTAAATGTGATCAACATATGATGCGATTTCTTAAATTCTTTAGAAATCAGCGCTACAGAGTATGAGAACTGAAATGTAACCCCACTTCTTCGTAATCGTGAATATTTTTATCTATTTTTAACAGGCGATGTTGTTAAGTTTCTGCTCAAATACAATACAACTGGCTAACTGGTTAATTTTCAGATTATGACCCACTTAAATAAACAGATTTGCTAACGCTTTGCCTCTTTGTAATGTAAGGAGGGTTGTTCTTTGCAATTAACCCACTTCCATTCCAATATGTTTATTGGATTGCACCCTTAGCGTTGACATTGTGGTTCCTTTTCCGTTTACGCTTATTGGTTATTTTGCTTGTTTGTTTAGCCGTTAAAGTGTATTTAACAAAACTTTTATGTTCTTTAATTATTATATTTGGCTTTTCTTTCTCTTCATTCTGTTTTATTCTTTCCTGGCAACAACAATAATAACTTCCATAATAATTAGAAACACTTAAAATATTAACACAGTCATCATCATCACTATCATAATCAATGGTTTTATATTCTTTTTTATTTTTCTTTTGGCTTCCAACCAGGCTAGTGCCAAGATTTTCCAAAAAAAAAAAAAAATTTTGGCAAACACATTCACAACTTTATGTGACATTAGTGGTGGCAAGTAGATAAATTAATTAATTTATTTGTTAGTTTGATTAGCTTTTATTATATTAAGCTTTCATTAAGTTCAGTATAGTTAAACAGATTACTTTATTCACTATTATTCTCATGATTAAATAAAATAAAAAAAGTTATCAGTCTTTACGAGTGGTAAAAACTTTAATGTTTGTAAAGAGCACTTATAAAATCGAAAGGAATGTTTTTTACAAATATTAACATTAGTCCTTTAGTTTAGTAAGTCTCCCAGTAGTATATTGAATATCATGATGTATAGGTTGTAGGTTCGATTCCCATTGTAAATTATTTATAATATGAGTCGTTTATTTTGAAAGTGGTTTAAGTCCATTTGTAAGAAAATTTAGTTAATGATATCAATAATCACAATCCTATATAACCTTTCTTTTTATAAACAATTTAAGTCTAGTATCATTAAACTCGCTATGATTTAGGGCACTTGAAGATTAGCTAGTTAACGAAATGCATAAAAATTTATTTTGAAACTGGTTTAAGTCCATTGAAATCCATAAAATTGGCAGTAACATGGTTGAAAATTGTGCAATCGGCAGAAAATAATGCAGATATTATTGACCATAAGTTTTTACTATCAAGACATTCATTTTTGCCAAATGATAATGATTTTGGAGTAATTGAAATGGCTTTGAGGAATAATAATTTAATGTATGTCCCCCAGGGTTTCTATGAAATCATAAAAACATGTCGAAAGAGTAACAAATTTATATTAACCAAAATGAAGCGTGAAGGTTTTTTTCTACAAATCCTCTGGAAGAAGCAATTCATAAAAGATTAAAAAACACTACTGGCGAACCTGTAAATTGGCTAAGGATATGTTGGATGCGGTTTATAAAAAGTGAACACTATAAAATGATTTATAAACAATCTATTTGTCGTACTTATTTGTCTTTTTTGGCTTACATTGAGGGAGGAGCAAATAACGGCTTTCTGTCTAAGCCAAACAAATTAATCTTTGTTCTCTCAGAGCATAGCACATTTTTGCAATTGTTACAGCACAGGCGTAGCATGTAAAATTCCAATCTTTTTTGTACCCTTCGAACCATAAGTTCAGCGTACGCTTTTATGACTTGACAGGATATTTCTTCGAACTTCAAATTAAAATCAAAACGGTCAATTGTTTCCAGTTTTTTTTCTCCACTCTCTGTAGTGTTATTTAAGTGGATCGAATCAAGAACAATGCACCAATTTTATTTAAGTTTTGTATTTTATGGGGGTATCTGTCAACTGACCAGAGGCACCCGCCTTATGAAGGATAAGGACATGTGTACCTATCCTTAAGGAGGGGGATCTTATCAGTGATATGGTTTTTATTAGAAAACATGTTTGTAATCGTCATAGTCTGATAGGTAATGTGTTGACTTACTAAACGTGAGGCCACGCTTCAAACACCAAGTCAGACATCTCCAACAAATCGAAATATGAAAAAATATTTCTTCGGCGACTTCCTCTCAGCAGATTTCTGGCAAAAACTCTGAAGGTAAATAAAGTTGCCATGAAAAGCTTCTCAAAAATATGTCGTTCGTAGTCGACTTTAAACTGTAGATCACATCACTTATAAATACAATTAACACACACAACATAAGTGGTGTGAGACCCTAGGTCGTAATCCTGACTGAAGGATTGTAATGACCAATTAAATAAGTAAGTTTTCCAAGCCCATTAACTTTAAATTCCATGGTTTTGTACTTGTGTCTGCGTATCAGTTTAAATTAAGCCGCCAGTCTGATTTCAGTCAGAAACTTTGAAACATCCTGTTCCATAAATTGAATACTAACCTTAAAATATAACCCAACTTTGCCCACCTACAACTTTAATTTTAAAATAATTTCTTACTCAAATAAACAATGATGCTAAATACTGCTTATGCGATGCTCTAAATCATACAATAGATATTTGCATGAGAATTATTCAAACTTAGCTTTGATTTAAAATGTATTAAAATTTGTGCATTCATTTGAAAGAACCGAATGCAAATAAAAAAATTTAAATAAATAATAAACAATTGAAATATTTTTTTAAAAAGGCAAAATACTAAATTTGTTTATCAGGTAAACTTTAAAGGAAAACAAAAAATCAGTTTTTTCTCTCTTTCATATTTTAATATAATATTTGTTTAAATTTCATTTCAATTCAAATTATTATTTCAACAACTAACCGGTAGGTAGGTATAATAATTTCATTTTAAAAATCAATACAAAAAAATTAAGAAAAAAAAACAAAAAATCAATTATTAATTACAATGCATTCAATTTGAATTCGTTTATTTAAATAAAAATGAAAAAATTCTTTCATTGTATGTGTGTACGTTTGCACGTACATATGTATGTATGTATGTGGTTATTTAATAAACAACTACACAAACACACACACACACACACACACACATATTCAGCTGCTACAATTGTTTACAAATGTATTTGAATGCGTGTAAGCTTGCATGTGTGAGTGGTTTGTGTAATCAGTATAAAAACACACAACTACTGGTTGAATTAAAATAAAAAACAAAAACAATAAAAATATCATAATAATTTAACAGTAACAGAAGCCAGCAAACAACAAAAAAAACTCTACCATGGTAAAGGAAAGTGCCAAAGTAAACTTAAATAAAATAAAAAACAAATTATTACAGCAACAGCAACACCAAGAGCAATACAGACCATGTAAATAATAAACAATAAATAAATAAGAAAGCACACATATACACATATATGTATGTATGTGTAGCTGTAAAATACAATAGAACACCATTCAGTGTTACCACTGCCACAAAGTTTTTACAAGTTACAAAGTTTTACAAGTTTTTCTAACGACAACAAGATATAGAAACGAAATTAACCGGAGAGTAATGTCAAGAAAACTAAGCATATCACGACATGTTTCCACATTTAGCATCGAACAAAAATAGGCATCAGTTGATCAGTATCAATAAAACCCGATCTAAGGATAAACAAATCTTGGGGGTTAATGTCAGCTTGAATAATAAAATTACAGTCTCCGAAATTTTCTAAAAGTTTAGAGCCCCCAAACAATCTGTAACCATCAGATGTCAAATGAAGTACAAATCATGTGTCGAATACTACTGAGATAAAGGTCGAATCAGGTCGAAAAGCAATTAATACCCTAATGAAACAGTAAACGTTATACAATTTTTTGGTTTCAAACGCTAAGTTTCGACGACTGGATTTGATGTAGTTTTCGACCACTTTTTCACGTATTTCGGCCGGTATATAAAGATACACATTCATAGCAAACCTTTCACGAAATAAATAACACTTCAGATGAAGGATCAGGACGTCTGACAGCAGTAACCCATTTTTTATATGTATGTATGTACATACTTTGTATACGTTATGTGTGTGTATACGATTGAGGAACTAAACAGTATTTAATCTTTAAATACGTACTTCCATGTAAACCTTTGCACTAAGAGTTTATGTTTCAACCGAGTCTAATATTTGTGTAAAGAATATATTTTAAGTTTAACGGAATAGAAGATGTATGAATTAGTGTCGAAAGAATTTAAGGATTTTTATTTTATAAAAAACAAGCAACACGGCAACACAGCGCACATCATTTATAACAGCCAGAGAGGAAAAGATAAAGAGTGGTTCTATGGTACAGACATTTATGATGCAAGAGAGGGACAAAGGACTTAATGGTAAATATCAATAAAATACAAAACAAAAAAGCAAAAAAAAAAAAAAACAGCTACAGCAAATAATAACACACAAATACTAATGCAACAACAACAACAACAATAATAATAATAATAATAAATAGAATAGCAATGGCATGATATTTATGTCTCTGCAATAAATACTGAAAAATTTGAAAATATCACGTAAAATCGATCAACAATACAAACTTGCAATTGAATACCCAATAACAAGCAACAACAACAGCAACAACAATGGATAAAAAAAATAAAGAGAAAAGAAAAATACTTGGCATACACAAATTGTGGAGAAAAACAAACCAAAAAAAAAAAAAACAAAATATTACCCCAGCTTCACAAAATAAAACAACAACATTGAGGAATGCATACCATCAATCAATAAAGCTGGGGAAAACAGGCGAGGAAAACAAAAATACGAAGAGAATAATAAAAAAAAACAACAACAACAAGATCAACTACTTAAAGTTCTTATGGATATTGAAAATCAAATTTAATATTGCAGAGAAACGATCCTCAAATACTATTGTACATATGTATGTATGTACATATATGTATGTATGTGTATGTAAATACGTATGAAAATTATTTTTTTCGAAAAATAAAAAAAAAATTTATAATAAACTGAACGAATAGAATTTCAACTGCTAGCCAAAGTTCACTTAATTCGAAGAGAATTTTATCGCATTATTTATTGTAATGGCTTTAGAGCGGATACTTGTAATTTTAAGCGATATCACAGACTCTTAAAGTTAACGTTATAATGGTAAGGTGGTGAAGTATTAAAAGTGCTTGACTACAAACCAGTGCAATCTGATTTACCATATAATCGTAGGCACGTTGATATTTACATTTTAAAAAATTGGGAGCCCTTTTATGTCTGTCTAATGATTAGACTCTAATCAAATAATCTATCCCAGAAGACTACTGAACCCTCACCTCACAGGGTAGAACATCAGCAGCGGATATTATAAGAGTGTCAGAAAATGCCATATCTGGAGAAAGGAATAAGACTATATAAAGCAAGTTTTTCACATAATATACCTACAGTGGCTCCATCGCATAATCGGACAAGCATTAGTCTGGTACGTATGTCCTTAAAACTTAAAAAGAAAATATTAAATTTATGTTTTTTTTGCTTTTACTTACACTCTACATTACAGCCTTTAAGATTAATAAAAAAATAACAACATTTTTCATGATAACGGTAATTTTTTAAAGAAAAAGAAAATTAACTCAATATTTTGCGCTCAACGCATAATCGGACAAAGAAGAGCACCATTGCTAAAAATGACGAAAGAGAACAATTAATAGTTTGTGGCATATCCTTTGTTCTCAAGAACGGTCTGTAAGCGTTTTGGAATTGATTTTACCAAATTATAGCATGCCTCAGGTTCTATGGAGTTCCACGCTTCCAGTAAAGCCGCCTTAAGCTGATTCAAAGTCTTAAATTGTTGTTGGTATACTCTTCTAGCTAATTCTTCCTAAAGATGTTCAATTACGTTGAGATCTGGGCTCTGTGCAGGGTTTCTATAAGTTTGGGGCAATTATGGATCAACCAAAGCTTTTCCACACCCGAAGTTTGCTTGGGATCATTGTCCTAGTAAAAAGCAAAATCATTCGCAATGCCTAATTTCTCGGCACTTTGCTTTACATTTTCCTTCAAAATGTTGAGGTAGCCAAATTTGTCCATTTTACCATCAATAAAATGCAAATTGCCCACCCCAACACTCGACATGCAGGCCCAAACCATAACAGAGCCTACTCCAAGCTTAACAGTAGCTTTTGTATTTTGAAGATTAAATTCTGCATTTGGTTTACGCCACACAAACATCTTGCCATCTGATCCATGCAAATTGAATTTGCTCTCGTCAGTGAACAGAACCTTGGAACGAACAAAAACTATCAGCAAAAATTTATTTTAAGATATCTTCACACCAAATTACCTTATTCCAAAAATCTTATGTTTTAAGCAAATACTCTTTAGCAAATTTTATTCTCTTGTTTTTATTCTTAGGCTTTTTTTTGGCAACTCTACCATGGTAGTTATATTTGTGCAATGTATTACGAATAGTATTTAAGCAAACATCTTTTCCACAGCTGTTTTTCAAAGATATTTTTAGTTCTTAGCCATTGCGAATGTTGTGTGCGTTAATTTTATACATGAGTGGTGGGACCTACTGTTTAAAGTCGATTCCGAACGACAGTTATTTTTGAGAACCTTTTCATGGCAATTTTATTTACTCTCAGAGTTTTTGCCAGAAATCTGCTGAGAGAAAGTCGCCGAAGAAATATTTTTCATATTTCGTTTAGATGTGTGACCTGGGGTTTGAACCTCGGCCTTACGTCTAATAAGCCAACACACTACCTACTAGACTATCACTATATGTATTATTTTAGTAGAGCAAAGCTCCCACTAGATTCATAGCGTAAGAGTACATTATAGATGGTCGAAGGCTAGCTGATATAGCAAGACATTCAACGGTTGCTTTTATTCGCGTTCCCGGTAAGCGGTATCAAAGTTAACAAAATAGAAACAAATGAATTCACACATAGATTAATTAATTATTTTCCTAACGGGTACATAAATAATCCCACACAGACATCACTCATTCCTAAATGAATGCCGGAAAAATTGATTAAATCAGTGAATGGCAAAATCTTTTACGAAATAAATGGTATTTTATTTGAAAGATGTTTAACAGCTGACAGCCATGACTGAAAGACAGATTTGGAAACCACTAAATGGACAACCGGATACATATAATGGCTATATCTTTACGTAGACTTAATTGACGCAGTGTACATTGGAGTGTAGCACCTTATCAAGACTTTGTTAATTATTTTTCTTACTGCTTTTAATTTCAATATAATTATCCTTTAATTTTTATTCTTTGTTTTTTTGGTAAATACTATACATATTATACAATTATATAATCATCTATATGTATGTATGTATGTTCGTATGTATACACCGACTTACATATACTTATAGGTATATAGTATATACAAATATCTATCTTTTGCTTCTTCTTTATTCTGCTTCTATCTTTTGAAACGTGATTTTTTTGAAAACGTGACTTTATATTGATTTTTTTTTTCATGTACGAGAATTTTTGTTGTTTGTCTAGTTTTAATTTTTTTTTGTTTTTCAACAACAATTTCTACAAAAAAAAAATAAAAAAAATAATAATATAGACCAACAATAACAACAAATCAAATGTAGTACATAAAAAGTAGCATGACTAGACAAAATTATATAAAAGTCAAGAAATAAACGAAGAGAAAAACAATCTGTGTTAAAATAGAGTTTAAAAAAAAGGACATGAAACAGTCAACTATTCACAGATTCCATATAAGTTTATATGCATGCGTGTGTGTATGTTTACATAGTACATATTTAGAAAATATAGGTTAATGTTGATATGAAATTCGGACTTTCATAAATTAGAAATTATGTTTGCAAATTACATGAGTTAAAAATGCATTTTAAAAGCCTATGTGACATTGCCTTCTTGACTAAAGGCCTTTGTTGTGAGTCTACTATATGGCCAAAAGACAAAAAACTAGGCCCTAACTATACGAGAAAGACATTCAAGTTTGATGGCAGCAACATTATGGTTTGAAGTTGATTTTAGGAACAAATAATGTTTCCAACCCATGTAGCAGATCAATTTTAGATACAACATAATCCATACAATATAATAATACAAGCCGTCGTAGTCTAGTAGGCAGTGTATTGGCTAATTCGATATGAGGTTCAAAACGCCGATTCGGACATCGCGAACAAAACGAAATATGAAAAAAATTTCTTCGGCGACTTCCTTTCAGCAGACTTCTGGCAAAAACTCTGAGAGTAAATAAAACTGCCATGAAAAAGTTTCTCAAAAATCTGTCGTTCACAGTCGACTTTAAACTATAGGTCCTGCCACTCATGTGTAAAATTAACACACAGCATAAGTGGTATGAGAAGCTGGGTTGTAATCCTGACAAAACAAACAAACAAAACGAAATATGAAAAAATATTTCTTCGGCGACTTCTCAGCAGATTTCTAGCAAAAACCCTGAGATTTTGTCGTTCAGACTCGACTTTAAACCAGGGTTCGTCAAAAAATTTTTGGTTATGTGTTAGTGAGTAAGAGAGAGAAAATAAGTTGAGAGAATTTATTTATTTACAGCCATAGAAAAGTGTTAGTAATATACGCTATTTTTATTTTCATTCCATCAGCATACATATGTAAAGCTATATAACTTTGGCTTAATAATTTTAGATAAATAAAAATAAAATAACAAATCCATTTTTTATTAAAAGAACATAAAGCTATTCATATTTGGCTTAAAATGGCCATGTTTTTTAGATAAATAAAAATAAAATGGATAAAAGAACCCATTTTTTATTAAAAGAAAAAAGCGAGCATTCCAAAGCATTTAAAAAAAATTATACTATGCGACAAAATAAAAAAAATTAAAAACGCCCAGCTAATGCCATAGCCCATTTTTAACATAAAATATTTTTTGAGTGTCATTCTGAAATAAAATGATAAAGCATCCGCCGCACATGTGTTCTTGTCGCAGTCTGATCGACAACTAAATGAAAAAACACAAGAATGCGTGTGAGTTCTCTTTGCACAACTGTGCTATGAAATGGTAAACTATGATCTAAATACATACGCTAGTCTCTGTATCTTGCCTCATTCCATTTGAGCAGTTTACAGGTTGCTTTGTTTGCACGAGACAATGGTCCCATAGGTCACAGTTAACCTGACCATCATGGTTTATCCCTGCTGTAATAGAAAAAATTGAAGAAAAATATGAAGAGTTACCAATTGTACTATTCTCGTCTGAAATTTATTTATTGGCAACCATCAAGTGGGGAATTTTATGTAAAAATTCGCCTATTAAGCCTTCCAATTTGCAGTTGGTGCAAAAGGTAAAGTGAACTTGATAGAGCAAACATTTTCTCAAGAAAAGTTTTAGTTCCAGTCAACAATAGATGGTAACCCTATCATTCTAGAACCTACTTTAGTAGACCAATCACTACATTAGTTGAAAAAACTTGCTTAATGAAGCTTGCCATTGTTTTAAGATGCTTTACTAGAAGCATAGAACACGAATTTGTACTCGAATTGAGCCTTATAAAAGAGCAAATGTCATATGATGGTTACAGGCGGGTCCAATTACAAATTTTTTTTTATATTATTTGATGCTTTGAGTTAAACTATTGGAAAAATTATAAACCGCCATTTTTTCTGTAGTAGCGAGCCACGACCCAAAATTGGCCAATTTGAATAACTCGAAATACTTCTTATTTTCTTTTAATAAATATTATCGCACTGTATCGTATAGTATTTTATTTCCTGCAAAGTTCGTATCATCAAAAACACCGAAAACTATATGCCTTCAATTCTTAAATTGTATGCACGTGATGCAACAATGTATTCTGATGCCTAAACATTATTTTATCGCACCTACAAAACGTGCACTTTTCTTTAGCATATGCCAACTATTGGGAAAATACAACACAAACCACCTACAAATAAACAATCAATCACCACCATATGGCAAATGGAAATGGAAAAACGTATGGAAACGTTTAAACAATCTGCCAGTTGACCGACCCGACCATGCAGCAGATTTTCAAATTCTCACCTCAGCTGTGCAGAAAAATCCCCAACAGGATCGTCCTCACACATGGTTAAACTAATAAAAAAAAAAACGAAAAAGTGCGTAAAAATTTACGTGTTCAAAGATGACAACTGAAATTAGTCGAAGGAATTTTCCTTGCACACACACTTACACACATAGTCACATGCATGGATAAGTTATCATAACGGAATTGAAGAAGCAGTGCTCATGTGGATTATTACTCTGTCGATGAATTTGTAAAATGAGAGACAATAAATATGGTT
The DNA here is from genome assembly GCA_936449025.2 of Sarcophaga subvicina. Lineage (NCBI taxonomy): Eukaryota > Metazoa > Arthropoda > Insecta > Diptera > Sarcophagidae > Sarcophaga > Sarcophaga subvicina. Next base: position 105,891,214 of record OW388081.2, on the reverse strand, counting down.
GCCAGGTAAATACGTTCAATTAAGCAACAACAAAATGGAAGACAGAGAGAAAGTGAAAGGTGCGAGTGATAAATTATTTCAGAGTAATAATACAGTGCCGTTTTTAACAACAACACTCACGTGTTTAGGATCATTAACTTTAGCAAGTACAACATTTTCTTCCGGACTCAAAACATAACCACCAGGAAGATAGTTGTCCTTCAAAATTGTTGGGTTACGTGGCCTCATTTATAGCAACAATAAATCTTAGCTTACCAACACCAATTTCTCTATATCATGACAGATCTGCCTTCAAGTTTTACTGGGGAACTGTGAATACAGTGATGCTCCAACTTTCCAAGCTAACCGAAGCTAACCTTTACATACATGCATACATAAATGCTCTTTACAACCTTTAAGTTCGAATTACAACCTAGCTTCTCACACCACTTAAGTTGTGTGTGCTAATTTTATCCGTAAGTGATGGGACCTACAGTTTAAAGCATAGTTTACCATTTCATAGCACAGTTGTGCAAAGAGAACTCACACGCATTCTTGTGTTTTTTCATTTAGTTGTCGATCAGACTGCGACAAGAACACATGTGCGGCGGATGCTTTATCATTTTATTTCAGAATGACACTCAAAAAATATTTTATGTTAAAAATGGGCTATGGCATTAGCTGGGCGTTTTTAATTTTTTTTATTTTGTCGCATAGTATAATTTTTTTTAAATGCTTTGGAATGCTCGCTTTTTTCTTTTAATAAAAAATGGGTTCTTTTATCCATTTTATTTTTATTTATCTAAAAAACATGGCCATTTTAAGCCAAATATGAATAGCTTTATGTTCTTTTAATAAAAAATGGATTTGTTATTTTATTTTTATTTATCTAAAATTATTAAGCCAAAGTTATATAGCTTTACATATGTATGCTGATGGAATGAAAATAAAAATAGCGTATATTACTAACACTTTTCTATGGCTGTAAATAAATAAATTCTCTCAACTTATTTTCTCTCTCTTACTCACTAACACATAACCAAAAATTTTTTGACGAACCCTGATTTAGATACAATCAAACAATAAAAAAACCTGTGCTACAGAGGTGCTGGATGCCTTGTTGGATTTAAGTCCGCTTTAGAGACTATGGTTGATTCAATACAACTTGGACATAGCGATACCATCTCACAGTCAGGCCACCATTCGAGCACTCGCTGAATCTCACACCATGTGTGAATTTGCGAAGAGGGGAGTTCCACGCCTCTGATGTACATAGAACTCTTGTGTGTAGTGAGGTCATGTTTGGATATGTATTCTTAGCGAAATAGAAGATGACGAGAGACAGGAACTCCTTGCAAACCAAATGAGTTTGAGGCAATGTAAACTTTTTTTTGGGAAATTACAACAGAAGGAGATTTTGAGTTATGAATCAAACTATACAGGAGGTTAGCAACCGATCTTTAGACAGTGCACTGTAATGCACTGATCACAGTTATTCGGCACCTCTTCAGGACGACCACACAGTAGGGATATTTTAATCTGGACAACCAGGACAACACAATTGCTTTAATATTTTGTACAGGGTCAGTTGAATCAAAATTTTTAATTGATTATCGTTTGTTTTCTTTCCAGTGTGTTAACGAAGAACGTGGTTTACACAGCTCCTCTATTTTGATAGTTTAGTTTCAATTCTTTGTTACACTTTTACTGGAGAAAATAACAAAAAACGCAGAACGTTGTTCACTAAATTAATAGCACCGTTAGAAATAAAAGTCAAACTTTGAAGAACAGTTTAACATTTACCAAATACAACCGTAATTTTTTACCAGAAAAAAATCCATTAAAAACGTAATAAATTAACTAAACCTGTGCAATTTTAGAAGACAATCGTTTTTAAATATTTTTCAATGGCATTAGCAACACATTTTTGTTGCTTGTTTTTGTAAATTTAACTGTTTTTATGGTTCATTCACCGCTTTTTGACAGGCCACTTTATGTAAAAAATACTGGTTAGCCACACTCATACAAATGCTGTCAAAATAGGCATAAACACACTCATGCATATACACTCAAACACACAACCACGCACAAAAGTACACACAGTTCTATGTGCCGACATTTTCCAAACACATTCAAGCACACAAATTCACCAAATACTCTCGAGATTTTGTTGGAACAATATAGGAAACCATTTCATTGGCTGTCTTCTTCCCAGCTGGCAAACACACACACACACCCATTCACACATCCATGCGTTTACAATTGCCCCTAACTGTTGTTAAAGTAATGCATGGTTGTTAGACAGAGAAAAATGAAAGGGAAAAAATATATACAATTTGTATAGGAACAGTTTGGAATTAAACCAAAGAGAGAAAAAAATGAACTTGTTTTTGTTGTTTGCTTCGTATTGTATTGTGTTGTGTCGTATTTTTCATTTTTATTCGCGTTCCTTTGCTTGCTTTTGTATCGTGTTGTATTGTTTACTTGTCAACGCCCGTTTATAGCCGCTTGTTTTTATGATTACATTTTGTGTATGTACAAATGTATATGCGTTGGCTTGAGTGTTTTATCAGCTTTTTTTATTTTGTTTTCATGTAGTTCTTGTAGCCCAGCTTGCATTCAAAGATTCTGTTTTAATGTCTGGCAACGCCTTTGACGACTGTGGTTATTATTTACACAAAATGACAAGCAAGCAGTCAACCAGCTAGCCAGCCAGCTGTATATTCAAATCCATATTGTATCGTCTTGTCTGTTTGATATATGCGTACAGTGGCGAAGAAAAAAATTCTTAAATTTATGGATAAATTTTGGCATATAAAATATTCAATAATCAAATCAAATAAAAACAAAAAATGATAAAAAAAATAATAATAAAAGATAGATTTTTATAAATATTGGGTGTTCAAAACCGTTCGGTTACAAATTAACATTAGAGGGTCCTGAAATGAAATGCCTCCGGTAGTATTAATAGTATCAAACTAATCTGGAGCTTGTTTAAAAGGTTTAAGCTTCACGTTTTTAAAAGACATTATAGTAATCCATTGATTTGCGTCTTAGATTTTCAACCGATATTTGTTTTAACGTCGGGAAAAGAGAGCAGTTTGTAGTCGACTCCGAATGACAGATTTTTGAGAAAATTTTCATGGCAAATTTTATTTACTTTCAGAGTTTTTACCGGAAGTCTGCTGAGAGGAAGGCGCCGAAGAAATATTTTTTCATACTCAATTTGATCAAGATGTCTGATCTCTGGTTTGAACTACGGGCTGACGTCTAATAAGCTTACAGACTTCCTACGGAGACTTCAGTTCTGAACGTGTATAATTTTTTAAATGCCATTTACAACGACTTTTCTGTTCCCTACTTCATTTGTTAGCATTTTACTGCGAGATGCATCAATAAGAGTTCAGTTTTAAAAAATCAATGTGTTTTTTTCGACACTGTTCATACATGCATACATCGATACATACATACATACATAGATACGTACCATATATACACTGCCTACTTGAGTGTTTTTACACTCCTGTCGAGTATTTTTCTTTTTCTCATAGGATTCATCCCCATTTTGTTGGTATTGTTGTACGTTATTATTGTTGTCAATTATTTAACGGATATGCCATGTTTTGTATGTACTTTCCTTTGCTTTCTTTTTCTTTTCTTTGTCTTCCTCACTGTTGTTGTTGCTGTTGCTATTGTTGTTGTTGCCGCTTGTCATTATCATTTTAGAACCTCTACCTCTACTCGTTAAAAGATGTTTTAAGAGTTTTTTTGTTTCTTTCTTTTTTCTATTTTCTATAGCTTGCAGGCATTTATTTACTCATTTACTAGAGAATTATTTTAGAGTGCACAAGTATGTCTAACTCAATACATACATAAATACATAGAGATACATGTGTATTGTTAGCCTGTTTCTCATTAGGTGCCATTACTTTTTTTTAATTTATTTGAATTTATTTCAAATTCAATGTCATTCTTTATAATAATATGTGTGTTATTATTTTATTTCTTATTCATTTTTAGTAAACAAAAGAATTCTCATTTGGACGCCATATTAATATTCTAAGTAGTGTTACCGTTGTGTTGTTTATTTTCAGCCTTTTTTTCTTGGTTGTAAGGACATGTAATTTTAATAAGCTATGGTTACTTATAGAACGAAGAATAAAATTCGGAAAATTTAAATTTAGGCGAAATAGGTGAGTGAAAAATAGAATGGGAAATGGAATTGTTAGATTGAAGAATAGACATACCAGACGTAGTCTAGCCAGTGTAATGTATAGGCTTATTAGACGACAGCCCGTCTCAGACAGCTCGAATAAAAGGAATATAAAAAAATATTACTTTCGACGACTTCCTCATAGCAGGCTTCTGGCAAAAACTTTGAGGGTAAATAAAATTGCCATTAAAAGTTTATCAAATCTGCAGTTCGGAATCAACTTTAAACTGTAGGTACTGCCACTCTTGTATAAGACTAACACACCCAACATGAGTAGTTTGAGAAACTGGGTTGTAATCCAGACTAAAGAATTGTAATGCCCAATTAAATGGGTAAGAATTGTTAATTAATTGTTAAGAAAAAAAATTCATTTACCCTCAAACAGTTCACATCATATTCACTTGACCGGGTCCTCAAATCTCGCGTGCAGGATATCAAATGTAGAATGAACTTTGTGACACTTAGGCCCCATGTCGTAAGTATTCAGATCATCCAATTCAGACCAAAATTAGTTAGTAATCATCGATCTATATTGCTTGCCATTGACAGTGATGGCCTGGCCAACATCGATTTTTAAGAAATATGGGCCGATGAAGCCACCAGTCCAAAAACCATGACAAAAAGTGACTTTTTGTGAACGCATTACTCGCTCTTGGATCTCATATGGATTGTTATCGTCCCGTATTTGGCCATATTGTTTGTTCTCGTACCCATTTATCCAGAAATGGGCTTCATTACTGAAGTTGTGAAGTTAGGGTCTGTGAAAGGTCGAGCGAAATCAACCGCAACGGACAGAGGTTATGTTTTTAGCACATCTTGGGTCTCGTCGACGTACGGGTGTTAGTCGATCGTTTATAGAAGCAGTGAACTCGAATTTATTCACCACATTTAGAAAAGTCGAAGTGCGCAGTACGTTGCTCGAACAGAACTCCAATTCTCATGAAATTGTAAAATATACTGAATAAATGACAACTAATTTTACAGATGTAGCTTGAAAGATATGGCCGGTATCTACTGTCAAAGTTCGGATATCCCTGTTGTAAGACCCTATATATGTATGTATGAACACTTATAAGCAGTATTGTTTACAAATTTTGTCAACAACAATCAGAGCAGATAAAACAGGCATTAAAAAATTAATTTGAAAAAACAAAATTAAATGAAATGTACAATTTCTTCAGTTCATCCATATGTCCATACATATGTATGTATATATGTATGTATGGATTGCACTCAAGAAAAAAAGGAATTGTTGTATTGATATTCTACTCACAATGGTTCACTAGAACCATAATAGTCTGGATCTTTATTATAATTCAATCATAATAATATTCAAATAAAATACAAAGAAAAATAAAAAAACAATAATTATCTTCAATAAAATTATGTATGTACGTATTAACAAATGAATTTCTATTGTATTGCAGTATTTCGTTCGTTACTACATCATCATTCGTTTCGTTCATTGACACTTGGTAGTTTAAGAGTGATACAAAGGAGAAAAAAAACAAAATTGCAAACAAGTGGCAACGTACACATGTTAAAATAAACAGTTACAAAGAAACGAAATACGATATGATTGTAAAACAAAGTACAAACAACAATAACAATAAAAAAAAACAAAATAAACAAAAATCTATAAAACTGAATACGATCCTTTGAGAAGGGCTAAATATAAAGGGAAATACTCCTCTAAATCACAATAAAAAAATGTAAAAAACACAACAACAACCAGACTAATACAAACCAGACACAATCATGACACAGTGGGTTGAACACGAAATAATTGCAATTAAACATTAGAAAACTTTTAATAGAACAAGTGTCCTCTCAACCAGAAGAGATATGTATTCCCATATTTTATTTTATATGCGGCCAACACTTAGTGGGAAGGCTCCTCCTGCCCTTGGATGTAGCAAAATTGGGTTTTTGGAGAAGTAAAAGTGGGAGTAATATTAATGGACCATAGATTTTAAACTGTATATGGCCAGAATGAATTGCCTATCCATTTACGAATAGTTTTGCTTAAAAACAAATTCAATTTCAAATGATCTTCAACCTGTAGATGTGGAAAACCCAGGAGCCAGGGTGATTCTGGTTAGATTTAACGCAAATCTTGATTCTAAAAAGCTCCACTCTTTACAAGAGTCTGTAATTCCCATACTTCCTAAATGAATAAAGTTTGTGTGGGAGAATACCAATTAAGCGAATGAAGTGCGTCATCTATTTATTCTGTTACCTTTTATGTCTCCGAATAGTTTTATTAAATTCTAAAGCAATTTGTTCTTCAAAATTGACAGATTTATACACTTCTTAAAGGGTAACTCTAGGATATATCATTTTAAATTGAAACTAGAAACTAAAGCCTTAAATGCCAAATGTGAGGTGTGCGTGATAGAATCAGAATTAGGACGAATTAGATCAAAACTTTCATCAATCGAATTAACATATAAAAACAACTTGAAGAATTTGTTTAAAAATATTATACAATCAATAAAAATTTTCAAAGGGTATCGAAATCGTTTCCATAAAAATTGTGAGTTATCGTAAACATTTTGCGGTTTTAATACAAAATTTATTTTACCGGAAAGACATATAATAATATCGACAGTTACAGTTAAATTTTCAATACGTTATCAATAAGATTTCAAAAAATTTAAATTTGTTACATTTTTTTTTAATAAATTTGTGTCATTGATAAATTTTCGATATTTCATAGATATCGATTAATTCTTTATAAGAAATTTAATTTACATGTTAATTTGATAAGAAAATAGTGAGACTTTTTTAGTCAATAAATTGAAAAAGATAAATTTTCGAAAAATTATCGATAACATTTCTATAGGAAACATAAGTTATCGAAAATGTATTATATTTTTAAATTGAAAGTTTAATTTTTTAATGCTTTTTTAAAAAAATAAGTCAAAGATAAATTTTGCGATAAGTTATCGATAAAGTTTCCATTAAAATATTTTTTGCGTATTAGTAAATTAAAATAGAAAATTTAGCTTAGCTTTAGTGTTCTAAACGTTTTTATTTTTCTCTTGTTTTCCAAATATTTAAGGAAATCTAAGCAAAATTTTAATACTCATTTATGTTTGCTACCACTGTGCAGTGACTAATAAAAAAATTTTAAATGAAACAAGAGCGTAAATGATATAAAGTAAACAAAATATACACAATAAAAACTTAAAAGGAAAAAAACAATAAAATAAAGAAAAATCACTGAACATTACTTTTGGGATCCATAACGTTGAAAGGCCAAGACAGGGTAAAAAATTAACAGCATAACAGTGGCCTTTAATAAAACCAATACAATAATGGCAGCAGAAATGGTTGACAAATATTGTAATAAAAAATATGTTTGTCTGAGATTTGTTGTTGTAGTTGTAGTTCTTTTTGGTGTTGTTTTTTTTTTATTTCAATTTCAATTTTTAATTCAGATTTCACTTCAAGCTCAACAGCATTTTATGTTTCGAAAAGATCATTAACATGGTTTAAGGCTTCTGTTTAAATTGAATTTCTGGCCTTTTACGGTAAGGAATAATTTTTAATTATTATTTCTTTCTCTTTTTTATTACTTTTTCAAAAAAAAATTTTTTTTTTTTTTTCTTAAAATCTCAAATATCACTTGTGGATTAAAAAAAAATTAACAAAACAAAATCACAACCAAAACAAACGAATGTTTATAATATTAAACGAGGAAGCTGGGAAATTGTTTACAATAGACGTGAGGATACCAGACTTTTGCGAAATTTTGTGGTTTATTTTTCATTTTTTGTGTTTGTTTATTAGTAAATATTCAAATAACATGTAAAACATGCCATACAAGTCTTTAATTTTATTTAAATTTTTATATTTTCTTTTTTTGTTTTGTTTATTTTGTAATAATTATTGTCAGTAGCCCGTTTTAAACGCGTTGTGCTGATGTTATTGGTTGTTGTCGTTGCAACTGAATGCTTGAGAGCATTCAAAATCTCTATGGAGCCCCTATAATTTAAATCAGTCCATTACTGTTACACACTGTCAAAGCCAACAACCACTGCTTGCTCTGCTTGGCTTTGCTTAGAGTTCGGCGAATAAACCGCGTCAGCACAGTAACAACAATAACAACAATGCCAAAACAAAACCATTAACAACCAAATACATACTCAGAACAATGCAAATTATGACTGAAAGTGAATTTCAGAATGATCGCATTTTTTTTTTTATTTATTTCTTTAGACTTCAATTCATCAAAAGTAAAAAAAAGTAAAATAAATTTCACCACAATGTTGTCGCCTTCAACGCGCTCAATGTCATCCCATCACTAAAATACTTCAACAGAGGCATGATATCACTGAACTTTGGGACAGAAAAAGTCTAATTTTAACCAAACATCACTGCATTAATATTTGTATAAATATGTATGTATGTGCTTTGTAACGTTCGTCCCTTCCTTTAAATTTTATTGAATTAAAAAGAATCTCTAGTCCATTATGACTATAAGTCTATGATATTTAGAGGGTGGTCCCTCTACTCCTGCAGTGGTTTGTGGTGATTTAAACTAAAAAAATCATTAGTCATGGCATTGCAGCGTTTCCCACATTATTTATCTTAGTGGTACCAGAAATATGGAGAGCTCCAGCTAGTGGTTCATAACGAATACAAAAAGCAATCAATAGAAGTTTCACGATACACTTAAAATATCCGTACGTATTGCAAGGTCGGGACCAGGAATTATTTTCCTATATTTCTTTTAAAGATGGAAACGGATGCAACAACAATGACTGCATTTCCTGACTGTAACGAATGTATATTGTATTTCCATGAGGATGGAACAACTTCATACAGGTCCATAGGTATTATCACGAGTTCGTGCAATTTTGTTTTCCATACATATACATACATAGATTAAAGCCCTGGTTTAATCCCTAAAGACTTTTTCCTGTGAAATAACGTCAATTTAAATCTTTTATTGTACGACCCATAATGTTCAATCATTATTCGCAAATTACTGCCTATGTACCGTCCAAAATGTTTGAAAAAGTGGTTGGAAACTATCTCAAAAGGATAAACAGCTGCAATCAAGTAGCACTGATTTACATGACATTGCATGTCGTACATGGCAAGGTCCAGGCTTTGTAAAGAAATAAATTTCATCGAAAGCATGGCTTTATGTCTTTAAAGCTACTTTACTTTTGCAACCGAAAAATGGATAATCCTTTAATAATGGAAAAGTGTAAACATTGAACTGCTTTGAAATAAATTTTCCAGATATTATGTGTTCTTGTTCCGATTTGAAACAGCCAATTAGACGAAAAGAAATTGCATTTTTATTGCAAATTTAACAATTTAACCGATTTTCTTAACATAAATTTTTTTTATAATCAAAACCAAACATTATGCTTTTAAGCTTAGAGTTGCTTGGTTCCCACAATAAAATTGAATAAGAAACGCCTCAAAAACAATTGAGTCATCGTATTCTTATGATTGTTTAATTACTAAAAATCAAAACATTATTATTTAAAACGCTATTTATAACAAAAAACAAAAAAAAAAACAATAAATTCGCTGAATTCAGACTTAAACTCAGATATGTATGTACGTATGTACGACAAATAAAAACCATATTATTTATCTAAACAATAATAATGACAACAATGAAATCAAAACAAAAGCCACGTGCTCAAATCAACAACAACAACAACAGCATTAGTAATGAAACTACACAATATAAACTACAATACAAAAATTGCACACGTACAATTGGAAGTAAGTGGTGGTTGTCTAAAACCATAACAAAACAAAAAAAAATACGAGAGCATAATTCGCGTGATCAGCAAAAGGGACAAATGACTCGTGTTCAAAATAAATAAATGACGTCACTTGTTCAAAATATATTTAACATAAACAAATAATTGTTGAATTAAATAAAAAAATTTCTTTTATTCTTTATCTTAAACGAAATTCAAATGTCATGACATTGGAAATTGTCAAAAAAAACTAAAATTGCAGTCAGCAATTTTATGTTTGAAGGCAGTAAAAGTAAAAGAAAGTTCTTGATAAAGAAAAAGAAAAGATATTAAATTTAATTCAATACATACAATAAAATAAAAGAAGAGCAAAAAAATTAACATTTTTTGTCTACTCTACAAAAGTCATGGACACAATGGTAAACAACAAAGATGGGAACTATTGTTTAACAGAATTTTAAAAATTGATACTTCAAATAATCGTATATTATTCATAATAACCATACATTATCGTACACCAGAAAGTTAGTAATAAATTCATTGAAATCCAGTTTATAAAGGCGCAGTTAAAAGTTTAACCAAAAATGGAACACCTTTTTTTAGGTTTGAATTGGGCTTTATTAAACGAAATTACTTTGCCAGATCCGGATTTGAAGGTAGATAAATCGAAACTCTGTGTGTTTCTATTGGGTCGTAAAAGACATGTACATATGTATAGTCTGGCGGAGCGAAATATATTCTCATATTTATATATTCTATATTTTATATTTTAATAAAATCGCTTGTTTCAATCTAATCAATTGATGAGCGTAAAGATAGAATCAATGGTTTGACAAGTTTGTATAAACTCGTAGTGAACAATTCGCTTTCAACCCCACTAAATACACCTTTTTGGATGCAACGCAAAACTCTCTATTGTGACCACTATTTTTTACGTACGCGGATTTCATCACCCCTAACCGTTCGCTTCAGAAGTGTTTCGATATTGTTCTGTTTTAGCAGTGATTCTCAAATGAAAATTAGTTCCATTAACTCATATGGATCTTGAACACCAAGCTTTTTGGTACCCAATTTTATTTAAATGTGTTATAACAATTTTTTCTAGTACCATAGCAATTGTCCATGCTATTTAACGATGAGTATCTTAGCATCGAAACAATTACATCGCAAACACTGTTTTTTTGCTCTAACTGGCATCCACTTCATAAAGTTCATAATTTTTTCACTAATTTTTAAACGTCGACAATTTTTCACGGAATAATATGGTTTTAATAATGTTTTCTAACAAAGTGAAGTGTCATCCATTAAACTAGCTGTGGTATAGTGTTTCCTGAAGCATATTTTTATACTCTTGTTTTGAATCTGTAAGTAAATATGTTCAGTTCTCTCGCCATCGGCGTAAACCTTGTCTTCGAAGTGTAACTGCATGGTAACAGCTAACGAAAAAGCTAATTTTCTTCCAATCTTGAGTGCAAAAACTTTGGGAATAATCTCACATCATTACTTGACTTCTAGGCCAGTTATTAACCTTATCTTCAATACAATTTTATGCTTAAAAATAAGCATATATCAATAACTCCTCATTAATTTGTTTGTTTTGCCTCTAATGGAAACTGGAAGGAATTAGGATCAGTTGACTAAAAGTTTCAAAAAATTTTTAGCAAAAAATTCTTCAAAATCCTTAAGGAGGTTAAAGTCGCCGTAGTTTAGTAGATTGTGTAACGAAAGCCCATGAGTCCAAAAAAAATTCTTTCAGAAATTACCTCTCAACAGTTTTTTGGCAAAAACTCTAAGAGTAAATTACATTACCATGAAAAATTTCACAAATCTGTCATTCGGAATCGACGTTTTATTTGTAGATCCTACCCCTCCTCATACATAAAAATTAACACATACGCCATATGTATGTGATGTGAGAAACGAGGTCGTAATCTGGACTAAATCGGATAGGAAATAAGACTGTGTTTTCGAGTTGCTGCAACCTAGTGAAATTATTGCAATAAAGCTTTAAACCCCGAATGTAACGAACAATTTTTTATTATGTTCTTTGAATTTTAAAATTCAAATAAATAAGGTTCAGTCCTACTTCTAATAATTCATCCAGGAAGCCTACTGATTGATTTTTGATGTAATTTAAGTACTAATATTAGAATTACATACTCTGGGTACAAAAGTTTGTCATAAAATGTTGAAATTTTCAAGCTATTTGATCAATTATTTGTTAATGTCTACAATGTAGTATGTACGTATGTAAAATTTTCTTTCTTTTCAATTTAAAGTCTTTGTATTGTATAAACCAAACTTCAATTAGATTTCAATGTTCAAGAAAATAAAAGGATGCAGAGAATGGGATGGAAATCCAAATTTTTTTTTGTTGTTCGAACTTGTATTGAAGATCAATATCTTTATCAAAGAGAGCCAAGGAGAAAATAATTTTGTTTACCCTCTTCTTTTCTTTTTTCTCAAGATATTGGATTAAACCCCTTAAAAGAATACATTTAAAAATGAATAAAGAAGAATTGTATCGTCTTTAAATTATGTTGTAAATAAAAGTAAAGATAATGAAGAAAATTTGTTGTAAAACATTCTCAATAAAATGCGGGTATCCGCGAGTTATCCGATACAAGGATAACAAACAGGACAATATCAAATAAGAGAAACAAGACAACAAGCGAAACAGGACAGCAAGTAAGCGAATACGTATAAATTAAATTTGTGTGAGTATGTGTTATGTGTATGTGAGTGTGTTGAGCAAGAAACTTTACTTTTAAAACACATACTCATGCACAAATACATACATATATTGTATTTATTGTCCTTTTGTTTAATCTTATCCTGTCCTGATCGATTTAATTCGATTTGAAATTTTTCCAAACGTGATTGCAACAATAGCTGGATGTTTTGCTTAAAACAAAATGTTGCAACTACATATTATGGTTGACATTTTAAAATTTTTCTAGTGGCACGTCTTTTTTACATTCTTTTTGTATTTCAATTTCAATTACTTTTCAAATGTCTGGCTTATCGAATCAATGATTTTTATTTTTCAATATTTTCTTCTCTTCTTATTATATTGAACACGTTTATGAATAATTTTTTTTTCTTTAATAAAGATACATGATTTTTTTGAACTGATAAAGCGAAAAAATTAATATAAAATTTACAAAAAAAAATAAATTAAAATTACAATCCAAGTAAAGTTTGGAATATAATGAATAAATCGTTAAAATTTAAAAAAAAAAAAACAATCTAATATTGGTAACCTCTTTTTAAGGTAAAAACTTAGATTTACCAACAATTTGTAACCGAAACAAATACTAATTTGAGAATACTTTTAATTCATTCCATAATTAAATTATATTTCAATGAACTATAATAGGAAGCCTTTATTTTAACACACTTTAAAAAAATTTAATTTTCTGAAAAAAAGTAATAAAAATAAACTCATGACATTTTTAAAATCAAAATACTTTCAAAAATTCCAATAAAATATTAAAATAAATTGTCCGTTAAATTTTTTTTAAATTTATATTGCTTTTTATGAAATATGTTTTGTTATAAAAATTATGATTTTCGAAGAATTTTAATAAAAAAAAAATTATTGCCAGTAAATATTACTCCAAAAATGTATGAAAAAAATTTTGTTTAAAATTTGTTTAAGAGTGTAAAAAAGTTATAATAAACATACCAACAATATGTATGTATGTATGTACGTATACATTTTATGACACTACACTAAACAGATGGCCGAAAGAAAAATATTAAAAAAAAATTACTTTTTAAAAAAAAGAAGAAAATTATGCATGAACACTGACTGCAACGTCATAACAAGAGACTAAAACAGACGACAAACGTTGTTTTATAGCCCGCCGGATTGACTATAGTAGTCGAATTTCGAAATTCCTTTAAAGAGAGTTTTCGGAATGATTTTTTTTTTTTTTCATAATACGATGATGACAATTTCAAGCTGTTGAGAAGCGAAAAGTTGTTATTGCTAAAGTCAAAGATGTGCGCGTGGCTTTCTGGTTAAAGAGGCAGAAAACTAGCTCAAAATAATAATTTCAAATTAGTATGTGCGACCAATTGACCAACTCCAGAACAAATGGAAAGTGACGTTTCTGGATGCAGTATTAAAGGTGTACGAGTATACAATATATGAGTTTTGTGACTGTTTCATATTTTCTTTACTCTTTTCGGTTTTTTCTCTCCATTTTCAAAGAAAAAGTAGTAACAGTTCGAGATTGAAGCAGATCTTTCAAAGAATTAAAACTCTAAAACCTTTGAAGTTTGTTGTATTGAGTTACTTAGATTTTCTTTCTGTACGATTAGCTTAAATTAAATAAATATCACAGGGTAAAAATATAAAAGTAACTGAAATGCTTTAGTAAACGGGTGGAGATGAAAATGGATGACGAGGACAGCAATTAGGCCTCTCCGAATTTGACTCTTAAGCCCTACAAAATTCTGTCAATGACCTCTGTACAGATGTATTAGACACAGTAATGAGCAACTTTGGGTGCAGCCTGGGTTTTTAATAATATCTGCTGTTAATGATATCATCTACGAAGAGAGAGAAGATAGATGAACCTTTTTTTCATCTTCTTCCATATCTGAGCCTGATTTACTCGGGTTTGTAATCATGCATTTTAATCTATCTTAATTCTCTAAAACCTAACACTAAAGAATTTAACACGACTGGGCAATGTTTGTACGTGCCTGACAAAGCCAAATTTTTTCGCTATTACCTACAGATGGATAGCTAGACGTTTTCTCAATATTTTCGTTCATAAGTTTAAGCTTAACTTATATCCAAAAATAAAGAAGATGGTATACCTTTAGGTATCTGTAGAAAACACACGAAATGTCAACATGCAACAATGTGATGTTTTATTGGTGACTACATATTAAAAAAAAAAAAAAAAAAACAAGCAACATTAAAAGGCAATAGCAGAAGGATGTTTTTGCAACGCATGTGTGACAAACAACTACAATAGCCCCAATTATGTTAACAAGTCTTTAGTAAAGATTTCTTTGTAAAACAACAACAAGAAAACCTTTTACATAAAATATATTGCATTTAATATATATGTGTGTGTGTGTGTTTATGCTGTACAATTGTGTCACACTCATTATGACGTTCATACCTCTACAATTTCATGCTCAATCTTCTCAATAAGCTGTAATGCTGTAACGTTTGGATTCTCCCTTTATTTGAATGTGCATCAGCCGCAAATCCTTCTTGAAGCCAAGGACTGAATGAACAACATTTAAATGTTACTCCTAAAACCTAAAATCTTTCAATTTAATACTAATCATCCTGAAAAGAAAAACTCTTCACACCAATCGCTGTATCCCATAATAGAATCGAAGCGTCATAGTGTCTATTAAAACTAAACTACATACACACATACAAATATATCACTGAATTAGAGAATATGTAACAAGAAAATATCGAAAATGAAAAGAAAAAAAACTTCCGTGTAATTGGATCTTAAGCGTAACGCTGTGTCAATGAGCCGTAAAAACAATACTTAATAAAATAATATTATTTCGAGATTATTTTTTATAGAGCAAACCAACAATACATTTGTACGTATGTAACAATATTACTATTTATAAGTGTTTAGTGCGGTTAATACACATATGGACGTATGAAGAAAATTAAAAAAAAATTAAAATAAAAACTATTAAAGTATGACTCTAAAAATAAAAACTATTTTAAGAGTCATAACTATTGCCGGTTATCGCTAAGTTATCGAATCAAATTCGGTAGCAATATTATTATTAGAATTACAAAGAAAGCTGAATGGTGACACAACAAATTAACTGATCAATCTAACATATTTTTTTTTTATAACAACGAAATTTAAATTCACAGTGTTTTTTTAATTTATAATTGTGGTTTGAAAATAATCGAAATTGGCAACACTGTTCGATATACGGATAATTCTCCTTAAGGTACAAAAAGGAATTCCATAGAGGTCTGCAAAAACGTATTTATATCAGTTTTTTGCTCAGAAAACTCAGAAATTCCACACTAATGGTTAAATTTATAATCCAAAATTCCCAACTTGTACAAAAATCCAATATAAAGCCTTGCGAAAGCTTTGCTCATTTAATCCAGGAGCTAATTTTCCTGTGATGGCTCTGCGGGGAATCTGCGTAGTTGTTATTTCATATTTCTTGTGAAGTTTTTGATATTTTTTTAAGTGCACAAAGGCACAAACTTAAGATAATAGGTTACCTCTTTAACCCTGGACGGTTACTGTTCGTCGAATCGGAGAAGTTCATTTACTCTTTATCATATAACTCTTTTATGTTTGACCAAA
Source organism: Sarcophaga subvicina (assembly GCA_936449025.2). NCBI lineage: Eukaryota > Metazoa > Arthropoda > Insecta > Diptera > Sarcophagidae > Sarcophaga > Sarcophaga subvicina. Next base: position 105,874,958 of record OW388081.2, on the reverse strand, counting down.
TTTCGATCTTTTTTTCAACAACGTTAGTTGATAATGAAAGCTTGCAGTCAGTAGACGAAAATAAATTTTTTTTGTTCGTCGATTCAACGAAGTGTTACCTTACTGTACGTTTACCAGGGTACGTTTACTCACTACAAGCTTTCCTTATCAACCAACATTGTTGATAAAAAGAGCGAAATTTGGTCAAACATAAAAGAATTATATGATAAAGAGTAAATGAGCTTCGTCGATTCGACGAACAGTAACCGTCCAGGGTGGGAGAAATGGACCTAGTGGCCTGAATAGCTATGGTATCAAGGCTTTTAAAACAGGTTTCGTTACGATCGGGCGATACTCGGGATAGGAGATATAGGCGACGAAGTTAACTTATTTTTTAAAATTACTGAAAATAAAGTGCTCTATATTAATCGGTAAAAATCGGGTAAAAACTAGACTTGTGGGTAAAATGGACCATGGCTATCTTCATGGGTTCAAGGGTTTCAAAACACTTTTTTGCCCGGAGGTATGGGCGACGAAGCTAACTTTTTTTGATATGAGCAAAATTTTGTACGGTCAAAATAGGATAAAAAATTAATTTGTAGGGCAATGAACTCTTTGGTAGATGAGTTGCATTTTTTTGTTGATGACTTGCATTTTTTTCGCCAATGAATTGCATTTTTATGTCGATGACTTGCACTTTTTGATCGATGACTTACATTTTTACGATGAATTTTTTGTGGTCGATGACTTGCATTTTTTGTTGACGACTTTAATTTTTTGGTTGATGAATTGTCGCCTATATCTCCACTACCAAGTAACGCCCGACCGTAAGGAAACCTGTTTTGGTACCATTGCTATCCAGCCCACTAGATTGGAAAGTCCCACCTTTTCGAATTTTTCCCGATTTATGGAGGCATTTGCCCCAAGGGTAACAAAATCTGTTTTGGAATCCTTGGTCTAATAACTATTCAGTCTACTGGGTCCGAAAACTTCACTTTTTTATATTTTATCGAATTTTACCCGATTTATGGAGGGCAAAAGTAAGTAGCTAATGAAGTGAATGAACTGCTAATTACTACAAAGTTAAACTAAATCGTTCTAGTTGAATCATGGAAAACAAATTGTGGCCAAGGGGAGGCATGGTATTATCTATTATGAGGTGCTTTACGGCGACCGAATTCGCATCGACAAGTAGAACAGGAATTCTGATTCATCACGACAACACCCGGTTACACAAATTGCGAGTTTCGCTTAGTTTCCTGGATATAAGAAAGGTTGAGTTGAGCGAATATACCCAGGAAGGACGGAACAGTTTACTGTTTACTCGCGACTTTACATTTACTCCTTTGTATTTGACCTTTAAAGACACTGCCTAATAGGGGCCATACTCATAGGCTAGGCGTTACCTCACGCGATTTTTGCAGAATTTTAAACTAGAAAGAGAAGTCCGACATTTATTGTATGTCAGTACGGCGGCAATCTTCAGCGATAAAGTTTAATAAAACACACATAAGCTACGATTTTAATGAAACTTTGATTTCATTATAAAGCTTGAATCCTACAAAAAACACACCAACGACTACAAATCACATAATCTGAGTGACCAATTACTAAACGTGAAATTGCGAAACAAGAAATTAATCTTTCTGTAGCCTCTCACCGGCAATGTATCACTGAAGCCATACGCAGACCATTTCGTAATCTTCAAATGCGGGACACAAAATATCGGTTATCCACGGCTATAGCGTTCCGAAATGACAGTAACGTTTTCTCCAGGAAATTTGGAAAACAACTGCCCAGACCATAATGCGCACTAAACAGTAACATCTTCGGCATGCAATAGCTCTTCTAGTATCGCTTTTGGGTTCTCCGGGTACCATGCTAAACATTTATGTTTGTGCACGTAGCCACCGAATAAAAATTTAAAATACTGTTCGAAAAATCAGCATTGATAGCCAGTTGTTCTAGCACCTATGTATATGTACATGATTACTGAAAAAGCGGAGGGTGTGATTATATCGGTAACGCTTTGAGCCTGTTCAAATTCGGTTATAATCTTGCCATAAGGTTAAAAAAGTGTTCATTTGATTCACCAATTTTGTAGTGAGTTTTAACGATACACTCGTGAATCTCTTACTAAATAAATGACACTTTAGAGGAAAGATATTTAACAGCTAACAGCCTTACCAGGCTGACGTTTTAGAAAACACTAAATGGATAACCCTATACAAAAATTAAAAAAAAAAACTATTCACTTACTTATGTATGTCAAGTATCCGTTTTGCCGTCGGTATTGTTAAACTGATGTGTTATGTTATCCGCTACTAAACAAATGTTTGAATATCAGAGAAAATGCAATAACTGCCACTTTAGTACTAATTTAAAAATTGAAATATTTTTACAAAAAGTATAGATTTGATATTTATAACTTTTTTTTATAAAAAAAATCTTATTTGCACTGGCACGCTTTTGGAATTTTTTTTTTAATTTTTTTATATTCTTATTAGGGTTTTTCTTTTCAAATAACTTTAATTTGTAATAATTTTTCTAATTCTGATTATACAACATTGAATTTATATTATTTAACTGGAATGAAAAACTTTCTTTTTTATTTTTAAATACGATATTTTAATAAACCACAAACAAATCAAATTTTTTATGGATTATAATGCTCTCTTTTATCTCATCTCACTCACACCCTTTTAAGTACTGAGAACAGTTCTAATGATTTACCGTTGGTTAAGAGAATTATTGTAAAAAAAAATTATAAAAAAGTAAGTAACACAGTGAATATTATTTATAATCATAAATTATTTATATTTATTATTTATTTATTTATTTTAGGAGAATATTTCTAGTACTTAACCGCGTTTTATAAGACACGAACAAATCACGACGAATGAAGAAACGCAATTGGATATTGTATAAATGAAACGAAGAAATGGTCCATATAACCACCGTTCTTTATATGACAGAAACGCGAAACATGGAGAAGTACAACTTATACGCGCTCAACAACATTGGCAATAACATCAATGAACACGAGTGTTAATGAGAATTGCAATGGAAATGAACCCACAAGAAAGAAAAGCCAACTTATGGGGAGTTCTAAAGGAACAAACGGAGGAGCAAGCGAATGACAACAAAGTGTAGTAAATATATCAGTCAACGTTGACAGCGTAGCTTAATATTGTTCAGAACAGCGATGAAAAGCGACTGAGTACGATATTTTCAACAAATGACAATAAGAAGCCAAAATCACATCAAATGTAATGCTTAATTTATTAAATAAACGTTTAAAAGTATTGTTAGAGACACGTTTTTTTTTAATTTTTTTTTTTTTTAATTTCATTTACAAACAAACACTCAAGCAAACAAAACAAACGCAGAAAAACTCCTCCATTGACGTCAACACCAGCGGTCAACGTCACTGCCAACGTTAATTGCACACTTGGCGTATTTATTGAAACAGAATAGTTTTGTCTGCTTGTTTATGTCTCGACATGAATGAACGTGTGTTTTGTGGGTTTATCCTGCTGTTTGCAGCGCTGCATGTGTTCATTTTCCCAGCGTTATAATAACAACAACAATATCACAAGATGTAAATATAAAAACTCACGTGCAGTTTGAAAACAACAATAACTCAGCAGCAGCACTAGTCATGTATGTATTTATTAATATTGTATGTACTTTGTTTTGAATTTACCAAAACACTGCGAGGGCGCAACGTTGTTGACACTATAATTGTGGAGTTGCTATGCGTTGCGATTGTGTGTTAGCAAATGAATGAAGAAATGAATAAAACTTGAATGTGCATGTGTGCGTATGTAAGCAAAACGATTGGTTCTTATACGAAATTCATTCGTTTCTACGTTCATTTCTTTACATACACATACGCATTAAACAGTACAAGAAATTTGTAAACAGGCAAGTCTTGTAAAATACAAAATTATGGCTGAGCTATTCACTTACAGTTAAGGAAAAAAGTTTACAAACAGCATAAGCTGTTAATGTTGAACAAAAACAGATAATCGTATTAAAGTTCAGTTGATATTAATGTAGGGAAGTAGAAATCCAAACAAAAAAATTTACTTATTAATAAAGGATTAAAGGATTGCAATGGCCAATATAGAATGCATATGCATTTAATATCCACCGTGAAGCACGATAGAAACTCGGTATTAGTGTGAGGTGTAAAGCAGAGAGAGGAGTTGGAAGTTTAACGTTTATGGAAAGTACCATAAATAAAAATAATTACTTGAACACACTGAAAAAACAATTTCCTAAATAGTATGGACGAAGCCACACTAGCCTCTTTTTTAAACAGTATAAAATAGTGACGACGCTTTAGTGTAGTAGGTAGTGTGGGCTTACTTGCGGAGCGCCTGTGGCTTAAACGCAAGTCAAACTTCTCGAACAAAAAAAATATACAAAAAATATTTCTTTCGCGACATCTTTTTGCAGTCTTCTGCGAGTAAATAAAATTGTAATGAAAAGTATCTCAAATCTATTGTTCGGTGTCAACGTTTAAACCACCACTCATGGATAAAATTAACACACACAGCATGGTGATGTGCAAGGCTAGATTGTAGTGCTGACTAAAGGGTTGTAATGACCAATTAAGTAAATAAAATAGTGAAAAAGTTGATGCACTATCAAACTTCTAAGCAAATTGATACAACTCCACAATTGCCAGATAAATTGCATTTTTGGTAGCAATTATTAACTGAATTATATGCATATAAGCAAGGCTGGTGAACACCTTAGATTATGGTTTATGATTTATAAATTGTAGATTCTCTAGCTCATGCTAAATGTTCGTATAAGATCATAATTTAATTAAAATATAACGTCATGTATTTGCATTTTAAACAGTTTCCAAAATATACTCCAATCCAATTTTTCAGGCAGAAACTGGATGCGTGTACATACCAAAAGTTGACATCACTACTCTTGTAAATGTTGTTTCTCTCTTTCTCAAGTGTTTCAGATGCTCCATCCAACTAAAAAAACCCAGAGATTCCCATTGTGTTTCATTTTCGTTGCTTGTTTCATTTATTATCGCGCAGCCGCTTTTCAAACATCGTCATTATTATTGTTATTGGGGTTTTATATACGACACTGCACACACGCTGACACTCAGACACCCTTAATGAAGAATCTTCCTATTTCCCATCTCCCGATTCGTCATTTACGTTCCTTATTATTTCATTCGAAAAACATTTTTTTTTTTCACTTTTTACTTTGCCTGCCTGCCTGCCGCTTTATTATTCTGTTGACTTCAATTAAAGATGGCGTTTCCCACTATATTTAGCCGTATTTATCTTTTAATGATCGTTTTGTGGAGACAGACAAATGAGGACATAAAGACAGTGGAGAAGTGTTAATCTTTCAGAGATTTATTCTAATACATTTGATTTTAATGATGCATTTAGAAGCTATTGATGTATGTAAATGGCATTACAGAACATTTATAATAATGAATGCCATTAATAGCAGTTGTTGTATAGAAATCAATTTTTTCCTTCTGAATTGTTAATGTTAACCCTTAAAGCGTATTTGAAAATAAAATGCATTGGGTGGGTTAATTTTTTTAAAATTACTTGATTTTTTTCAGGCTCAATTTCGAAACAAACAGTTTCTTTTATCGGATGCAATGGCTTTTTCACAATCAATTCAATACGCGCCAAGTACGAAGTGAGCTTTTGATATGAAAACCTATTGCGCTACCATCCAATAAACATATAATCGGCGTTTTATATGGTCAGCCGGCTTTAATTATTGCATGAGTTAAACTTTCTATGGATGCAACTGAAAATTCAAATGTAAAATACTTTGCAATGAATCGGTAAGATAGTCCCAATTATTGAGAACTGCGTGGAATCGAATAATTCGGATTATATACCACAGCTTCTCTAACAAAAGCCATATTTGCAGCAGCGATTATAACCGCTTTCTGAGCTCTTTATATTTTTATAACTTCCTATAATCGTGCCCAATTTATATATATATATATATATGTATGCTTTTGTATTTTTCCCCAACGGTGTTCAGTAACTTCGACTCCAATTCACGACACCATTTGTTCCTAGAAAGTATGATAAAATTCCAGCGTCCTGATTAAATATTCCATAAACACAGAATGAAATGAATCTAGACATACTTTGCAGACAAGCAACCAACATTGTCAAAGCTCTAATTGTTTAGGAAACGATCACCATCACAACTTGGTCGTTCTACTACGTTATAAAGAGTCCCCAAAACGTAATCTTGCTTAACCAATCATAAAGATGTTAATATTCCACCGCGCTTTCGAATTACCCTGAATATCTGAATATCATAAACACTCATAAGCACTGCAGGGTCCATATGTGTACACAACAATTATATCGGATAGAACGCCTTTATCTTAGCCAGATTTACAAGCGTGCACATAGCTCTTCAAGTCCTAGTGCCGACTAGCTATATTCCCCATCGACGAAAGTGAATTTAACCAACTGTATGAAATTTATGGTCTTGATCAAGTCAGGTTTAGTCAACCAATGAAGGAAGCACAGCTGAGAGTGGCCAGGGGTTGTGAACATGTCGAGATATGCCAATTGCCGCAGTCGCGGACAAGCAGAGGATCAGAAAGAAGAATCTCAAATAATTTCGAAAATGGAATACAGAAAAAAACATTACTTCAAGAAAAATATGTAATTAAAAGAGATGATTTCATTTTCATCATTTTATTGTTTTAGATAGTAGTGCCACCGAACATCAAAAGTAGATCTTTTACAAAGACAACATATTTAAAATACATTTCGTTTAGTAATATAGCAAATATTTTTTTTTTCTTCGTTTTTATATATAGACTACACATTTCTTTTTGTTTTTTTTTTTTGTATATAAAATATAAATTAATCCCCAGCTGTTTGTTTTAGAAAATGTATTCAAGGGAATAAATATACATTATATACTATACTTCGCATATATTTATATAAAAAAAATTAAAATAAACGAAAGAATGTAAAGAAACGAATAAAGAAGAAAAATATCTTAGGAAATGTTAAAGGCAGAATAAGAAACTCTTAAATAAACGCTCAATTTTATGCAAACGTCATTAAAGGAATCGAGGAACAGCTAAAACAGAATTACAGTAAAAAAAAGCGTTAATTAAAATAAAAAAAAACAGTTATTAGATATAGAAGAACACATTCAATGCATTCTTGTAAGATCCTCCACAATTTTTATGACATCATCCACATCGGCGTCTTTTTTCTCTCCGTTCATAGTGATCTGCAAAAAGCGAAATATTACGAACGAAATTCCATTGTCATATTCCATATAAAATATAATCTCACCTCCAAACCTAAAACACATTCCTTCATTTTGTCACGCGTCAAGTCCAGAAAGCTTTCAATCAGGTCACCATCTATAAAACCTTCACACGGCTCTGTTTTTTGTGTAGTCTGATAACTGCGATAATACGAGTGGTCCACTTTTCCCACTGACTTTATGACATTCGTTAGTCTTTCCTCAAGACTGTGCAAAAATTCGTAAAAGTCCTGTGGTATCTGTGTCACAATACCAATTGCGCCCATAACAGTTCCATAGAGAACGCAACCCTGGTTAGGTGTTGTACGTTCGCCAACATTTTGCATAACAAGCGAATCATGTCGAAAAACATTAACATAATCGCCTAAATGAAAACGTGCCACCTCCGGTAACTCGGAACGTAATTCATCAGTTGTGGCAGCACTAAATATAGGTAGAAATAGTGTAATTTGATGACATCAAAACCGTGCATGAATATTTTGTTTTTATTAAATAAATTTTCCAGAATCTAAACACTTAGTACGAATGAATGAATGAATCAGCAACATCTTTTAAAGATAAAGCGAAGTTCCTACTACAATGAGCTAAATTTTCTCACATTTCCAAATGCTTCAATACAACGCGTATACTAAGGTTATCATAACACGAATTATAACATCACTGCTAGTAATAATTATCCAAGAAGAGATTTGAGATCTCTTCTGTCTTGCCTATCGTACCTACCTAATGTAAACTTAATTACAATGTTTTATTAATTATAAGAATAAATTGAATAAATTGCATTGCAATAGTTTTAATTTTTTTTTCCAAAATTTTATCCAATTGTAAAAAAGTTTTCAAAGTTTAAATAAATTAAAAAAAAAATTCTCCTCCGAATCTTTAATTAAAATAATTCCATACGGTCGCTATGGTAGGTAACCTTAAGTGAAAGATGATAAAACTACCAATGTTATCTAGACCTGCGCAACTATATTATGATAGAATTAAACTTTCTCAGTAAAGATCAACAATATAGAAAATTTATATAATGTTTAAAACTCAATCTATTTCGATTAAAATTGTTTTTGTTGAATCGCAAAAATTTTACAGAATTTTTGTAATGAAAAGTAATTATTTTGTGTGGGATTGTTTTACTTTAAACTTAATGGTGTAGTTTTAAACAACCTCAATCTATTTTGATTAAAATTGTTTTTGTTGAATCGAAAAAAATTTCACTGTATTTTTCTAATGGAAAGTAATTATTTTGTGTGTGATTGTTTTACTTTAAGCTTAACTATGTAGTTTTAAATAAAATAATCAAATGAATTAAAAACTTACCTATCTTTTTGGCAAACAAATAAATTGCCATTGTCCTCAGAACCCAAAAATGTATCATCATCCAAAATTTCAATTGCTCGCATAAACTTGGGATCGCTATCTCTTGCAATATCGATAAATATACCTTCCATTTGTTTGTGTTGCAATAACGTCATCGAACGCATTAAGTCACCAATTAAAATAAAATCGCCTTTAAAAAAATAATTGCAAAGATAAGCAATTTCGTAACATTTTTTTTCTTAAATTGCGTTTTTGAATTAATTACCTTTAGCCTTTAAGCATAACACGGTTATATTCTTTTGTATATTACATTCCATACGCAATTCCTTTTCATTTGTCCATTCGTATAGACGTACAAAGCTATTGATGCCAGCTAATACTTTACCATTGAATTCAACCATTGAATAACAACCGCCATCAATTTTCGTTTCAGCTACTTGGGTCAATTTACCATCATGGTAGTGAAATATAATGATACGACCAACTGTCGGCTCAGGTTCATCGGCATACAATAAAGCAGTAGATACTACGTAATAAGAGTTGGAATCGTCACCCAATTGAGCCGACATTATAGACATTATAGTTTCCGAGGGCATAAATTGATGAGCGTGTAGAACTTCAAATGTATTCTGATCGATAATCAAGAGATTGCTTATGTCCAGCTCCTGCCCAATTTCGGCGTTAGTTGTAGCAGTGTTCCCAGCTCCCGGTTTTGGAACAATATTTGAAGCATACGTTATATTTTGGGCTTGTGTGGAAGCACTGGCTCTTGTGGGCTTGGGGCCACCTCTTCCCTGGACATCAATGCGCATGGTGGCTACAGCAAATGTCTGAGAACTTTCCTGATAAGCAATACGACGTGGTCCTTCACCGAGGGGTACAGTACGTATGTGTAATTTTTGAATTTCATCTATGGTACCAATAATAACTGAATTCTTTGTAGCCAAAGCTAAACTGTCAGGATAGGCTTGCGCATTTAGAGAGCACATGTGATTAACCTCTTTTAAATTAACATTCGAGAACACCAGCTTATGATTGGATGAATATATTACAGTCGGTCTATCCGAACAAGCAAAAACATTGGTAGTAGCAAATGATTTAAAGGTTCGAAGAGTAGTAGGTTGAGTGCCTAATGTTACCCTTTTTTTATCGCTCAAACTACCAGTTTCTTTGTTTAAAATAAAATAGAACATAGAACCATCACCCAAGGCGCATAGCAAATAATGAATGCCCTCAAAGGTAGTCATTAAAATGGATCTGGGAATAATTTCACCACCCAATTTTTCGGTATGACAAACATCTAAATTTGGCAGTGTCAAAACCACTGCAGATATATCAGTCCACAAACCGACGGATACCAAATCTGAACGATTTTTTCCTTCACCCAAAGGTGTTATATCCAAGCAGGCTACTTCGTACTCCAATATTTTTTGGGAAACCTGTACAAGCTTTTCATCTTCAATTTCCAAATAGTAAACATCACGTGCAGAAGCAATAACAATTTGTTGAGCATTGCAAGATACGACACCAATACGTTTACCAGCACCAGGTTGCCATTCGTAAACTAAGTTCTTAGTAGTGCTTTTAATTAGACGCACAGTTAATGGCGTAACTTGTATTATCTGAAATATTTGTACAATAAGAGGAAATATTTTCCTAAAATATCTTTATTATACCTGATCATAATCCACATTTGCACAATGAAAAGTTTGTTGATCACTTAAGAAACCGGGTATGTCAGTTTCCTCAACTTCTTCGCCTGTTAAAGTCAATATACGTGTGTGACCCACAAATGCCAGTACTAAAGTGTTTTCGTATACGCTATCATCAATTCCTACTTTTAGCGACCACATACCCTTAATGCCAGGCAAATCTATGCAGGCATGTTCTTGAATACCAATACCAATTCTTAAATAAAAAATATAATTTTTAGAGTTAATTTTTGTGTACGAATGGTTTATAAAATACCTTATAATCCTTAAGGAACCGTCTTGAAATGTACCCGAACATGTAATTATTTGTCCTTGGCCTTGACGATCTAAATCAACTACAGCTAAATCTAATATTGGTGCTAAATTCGTAAAATTCTCCATGGGTATTACATATGAGCCATTCTCATTAGGAGTTGTACTTAAACGGACTAACTGAGAGTCGCCATGTTTAGAGCCAATGAATAAAAATCCATTATCCAAATAGGTTATGCATTCCGGTGTTGAGATCTCGCCTTAGTTAAAAGATAATAAAAGAATAAATTGCAATTTAAATTTGCTTACAGAAAATCATTAAAACAATTTTAAAATAAATATGATTAGTTTTTACATGCCCTTGTTCATGTTTTATTGATTTTCGATTATAATTTGGCTTATTTGCTTACCCAAAAGTTCTACTTTAATTTCACGTACGGAAGCACAGCCTTTACCATTATCGGCGGTCTCCAAAAACAACATAAATAACTGACCATACATATTACCAAGCAAATAGCGTTGGCCTTTGCTATCGACACGAGCATAACAATTAATAGTGCTTTGCTAAAATTATTTAAATTAAATAAACTTTGAACTTTCTAAAAATAGCAATAAAAATACCTTAAAAGTTGAAGGAGCAACAGCGTGATAACTGTTACCATCATGGTATACAATAGACTCGCGGCCAATAACAATAGCTCCACCTAGAATTAATCAAATATATTCAAAGATTCCATAAACACATTATAGTGAATTATAGTTATGTTTGTATACCTAAAGGAGTAGGCACCGGAATTAACATGGTGGATTCCGTCTCAACATTATCTTGTTTCCAAGCTATTTTCATAAATTCTTTATCACGCAAATTAATTTCGTGCGTCTTGACATGTCGACCGTCGTTATCTTTATGTATTACAATAATAGTGGGATTAATGCAGCCGTAAAGGAACTCAACATCGTATACATTTAACTCGTCCATACTGTCAATATAAAAAGGTAAATTTTTGATAAAAATCCAATATTTTTGAATCTTGATTTTTTATTTCAGCATATGCAGAGGTAAATAATTGTATACGCACGGATGTATAAATTAACAGACAGTAAAACTGTTATTAAACAGTAAAACTGTTATTATTCCATGCGTAAAGTGGAAGTGATTGGTCCTGAATACATACAGCTTCCAGTTGTATGCTTTTAACTTACACTTAACTCGTAACCTGCTAAGCAATTGTAAATTTCACAGAAAACTGTTGGATTCCTTTATATTAAAAAGTTAAAAACAAACCTGACTGAATTAGAACTTATTTTGAAATAAATAGTCATAAACATCCTTGCGTCATTAGACAATTCTCTACCCTATAGATTGCACGTATTTAGGTAAAATAATTGATAGATTTACCAATAATAGCCGCAATACTGAAAGCGTACTATTAATACAACTTAAAAGTTTTACACAGAAATGATTTAGAATTGGAAAAATATTAAAAATAATAAAAAAAATATATAAAAAAAAATATTACATGTAAGAATAGATACATACCGTAAATTTGTTGCCTTTAGTTCACTGGTTTCCTTATCCAATGGTATTATGGTAAATAGGCCCATGTATAAACACATACCAATAACCCGAGCCTTAGGATCAATAACAGCCATAACACCACCATCCGTGGGTGGACTGTATTGATGTGAGACATTGCCATGAGCTTTGGTTATAACACTAATTTGATCGCCTATCATGCGACACTCTAAGATCATCACATTATAACGATGAGTAAGTATAAACAATAAATCTTTCTTGCTATCCTAAAATAACAATAGGAGGCAAACATATGACAGTAAAAATAAAGACCATGTGGTATCGTGAATACTTTATTACCTGGGGACGAAAATGTTTCATCACTGTTATCTGGCCATATATATTAACCTCTTTAAGAGGTCTAAGGCCCTCCGGCGTAACCAAATCAATTTCCAACTGGCTATTACGAGCAATTATTAAATTTAAATCTGTTGGTGAAGTAAAATTACCTGCAAAAATACAATCACAAACAATAATACAACCAATAAGAAAAAGAACAATAACAATAATTATAATTGTTTTATATGTCTTATACACGCAAATTTATTCAAATAATATGCATTTGCTTTATTAAATGCATAAATTCACACAAAAATACATTCTTCAACTCACCGGTAACGCAAGCCACTACAGCTGTGGGCTTCTGTGCCGTGACCACATAATGATATTGAGACATTTTTCTAGATATTTTCGTTATTAAACTGCAATTTGTTCTTTTCTAATGTGGAAATTCGCATAAATAATTTTCGTTGCTTTATGAAATTTCCGAAATGTTGCAATTTTTATATTTTCGTACTGATATTTCTTCCCCTGCGCGCTATAATAAAAATATTTTATTAATTTAGCCCATAAGATGTTGCCAGACTCTTGACTTATTTAGAGTTACCAGACAATTTATTTCCTTTTCATAATTAAGCAAATAAGTATCGTATTAAAATATTAAATTCAAATTGAGATTAATAAAAAAAGAAAAATTTTAAAACTGTTAATACTGTTACGTACTGATTTACTGTTACTATAGACTTCTACAAAATTATATTTACAGCAATTCAACAAATAATATTCCTTAACATCCTATATACATCTTTATAAACTCTTGTTAAGGTTTCCTTCCCTATTATTTCCTTCATTTTAAATTTCTTTGCAACACTGCTGCACACTTTCTTTTTAATACAACTTTGTCTTAAGAGATGCCACGTATTTGAAAGCGAAAACAGGCACATATGTTTTTTGTTTTGATTTGAATTTGTACAAGATATTTTCTAAATAAATTTATAATTGTTTACGTAATCGCTTTTCTTTTGCTCACTTAATATTGAAAAATCGAGAAACAGTATATCAATTTAAATATTTGTATAATTTCCATGAAAATATATTTATCAAACAGAGTTGCACAATTCTTATTTGCATTGTGTGGCAACACGTTTCTTAATGTATGTGATCAAAAAGAAAAAATGAAAAGACTGTGCTGAACGACGACGAGTTAAGTTTGTCAAATTTCACATCGGTTTTTCTTTATTACTTAAAGGAAAAATAGCCCAAAAACTTTAACAAAACAAAAGAATTTCAATAGAAACTTTAAATAGCCAACAATAATATAATTATTTTGGAAAAATAACTAATTTAACAACGGGAAAATTCAAGTTTACGTGGTTAAGAAAAAAGAAACGCAGAACGATAAGCGAGCGAAATATATATTTTTTATTAATAAAACATGGCGCGTCTAACCTACGTCTGCAGAACGGAGGATATAAGTTATATGAATGTTGGTCGGAGACAATTACCCGTTAATGCAGGAGATGAAAATCTTGTGGTAAGAACTAATTGGTAAATCTTGATGTATTTTATGTACATACATATATTTAATAAGAAAAATTAAATTTCTGCGACTACTACCACTACCACCATCGTCATTCGTCATTGACCCCCCTGTTGCTGCCACCCTCTTCTAAATTAAGGTGCAGCTGACGCGTTGATTAGACTCGATATTTATTTTACTCTCGATGTCGTTTAACTTCTGTTTTTTAATAACAGTATAATAAAATAAAAAAAACCTTGAATTTTAATTTGTTTATCACTCATGTCACAGTACATTGTCTTCATTTGGTTTTCCAAATATTGTACAATCTGTAAAAAGAAATGCTTTGCATGCAATTTTTATTAGTTTAACCGTTTTTTATGATTTTCTTTATCACTTCAATAACACCACAAAAATCTGAATTTTGAAATCTGTGAAACCATTAAAGCATAGAAATTAATCTCTACTGAAATGAAAACTTATTTCAGATAAAAAAAATCGAATGCCGCCTACAAATCTCTGAACGAATACGAAATACTCCTAATAACTCAATCATTATTTCATTCTTGCATTAATTTGTATTTTATTGTTTTGCAGGCCTCTAGCTTTCTTCTTTTAATTTTCTTTTTTATTAATAATCATGTTATAGTAAACTAGTTTTTTGTAGTAGTTGTTGATAATATGGTTATTTTTGTCTTTCACCACTGGCCATTGAGATGTATTTTTAAACAAAAACAGGCCAATAAAAACACATATGGCTAGAAATTGCTCTTGCAAAAGTTGTAAATGTATACCTTTATTATTTTCCAACTATGTATTCTTTAGTTGTCCAAATAAACAAGGTTTAGAATGTATAAACAAACAAATATTATTAATAGTGATTATATGAGAACATAAAAAGTGCATCTTGTTTTTTATTGAAACATGAAATTTCACTCCAAAATTAAAATAAAGCTGGAAAGCACAATACAAAATAGATATTAAAAAACGATTAACGTTTACCTTTCCTGTTAGCTTTAAAACACAACTCTGGGCCCCAGCAGAATTTTCACACACTATGAATAACATGTGAGCCTAGCTTTAGAGTTTTTATATCCTTATAAGTTGTTTCTCCATCACTGGTTACAAAACCAACTTGCTTATGTTTAAAGTTTTTGGAACTGAATTTAAAAATATTACTTGTTTTTGTCTTCTAACTTAATATTTTTCAGACAACAACGTAATAGGTTCATTTCTACTAATTAATAATTTAGACTAATATTCTTTTGTACCAAAATATCGCCACTTCACACAATAAAAATAAGATTTTCTCTATATAATTGAAACAGAAAAATAGGGCAAACTTAAATGCGAAAAAAATAGGAATCCCCTATAAAAACATACTGTCATGGACTATACTACTATATGAACATGGTCTCTTGCAGTTAATTCACACAGACTTACACTTAGCACTCTCAATGTTAGTTTCACTATTAAATCGATCCATGTTTATACGGGTAATAAAACAAATACTATCTGATAATTCTCCAACATCGGCAGCATAATTTCAATTTTTTTTCTTTGGCTTTTGTCAAATTATAGAGACAGTTTCAAGTCATATAATCAAAAAAATCTCACACCTAAAAAATGCGCCTTCATAATATATGTAGGTGCGGATATTTGAAACCCCTTAGGTTTGTAATCTCGGTAAATTAAAAATAATTTAATAATTAAAAATATAAATAAATATACGTACGTATACATACATATGCACATATATATTGAATTTTTTATATACACTTACTGTTTGTAATATTTAAAGGATGTTAATGAAATTAATTTTTGCATTTTCATAATTGTAATTATATTCTTATTATATTTTCAGATGCTGATGGATCTAAATAGTAAGGGTCTTTGTATTGATAGTCCTAATATACGTGGCAAAGAACTGGAAGAATTTACCCGTAAATTTAATCTCTTGACAAGTGAGGAGTTACGTGCGTCCTTGGAAATTAATAACAACACTTTTGTATCCGTACTTAATCAGTGTGTACAATGTGTTGGCTGCAGGCGACGTGTTGAACGATTGTTTCAACAACTTACTGCCACTGGTCAACCGACTTTAGATCCTTTGGTATTAAAGAACTCCGGCGTACTTAGTATAACAGAAGAGAGAATAAAAACACCGCAAGCCTTGGGGACTCTTTTATACCGACATCATGAGATATTAAATAATTTGTTGGACAGTAAGCTGAGGAATAAAACGCGATGTGTCCTGCATTCGTTAGACGCCTTTCGATCGAAACCATTTTCCGAAACATGGCGTGAAGTGTGGTCATCTATGAAACATAATTGTCGAGATGAATTGGCCGTTATCGAAACGAAAGAATTACATGAAGTTTTGGAGAATTATTTAAAAAAGCATAAGTTTTGCAATGGCTGTCGTACAAAGGTAAGTTATTGGACGTAAATAAATAAAAATTCTCGAATATGACTAAAATTACGTGTACTTTCGTTGTTGTAGATTGAAAAAGCTTATAAAATTTTAGTGGGAGAGACAACTACGAAAGAGAAGGGCTATGTCGCAGCACTTTATGCCAATATCAAAAAGTGTCATCCCGACAAGCATATACATGTTTTCACGAATAAAATCGACTTTCTCGACGCTCTTATAAGGCGCGCCGAACCCGAAGTCAATGGAAGGTAAACATTATTTTGCGGATAATGAATTAAAGCTTTAAGACTTTAAATTTTTTGTTTGTTTTTCAGCTATTCGAAGTTACGTGAACGTCATGCAAAAACCTTGGAGATCGCTCAAGAAGAGGTACTCACCTGTGTTGGTATGATTATGTATGAGCGTCTACGTCGTGTATACGTTAGTTTAAGAGAAGAAGAACGTGCCTGTCAAGTTTTAGCCGCAGTTGGTGTTCACGCTCTTTGTCGCAATTTCGATATGTCCGTGGAAAAGAAACAGGGTATTAGTAATTTAGAATTACTCTACCAGGAGATAAGTCGTGCTGAAAAAGCTAAAGAACATAAGCGCGAACAGAAGAAATTGAAAAAGAAAAAGAAGAAGAACGAAAAGAAGAACTCTCATCGTATATGTGATCATAACGCTGACAACTTTGAAGCTGCCGATGACGAAGAACATCATGATGGTGTTGCTAATACGGATGAAGAAGACTTACATGAGCATGTTACGTCCAATAACGGAATTGCAAATGAGAGTGACGAAGTCCTAGACTTTGAGCAGAGAGACGCAAAAATGAAAGCTTCATCTGCTGGGCGGAAAGATATTGATGAAGATGCTGGTGTTGAATGTGATCTTCGCGAAGAAATTCATGACATTGTAGAGGAGAGCAATAACAATGCTAATGCTAATAAAAATCATACTCGTACTCAGCAACTACCAATAACTGCTCAGCAGCAACAAAAAAAGAAGAAACAAAAGCAAAAACAAAAAGTAAAAGCACCACAAAGAAAAAATGGTTCGTCTAGTGGCAACAATGCCAACAGCAGAAAGAACGATAATGTTATTAAAACGAATACAACCAATACTAAAAAGTCCGCCATTAACAACACTTTAATTACATCTTCAGTTGCAGTTAAATGCAACGACTGTAATTCACCACATGTTGAATGTCCCTGTGAAAGTGATGTAAAAGACTCTGGCTATGGGAGTGAACCTTTATCTAACGGTAATTCACGTACATCAAGTGTTGTCTCATCGCCTGAGGATACTTCAGAAGGGTCAGAAGTTTCTTGTTCGGAAGGTTTTTGCAACCATGAACATAGTGGTAGAAGTAGTTTATTGGCAGATTTGGACGAAGAACATCATAACCAGCATTATGACGACAATTCTGATCATCACAATTACGATCATTCGTTCGAAGGCTTTGGTTTTGAATCGTGTAATTTCTTCCAGCAGCATCATATGAATATATTGAGTTTACAGCAAATGTTGGTAAGCCATTACAAAAAAATTCCTTTCTATAATGCTATCTACATTTGATTTAAATTGGTGAATCAATAATCAATTGTATTAAATTTATTTAACCGAATTAAAAGTCTCTTTCACTTTCGATCGCTAAATCTGACTTACAGAACTGATCATCCTCTAGGTTTTTAAATTTTAAAGGATTGTGAGTGATTGTGTTGAGTTCATTGATTGATCATTATTATCGTCTAGATTAGGTTAAATTTGCAGCCGTCAAGATCATGGAAAGCTTTTTATCCATCCAAATCACCCCTGACTAGATCAGAACTGTGGATATTTACAGAGTTGCCCAAAAATCCTTTTTTGAGCTTCCCAAGTTTCTACAAGCAGGTTAATTTTTCCGGCTTGTATTGTCTGTCACTCACTGTCGAACGCTAAAAAATAAAAAAAAATGATTGTTCGTATTCAAGATCATTGTGGTCCGATATTATAAGTCTTATTTGATGGTAAACAAATATCAAGAATTTTAAAAAACAAAAAAAAACAAGTCTGCAAGTACGCTTTTTAAACTTTCTAGTAGAGTAATAAATCTTTATACATAAATATACGGTAAAGGTCAAGTCTATATTAATCTGTAGGTTTATTAGTAATAAATATTGTTATTGATCATTAATTTATATTTAAACTAAAGATAAACAAAATTGTATATTTTTCTTTTTAGGATGATTTCGATGGCGATGATGAAGACGAAGAAAACTGTTACATTCCCGAAGAAGTGGTCTTAGAGTATCAGTGCCAACGCGAAAGAGTTCAACAGCAACGTTTACAACTCCGTGAAACATTGCGCGAAAATTTCGCTCGTCTTTGTATGGAACGACGTTTGGCGGCCACAGCTACTATCAACAAATTGTAAAAATTTAAATATCAACATTTACATGTTATGGCCATAATCAAAACTCATTGAAATGATTAATGAAATTGGCCACTAAAGCATTTTTATGGGAAGATGAAGTAGCTGTGGTTTATGAAATAAGCAAAAAAAGAACATTATTACATTTATTGTATCCTCCCCTACCATATACAACCACATCAATTCATTCATACAAATAAAAATATCAAATGTTTTTTGGTGATGTTAATAAAAAGATATTTTTGTTTGTTTAAGTAAAATAGAATCATGATTAATGAATTGATTGATTGTTCTCTTTTTATGTTAAAAAATATATACAAAAAAGAATTATTAAAAAAAAACATGATGTATTATTTATTTAAACTTAAAGGTCTAAGATCTTTATCAGGATGTTCTATGTATATTTAAACTAACAATTCTTGCACTCTTCATGAAATGGTTCTAATGTTCTTAAATCGCGCCAAGTTGGAGGCAAACCATTGGATACATATTTTCCACAACGTTTACACGGCTCCAAAAATAATTTACTATAACTGTTTAACCAAGTCTGCAACAAATTTTTAAATACACAATTATAAACAGCAGGAAAATAATATCTTTAAAGTACGTTACCATGTAACTTTTGACGGCTAATTCTGGTAGTGTTGGCGAAAAGAAATGTAGCATAGCTGAGTGTGTGTGTTCTTGCACCTTACGAAATACCTCATAACGGGATTCAGTCCAAAGATCTTCAATTTCCAACGGTTCATCGTAACCTTTTACGGTCACCCATTCAATTAAAACGCCTTTACAGATTATAGCCGCCTTTAAGACATGACTTATTGTAGCCTTCATTTAACAGAAAAAAATTTGATTAATAGACATACAATTTATTATAATTACTTTTTCATAAAACTACTTACGATGACCACTGCATTAGAGCTGAATGGGCGACATACTTTGTAGGTGGTATTTGTATGAGTAATTTCAGTGTTAAACAAATTATCAATGAATCTAAAAACAATTTAAGAGCTTATATTATTGACAATGACTTTTTAAAAAACAAATAGTCATAAGATACAAAAATGTTGTAATGTAATATTTATAGTTTATGTTGACTACTCCATGGCGGCCTATTTTGTTAAAGCAACAATTAAGAATGGGATTTATTAATCTCTTCGAAATTACTTTTTAAGTATTGCAAGGCAACAGACTAAAGTCTTACACTGGAATCATAATCTAATACAGCTCGTTACCGCAATAGCAATGATATGAAATTACAAGTTAAAAGATATATCTCTATGTATTTACAAAGTAAAGTAGTAGGTAGTGTGTTGGCTTACTATTCGTAAAGCCCGGGTTCGTATCCCAGGTCAGACATCAAAAATGAAATATGAAAAATAAAAATATTTCTTCGGCGACTTCCTCTCAGCAGATTTCTGGCAAAAACTCTGAGAGTAAAATAAACTGCCATGAAAAAGTTTCTCAAAATTCTGTCGTTCGGAGTCGACGTTAAACTGTAGGTCCCGCCACTCGTGTATAAAATTTACGCACACAACATGAGTGGTGTGAGAAGCTAGGCCGTAATCCTGACTGAAGGGTTGTAATGGCCAATTATGTATGTATGTGTATTTACAAAGTAATGTAAATCTTCAACTTACTCTGGATCAGGATTATTGCATGAAGTATATTGAACTCGTCCACGTTTTTGGGAATAAGTGTAAGATCTACGCAAGTTATTTAAATTCAAATTATTGAACGCCAAAAGACTGTGTTCATGTACCTAAAAGATATAGAAAGGCTCTTTATTACTTTGCTTGCTTCTCTGCCATATGGTTTACCTTGTCTATCCATTTGTAACTGTTAACTAATTGAGAGTACATAGCTTGACGCTCTTGTGTGATTTCCTGAGACAAGTAGGTGGTGTTGCCCAGATAATATGGACTCATAGGTACTTGTAAGCCATTTATTAAAGATTCCACCTCTCTGTATAAGGAAGATATAGTAAGTGTTTATTATTTATTTAGTCTACAGGAAACTACCTTAATTGCTGATTAATATTTCCATAATTTTCCTGAAATTCGACTAAAAATTTATTGCGGCTTTCCTCAGACTGTTCAGCACCCGTTCCATCTGCCTGTTTAGCGGTGCCATCAGCTAATTGCTCAAAACATTGTCGTACACTAGAACGTAAAGCTTTCACAGCATTTAAAGTAGCATTCAACTTCTCCATTATTACAGTCGAACAAAAATATTAAATTATTTCAACAATTCCCTTTAGTCTCTGCTTCTTCAAATTCAGTATTTGCCAAACAAAATTTTATAAACAAATTACAACGTTGCAAAATTTAGTATTACAGTGCCGGTATTGCTGTTGAAAGGCAGGTAAAGTTATCCATTCTGAGTGAGTGAAAAATTCTTAACATAAAGCCGCTCGTTATCATTCGTTCGTGATTTTTACAAGATTGACAATATGTCTCGCAGTGAATTTTTAGAAATTGATGGCAAATATTTGGAAGGTGGAGGTCAGATCTTAAGAAATGCTTTAAGTTTTAGCTGTATTTTAAGTCGGCCAGTTCGTATTGTAAACATAAGATCAAATCGACCTAATCCGGGACTTTCTAATCAACATCTTTTCGGTCTTAATTTGCTGGTACAAATAACAAATGCTAAAGTGACCGGCAATCAATTAAAATCAACTGAAGTTGAATTTACACCTGGTAAAATAAAAGCAGGTAACTATTTTGTGGATACGCGGACAGCAGCTAGTATATCATTGGTTTTGCAATGTGCCTTGCCAGTATTACTGTTTGGCGGTGCACCTTCTGAGCTAGAATTGATTGGGGGCACTAATGTAGGTATGGCACCGCAAGTCGACTTTATGACAGAGGTGTTAAGACCCAATTTGGAAAAGTTTGGAGTTTCTTTTGACTTTGATCTTATCAAGCGTGGTTATTACCCGCGAGGAGGTGGTCATGGTAAAGTATTTATACCCAATATTAAACATATTAGTCCAGCGAATATCACAGAATTTGGCGAATTACAAGATATCATAGGTTGGTGTTTTGTAGCTGGTCGTTTACCTCAACATCTGGCCGACGATATGAAAAAAGCTATCGAAAGAGAATTACAATCGATTAATTACACTAACTGCCATATTGAAGCCTATAAAGAGTCTCCAGATGTAGCTCGAGATAATGGATCCGGGTGTATTTTGACAGCGATAACCTCCGGTAATTGTATTTTGGGCTCAGATCGTTTGGGTGAAAAGAAAGTTGATGGCTACGAATTGGGTTCTTCCGCGGCAAAGCAACTTCTTAAATATGTGACAAATAAAAATTGCGTAGATGAACACATTCAAGATCAATTGATTATATATATGGCATTAGCCATGGGACACTCGGAAATATTAACAGGATCCTTAACCAATCATACATTAACCGCTATTTACGTGGCTGAGAAAGTGACTGGAACTAAATTTAAAGTAGAAAATTTAGATGAGAATCACGTTCGTCTATCTTGTAAAGGCATCGGTTATGAAAATAAAGACTAGAATCTGAATTCATATAAAATATATCATTTATTCAAACTATCTAATATTTTTATAATAAAATAAAAAAAAAAGAATAAAAATATAAAAATAAACAACATGCATACTATTATGATATCATTTATTCAAACTATCTAATATTTTTAATTTATCTTACTACGATAAAGTCGGTTAATATTGTTATGTAATTATTTATTGGAATAAAAATATAAAAATAAACAACATGCATACTATTATTAATATTTCATAGGTAATATGCATACTTATGATAGCCTTTAAAAAAATTCTGTTTACATATTCTGAAAAAAACTAAATGGAACTCTTATCAGTTGCCAAAGATGTTTCAGACGACGGCAGTTATCGCCCGAACTAAAAATATTTTAATTTAATTTTTAATTCCACTCAACGAAAGTAATGTTTAATATTCTGTGACAGAAGTGTGTTGACTCTTTATTCATAATCAAATCCTTATTTTATTAAACATCCTTCTGAACAAAGTATTTAATGATTAATATTGTTCTTTTATAAATGTTCTATTACAATTTATTGTCAACCATTATCTTATTAAGCATACTTCTTAATAAACTATTTAAATTTGTGCTATAACTAATAATAGTGTATGTTTTCCCTTTTTTTATTAAATAATATTTTATTGCCTTTTGTAAATAATCTTCTGTTAAGTAAAGAATATGTGCATATGTCCTATTCAACGTTTGTGCAGAAAAATATCTATTTATGTCACTGTCATTTAAGCGCACTGAAGCATTTAAGTACATTTTAAAAGTTTTATAAAGTAAGTTTCATTTCAACCGCTCTTGATAAAAATTTTATGTATAAATTTTACAAAAATATTACGCAATATTGCGAAGGCTTCTTAATTTCACAAGATTGTAAGTTATATTTTAAAATTAATGTTTTTATGTTCAATAGCGTTAACGTTTTTCTACTACATATTTCCAACTATAATTGATACATATTTTTACAATGCTGAGTTAGTATTTCTTTAAAACTGAGAGAAGCAACAACAGAGTTTAATGTAAATATTTAATCATTGCAGTTGCATTTAATTATTTATTTGTTAAAAAATTATAAAACATAGATAAAATGTATTAATAATTACATTTATTGAAATATAAACAAATTAAAATGTATAAAGAGTAAATTTGGCTACTTATGTATATTTCTGAATAGAATTGCAAAAACAAAGTCTCACGCAATCATCGTTAAAATTGCTAAATGAACGCATAACTACATACATACATTTATATTGATACAAAATTCATAGAAGTAAATAGAAAGGAAAACAAAACAACCTCTTATAATTTGGAATTGCATAATTTAATGTAAGTATAATTGTTTGTTTACATACATACATGTACTTGCTATAAGTTACATTTAATAGACAACAATTACAACAAATGCTGCAAATATACACATATGCATACATACATATATAGTAAAAGAAAGTAGAAAAATAATCTAAAAGCGGTACAAATTTAAAATGACCGCAATATTATTAATTCTTAAGAAAGACTCGTTGGTAAGGATTATATTTTTAACATCATTGCTTTAAGGAACTGATTGGGTTTTACCATTCAATAGGAAATGATCACCACTTGTGGCTTCAGGAACCAATATAAAAATTTATTTATCATAGCAAATCATCTTATTTTACTCAGTATTATTAACAATGCAGTCTTTTATTTATAAACGACAATTTTTTATCAAGGATTTCAAAATACGTAAGTGAAATAAAAGAATCTAGTTCCTAATTAAATTAAGATTTCCAACTAGAATATTCGGTTGCCGGAAGTGCTGATGTAATCAATTGATTGATTAATTTATATTAAATTTTTGTAAAAAAAAAAAATAATTTTTTTCCATTTAGGCCTTAAATTGTTAAAAAATTTTAAAATTAAAACTTCATTGTTATTTTTTCGCATCTTTTTGGAAAATCCCTATTATACATTTAATCCCCAAATATATGAAAATATAAATAAGTTGCCAACAATACAAATGTTAAACCAATTTTATTGTATCTTGAATGCCTTTTGATTGTATTTGATTTTGTCTTTCTCTCATGAAAAAACCTCTAATCATTTTTTTGTATCGTTTTGTTTTGATTTCTTGTTATTTGTTGATAAACAATTTTGTTTTTGGCTGGCTACGAGAAGCTTTCATACCAGCGATATAATACGTGTACATGCTATAGTATAGACGTTCACTACATCAGGTTGGAGCGAAATCAACAAATTTACCAACATAAACAAAATATGAAAAAAAGAAAATGTAGTTCCTTATATTATTTTAACATTCTTTGCGTTATTAATGCTGGCCTTTAATATACAATTCCGTTTACTGTGTAAAAGAATCGATTTTATACCAAATGTCAGCTGACGCGTTGTCAAATTTTACTACAAAAAAATATAAATATCTTTGATCATTCGTTTATTTTGTAACAATTTAAAATATATTAATTTTCTATTTTCGTTGTTTAATACTCTGTCTCTAAATTTTTAATTAAAAACTTAATGTTTGAAAGCTAGACTTTTTCTAAAACATAAAGTAGATAAATTTATTAATTTTTTTCTGTTATTCAGTAGGATCAATGTATATATTTGATACATATATACATACGTTACTGAAAAGAAAATCCCTATAAGATATTTGAAAGGTCTACATACTTCAATTTACAACAATTAAGTATTTTATTTTACAATTTTTCAATCTTTAGCCTAAGTATGTATATTAAGGAATGTTTTGATCTTATTGTAACGGCTTTTTAATCAAAGTTCAACAAGTAGAGAGTTTTTACATCCTATAGAGCGAATTTTGTTAAAAGTAAATATTTGTTTAAATGAATAAGTATTTCTTTCTAAATTATTTGAATTATATGGCTATGTAGCGTATATATCTGCCGTTTAGAA
Source organism: Sarcophaga subvicina (assembly GCA_936449025.2). NCBI lineage: Eukaryota > Metazoa > Arthropoda > Insecta > Diptera > Sarcophagidae > Sarcophaga > Sarcophaga subvicina. The sequence goes on along the minus strand of OW388081.2, from coordinate 105,849,725 downwards.
ATCACCTGCTACCCATAAAGCTTTCGTTTCTGTTTGTGTTTGCTTTGTTCTTTTTATTTTTAAATGGCTAACATAAATAAACTTCAGTTTTCGCGCTGCAGCTAGTTAGACAACTACAAAAGTAAAAAATATAACAAATCAAAATTTTTAAATATATAATAATAAACTAATAGTTGTGAAAATATATAAAAATCATTTTGAAACGAATACTTATTTATAATTCCAGTACCCATCCAAGTGTTACCGTTAAAAACGTGTTAAAAATATATATTATTTAATATTTGCCTACTTTTAAAGGTACATACATATATTATATTAAAACATTCGTATTTACCTACAATTTTTAATTTTTTATTCGTAAATAATATTTAGTTTATTGTTAAATTACCATTGAGAGAAAATTACACTGTGAAAGGAACAAAGTTTTTTGTGTATGTGTTCTTTTTATGCAGAATAACAAAAAACAAAGGTATATCCCCTATAAAATTGTTGTTTTCAAGGTCATCGCAGACTGTTTATTTTTTTCTTTTTGTCTTCCCTCTTTCTTTATGTTAAAATAATACTAAACAAAAAGCTACTGTGGTTTTTCATATTTTTTCTTTAAAGCTACCTAAAATATAGGCCCAGTTTTAACAATTATATTTCACTTCTTTATTATAGTAACTAAAAAAGTATAATAAATGAAAAAATGCATTATTTGTTTCGTATCTGCTACGTCTTGTAGGTTGTAATAGTTCCTTAACTGCTACAGAAATAAGTTCCTGTCCAAGCAATGGTAAAAATGAATAACGCTTGTAGGTCACATTGCTATAGGATTCTAAACATTTTAGTTGCCTGTATTTAAAATTTGTTAATACTTTGTTTTTCACGGGTTTAACAAATGTATCTTATTTTTGTTTTTTTTAGAATTATATAATGGACTCTTTTTTGAGTCTTTTTGATCCTAATCAGCCAGATGATGGTTTTGATGAAGAGCCCGATATACGGAATAATAGTTCAAGCGACGGAAACACAAACAGTAGTGGTCAAAGTAGCCAATCTGGTGGTAGTAGTAGCGAAAGTGAACTGGATGTCCGAAATAATAACATTAACAAAATAGTAATAGATTTTGACCAAGGTGTACTACCACCAGAACCCCAACTGGGAAATATTGAATATAAATTAAAGTTAATCAACCCATCAAAGCAAAGATTTGAACATTTGGTAACTCAGATGAAATGGCGTTTAAGAGAGGGCCAAGGCGAAGCCATCTATGAAATAGGCGTGTCTGACTCTGGCCATTTGCATGGTCTTAATGAAAAAGATATGAATGCGTCACTTTGTACTCTTAAACAGATGGCTCATAAGTTGGGCGCCAGTACATCTGTGCTAAGGCGTAAATATGTGGCTGGACGAAGGTCTGTAGCCGAAGTTTTGGTGCGAAAAATACCGGATGATCAACATAACATAGAAGTAAGAGTGGCGGTATTAGGTGGAGCTGATGCCGGGAAATCTACATTGTTAGGGGTATTGACACAGGGCGAATTTGACAATGGCAGAGGAAGAGCACGTTTAAACATGTTCAGACATATGCATGAAATTCAATCGGGGCGAACGTCCTGTATTTCACATGAAACTTTGGGATTTGATGCTCAAGGCAACATAATTAATTATAAGTACAATGAAATGATGACGGCAGAAGAAATAAGCGATCGTTCAACAAAGTTGGTAACATTTATGGATTTAGCTGGCCATAGGCGCTATATGCGCACAACAGTACAGGCTTTATCAGGTTATTCACCGCATTATGCCATGCTTGTTGTATCTGCAGGAGGAGGCTTTAACGGTACCAGTCAGGAACATCTATCAATTGTGCGAGCTTTGGATATGCCCTTCTTTGTGGTCATAACAAAAACAGATATCACATCGCCTGATCAAACAATACAAGAGCTTAAGAATTTATTAACATCAATAGGATGTCGAAAAGTACCATTTGTTGTAACAAATACTGATGAGGTTATATCGGCTGGTTCGAATCAATTTTCGGAAAACATTGTACCTATTTTTTGTGTTTCAAACGTAACTGGTTGTGGTTTGAATCTAGTCACTAGGTTTTTATATGTCCTCTCGCCGAGTGTTAGCAATTCTGAAAAGGAACGTCTTGAACAAGAATCTTGTGAATTTCATATTGATGAAATATTTCGAGTATCTGAAGTTGGGCCAGTCGTTGGTGGACTGCTAGTTAAGGGCGTATTAACCGAGAATATGCCTATGAAAATAGGCCCATTGCCCTGTGGAAGTTTTCACTCAGTAACTGTTCAAACCATTCATCGAAATAAAGCCCCATGTCGAGTAGTAAGAGCCGGCCAGAGTGCATCGCTCTCTTTTACTCCAAATCAACAACTGCCATCCCTACGCAGCGGCATGGTGTTACTAGCCGATCCTGGTAATAGTGATGATCAACCGTACGGCACGCTGTTTTTCCAAGTAAGTGATTTAACATAAAAAGTACATGATCTTAAGATTATATTTTCTTATGCTTATTAGATTATTATCGTTAAATATAAATTAAATACATATATATCGTTAAATATAGAGTGTTGTTTCAATTTCAGGCTAAAGTCTCTGTACTATTTCATGCTACCGCAATTTATGTTGGATTCCAGACCACAGTACACATTGGCAGCATAAGACAAACAGCTATAATACGTGGTATAATGGGCGGAGAGAAAATTGGCACTAATGATAGTGCGTCGGTTATGTTTCAATTTGTTGGTCATCCTGAATATGTAAGACCTGGCATGAGAGTACTATTTCGCGAAGGATCTAATAAAGGTATTGGTGTGGTAACTCAAGTTTTCCCACTTAACAAGACCATAGGAAAAAGTTAAATTATAAGCAAAAAAAGAAAAAAAGAATATACATAAGTAGTGATGGTAATTTTAATATGACTATTTCGGAATCCCTCTAAACAAATTGTACCTCAGATATTGTAGATGAAAACAAAAAATAATATTCTTATTTTGGATTTAGCCTATAATAGTATATGATACTATAGTTTATTAAAAAAATCGCTCGAAAAATATTTATTTTGACATTAAAGATTTTACTTATTTATGTATATACATATACATAAACTGATTCTGATACAAATTAAGTATTATATTTAATTTAGTCAAACTAGAAATTATGAAATTGTTTTCTTTTTTCAAACTAAAATGTGATTTCTTTCATTTTAAGCATTCATAGAAGGCAAAAAAATTATTTTATATTGAATTCTTCTAATTTAAATCTACATTATTTTTATACTGCTAGAAACGAATTTGTTTTAGATTATTTAGTTCAATATTATAATTTTTATGCATCATAAAGCGTACTTAAATGAAATAAGTATTTTACGTAAAATTGTATGTTTAAATAAAATTACAAGAGTTATTTATCACTACAATATTTGAATTTAATTTATAAAAATCCATAATAATACTCTCTTCAATTCGTATTTTCTTTGAAGAAATAAAAATAAATAGCAATAGTTTAAAACTATTAAAAACAAATTATTAACGATTTCTCATTAATATTTTTTATTTTAATTCAATTTTTTTTATAAAAGTTTGCTATCTTTTTGATTCTTGCGAATTACTAATTTCTTCAGTTTGTGGTGATGGTGTATTAGTGTTATCTGCCTGGCCTTCAATTTGTATAGCCTTTTCGCCGACCTTTGAATGAAAGCGAAATAGAACCGGTATTTCACTTAAGGCTGGATTGCCATTTGCTTCCAGCAAACGTATCCACGATAAAAGAGAATCTTTGGTAGATGTTCCAGTAGCACATATGGCAAAAATTGTACCATCGTCTTGTTGATGTACTGAACGAACTTTTCCCACTTGATACTGTTTCTTAACAGATGGTCTTCCAAATAAGGGCACATTTATATCGGTTACATCTAGTAGATAAAGAAACATGTCATAAAATATGTTTCAATGACCTAAGGCTATTTGAAATCACAAATCCGTAATAAGTATTTTCTTTATCACATTTGCGGGATTAAGGCTTATGTTAGTTGGCATACAATGATTTTAATATTATCTTATTGAATTTATCGAAATCAAATTTTTCAAAGTTATATATTCTTAATAATTCTTACCATCTTCGTCATCGTCGCCACTGTTTAAGCTTTTTAAAAACTCAAGATCCGGATCTGCTCTTAAAGTAAAATAATGTATAGATCTACTTCGTAGCCATATCAGAAACGGTCCTTCTATATACAAAGCCTTATTACGTGGATGATCCTTTAACAATTGTGCTTGATCAGGGCTCATGCCACTTACAATCCAAGTCTCATCCAATGCATCTTTAACTTCTTTCGTTTCAAATATTGATACTTGAGATCGAACGTCTACAGTACACATACGTTCCACAGCTAATTTGGCTATTGTTAAGGTATCATCAGGTACTGGATTGGGCAGGGGCCAAGGTGACAAGTTTTTAAATTTTGGCATCCAATACATCATTCGCCAATATTTACGCAATGGATGACCTTGGCGACCAAATATATTTAAAAGCATTGCCTCCATTTCATAATCAGGCATAACGCCCAAGTCTTCCATTTGTTCCAATAAATCAATAATACACTGCTGTTGTTTGGGATAGTGCATAAATTCCGCTTGAAATATATTTTTTGGTATCATTTTTCCTTTGGGCATTACGTTAATTAAAGCCTTATAAACTTCCAAGTCGTGTTCTACCCCAAATTCTGCCATATGTTTCATTGCGGCATAAATAAATTCAACATGATTGCGTCGATGGACATCGCGATCAATGAATATATTCACCATACTCAAATAAGTATTTTTTGTTTTCTCTGAAGCGGCAGCGAAAGGATTTTTGACTGCAGGGACAAAGGTACGTGGTGGAGTTTTCTTTTTTTGCTGCTGGCTGCTACTTTGATTTCTGGTTTCCTGATTATCAGTATCTTCACCTATTCCGGAACTATTCTTATTGGCAGTGCAATATTGTTTCCAATTTCCAACAAGTTCATGTTGAACTCTAGCTGAAGTATTTGTTTTAGAAACTATTGGACCGCTTCGCCAGATGAATTTGAACTGCCTGAACATTACGTTATGCCTGAAATAAATTGATAGTGATTTATGAATATTTTTATTTAAAAAATTAAGAAAAAAATTACTTTTATTTAATAGGCACTAATAATGTTGCAAAACAGTTTTTTTATTCAGTCAGCTGTTCAAATACAAAAGCATACCAGACTTTAAAATAAATTTATATAAAAGATGGTTTGAAACTTCGATAAAATTTATATTTAAAAAAAATTAAAATATTTTTATTATTAATTAAATTAATAATTTTGTATGCTAATTTTTGCGATTATACTAATTTATGCTATTGTAGATATTTTTCGTCCGGACAAAATAAAGAAATTTTTTAGCAGTAATTTAATTACATAGGGTAGAGTAAAAAAGTTTTCAAATCTGGTAACACTTTTTACTATTGTTTATATACTTACACATACAAGAAAAAGAAAATTTTCTGCAATAGGGAAGACTCACTTATTTTGCTTTTTTAAAATTTTATTGTGTTTAATTTAAAGTAGACGCTAAGATTTACTTTTACTTAACAAAATTAAATTTATATTTTAATAAAATATTAAAATAAAGTATAAGTATGAAAATATCAATTAGATTTACATGTGAACACAAAAACTACAGTGAATAGAAACAGAGAAAAAATATATAAAAGGAAACAGGTACAATAAGGATTAAATAAACATTGTGACATCAAATGAGTCGGTATAAAAAAATAGAAGGGTCAAATGATTGTTGTTACAGGAACATAACATCGCTATGCCAAAAGCAAAAGTATTAAAAATATGATACAACAAGTTGTTGTTGTATAAAAATAAATTAAGAATTATAGTTTTAATCCTTATACAAAAATCACAGTTTACAACAAGTTTTAACTAAAACTATTAAGAAACTAAAAAATGCTGTGGTATTACAACGTCTTAGTTCGACGACCATATCTAATGGTCATTTTTATTGCTGTTCTTTGTATAGCCTGTATAATAGTATCATTGACAACAAATAATTTACCTGATTTTACGGATCCTACTCTGGTAAGTTCAATTGTTTTATTTATTAAAAAAAATTAAAAAGCAATATGAAGGAAAAGTATAAATTCCGGAGCATGGTTTGGTATAGAAAAAGAAGTAAAACCAGCTGTTTCGTAGAGTCACTTTTTTGAGTTCATATTTACCATTATGAGAGCTTTTAAATTTAGAATAATTACTGCACAAATCAATATAAATTTTGAACAAAAGTTCAAGAGAAATTTTTTTTCATGAAAGTATTTGCTGCAAATATAAGAATGAATTCAAATTTTCGGAGATAGTTTCCTTCCACAAGTGATTCCTTTGTCCAAAAACTGCATCATTTTTTGTTATTAAGCAACCACCTGTTGAAACACCATTTTTCATGCCGTTCCCTTTTCATAGCTTTCCAAAACAATGAAATGTTAAAACTATTAAAAATAACACAGTGAGAATGTAATTAAACTTAAACAAAACAGTGTAAATTTTTTCGAACCACTTCATGAATTCCGATATATTTTTATTCTCACGGGATGAATATTTTTGGGACCACACTTCATTTAATATTGGCTTTAACATCGGGATATAGGTACTCACTCGAATTATTTTTTACTGATTTTTTTCCTTTGCGGCATATATTTCTCGATAATTTAGAAATTCGTATACATTCCGAATCAGCGGATTATAAGTTGTTTTGATAACGAGAAATCTTATTTAACGAATTATCTATTCTATGTCGTAAAAATTTAGTTCTCCCAAACATAATTAATTGTATTATAATTTCTTAACATTTATTTCTTTATTTAAATTATATTGAACTTATATAAATACACGGTTAATAGCTGAATAGCCTTGGCTACTAGACTTATTGAGTTAATATTATTGACGGGAGTTTCCTTAAGTACATTGAGAACATTATTGGAAAGTTTGAAGGCTTCTCAGCTTAGAACAAGTTTATAAAAGTAACTATTGATGTTCAGTATACACAGTTGTTTTTAAAGTTACGGGAAATTTTTTAATTTTGATTTTGTTGATATTTGTAGAATATTTTAATATGTATTTTCATTTAGGATTTATTATTGACTTAACATTAACAAATTATTTAATTTTATTATATTATTTATAGGGTTTTGAAACACGCGGTACCAGCATTGGTAAACGCTTAGTTGCATGGCATAATTTACTACAAGAAACCGGTCCTTTTAGTTTATTAGTTGCTGATCCAAACGATCTTACACATGCCAATAGATTTAATAATGACGATCGAAATGATTTTACTGTTAATGGCTATCCCACTATAATACGAAAAAATAAGAAACGTAAAAATCGTAAACCTAAAAACCGTCATAAACAAAGAAAAGAAAATCAAAAGAAAAAACTAAATTCTGAAGTAACAAAAAAATTGGTAACATTTAGGGAACGTTTAAAAGGTAAAACTTCACAAAAACCACCTTATGAAATTAAAGAAAAAACATCGGCGAATGTTTGGCACGGTGATAATGGTATTTTTAGAGATTATGAAGTTACTAATGACTCACTAGTATCTTCCGCTGCCTCTATTGCCATAAATGAGCACGAAATCGCGTACGGACGCAATATGACATTCGTTGATGAAGATGATCAACGTGATCGCATACATGCAAAAAAGAACACATGGAGTATACTTCTAAATGGCAACATTAGTGAGAAAATTCGTTTACCAATAGAGGGTTATTTTTGTGATTCTCCCGCAAAAGAATACTCCCATTTTGTCGTTGAACGTATTGGTCCTAATTCGACGGATTCATTATTTGATCTTAACGGCTTATTGGCTATGTGCGAATTGCAAGATCAGATAACGAGAGTGCAGGATTATGGAGAATATTGTCAGCGGGAGTTGATAAGTAATAATTGTTGTCGACCTTGGTCTTTGTCTAATTATGCGGCTTTATTGGCAAATAAAAGTTCATGTTTTGATTTGACTGTAAGTAATAAATTCTTTTACTTATTTTATTATATATATTTATTTTCTATTTAAAAAGTACTTATATTTAATAAAAACTTATTTTTTGCTAGCATGAAGACGTTTTATTACTGCAAAATTTATTAACGTCATGTTTTGAATACTACCATGATCTAAAGATAAGCAACGACTGCAGTGAAGTTAATAAATGCTATGCTCCGCCAGATTGTACACGGCAAAATATTGTTTTCAACATTCTACACTACTTGACTGACTATAATTTTATAAAGATTAATGTAAGTGAAACTATTTATGAAATTGTGCATATTATCGTTATCTTAATTTATTAAACAATGAAATTAATTAACAACTCATATCATCTTTAAGGCCTGTTTATGTAAGACGAATGGTTTCACAAGTTAGTTTGACAAAACTGAGTGCTTTTGACGAAGATGTGAAAACTCTCGCCTTACAGAAATAGACATTAATGCTTAAAATGTTAGATACTCTTTTCAAAATATAGAAATTCATATTATAACATCCGATATAATTTTTAAAAATATAGTGGAAAATGTAAAGTTTTATTTCGTTACTTGATTTCAGGATACAAATATTTTTCTTAAATACGCTATGATTTTTGTTCCCGTTCCACATACAACTAAAATTTTGCAATTGTTCCATGAATGGGAAAAAGTGTAAGTATTGCATTAAAATTCAAACATTCTTGTTTTGTTTTAAATTTGTTTAAGTATTTACTTAGATTTTTCTTAAAGTATAACGATCAATTGGAGCTGGAAGTGTAGGCTTAGCATAAATTTTTCCTAACACTGATATTTCATCATGATAAGTAGAGCGGCTGCAATATTTAATTGTCTTCCAATCATTTTTGAATTCCTCCTTATTCTCTTTTGAGAGCAACCCGTGCAATGCATCTCTGAAACGATCCAACACCTTTTTACGGTTAAAATAAGTGCGATACGTCGTTTCTTCATATTGCATAGGAAGCGGATCCTTTGCCAATTTTGCAAATCGTCTTTTTTCAGCCCGTGGTACAAAAATGTCCGGAGAGAATACCATTTGATAAGTAGTCTTGTTTAAATTTGTAAACATTTCATCTATAACTTTTTTATCAACTGCTGGCAATTCAAAGTATAGATCATATACGTCCTTTCTAGAATTCTTTAACCATTTCAGAAAATCCATATATTCTTCTGAACTTAAGAACATACTCCGCCATACTTCCTTTTTAAATTGTTGAAAATTTTTAGGAACTTCGGCGCTTTGTAACATTTTGTATTTGTCATATTTTTGAAAATATATTTGGTTTGTTGTAGTTGTTTCCACAGGGCATAAACATTCTTGCTTCTCATTGATCTCAGATTTATTCATTTTACAATCTATTTATAAAATATCTATTCAATATTGAGATGTCAAAAAATATATGTATATTTGTTAAATTTGTTTTAATAATTTTAATATTGAATAATACGTTTTTATGCTCAAAATAAAATAATTCCTTTGTTCTGTATAATACATGTATTTAAATAAAATGTTAAAAATTTTATGTTTTTTTATTATTTACAGAGAATTAAGCAATGAAATTGTAAGCGTTGCAGCTATGGACTTAGGATTGGAAAATGAATTGTTTAATGAATTATTACTAACCGATGCATGGTTGGTTTCATTAGGAGGTGTCTTTGTAATGACGTGTATTTGGTTATATACGACTTCAGTATTTGTAACTTTAATGACTTGCATAGCTGTGATATTCTCATTAGGTTTAGCATATTTTATTTACTCACTCGTTTTTGAAATGTCCTTTTTTCCATATATGAATTTGTTGGCCGTAGTAGTTATTATAGGTAAGATATTTCACCATTTCGAGCTAGTATTATAAATTTATATTTTTTTAAAACCGTATATGTCTTTCATTATTGCAAGGTATTGGTGCTGATGATGCTTTCATTTTTGTTAAAATTTGGCAATGTGTTTTAACTGAACGATTTTCAAAAATGTCAACTATTACTACAAAATCTCTGGCTAGCGCGGAAGCCGAACAAACAGAAACTTTACAAAATTTAATGGCAATTACGCTAAAGCATGCATCGATTTCAATGTTCGTTACATCTTTAACTACGGCAGGAGCATTTTATGCATCATTTACCAGTTATATAACTGCAATTAAATGTTTTGGGTAACGACATTTATATATTTTTTGAATAATCTTTATCCTATTTAAAATAAATGCATAAAATTGTATATTTTTATAGGGTTTTTGCTGGCACTGCTGTTATGTCAAATTATATTTTAATGGTTACTTGGTTACCTGCTTCCATTTCAATTATGGAACGTTTATCTTCGTATTCAGCATGCAACAAATTGCAAATTCAAAAATTATTGATTATGTTTAATAAGTCAATAAATAATTTTTGTATGAGATTAGAATCTTTTATAACAACAATAATACTAGACTATGCTATTTTGTGGTTTACAATTTTTGGTAAGTCGTAGTGGATATTATGTACTAATTATAATAAATTAACTTATTAATTAAATGATTTCAGGATTACTTGGTATTTGCAGTGCTATTATAGTATTATACAAACCCGGACTTCAATTGCCAGAAAATTCACATTTTCAACTTTTTGTTTCCAATCATCCTTTCGAGATTTACAATTCGAAATTAAAAAATGAATTCTGGTTTGAAAAATCAATATCGGTAAGTTAAATATTGAACAATAATAATGCAAAATTAATATGACAAATCTCAACTTATATTTTCAGAATTATGACAATTACAAATTCTCTTTACGTTTCGTATGGGGAATACAACCCATTGATGAGGGTGATTACGCCAATCCTTATTCCTATGGGTCTTTATATTATGACAATAATTTTAATATATCAACGAAAGCAGCTCAAATTTGGCTTTTGCAGTTTTGTCAAAATATTAGACAACAACCATTTTACCAGTTAACGTTTGGTATGCTTTTACCAAATTGTTTTATAGAAAATTTTATTACGCTCATGCAAAGAATGTAAGTTCGATTTTATACAACAAAAATATAAAGTTTGATTTATGAAGCTAAAGCTACCTAAACTCATTTTAGTTGTAAAAAAATAAAATATTTTTTAAAATTTTCAATACTTATGTATGTTTGCATTAAGAATGTATTACTTATGTTAACATTTTACTTTCTTATTTCGAAACATTTGTAAACACTACTACCAAAATGAATAATTTTTTTATATTTTTTAGGTGTGTCAACGAAATGGATTATTCAGATCGTACGCCTTGCTGTGATATCTCGAAATTTCCCTACGAGCCGGACGTTTTCGATTTATGTTTACCTCAAATCATTTCATCACTTTATGCCACACCTCGAGACTTTTTTACTCCTGGTGTCGCCGGTCCACGCTTTATGGCTTCAACCAAATTTGAAAGTAATATGAATAGTTCGCTCAGTGGTGAGGAATATGCGAATACAACATTCGAAAATTCTTCGAATACAACTACAACAGCACCTCCAATTGTAAAAGCTTTAGTCATTGAATTTGAATCAAACGTTTCGTATTCTACTGTTTATAACCAAGTTAAAAACTTTGTTAATACTGTTGAAGAATGGTTTCAAAACGAACTTAAAACCGCACCGCCTGAGATGGAAGGAGGGTGGTTTATAAGTGAACTAAAATTTTACGATGTTCAGGATACTCTTCGCTCTGGTACTTTAATTGCCATAACTGTAGCCATGTCTGCTTCACTCGTTGTATTACTACTAGTTACATTAAATATTTTAATATCGTTATATGCCGTCATAACAGTATTACTTACAATTTTCGTAACTGTCGCAATACTCATTTTGCTCGGCTGGAAATTAAATATACTGGAGAGTGTAACAGTGAGTACAGCTATAGGTTTAGCTGTTGATTTTAGTTTACATTATGGCATTCACTATCGCCTTGCTCCATCTTGCGAGAGACTTGCAGCCACACAGTTTTCATTGTCACGCATTATTGGCCCGACTGCCATGGCAGCAATAACTACAGGCATGGCTGGGGCTCTAATGTTATTTTCGAATGTATTGCCTTATCTTCAAATAGGAATATTTTTATTAGTTGTAATGTCGGTTAGTTGGTCATATGCTACATTTTTCCTTGTAAGTTTACTCAAATTATTTGGCCCCGAATATGGTTTTATGCAGTACGAATATCCACGCGTACAGAAGCGCTCCACGACCAATGGCATTAAATTCTATGAACGAAAGCAAAAACATGTAACCAGAGAACAACTGCTAACACCTTCAAGTTCTGCTGTAGGAGAATTAATTAATTCTGAATCGCACGAATTAGAATCATTGACTTCAAATTCTATGATTAAAACAATTTCGGGAACTGAATGTTCCGCACAAAGTTTTCCTTTAGATTACGAAAATTTGCTAAATACAAGAAGCAAAGCTTTGTCGAGCATAACTTCTCCAATTACAAGTCATCATCATAAATGTCCAGCATTTAAAAATGAAAATACCACACAATACTTAACAATTGACACTCCAACTACCACCGCTTCTGGCTCGAATACAGGTACCGACAAGTCGTCAAAGGTAAATGAAAAAAGAATTCAAGAATAAATTAAGTTTAAAAATTATTATTATTAAAAAGTTTATGTTTACTGCCTACGGTTAGTGCTTTCCAATCGTTATTTTCCTTCCTTAAAAATTAAATTAAGTATAAGTAAAAGTGGCTAGATATTGTTTTAAATATATTAACTTAATGTAAAATGTTGTATTAAGTAATTAGTGAACTATTTGCTAAAAAATATGTTCGGTTAGTCAAAAGTACAAAAAAGTTATTTAAATTGATAGACATATATATATATACACTGGTGGCCAAAACTAAAGCAACTGACATTACACTTTGATATTTTAGCTAATATGTTCCGCAAAAAAGGTTAAAACTGGATGATTTTTGGCTTTTATGTTTACACATTATTCAGATTAAACGTAAATGCAAAAAAATTATAATCAATTTGCTTAAAATATTGCTTTTCTTTCAAAATAACGAAATAACCATAAAATTCTAGTGGTCAAAACTAAAGCAACTTTCGTACTTCTGTAACAAAACTTAAAAATTAAATTAATAGTCAATAGCGTAACCCTTATTTTTAATGACGGCAGCACATCTACGGGGTGTTGAATCAATTAGCCTCTTAATTTGATCTTTAGAAATGATGTTCCATGCGTTCTGGATACGATTAAAAATGGGGTGTTTATTTGACCCTAAATCCCATTTTATTTTGCGGTCAACGATGCTCCAAAGGTTTTCAATAGGGTTAAGGTCTATCGATTAACCTAGCCACCCGAGAACACTTACTTTTGATTGACTCAACCATCCCTTAACAAATTTTGTAGCATGATTTGGGTCATTGTCATGTTGGAATACCCAAACCAGTGGCATGTTCTCTTCTGCGTATGGCAGCATTACGTTTTCCAACAGATTGTTATAAACAAATCGATCCATTTTCTCAGTAATTTGATAAATTGGTCCAACTCCATTGTATGAAAAACAGCCCCACACCATTATTGAGCCTCCACCATCTTTTACCGTCCCTTTATAATATTGCGGTTTAAGGCGTTCATTGTTTGGTCTCCTTACAGTGAAGTTCTTCATGTCTGAAACTTTTTTATATAGAATTTGGATTCATCGGAGAACAATATGCTTCTCCACTGAGCAGGACTTCAACCAATATGGGCCTTTCCAAAAGCTAACCTGGCTCTGCGATTTTTCTGGGAAATAAATGGTTTCTTTGATGGTTTCCGAGCATTTAAATCTGCTTCTACAGCTGTAGAGTTGGACCAATTTATCAAATTACTGAGAAAATGGATCGATTTGTTTATAAAAATCTGTTGGAAAACGTAATGCTGCCATACGCAGAAGAGAACATGCCACTGGTTTGGGTATTCCAACATGACAATGACCCAAATCATGCTACAAAATTTGTTAAGGGATGGTTTAGTCAATCAAAAGTAAGTGTTCTCGGGTGGCTAGGTTAATCGATAGACCTTAACCCTATTGAAAACCTTTGGAGCATCGTTGACCGCAAAATAAAATGGGATTTAGGGTCAAATAAACACCCCATTTTTAATCGTATCCAGAACGCATGGAACATCATTTCTAAAGATCAAATTAAGAGGCTAATTGATTCAACACCCCGTAGATGTGCTGCCGTCATTAAAAATAAGGGTTACGCTATTGACTATTAATTTAATTTTTAAGTTTTGTTACAGAAGTACGAAAGTTGCTTTAGTTTTGACCACTAGAATTTTATGGTTATTTCGTTATTTTGAAAGAAAAGCAATATTTTAAGCAAATTGATTATAATTTTTTTGCATTTACGTTTAGTCTGAATAATGTGTAAACATAAAAGCCAAAAATCATCCAGTTTTAACCTTTTTTGCGGAACATATTAGCTAAAATATCAAAGTGTAATGTCAGTTGCTTTAGTTTTGGCCACCAGTGTATATATGTATATATATGTATATATATCCCATGAATTATAATTTCAGTAATTTATTACTTTGATTTCACATTTCACATACATATGTATACATTATAATTAACATTTTGAAAACCATATGAAATTTTTCCAATATGCCAACAGAAATTACAGAGTTTTTATATTTCAAAATGTAAATAGAAACAGATTATAATAAAAACAAAAAATCATAAAATTTAAAGTAAACTAGAAAACAATATCTTATTCAATAACTGAATTCCATAAAGTATAAAATTTTGATTAGTGTCAATTATATTTAAATTCCTACATTATCTGTTTCTAATTCTGTAAAACTGATTTACGATTATTTTCCTGATTTAATAATAAGCAGATATTTTTTAATGGTTTAGAAATTATCATAAAATATTTGAATGTGTAAAAATAAGAATTATTCCCAATATAATATATTAATAAGTAAAAACTGTGATAAAGTTGTATTAGAAAATGTATTAAATGTATGTATTACTTGTTATACACTATTTAATGCTTTATACATCGGTATATTGAAATAATTTAGGGCCTGTCTCAGTACTACTAATATTACCGCATGAAACACTGAGGTTTAAATTATTCCATTACAATTTCCAAGTCGAATTCATAAACGTGTTAGCTGTATTAGAACAACTCAATCTACCTATATATTTGTTGTTTTTTTTTTTTTGTCGTACTCCCTTCTGTCGAGTGCAATGTTTTCTTTTGTTTTGTGTGTAAATTTGACAAAATTTGTTTTTAAAAATTAAATAAAAGTTGTTTGCAGAAGTGTGTGTTTCAATATGAAAAAAAAAAATATAATAAAGCATTATCGTATTTGAATTCTACAAAAACAACATGCATTCATAACACCAAGTTTATGAATTCGTCTTGAAAATTTTTTTGGAACATTGTTTTTGACAAGTGGGACAGGCAGTAAATGTAAAAAAATTATGAAAATATTGAAAGTTGTACTTAGCCATGCATAAGTGTTTTAAAATAAAAATACAAATAATAATAAAATTTAATAAAAGAACAGAAATATAATGTACGAAAATTAATGAGCTCAAAAGGGGTACTTCCATATCACAGTAAGAATACAAACTTTCTTTCTTGACTAATTACTTTTTCCACATCTTTAAAGCAAAAAATTATCTTTTAAACTTTAATTAATTTTTTTTATTAAGCTTTTATTTTAAAACATTAATTTAACGCTTGAGTTCTTATTTTTATATCTGATATTGCATGCATTTCATTTTTAATTGTAATATTTTCTTTAAGTTTAATTTATTTTAATAACAAAGTACTTAAATTATTTTTTTTTTAATTGCTGATTAAAAATGTGCTTACACTTATAAATATTCTACTATGTCGCATTTGATTGATATATTTGGACAACTTTGTCCAACAGCATTGCGTCCCCGGTAATTGGGACTCTTTTCAGTCAGTAATTTACGGAATATGGGTAATATAGCCGTTTCACCATCCAATAATTCCGTTTCGGAGCTAGCACCGTACATAGACGAAGAATCCGTTTTTATAATGCGATGTTTGTTGGAGCGCTGTTTATCGGGCGCAACATTTGGTGATGAATGATGATGTGCAGCATGTTGGATATTTGTCCGATTAATTTTACGTTGTTGCATGCATTGCGTGCTAGGTGGAGTTGGTTCGCGTTCTCGTTCACTGTCCGTTTCACTTTGGCACACTGTACCTTTTTGGGGCTTATGTCGATGTTTATTACGATTCTTTTCCGATACCGAACGTTGTATTGGTGATGTCATTTGGTCGTATGATGATGGTATAATGTGGCTATGCTCTGAACAACGTTGAGGGCTAGCGTAATTACGTGGTGACTGACGTGAGTGTTGCTTTGCGTGTGATAAAGTGTGAGTGTCCCAAAGATCACTTTGCGAAACCACAAAATTTGATTTTAAAGCTGAGCCCATACTAACTCGACGATTATCTGAAGTAACAGGAGCTTTAAAAAAATACAAATAAAAAATGAATTTAACAAAAAATAGTGGTAATTATAATATTTGAAGTTTTGGAATTAAATTAATATAATCAATAAATTCCAAAAAGCAACACCAACCAATATAAAATTGTATGTACAGTGAACTAATATTTACTTTTAGTAATGTTATTATTTTTTCCATGACCACCATGAGGGCATACATTATTAAGTTCACTCTGTGAGGTTGATATATTTGTCGATGAATTCCTATTGTTATTATTTGAATACTTAGTCCTTGTTGTTGGCGTTTGCGTACCATTTTCATAATGCTAAAATAACAATGTAAAATGAATGAAAACACTTATGCATTTACATATGTTAATAAAATATACCCTTGATGATGTTGTCGACTGACGCCTTTCTCTTAAGTTAGAATCCTCGCGATGGATGTTATTGCATTCTTGTCTTTTTAAACTGGACATTGATCCAATACTTACATCAGTTTGAGCTGAAACTGAATTTCGTTTATCTACTTGACGTCTGGTATCGTTACAAATTTTGGCTTGTTGTTGTTGCTGTTGAAATTGTGCCTGCTGCTGTAGTTGCTGTTGCAATTGTTGCTGTATTGGTTGTTGCATAACCTGTTGGGATTTTATTGTTGTCGACTGTACCGCAATACTTTCCTGACGCTTAATGTTTTTCTTACTGCAAAAGAAAGATACATTTCAACTTTTTTTTTTACTTTCTCAAAATAAATTTAAGTTTAACACGCTTTATAAAAACTTTTTTTACTTACGGAGGTAAAGACGGCGCAACTGTTGTTGATTGTACTGATACTACCGAATTGTCCATATCTACATGAGTAGATGTTACACTATCAACAGAAGTTAATTCAGTTATTTCTATATGTTAAATTAAATTGAAAACATTTTAAAATATATTATAAAATCATCTGAATATGAAAATATTTACCAGTTGTGCTTGGCATTTCTCTTCTAACGGGTGGTGCAGATAATCTTGCCATATCATTAACACCACCACCATTAGGGCCACCTAGTATTGGCTCGGTATCGCCACCAATGCTGCTACCACCAGAACCACATGTCACGCCATCTATCCATTTTCGAGCTTCTGGCCCAAGCTTCTTTATAAGAGCTTGCAATTCGTTTTCCTTTTCCATTAAAGCTTTACGGAATCTGCAGTTTGTATTTTTAACATCACGTAAGCGTTGCTCTAGCTCACATACAGAAGAGTCACGACGATTTTTAGACATTGGTCTTAGAGTAGCTCTTACTCTTTTATCAACAACTCCTTGTGGATTACGTTTCATTTCTACAAGCTAGGTTTGTGAAAAAAAATTTGTATAAGAAATTGACTAAAGTTTAACAATGATTGTTTAGTAATATTTGCATGAATAGTTATAAATCGACTAGTAAATATCAAAGAAAAAGCAGGCAATGTTATATATATATTTTTAGATTATCTTAAATACTTAGAAGCTACTGTAGGACAAGCTCCACGTTTTTGAATTGTTAGATAAAATGAAATAAGAATAGGTATAATATAATTATGGCGTCATATATAGATGATTTCTAATTGCTAAAAAGTGTATTACCAAGCTTAGGTACATACATAACTTTAACATTTACAAAATTTCCAATTGAATTTTAAAATTTTCAATTTAACTATTCAGAATGTTTTTGTTAATTGTCTATATTTTTAACCGATTCAAAAACTGTAAACTAACCTGTATGTATTGTAATTCTAAAATTTCAGAATTATAAAAATTATATTTAATTTTTTCAAAGGATCTGCATTTTCAAATAAATGCTGAAAACTTTTCATCTTTGGATATTTTTTTAAAATAATATTGAATACAAGAATACAAACTGGAAATATTGTAAAAAATGTGTTTGCATTAATTTTAAATCAAAATAGCCAATTTAACAATTTGATGTTTTATACTTTATGTGTGGGTTTCAACTATTCATGCAGGAGTGTGATGTTGCCAAGTTTTGTTACAAATAATATTGGATGTGTTTGTGGTTTATGCAAACGCCTGTTTTGGTTAAAAAAAAATAAAAAGGATTATACACAAAAAACTACAAAACTTCCTTACTACCAGTCTTACTTTCGGTACGAACACCAAACACAAAGTTGCTGTCGTACAAAAAATTATAAAAAATGAGAGTAAAACAAAAACCAAGTCCTTGCGATCAGACAACACCAAAGAAATAGCTGCACCAGCAATACATGTGATAAACACATTATAAACGGAAAATCCAATATGCTTTGAATCATTTAAAGCTGGAATGGAAACATGACGAGTCTCCCAAGCTAAAAATGCACCAAATACCTTATAAACAAATAATTGTTTAGTTAAGAGAAGAAATATAACAATTAAAGCAAAGAAAAACTTACCAAAAGTAATCCCTTATAAGCGTAGATAATGCTCACAAATATTGTCATATGTTCTGATTGACAATATTCATTCTCAGGTATAACTAAAACATCATCAATATGCTCATGATGCTAAAAATGAAAAGATTATCGTATACATATATATATATATATTATTTGAAGTAAATTTTAAATAGCCATTGTTGTGATGTAAATGCGTATATAGTTGGTATATATAATGATTTATATATACCAACGTCACATTAAAATTAACACATACATGGGTAGGGTGAGAAACTAGGACGTAATCCAGACTAAAGGGTTGTAATGACCAATTAAGTAACTTACGGAAGTAATGCTTCATACTTACTCTAGGTTCTAATTGCTTGGTATCACGATAAAATGGATCAGCAATCTGCCAAGTTGTAATAATGGCTATATCAATAGCAAGCAATACTCCCACTACCATAAACAGTTGGTAATCTTTTATAACTTTCTTATTTAATTTCAAATCTGTAAAGATTGAATGTACTCTCCACGTTTTAGAAAACATAGCGCCAAATGCTAAACTAAAACCGGCCATTAAAATCCAAGCTCTTGCTGTACATATATAAGGAAAAGCAGCTACACTGCTTAATGTTGTGTCTAGACCCAGGAATATAACACTTAAATAGGTTAAAATGCAACCGACAATAATTAAATTATTCAAATGTGGACTGGACATTTTAATATATCTGTAAATAAGTTAAAAAATAAAGACACTTACGATTTCTGTTATAAATAATATTACCTTTGATTTCGATATTTAATATTAAAAGCTAGAAATACACATGCTATAATGACTCCAATTACCGAAGCACTAGCCGATATAATATAAATTGTTAAATTTACTTGACTATGTTCGATATATATCAATGTACGATCCTTTGGTGGGGTCTTGCCAACCTGGAAATAAGAGTTAGTAATATTATGAATTAATATATAAATTTATTTATAGAAGTCGCCGTAGTGTAGTAGGTAGTGTTTTGGCTTATTAGACGTTAAACCAGGGTTCGAGCCCCAGGCCAGATATCAAAACAAAATACAAAAAGTATTTCTTCGGCGACTTCCTTTCAGTAGATTTCTGGCAAAAACTCTGAGAGGAAATAAAATTGCCATGAAAAGATTCTCAAAAATCTGTCGTTCGGAGTCGACTTTCAACTGTAGGTCCCGCCGCTCATGTATAAAATTAACACACACAACATAAGTGGCGTGAGAAACTTGGTCGTAATATTGACTGAAGGGTTGTAATGACCAATTACATATAAATTTATATATTTTTTTTTGTTATAGATAGACCTCTCTTGTATTTCATCTTACCCATCTTACTGGTTTGCCCAAAGTCAAATCCAAATGTGTTAACTGTGAGTGATATTCTCCAATTTTTTCCACTTGGCCCAATTGAAATTGGCTTATTAATATATTAGCTTTACGTTCATTATTGTAAAAGCGTACAGGACCCTATATAATGTAATTCAATATTTTATTTACTTATTCCAAAACACCATATATACACTATTACCGTCACTCCTTCAAATGAAGTGTTTCTTAAAGCTTCAAGAAATACACTTTCCCACTCTTTAACTCGATAATCGAAATGTGTCAAAAAGTCTTCTCGTTTTTGGGCCACATATTGAATAGCCAAAGCAGCAGCCCATATACCGTCGTAAGTGTATCCATGAAAACGCGAATATTCACTGCCACGCAAACTATCATATTCAGATAAATATTCATCGGCTGTCTATATACAAAATAGTTGTAATAGATTTTAATTTAGCGAACAACATTATACAACAATAGAAAACATACTATTCCAGCTATTGTTATATCACCGCTAGTTGACAATGGTAATAAATCGACCAGTATTGTACCCTCTAAAGCCATAGATATTTCTTCAACAGTGCACTCGGTGTCCGTTGTAGTATTCCACCATTCAGCCGAATATGTGGCCATAATTAACCACTGATAAGCGCGTCCATACATTTCCAATCTAAAAAATAGTAAAAATGTATGTCTTTTATAAAGATCACATAATATGTGGTTCAAGCAATAACAGCCTAAATAGAAAATGATATTCGCGAGAAAAGTCACTTTTTATACAAATACAAAGGGGTTTCATTACACATTTTTAAAAAAACATTGTTAGAGGCATACATAACTCAAATTGACCTAAGTCGACTTAGGCTGTTATTGCTTAATTTAATTTAAATTTCAACTAAATTGTTAACAACGAATCTGATTTTAATAAAACTTTTGACGTCTATTTTCAGCTTAAGTTGAAAGTCAAAAACATATACTTGCTAAGTAAACCCTTTGCTCAAAAAGAGCATTAAACAGATTGTGCCTCCGTTAGGAGACCGCATCGAAAATCGTATTGTTGTCTCAACTGCATGTGCATATTTACCAAATTTATTTAAATTTCTAACTTAAAAAATACCAACACAATTGCAAATTGTTGTAAGAGAAAAAAATGTTTCAAATGTGAAATTTACTTACTTGTAAGCATCGCAAAAGACTTTACGTGCAAAGTGCTCATTAAAATTACCCAATATGATACGAACATCCTTTTCCCTTAACTTCTTTAGTGATTCACTGACATCATTAACAAAACTTTGTGTTTCAACCACTTCCAATTCCATTGCATCTAAATCCGCCACCATGTGATTATGAGGCAAGGAATAGCGTGGTTCATTTTGATATAAGGTTCCAACTCGAGTCCAATTAAATTCTTTCAATAAAGCCAAACGTGGTGCATTAAATGCATTTTCTGATGGTACCACACGAAAGAAATTGGGAAAAGCATCTTTAGTAAACATGGGATGGGTATCAGCATACGATAACTGTGTTAGATGCCAATGTTTACTGGCCTTGGCAATCGGATCCGTAACATGTGTACAGGCAGCACCAAATAACATCAGCTTATTCGGTCCCGAATGCATCATATCGAAAAAGGATTTTACACCAACCGCAGCATTACACTAAAGTTAGTAGACATAATTTTAATAAAAATTGCAAAAGTTATTGGCATTATAATGTTTATTGCTTTAACTTACTTCAGTATCATTCCACCACATGTGTAGTCTATAGTTTGTCAATATTCTGGGATGTTCATTGACATGTGACAATGCTAATTTAACACTTGGCATAACACCTCGTCCTGTGTCAGAATTTTCTACTCCATCACCGTAAGGAAAAAATCCAGCTATATAAACATCTGATCGCTTCGCTGTCCGCGCATAAGTAGTGTGAATCAGAGTTAATATCAACACAGTATAAAATTTAAAGTTGTACATGGCTTAATTATCTGTAAAAACATTCAATATTTTTAAATACTTGCATTATATCAAACAGGCCAGAATAACTAAATTTTATCAAGTGGCAAAATTGGTATGGAATATTCAATATTAAATTAATCTAAAGGTATATGGGAATTAAGATATAATTGAGGAATAGAACCATTACATATTGATTGATACAGAATAAATATACAGGAGAAAATCCTCAAAAATTCATTAAAGATACAATTACCTACTTTTAAGAAGAAATAGCCGGATTGCGGTGGTTCAGGGTTGAATGCGGCAGATGCAATAACAATCCTCCCACTTTATTGTACAAATATGTAAATATAACTTTAGTAATAAGCATATACAAATATTTATCAATCAGAGCTGATGAAGTAGCTAATGCTCTTAAATGTATTTTATTTCAGAATTGATTTTGTTAATTAAATTTAAGAAATAAATAAATAAGAAAAAATAATTGCAATTGAAAAAAAATTAGTTTTTCACACTTGCGATCTGTATTAAGCTATTTTTGTAGCTTCGGCGTTAAATTCAAAATTGAAGCCGTTACAATCTTTTACATTCGTTTTCTAAATTTATTTCAGATGTTCTTTTCTTCCTTTAAAAAAATTTCACATTCTCGAAATGTACCTTCTTAAGCAACAATCTTCTGCAGTCTTACTCAGGTAAAATGACAACAATCAAATAATCTTTGTTCGAAATAGATACTAGAGTGCGCCCTTACCAGCAACTTCATTATCATCATTGGTCGAATAATTTGATATCTAGACCACGGACAATAATCTTTATAGCTAACACTTAGTACGAATCCAATTATCCGTAAGATATCCATAATTTGTAATATCTTAGCCAATTTCTAGCTCTCTAAATAGCACATATTTGGGCAAGAAGAAAACTACATAATCGTTAAACTAGTTATTTTCTTCTAATAATATTGATTTTTCATGTTAAACATTTTGCAATTACTTCCTACGAATAGAATGCTATAAAATATGTAATATTAGTGAAACAATTTAAATTAATTTTATTCCATTTAGTTCTTTTTTACTAAAACTATTACTTACTCTTTTTAGCAAGAAAATTTAAGTAAAAATTTGTATTTTTTATTTAAGCATTAAAACTGAATGGTATAAAATTTAAGTTTTGCTAACGATTGAAAATTGTGTATCCTGTGTAAATGACAAATCCTTAGGATTGACAACAGGAATTGTTGACTGTCTACTAGACTCAAGTTAGCATGCGCGAAGATTTGACATTTGTACCAAGTTTGTTTATAATTACATTTTTGTTTATGTTTTTTTTTTAATATTTGTTTTGATTCCTTTTAATTGTTGAGCCAAGGACATTACAGATAAATAAAGGGGTTGTTAAATTTCAAGGTCTACGACCTTAAGTAACACGTGTTCTGATGATAACAAAAATAATATACCGGCAAAATTAACAGTTATTGGTAGTTATTAAACAACCGTTACTAATGGTAACAACCAAACGAAAACATTAATCGCATTATAGTTAACAAATACGAATTATACTTTTAATTTTAAATAACATTTTATATATTTAACAATTCAAATGGAAGATTACGCACCAAGCCGTTATAAAATTTTGGAAAAAATTGGTGAAGGTGTACATGGTTGTGTCTTTAAAGCTTTAGATCTGCTACACAATCGTACGGTGGCCATTAAAAAAGTAGCATTAAAGAATAAATTCGGTAATATTTCGCTAAACACATTACGAGAAATCAAAAGTTTGCAGTTATCGAAAAATGAATTTGTAAGTATTTATTTGATATGTATTGGTTAATAATTTTAAAAATTATTTTAAATATTTCATTTCTTAAAAAAAAGATAATAAATTTTATAGATTTATTTCCGGATTTAACTGGTTTATCTCTAGTGCTGGAATATATGCCGGAAACATTGTATGGAAAATTGAAAGATGAGTTAAATCCGTTATGTAGACAACAAGTACGGAAGTTTTCATTAATGATGTTAAAGGGCATTGAATATCTTCACAGTTTGGATATTATCCATAGGGTAAGCAAGATACAAAGTTAATTAAATATTTCCCTTATTTTTCGAATATATAGTGTTAAGTTACTTTTTCTAGTTAATATGCCAGGAGATTTATTTTAACTCTACTTAGAGTAAAATTTTTTAAGGGTAGAAGCACTTGACAAGCTAGTGTAAAAATTATTTACCTTTAGTCAATATA
Organism: Sarcophaga subvicina; assembly: GCA_936449025.2. Taxonomy (NCBI): domain Eukaryota; kingdom Metazoa; phylum Arthropoda; class Insecta; order Diptera; family Sarcophagidae; genus Sarcophaga; species Sarcophaga subvicina. The sequence continues at coordinate 105,825,266 of OW388081.2, read as the reverse complement.
AGTTTCTCACGTACTACTTCTCCATGATTAACATCGACAATGACCGACAAAAGTGAAGAAAATTTTCAAGGCAATTTTATTTACTCTCAGAGATTTTGCCAGAAGGCTGTTAAGGTGTCAGAGTTGAGGTTTGAACTCGCGAGCTGTCGTTCAATAATCCAACGCACTTCCTTATATACTACCGCAACTAGACATGGCCATTCATTCATTTTCAAAAAAAACTTTGGAAAGCATCACCGAAATCCTAAAAGTCTAGAAATAAAACCAGGGATATATTTTAATTAGATTAGCCTAATGTAACAAAGTTTTGTACTTCGATTAATTCAAGCTTAGCATACAATCCAAAGAGAACAACATCCACCTAACTAATCAATACTTGCATTCTGTAGAGATTATAAATAGAGTTGAATTTAGAGAAAGACTCGAGAGACTCTTTACTTAGTGAAAGTAACAATGGAAATTAGTAGTCCTATCGGTTCACTGCCTATTGTCACTGAATATTAAGTTTATTTATTTTGTTTGTCACCTGTCTATATAAATTTCTGGAATGTGTTCTTTTGTAATTAATTAAAATAAAATGAATTAAGAGAATACATTTATGATTTGTCGACTTAGACTGTTATTGCTTGAAACCACAGGCATTAATAGAGTAATGGATAGACTTACCGCCATTTAAAAATATAATATTAAATATTTTTAGGATATTAAGCCTGCTAATTTATTGATAAGTGAAAATGAAGTGTTAAAAATTTCCGATTTTGGTTTGGCCCGCCTATACTTTCCTGATGAAGAATCCAGATTATATTCACCACAAGTATCTACACGATGGTATCGTGCTCCTGAAATTCTATGGGGTAGTCAAAAATATGGTCCTCC